>JAFBJW010000137.1:6049236-6649236 GCA_016785235.1 Pseudorhombus dupliciocellatus | reverse complement strand
TGATATACCTTCATTAAGTTGCATTAGACTGGCAATGAGCCTTGATACAAAACTTAACTTGGAGCAGATAAATAAAAAAACAATCTAATGCAGTGGCAATACTGAGCAGATAAAAATATGAAAAAGCTTTGCATGTAGAAAATAAATTTCAAACTAAAATAAGAGGGATCATTTCTTAGATAATTTAACAATTTGCGATAGAGCTAGAATGATGCAGAATGACGCTGCAGACATCGACTGTTTGAGAGTTGATTTGTTTGAGGTCCAATATTAAGTAATTGGGGAGGAGGGAGCGACTGGGAGTAGGTGGAGTTTAGTTATATGGCTTCTGTGAGAGGAGCCTCTCGACTCTCTGCGTCATCCTTAAATGTCAGAGCCCATCTCTGCACACTGTTTGTCTGATATGTGTGTAGCTAGAGACTCAATGATGTCCAACAGCAGCAGCTGGCTGAGAGACCGCAGGTTGGGGAGCTTGGAAACCTTAAGGAGGGGAGAGCAAACAAAAGAAAATAATGAGCAATAAATGAAGAAAAGACCATGATTCAAACAGAAGGAGAAGCAGGACTTGATTGCTCATTTACATAAAAAGAAAAACTTAAGCTTAACAGGTGAAGTAAAGTGAGAACTCCATGCTTTGCTGTTTCTTAGAATAACAAACAATAATCAGAGCAGTATTATGAGCCTCATCGGTATGTGTTGAGGTGCTTGTACAGCCGGCTGGGCCGAGGATGATCCACTAGGAGGCCAAAAGTGTCGGTCTCCCACTAAGACGGCATGGCTACAGGGTTAGCTCAGCTGCAGAGAGTGGGCAGCAAACTCCCAGCGCTCCGGATACGAGGCCACCCACCTTAATGAACTGGTGGACAATAATGTGCAGGCAGTGTTTCTTCATGTCCAGAGCCTGGGTCTTATCTGCCGCCTCTAGAATCTGAAAAGGGGGGGAGAGTATAAGGGAAGACTGAGTTAAGACATTATTCATTCATAATTCACTGAAGATAACTGAGGTAAATAAAAAAAACATCTGTACCTGCAAAACATTCTCCACAGTGACGTTCATCTCCAGATTCTGCTTGCAGTAAGCCTGTAGCCTGTTATTAGAAAATCCATAGTAATATGGTGCAGCAAACAGGTAGCTGGTTATCACAGGTCAAGGAATATTTCACATCATGTAACTATCCAATTAAATACTAATTTGCATTGAGTTATTCATTGATATTTTGAATGAAACTGTAAGGTGTCTGAATTCGAGAAGGATACAGTGAATCCTCTGGAGGCATGTTGACATCGCCATAGTAGATATACCGCAGCATGGACTCAAAGGCCTGCTTACTTGGAACCATCTCACCAATGGAGATATTAACCTGCCCATCCTCTGGCATGAAGGAGCGGAACATCGCCTCAAAGTAACTGATAAAGAAACGGACAAAAAGTGTCATGGAATCATACAAGTACAGTAGTTGATTATATTGATAATAATCAGTTCCCATGCTATGCCATGCACATATTATTTTAATTGAACATGGATAAGAGATATTTAGATATTTATTTATCAAAGTCCCAACAACATACATATGTTAAAAAAGTCAGGGTTTGATCATTTGCCCTGGCTGTGGCATGTACAAAAAGCAGATCAGATAACCTTTGCTCTCACTACCTGGATCTGGCTGCCAGTATGGCTTTATGTGCAGGTCGTGGATGTCCATCTAACAGCAGAATAATGTCACAGAACTCCAGGCCGCCCCCCTCCAGACAAGCCTTCATGTCCTGCACCAGGGAGGTCCCAATGTCTACAGGCTGGTCAGAGTACAACCTGGGTGGAGGCTGCTGCTTCCTCCGCACAATCTCCACAATCAGTGGAGTGGACAGATGTTCAAACTCCTTAGTCATGATCACCTGGTTGAAGTGTGACTCCTTCACCACAAAATTAAGGCAATGCTCCTGGAGAACAAAACGGTCTGTTTGAGTGAATAATCAAATGACTGATGGTATCTATATCAGACCCTGAAGAACCACCACTAGATGGCAGTGAATGATGAGATTTCAGAGCTAACATCAATCAGAGGTATACTTTATCTGTACCTTCAGCTGGTCCAATTGGAGCTTATTGGCATTTTCACAAACACTGAGGACATTCTGCAGGTCGACAGATGCCTCAATGTACTGCACACACAGCTGCTCCAGGCGGGAAAGCTTAAAACTCAGAGCGAGCTTGTAAACATCCATGATGAGGAGAACATCCTGGACGTGACCTATGCAGACACATTAGAGACAAGAATGAATGATCCATAATAACGTGTATTTCTTATGTCTAAGCATGACAAACATAAAGAGATGGCAACCTCTGCGTGGATACTGGATCTTGTCTGTGTAGAGGAACTGCATTAAGACTTCAAAAGGCTGGGCCTCAGCCTCCCTGATGGAAACCTCTAGCATCAGCTGTGTGCCCGATGGCCTGTGGCCTGCTGGGATATCCCTCAGACCTCCTCCTGCACCATCATCACTCTCCTCACTGCTTTCCTGTTTAGCCTTCTGCACACAGAGACCGAGTGTTGGTTAATTGCTGTGGGTGTAGAAACAAATTCAACAAAAAATCTTACGAGATTAATGTGGAAATGTGATTAATATACCACAGATGCATCTGTCACTTCTCTAGTGAATGAGTATGAATATTATCTGACAGCTCTGATTATCTTCCTTTGTCTCAGAGGAGATGAGGTGTTCAGGCTCTGACCTGTCGCTGTCTATCCCGAGCCTGCAGGATTTTCTTTCGCAACCACTGACATCTTGCAGTCACTATGGCAATGTGCCCCAAGACTCTCTCCTCCCTCTGTACACAAACCAAAAAGGAGGCAGACATATGTGGGTAAAAATAAATGCTCAGGGTTATATGAAAGTCTTGTGATTTTGTCTCATCTGTGTAGAAGTACAGAACCAGCTATAACAACCTACCTCTCCCAGAATAAACTCCACATCACAGAACTGACGGTTCTCCCACAGTTTGCCATAGTCCTCATGGAGAGTGCACTTAGGATAGCATGAGAACTGTAAGAAGAGAAAACAATTGCCTCAGCAGTTAATGGAGTGACAGCTATATTAATAGTTATATCATTTTCCTTTAGCAGGAAAAGCCTTTGACAACAATGCTGAAATCATGCTAAGTATGCAGCTCAAACATTACTATAGTTCAGTAATAGAAACATATGAGACACTTACCTGGAATCTGTACATCTCTCCACTGCGGACATTGTTGTCCACTGTCCCTCCAAAGATGTACATGGCATCTTGAATCACAGCAGCAGCATGAAACAGTCTCCCGCTGGGCATCTGAGGAAAATTGAGGATTTATGAATGTATTAGCTAGGGTAACGAGAAAAATCATTGCATCAATATCGATAATTGTAATTAAATGTGTGTATTTGTTTCATACCTCACTGTCGAGACTGGGTTGGATGACCTCCCAGGTCTGAGAGTCCACATCATAGCAGTGCAGCTCGTTCGGCAAAGTGTTGTCAGCTGCACCACCAAATACATACAGGTGGCGGTCAAAGGCGACCATAGTGTGGCCATAGCGTCTCTGGGGAGGTGGAGGGGAGCCCCGCAGTAAATGTTCAGTTGGGATACGTGTCCACCTGAGGTGACAGAGTAATGAGCACAATTAGTTCCAAATAACACTGGCTACTGCAAGGATGAGGGTCAGAGTTGTGTTTTAAATCTGCTTACATGTGGCCCTTGAACTCAAACTGGAAGAGGTTATTAGTGATCTTGGCCCCACTCTGACCAGAAAATACAAACATCTTGTCCCTGCATACAGCGACAGGAAAGTTGCAGCAAGATGGAGGAATCTCACCACTCTGATCAATCTGAGGAACACAGAAGCATAGACAGAGATGTGAAAAAATACATATGGAAATTCTGGACATGTCACTCTGAATGAGCTCCATCTTGACAATGGATATGAAATATACTAGCCTCCTCCCAACATGCATGTTCTCGATCCTGCAGACTGATGGTCCACATGTCATTCAGCCTGCACAGGAGGGAAAACTTCTTTCAACATATATTGTTATGAAATGAACTATGGATGCATCAAAAGATACAAATGACAAAGAGGCATACCTGGCATTCCCATCGTAACCAGCAAATATCCACAGTTTATCATTGTAGACTGTGGCTCCGTGTGCAGACCTTGCCACTGGCAAACTAATACAGAGAGAAGACATATACATGTTTTTACTAACTAAAACAACATAAATCATAAATATTTTTGATCTTGAATTCACATATTTTTGTTGAAAAAAAAAACACATTACCTCCCCTCCACTTTCCATTCGGTCCACTGCCCTGTGGCAAACTTATACTCAAAAAGGTCATTTTTGTTTTTCAGGTTTGAGTTGGAGTAAATGTCTCCAGTGTAGCCCCCTGAAACACAGTGAAGCCAAATGATGCAGCATCAATATCTCATTGAGTTTATAAATCAGAGCATGAATGGCATTGATGAGCTTAGAATATTCACCAAAAACAAACATGCTGCTGCCATAGACCACAGCTGAATGATGATATCGAGGAGCAGGTGGGGTTCCAGTGGTGAACGCTCTGTAAAACACATTATGCACACACATCAGAGCATACTTCTACAGTGAACTTGTATATTTCTAGTTATTACTGTGTGACAGAGGGTTCTGTACCGGCACCATGAGCAGTCCTTCACATCGAAGCGGAGCAGATCATTCAGCATGTTCTTCCTGTTGGGTGAATCAGGAGTGTGGATAAAGAGGAAAAGGCAGAGATGTCTGACGTTGTCCCTGATACTCACCCATTGTCTCCCCCAAACACGTATATGGCATCTCTGTATGCCACCACGGTGTGTTTGCTGCGCCTGTGTAAAACCGCATGAAGTTCTGGATGAGTGTGATCATAAGAATATACTATGACAATGATAAAAGACCGGAAGCGTCCCGGTGAAGGCTTCTGTCAGTCATCTGTCAACATGTTACCTTGCACCGACGAACTCATCACACGGAGGGAGTCTCCTCCAGCGATGGACGGTCTCAAAGGGGCCGAAGTTGAGGGTCAAATATTCCACACTGTCGGAGCAACTGTGGTCGAAATCAACACTGGGGGCGACCTTCGTTGATTTGCAGGACATTGTTGCTAACTCATCGGGCTAACTCACTCCTCAGGGCCACTCATCTGCAAGGACCTCCACGGGTGATTCCATCGTCGACGTCGGTCCTCCACAGCGGGAGCTGCTGTATCTTCCACTTCTGGTTACAGTGTGGCGTTCGAGATACTTGTCCAGACGTGAGCACGAGCTGTCCCCTTTCACGTTCAACGACGGTGCTATTTAAGCTAACATTTAGCATCTAGCGATGCTAAAAACTATCATGGCTAGCTGTAGCTAGCTTGTGTTACTGCTCAGCAACAAAACAAGCAACGACCACAGCGAATGAAAAGGTACGGTTGTTAGTTGAGGATAGAAATGTGCGTTGAACTGGTTTCATGTCCGGCTTGTCTGCGCTGTAATTGGTTATTTGAAGGGCTCGCAGTGACGTGTTAGCCTAAAAGCTAAATAAGCAAAACAGACATCAGTGCTAATAGTAAAGAAACTCAGTTGTTCAGCCACGCCCCCGAAACACTGCGGTCATGTGGTCCGGCGACTGTGAAAAACCCGGTAAGACCAGCCGCGCACAGAAAAGCCGTGCGCGTCTATTTGCGGTTGTACGGTACAGGTCGAATTCATCGAGATGTTTCGCTTCACTCTTGTTCATGGTGCCCCCCACCTGTTTAACTATCAGAATATCTTATTCTACAGATCTCTGAGAAAATTCCAGCTACTTTTTCCAACAATTCCTAATTTTTATGTTTATTTTTTACAACTCTTAAATCCCAACGAATGTAACTACTATTAAGTACTGCAATTAATTGTATATTTTCAACATTTTAAATAAATACCAACTGACCACTACATGTTTTAATTTGCATTCATTCACAACAAACCAATCATACAGTATTACATGTGGTATTCACTTTATATAGAGGATACAACGATTATCATATACTGTATTACCAGGAGCAATGGAGGACAAAGTCAGTAAAATACAGATAAATTTAACAAACATTTTCATTCATTAACAAATAAAGTGTATACAAAAATATTAAATGAAGAAAAAGCTCGATAGCTAGACCGTTGAATTCCTTTATTTCCACAGACACTGATTAGGAGGCTGTGTAAAAACATGTACATGCGGTTCAACACTGACTCATTATCACAGTACTTTTGTCAAGGAATTTTCGTATATCCTTGCACATTACTTAATGTAATACTATATACTCTATATCTATATCACATTATATTTGTACACCAAGAGAAGAATAACTGTGTAGTTCCACAGATACTTTGTTCTTTCTCTAAGCAGTACTAGCAGACTATAAAGAACCAACCAACTGAACATTGTAGTGTCTACACTTAGAGACCTTCATATCTAACTCAGATGCTCCAGACAGAGAGGCATCAACTTCAAATCTTCTGCGTATTACAGTAGTATCCAATAGGACACAAACACCCACATGAAACATTCTAGCTTCTCACGGATGTGCTGTTAGAATGGGTGTCAGGAGCAGATGAAGATATATGGGGACACTGTGACATCTGCACGTGACAATTGTTCATGTTGCTTCGGTAGTGTTTGTATATTGTTGCACCTTCTGGTCTTCTTGATGCATCAAGTCGACATTAAATTCTTCTGCAGAAGACATCAGCTGCTGCCTAATTTCTCCTTTCACGAGCCTCCAGAAAACGTCCCTAACAGTTTTCAAATAAGATTTACCATTGTTTACTAATTATATTATATTAAGACTTACAAGGAAAGATAAAAAGTGATGATTTTTTTAATGATTTGTCTTCTTTTTAAGTAGTTTTAGTGTTGTGATTTATTGATTTTTGCATATTATAACCTTTCAAGGGTCACTCACTGCATAGAAAGCATAGGTTTAATGACAAACACTATGGCTACATTTGATTTAGTTGATGTAGTTCTGGGGTCTTGGAACATAACAATGCACCTCTGATCTCCCTGTTATGACAACTGACATCTGCTGTTAGAAATGTATGTATTTGCTCATGTAAAATTGAAATAACTGCTGATTTTGTCCTCCATAGGCAGTAAAGTGGAGTAGAATACTTACATTCACTATTTTCACATCTGTTTTTCAGCCTTTGTCCATGTCTTCAAATAACTTTATAAACCTAGATGGCAACAATGGTTCTTCATTCAATCAAAGGGCTTTTGAAATTGGTCCCAACATCACTGTTCACTCAGACTAAAACATTAGAACAAGCTCACGTGTGAGAAGAAGATTATTTTAATGTCTGAGTCGGTGCAGTGAACAATACAATATACTGGCTCTGTATCTATAGATTGTGTGGTAAACAGTATTTTGTTCTCAAGCACCATTACGATACTATTACAGTTCACAATCCGCACAGTCAGAACTCCCTTCTTCAGAGTTCAGGTGGCCCATCCTGCTCACACCCATCACCAGTTAATGATGTCTCGTACATGGCCCCACAACCTGGTGATCCAAAGGTTCACCCCAAGCTCTGTTAGGTATTGAAGTTCCGGCATCAACATCTTACGACACAGTTTCTGATGAGCCTTATCCACGTTCTTCTTCAGGTTGTAGCCCATGATCGACTTCTCTCCGATGGGTTGCCAGGGCTGCATGGCTGACTCATGGATGCTGCCGGCTTCCACAGCACGGCCTCCCTCAATGCAGATAGATGCCATCTCTGCGTTCCTCCTCCTGAGTTCTGCCACCTCCTTGGTCATCCTCTGCCGTCCGTATGCATCTACTTTCTTCCAAAAAGTCTGGTTGAAATGCTGGTACAGCTTCCAGTCAATTGCGTTCCAGTCAAGGGCCCTGGCTCTCAGCTCAGGGGTAAGTTTCGACACTGTCGATCCCTTGCGGGCATTGAGCTTGAAGAAAAGCAAGTCATCCATCTCCCAGCAGAGGGTTTCCTTGAGGAGGATGAGTGATTCCTCAAAGTGTTCTACCAACATGACCAGCTGAAAACGGTCAGAGATGAATTTGATCCGTTCTTCCACCCGCGGATCATCTGGCTCCAGAGTGTTGTCCTGGCCAAAGTCAAAGAACAGCAGGTTCTTGAGGTAGAAAGAGTTGAAGCCCTCAGGATCAAAGTAGTAGTGAGGGTCACGTAGGAACTCAGTCAGCTTGTCCTCCCCTGTTATACGCCAGGTAAAAGGCACCAGGCGTCCAAAGTAGTGGAAGGACGACTCAAACAGCTCTGCGGGGTCTCGCAGGATAGTGATGTACGAAGTGTCCATGGGCAGCAACTTGGCCACCTCAGCCGCATTGAAGCGCAAATGATTACAGATAACATTGAAACACATTCCAGGTCTGTAGTCTTTCACCTGGGAACGCTCAAAGAGAGACGGATAGAAGAAGTCATTCCTGCTGTCAGGGAAGGCAAATTTGAGATGGTGTTTCTCCCCAAAACGGAACAGGATGTTGAGGAAGGTGCTGCTTGCTGTTTTGTGGGTCTTCATGAACATGATATCCACTTTAGGAGCACAGGCCTGGCCATGGGTTTGGTGTGAGCTGTTTGTGGTTGGTTTGGCGTGGAGCTGGGACGGACGGTGGGCGCAGGAGTACGGCACCGGGACCCTACAGAGAGAAAAGAAGTAAGACTGAACTAGAATGGCAGCACGTGTCCAGTGCCACAGTCCCATTATATCCATTCACACTGCACCAAATTATCATCGATGTCATCCAATTCAGATTCATATTGTTTTTACTGAACAAATGCAAACCAGTGTGATGAGTCTTACTCGGGCAGGCTGAAGTGGATCTGTGGACTGGAGAGGCAGTAGAGTAGGATCATACAGCTGGTCAGCAGGGTGCCCAGAACCAGGCCTTTGCAGATGGACCGCCACTGCCTTCCTTGCTTGCCAGTCATGGTCCTTTTCTACCTTTCCAAATACAGATAGATAGCGAGGAATAGAAAGGTGAGAAGGTTTCTATTTCAAGCTTATTCTCTGCTCCGCAGACACAATAACACTGTGAATCATTTATTAAGGCAGTTACTGGCAAATGAAGCATAAATGACTTGATAAACATGTCCTTGGCTTTCATTATCTTCAAATTCTAAACATCCAATAATGTAAGACAGGTTTGTTTTACCCGGCTAAATTGGATCCTTATATTTGTTTATTTCTAAAATTAAGTATTCAGTGCAGAGTTTTGATATTGGATAGCATTTAGTTTTTGGTATTCATGTAATTGTATTCAGCACCTGTCGCTCTGCTTGCAAAGACACTCGATACCAAGCACAAACAACATGTAATTTCAACAGCAGTATTGGCAAAACAACTTAAACCTTTAAATGCTGTAATGTTTACAAGCGAAATATGGTCATCAGTTGGAGCACAACGTAACCACTGCTCAGGAACATTTACCCACAGCTACGTGTTCCTCAGCTGACCCAAGAAATAAATATTGCATTACTGTGGCAGGTGATATTGCAGCCCTCCCCCTGGAGACTGTGGTAAAATGAGCTATGCTGACTCAGCTATACAAACAACTAGGTAACACTCACCACCTGGAATTTTTAGCATGATGTGAACCACAGTGACCGCTGATGCAAAGTGGTGGTTAAGGTGATACAGTCACAGTGCACATTCATTTGAGCCTTTTGTCATTGGAAGAAAAACTGAATCTATCAAACTGTATATTTGACCAATTATGTCAAAATCCAGTATCACATAATCAGACTTATCTGCAACATCATCAGCAAGTCTGCTGAATTATCTCTTCATGTTCATGATCTGTCTGCACCATCCTCTTCTAAGCTTACATCATCATTACATCCTGGAGGGAGGATCCTTAAATTCAATCAAAGTGCAGGTCCTTACCATTCCTTATCAACGTCAACAAATGATTATTTATTTATTTTTGGTGTAGGTGCGGATTTGGGGTTTGGATGTTGTTTTTGATGCTGTAGTTACTATGTGTGCTTTGATTCCTCTGATCTATAAACCTACGTTCCCTGTTCAATCTTATCAAAGCATTATACAAACATGACTATTCAAACACTAAAGCTAAAAGGGCTATTTCTGCTCCCTGGCTGGACTCTGCGATCAGGCTATCAGTAGGGCTTGAGAGAGGTTTCTTTGCCAACAGAAGAAACTCAGAAGGGAGACGTTTGTAGTCAAAGCTAATTTAAGCACAATTTTTAATTATAATAAGTTAATACTTGAGTAAACTCAAACCTGAGATCCTTTGGGTCAAATTAGAGTCAGTGATATATATAATAGAGACTTGATGATATTGGTATATTTGTAACCTCCAAGTACTCTGTGTCCTTGCAGTATAAACAGTACATTTTCATTTTCTTTTATCAGAACAACTGAGCTTTGTTTGGCTACACACCAACCGCAGAGACAGATTTATTTGCTGTTCAGTTATGACGGGAACAAAGCAATATTTTTAAATATTATAAATATTAATTTAAAAAAAAAAGACACCTGGATTAAGGATAATGTATTAGTGATTTACTTCCCTGAACTTCATGCTTTGTTTTCAAAGTTTTTTAACTTTTTTTAATTTTTTTATTTACATTAAATGATCATTAAACTCATCAACATTACAAAGTGAACTTTCAAAATGCTGAATGACTTCTTACCCTCTTAAATGAATCCAAAGAAAAACTAGTGGGAGCATTCCTTCTCCAGATGCATTTTCTTCCTTCTTTCCATCCTCTTCCAGGCACAAGTTGATTTCCCTCCAGTCGTCCTTATGTCTAATCCCAACATGCACATGCTGTTATGGAACCAGCACTGTCCTATGCTCCCCTTCTCACATGTCCACTGCTTCGGATCTCATTGACCTGGTTGCTTCTCCTCTTTCCTCTCTGCCTCTCTGCATGAACACCTGATGCCTCAGGCTATACCTGGCGCTCATCCGTCCCCACCCCCCCTCACCACATCAACTTTCAATTCCAAAACCAATGTTGCTGAATAAAGCACCTCAGGGAGGCTCAGCTAGCCACCTGTGACGTCAGGCTCCGTGTCAGGGGATGTTCACTTGCCAGTGAGGGCAAAAGAGAAAGAAGGGAGGGTGGAGTGAGAGAGGAGGGAGAGAAACAGTATAGTCCCTCGTCTGTGTGGACACACAGAGGGCTATTGAGCGCAGACACTGAAGTCTGAACTGCAAGCTGATAGGAAGGGTACAAAACAGCATAAAAAGAACAAATGCAGAAAGCCAAAGCACAAAGGCTGTGATTGTACCACTTGATCAAGATGGCTCTTTGTATTGTTTGAAAGGATTATATGGCAAGCCCTGTCTGTAAGTGCAAACAACACAGCCATCACATTTTGCAGATTGGAATTAAACAATTAGAATAACAATGGTATCCCAATTATCAAAACAAACTGAGGGTACCACACAGCCTACACTGTTATGAAACACCACAAGCTATAAATGTTTTTCAGTCATTTGTATTTTTGCAGTTTGTGCATGAACTTTTTTTGAATGCAGATATGTAAATAATGATCTAATAAATATATTTTATGATAGTGTGACAACAGTGTAACAATAGATTATTTCGTGAAGCACAGCTCACACTTAAATAGAAAATAAAATGAACATTCAACCATGGGTGATAAGTCCATTTGGCTGTTTTCCAGGATGTAACAATATGTGGTCTTACTGCCTCTCCCCTCACAGAAGCTTGGAGCTCTATCTGTACAGACATGGCCCCTGATCCCTGGAAGGCACACTATCCTGCTCATCCCACAGCCGCCATGCTCAGACATGATAGTGCTGCCTTTGTTGAGCAGGGTGTGCCATTGGCTGCGGGCCCCCAGTGTGCCAGGCTGAGATCTGGACAGAGTGGGCATGTGTAGAATGCACATCAGGGTGCGAGGGTTGGGGAGGTTTAAAGAGTGCGGGACATGACTGGCCTGGCCTTTAGCCCGCCAAGATCAAAACAGCATCTCAGGGGTCAGAAGCGCTTACGCTCCTTCGTCATCAACACCCACCCTCCCTCACGTGTCGACCAGTCAAGTCGGGACAGCCCACCAACAACAGCACAATGTCCTCAGTCTCTGTCCTCTGAGGTCATAATGTGAAAAAAGTCTTGGTACATTCTTTGAATCTCTTCTGATTCATTAATATCAGTGGGAGGTAACATCGAGAGCTGTTCATCTATCATGAACAGTCTTGCTGGAGGAATAAACAATCATTGAATTCACAGTCTAGTGGTTCATTGTGGAAAACAGCAGCTGATCACAGGAGAAAGGATGAATACACTGTGTTTTTAATTTAAAATGCAGACTCATTCAAGTACAGATTTTAAAAGAAAGTGGAATATCTTGTGTAATGTAGAAGAGTTCATACAAACAAAATGAATTCAAACATTTACATGAATTATTACACTCGGAGGACAAACCATTTCCCTGCATCTCAGACCGAAATTATGCAGAAGTTATCGCACACAGGTCATAAGCATTATTCACTCTGTCGACCTTGGATGCATGCTACCTCTTAAACATAAATACATGGTCAATCTGCAGGGAAAGCAGTCAGATGAGTTATTTACGTGTCTTCTTCTTTGCTTTCTCTGCATCATCATGAGCCTTCCTCTTGGCAGTGAGCTTGTTAGCCTGTGGGAAGAGAATGAATGCAGTCAATGAACAGATGCTTATCACCAGTCACACAAGCCTCAGCGGTTAGTGACCTCTGAGGGTTCATCCCTGGATACACATTGGGTATTCACAACAAAAAGGAATGTAAGAATGTTATCTTTTCCCAAAGCAGCACAAACATCTTATCTACTTCAATCGGTAGGACAAAGAAATCGAACCTCTCTGATTTTTCTTTTCTTTCCGAACATGATCTTGTCGTAGAGGTACTTTTCCTTTTTCTTCATCATCATAATGGCAAGACGTTTCTCCTCTGCTTTCTCCTCCTCCTCCAAACGTGCTGGGTTTTCTAGTTTCATTTTTCCAGGCGTCACTTTGACTTGCAGAGACTAGAAGGAAGAAGACAAGTCAATCAAGGCTGCACACCGTTATAAAAAACAAAACAAGAAAAGGGATCAGAAATCTTTTACCTTGCCCTGAGATCTTTGCTCTTCCATCATTTTAAGCTTCTTCTCCTCTGCCTCATCTTCTTCTTCTTCATCATCCTCATCACCCTTGCCCTCTTCCTCCTCCTCCTCTTCTTCTTCCTCTTCGTCCTCCTCCTCCTCACCCTCATCTTCCTCTTCCTGTTCAACAGCTATAAAAGAGGAAATGGAGAAAAATAATTCATTAGTATCAAACACTTCTACTGAAACCGATAGAACACAAATATGTAAGTGAAATGTCTCAATTTATACCAGGTTTTTCTCCTCGTTGTAAGGCCATGATCTTCACTTTTTCAGGGGGCACGTAGTCACCCTCCTTCTCCTCCACAAATGGAGAAAGGTGAGGAGGCAGCGTCATGCCGATGAAGTAGTCCTCCACAGGCAGGAGGATCTTAGCATTGATGCAGTCATACACCCACTGAGGCTGGATGTAGTACCTGAAGCAACAAGGTTATAATATTAGCCTCTTTCCCTGGGAGAAAAAACAGGAAAAACCATAGTCGCTAGTGAGGACTTTAACTATTTATGAAAGAAACCTCAACAACCCTTTACCTGTTAATATTTTGTTTGTCCACATTGGGTCTGTCAACAATGTGATGAGTGATGGTTTCTTCTGACACATCATATGTGCTGCCAATGCAAACAGACTTGTCCCATGACACCTCACCACCAAAACACCTGGAAAGCGTCAAGAGTAAACAGATCATTTAAAAATAGGCTTTGAATGAGTTTGAGGATCGATGATTTCTGCTTATAAACATCTTTGCTGCAGCAGATCTCACTCACCTGATGACGAAAGCCAAAGACTCTCTTGGAACTTCTCTGTTGAGGAAGAACTTGAGACCCTCAAAGAGCTTTTTCTGGGCCTCCAGCTGTTTCTGTTCCTTTTCTCTTACCTCCATATTTTCCACATCTTCCTGCAGAGCAGCAGAAAAGGAGGTTATTATGCCTAAATGTTTTCAACTGCAGAATGGCTTATTTTCATCTCAGAACCCAAACTGGCAATCAGCAGATGTCATTGAGATGCAGGGAGGTGGATACCTTGTCCTTAACAACCAAACCTGAAGCTGTATTCCCAAGTGTCACACCTCCAAAAGATGTAACCTCTCACCTCTGCCCCCTAATTATTTTAATATCTGCATCAGGAGTTATCAGAGAAAGCAAAGTTGAGCAAATATTAGCAACTTGCTGGAGAACCACTGCCTTAGTGATCAAGTTTAACAATGCTCTGGGCTAATTTAACTAAGCTCTGTGGATTGTTCTGATGGCATGTCTTTGTGTTAGCTTTGATAAATATTTTCTTATATTTAAAAATATATAATAAACAGAATCAGAGGTTGTGAACTACTTTTCTTACCTCTTCAGTGGGAAACTTGTCGAGTTCTGCCTCTTCCTCCTCGGCAGAAGAAACTACCCGAGCCAGACTAGCACTAAGAGCTGACAGTTTCTGCAAAGACAAAAAAATTGCACAAAAATTTACAACAATAGCCCTGAATATAATTATTAAATCTACACTATATATTAATCTACAAACTAGTATCATATAATTATGATATAGTCCTTCTATAAAACATTCAAGATAAAAAGCCTCACCTCTAAGTAGCATTCTGAGTTCATGGCATAGTCGTCCTCATTCTCTTCCTTCAGCTCTGACTCTGATTTACTGTCCAGCTGCAAAAGGAGCATCAACAATAACAGAGCAGCAGGTTAACTGTTGTGGAGAGATGAGCACAGTGGACACAATCCAGAAACTTGTTTACTGTGTTAATTTCTATGGAGCAAAAAAGCTGCATAGTTTGACAAATCTGCTATTAGTAAGTAAGTATTAGCAAATGAGAGACATGTTGGCTTAGCGTCTACAGAGCTTTCAGTCCCCAAGATCTATGTTAGTGCTCATTTTTAGAATCCAAAATACCTTAGGGGGGTAGAGCAGGTTGAGGGAATGGTACAGTCTGAAGTTGATGAATCCCAGTAGAGTGGTGTACAACTCTGTGAATGTTGCCATTACTCTGTAGTCGACATCTGTTGGGTGCTAAAAAGGCAAAAACATGAAAAGAATAATTTAAAGTCTGGTAAAATTGCTGAATTTCATAGGAAACATAATTGACAACAGCAGCATTAAATAATAATAATCCCAATTTGCTAAGATTATTAATAGCATAACTACTATGCATTTCATCATTCTGCACTTACATCATGGGAGAACTGGTATGGCACCAGCCATGTAGTGAGCTGTCCCATCACCTCAGCCTGATAATATATTCCCTTGATGGAGATGAAGACCTAAAATGAGGAGGAAAGCATTCAACTCATTGCCAATCAGAGGTCAATCCACTCATTTCAGATCAATATATCCTTAAATTACAACACATTGGCACCTTTCTGAGAGCACGAGCTGCAACCACATAGTTCATCCACTCCACAGTGAGACGTCGACACAGCTGTATCGTTTGCACGTGACATTTTCCTGTTCGGGCGAATGTGGAGAAGAGGAAGCACATGCAGAGGGCATCATCAATATCACGGAGGGCGTCGATGAAGGTGGGGTACCTGTCAGATAGAGGAGCACCTGTGAGGCAATTCAGCTTGATACAAAACTATTTTATCTCTGTCAACAAAAGATGTGATTTAATTTAACTTTTAGAACTACTAACAAAAAAAGAACTTCCTACAATTAAGATATAACTGCAGATGTAACACTCACCTTTCTTTGATAATGTGGTCGAGTTTATAGGTGGGCTTGTTGTCTTTCAATCTCTCCACTGCTGACCACTCTGTTTTCCCATAAGCCCTCTTAAGTTTGCGTACAAATACCTGTTATGAAAACATATTTTCAAAACAGTGTAAATATTCATACTCAACACCACAAATGAACGAAAATGCTTAACCAGTAAAGGAAAAAGTTCAAGTTAAGACAAACACTTCCTTTTAAAAACAGCTCATACACTGATGTTGATAGTTTATATAAAACAGTGAAAAGTATGTCTGTCACACCTTGTAGTCCCTGAACTTGCCGACGATGGGCTCATGCAGCAGGAAGCGGATGTCTTTGAGCAGGTAGAAGGTCCTTGGGGCAGTGGAGCCCTTGTTCACCTTCTTCTTGTGCTTGGGCTCATGAGGGTAGATTCCTTTGAGGATGCACAGTCGTCTGAAACCAAGAATCAAGAGTCATTTTTCTATACAACATGGCTGTTAACTGAGCGCAGACACTCTGAAGCAAATTATCTAATGTGCTGCTGTTCACATTGTCTACAACATGCAAAATTCATTAGCATCAAATGTTCAGAAATTGACTCAATAGTTCTGTTACATAACCATTTATTGAGACTTATTGTTAGGCGGTTATTTATTGAGGCTTATTGTTAGGCCGTTTCTATTAGATATCTAATGATGCCACGTGTATGCTTCCTATAGATTATCAGCTGAGATCACGTCACTTAAATAACTCTGAGCATTATTAATGTTACCTGAAATCCGGGAGGCTCAGCTGCAACTTCTTACGAGCTTTGTTTCTGGTGATGTAGTTGGTGGCAGATCCACTCTCATACTGCACAACAAGAACAGGCGATCACATCAAACTCCCACACACCACATCTAATCATTAAATAGTCATTACATTAATAGTCAGTCATTTAATTGACACCATATGACTATTTCATCAAGCGCATGCTGTATAAAAACAAACGCCAGCTAGCTTCGTTAGCTAGCCAGCTAACCAGGCTGCTATGCTGATATTTGGTGTAACGTGTTTAATCTGATGACATTGGCCCGACAGCGACACTGACCTTTTTCTTCGGAAGTCCTCCCATTGCCGAACAGTTTCTGAATCTCTACACACTTTCACAAAATGCAATTCTTAACGAAGCCCACGATTCTCATGTGTACACGTTAGCTGCAGCCACACGCAGTCGATGCACATGTGCTTGACGCGAGAGCAGTGAACAGGACCCCAAGGTGGGCCGTATGTCTGCCTGTTTAAAAAACAGAAATTAAGAGAAAGTAAGAAAGTAAGAAAATAACTTTACATTGTGTCTTATCTTTTTTTTAATCTACATTTAATAGTCACTAATATACACCCATATGCGTATATGCTGTAAAATCATGTAGTACACAAAGTTTCAAATAGTCCAGATAAAAAAATAATGAGTACATTTTAATGTACTTATTTGTCTCTGTTTGCAGTTTCCTTGAATCACCTGAGCTTCAAATCAAATTAAATACTCAAAAACAATTTTACAAACAAAAGAAACACAAGTTGTGAAGTGCCACATTTTTATTAATCATTTGCTATACGTCTGTTTATTGTGGAAGTTGAACATGTGGACAGGAATAAGCAGAATGAATGGATTAATATGAAATGTGAATTTGACATACCAACTAAATCAACATCATGTCAAATATAATGACAATGTGGTTTTGCTGCAGGAACATCAATCATCATCATCATCATCATATTCGACAGGAAAAAAAAAGATGATTCAACCAAAACCCCACCCGATCTGCTCTGCTCCCACCCTCACAGACATCAGATATGCTGGAGAGATGCAGACAGGATCAGAAGGTGGCAAAAAGAAACAGCAGGAGAACTAAAAAGCTGGATTCAGACTGAAATATAAAGAAATTAGACCTTGGCAACAATTCCAAAGATGGGTGGAGCATTTCATACGTTCATCGTAGGATTCCGTGAGTTTATAAAGGACTATTTTACTGGTTTTTGGGACTATGAGACACCAAAGGTGATGTTGGTTAAAAACAGAACTCTTGGAGTCATTTACAGGAGTGTTCAGTTTCTTGTGATCACCTATTTCATCTGGTAAGTATGCTAATTCTGTATATGCATGTTCTTTATATGTGTGAATGGGAAATTCAAAACCTTTGGTAACTTCAATTAGTAGATTTTTCATCATATTATTTCATTCATTATATAATATAATTTTAATCCTAATCCTCTATTTTAAGAATTGCAGAATGAAGTATGAACTCATATTAGTATAAATATGTAATGGCCAACAATATCTTTTGAATCTTTTGTTTGTAAATAGAGCAAAGGTGGATAACAAATACGCAACCTTTAGTTATTGAACCCAAATAATGCAGTTTTGCAGATCAATTTAAATTTCTCATTTTATTGTTTCGTCAGCTTCCCTTGGCGTCAGTAAAGAGGGCTTTAACAGACCCATGGTAACACGACACCTCTTGTGATTGACACGTAGTAATGCCTCCATCTGTTCATTGCCCTGAAGGTATGTGTTTATAAGTGAGAAAGCGTACCAAGAAAGTGAAACCCATCCAGAGAGCTCCGTTTACACTCTCATGAAAGGCACAGCGGTTCATGGAGATGCTATCTTGGATACTGTGGAGTACGTTCGACCCTCAGAGGTGAGGCCAGAGTAAATACTGCCGCACAGTCAACACCATTCCCAACAAATGTAACCCACTGGCATCATCATCATCATTTCATGTTAGTGTGAATGCCATTTCCGGCTGTTTCTCTTTGTAGGGAGGGGATGTGATTAGTACAATACTGAGAAGAGAGGTCACATATGATCAGAAGCACGGGACCTGTGCAGAGGTGAGAGGTCAACTGAAGCAAGTGTGCAAGAAAATACAGTTTAGTGAAACAATCACCTTCATTTTACTATTTGTCTCATTTCATATTAGTATTTCAAAGTTCCCAGGGCCAACTGCACAACCGATTCTGACTGTGTCCGAGGGGAGGTTGACTTTAACGGCCATGGTACTTATCACTCACGATATCATTCCATGTGTCCCACTGGTTTGTATTTGCCTCAGCTGGTCTTTGTTTTAAATTATTTCCAACAGGCAGGAGGACGGGCAGATGTATTCGATACTATAACTACACTTTCAAAACCTGCGAGATCCAAACTTGGTGTCCTGTTGAGGAGTACGCTGTAATACGGTAAGACAGGGGATGCATAATCACCACAGGTTTAATTCAGATTTATTCAGACCCTTCAACAGTCTTTGGTGGTCTTTGGTGTCTTAAACAGCGAACCACCGTTGGTAGAGGCCATCAACTTTACAGTGTTCATCAGGAACTCCATTCACTTCCCGAAATTTAAAGCACTGAGGTAAGGTACCTGCACACACACACGCACGCACACACAAAATCTGACCTGTTGTGTTCGTCTCTTATCAGGGGAAACATCAAAGATGCGTCAAACAGGCGTGGCATGCAGAAATACCTCAGTAGGTGTCAGTATGATGAGGAGAAAGAGCCCTACTGTCCAAACTTCCGTCTGGGGTACATTGCAAATAAAGCAAGGGAGAATTTCAGCGAGCTCTGCAAGACTGTGAGTTTGACGTCTGTTTGGTGGATTGCTATGTTAACAAGGACCCAGAGACGTGATGATGTGAAGGCTCACTGCCGTTGTTTTGCTCAGGGAGGAGTGATAGGGGTTTTCATTAACTGGAAGTGTAACCTGGACCTGGATCCTTCACACTGTAAACCGACCTACTCCTTCCGTCGTCTCGATGTCCGAAAGGATCAGGCCAGCTCTGGATACTATTACAGGTGAGCTCCAAACACTGACAACGTATTATAAACTGTGGTGTTTACTTTGGCTTAGAGTCACATTTTCCTGTCTTTGTCCTTCATGTGCATTTCTCCAGATTTGCCAAATATTACAATAAGAATGGGGTCAACTCTCGGACACTGATCAAGGCCTACGGAATCCGTCTGGACGTCATTGTTCACGGACACGTGAGGGGACGTTCCATCATCTCTGCAGTGTATTCTCTGCCCGCTGTCGTTTCATTTACGTGTCATTTCTTTGCAGGCTGGTAAATTCAGTCTGATTCCAACCATCATCAGCACAGTGACTGCCTTGACATCAGTTGGGATTGTGAGCGATTACTTCTCTTCTTCCGAATCTTCAAGATTTTACCGAGATTGTCTTTGAGACACTTTTTTTTCCCCCTTTGACTCCCTCCAGTGTACCATGATTTGTGACTGGATCATGCTGACGTTTATCGACAAGAATGAAGTCTACAGTGAGAGAAAGTTTGATGAAGTGAGCAGCGGCTTCAAATTTTAATTACTGTATTACTGAATCGTTGATTCCTCTGTGTTTGTGGCATTTTACCACTCACTGAAGACTTTTTAAATCTCAGATATCAAAGAGATAAGAAGCATTTCAGCCTAGTTGTTTTAATCATTCATGGATCAATTTTGTGGTTGCTTGATGTGAATAAGGAGCTAATCCAACTGTCTCATATTGTCCTCCCAGGTTATCAATGAGCCCACAGTGCCCATTCCCACAGAGCTCAGCTACATCAATGATTTTGGCTCCATCCACTCAGACCTGTCAGACGGTGTACCCCTGTGATGTCATCCTCACCGGGGCTCGCGTGTGTGTGTGTGTGTGTGTGTGTGTGTGTGTACTCTTCTAAAACCAGCTGACTGTGGCAATGACAGAACTTCTGGGTGAGGAGTCTGGGACCGTTCAGTCATGGGTTTCTGTCTGTGTGGACAGTGTGGATAAACTTACAAAGCAAAAAGCAGACGGAGGAAACCTGGTGAAGACAGTCAGAGTCTCTGCCTGTGCACCAGGGTCCTCTATCACCTCAAACCTCTATGCACCTCCACTGTTGGACAGTGACACTAAACCTGTTTCTTAGATGACTGAAAAACCACCTGGAGGATGTTTATATATCCTCAAAATGTTCCAGAGCAGAAACATATTTGAGAACAGCCTTGAAAGACGGATATGACCAACCATACAAATTGTATGTTCATCTATCTTAAACACTCAGCCTGACAATAAAAGCCTGTCTGCTTACTTGTGACAATCATCATCATAATGATATGATCTCATTAAAAAAACCACTACAATGTGAAACACTCATGCATTCCGTTCATCTTGGCATAATGAGAAGATGTGTGAGGAAATGGCCCGAGAAGAGCGAGGAGCAGTAATCAAATAATGCCAGCAGTTCCCATAAAAGGGTTACTTTAACAAGATTTCTGTGAAGTGTGAACTCATCTAAACGCCTAAGAGCAAAATGTCAGTTGTGGAAACTCAAGACTAATGGATCAAACCATGATGGATGCAGGTGCCCAAGGTAGTGCTACACGTCAGTAGCAAACAGCTCATGACACGTAAAGATCTACATTTTTAAAGGGGGTAGAGATTGGGTTGATTTATGAAATCTACATACTCAGAATACCTTTAGTTTGAAGTTGTATTTAAAGGACAAAAACTGAAAAGGTAAAGAATACAGCCACCGTGTCCATTATATTGTTCTCATGCCTTCATTTGTAAACTGACCTGTACAGCGTGTTTCTCTGAGAAGCTCCAAAAGAGTCAATCAAATTTTCCCTCTGAAATGTGATTACTTATCTGGGAGTAGCCCATCTACAGGCGAGGGAGTCAGCTGGGGAGCAGCGAGGTTAAAGAGATGGAGTCAGACCAGTGAAGATCATTGTACTTGAATTCATGGTTTCCTGACATACACACATATCAAAAGGCAGGGAAACATTTTCTTTCATTTAGTAAAAGTTAAATAGACAAAAAATGACGTTAAGAAAAGGTAAGTACCTAATTAACTTTTACACTTGTTAGTCAGTACTTGAATATATTTAAACTACTTGTCGTCTTCTCCTCCGATTTAAACGAAAACTACTGCAGACTATGTTACTGCAAACACAGCAAACAGTCTCTGTAAAATAATACTAATATTGATAATATGACCATGTAATTCAGTGCATTGTTCAATGTAGTGGCGTAGAAAGTACAGGTATTTTCTAATATTTGAAGTAAAAGAATAAAAGAAAGAAGAGAACTAAGTGCATAAAGTAAATCTAGCTTTGTTACTTCCCAGTACTGAGTGGTGGGGGTGGGGGCGGGAGCAACACAGGCCATGCAGAAACCACAGATACAGGATCGGCCTCATTAGGATGAAGCTCAGACAATTAGTGACCGTGTTGATCGATGAAGGTCATTTATGCTTTTTCCATTGTGGCAGAACAATTGAAGCTAATGCACTATCTCATATAACTGAGCACTAAAAACAAATAGATAACAATACTTGGAAAACATTTATTAACAATGAAAAGCAGACATTAATACACATTGACAAAAATGTAACAACATAATCAAGGGATCAAACATATTTACAATCCCTCTCTGCTGCATCATACACACAATCGAACAGGACTGAAACAGACGTCACGTTCAGCGAGAGCTCTGTGCGACACGTGGAGTCATCATGAGCAGCCAGTCAATGGTTTCTCCCAGGAAGCTCATGTTGTAATGGGACGCTATGTTCTGAAACACGGCGATCTGCTCGGAGAAGCTCTTTAAATGGAAGAGGGGGGGGGGGGGGGGGAAAAAAACAGCTGGGGGGGGGGGGGGGGGACAAAAACAGCTGTAAGACGGATGATTTCGTCACTCAGACCAATGATGTAATGTGTCGGGGAGCAGAAACCTTGACGGAGAAAGTGAGGTCGAAGTCTCCGGCACATCTGCAGTAGAGGGACATGTTTGTGTCCTTCACGCCTTTACATTTGTTACACACCTGAAATCACACAGGAGGTTTTTTTCCCCCCACAATCAGTCATTACATTCTTACATTACAACATTATTTGACATTGACTGCTGCTTCTTTAAAGATAAATAAATAATATTATATACATATATATATATATACAGTTAAGGGAACAAGGAGGAAGGTGATATATAGGGTTTATGATGTATGTATTATCTATTAGGACCATATAGGATGATGTCTCTCACCAGGTCCTGCAGTGTGTAGCTCATCAGCTTCTTCTGCAGAGCTTCCACCAGAGCCATCTCTACAGACTCAGTCTCATACTGGGCCTGGCAGTTGGAGCAGAACCACTGAGGCAAGACAGACCCGTCCTGACGACAAGAAAATTCATCTCGTTTAGACATCTGAATATGAAGGGGCCGTGTTTGCAGCGTTTCTTCTTTGAGACCACTTTGCAGCTCTCACCTGTGCCACGGACGGGTCTTTGCATAGGTCAAGGTCACGACAGAAATTACAGTGGTGGCAGATGACCTCTGGTAGGATATAGGAGCTGCAGGGGTCATGGAACTGAGCGTCCTCTGAAAACTCGCCGACGTCCACAAGACGCAGGAGGTCCCTCTTTAGCTTGTTCATCTGGTTCACTATGTTGGTGTCCAGTGAGAGGACCTGGGACCAGGGAGACAGGACTGTTGCATCAAGTACGGATCCACAAACACCATTTGATGATGCAAAAGAAACAACTACATGAAACACAGCAACCAGCTCAGTAATAGGTCTCCTGTGTTCTGTTGAGCTTCTGTCAATTACCAAGTAGACAAATATACCTGGCAGACATATTTGATGAACTCCAGTGCCGGGTTGTTGAGCGGCAGGTGAGATCCAGGCAGAACAGGGAACATCTCCGAGGGCTGCGTCACACTCCTGGTGCCCGTCACCTTCTTCTGGATTTTTTGAGTGATGGTGAAAATGTTCTGTGTCAGCTCACTGGACACGTATTCCTGGGAGAAGGAGATCATCCCTACAGGAGAAGAATCATCACATCTGTGAGGAAATCGGCCTGAATTGGATTTAAAGACAAGTGAAGTGTTCAGTAACCGAAGCAGCTTCCTACCAGGAAGAGCACTCAGGTCTCCCACTGCCTGCTGGGAAGGCTGGCTGCCTCCACGTCTCTTAACTGGCGTTGCTCCAGGAGCATTACGTCTCAGCTCCTCTCTCATACTGTGATACACCGCTGCAATGTAGGCTGGGTGGAGCGGACGTGTGCTTGTTAGTAGAAATAAAAAGCCATCAACTAATTCTTCAGATTCTTCTGTTTTTTTTTCTTTTTACCTGAGACGATCATGAGGAAGTATTTCTGACAGGAGGCGGTTTGAGGCAGGTACTGCATGATGTTCCAGTTGCTCTCGATCAGCTCCTCCACGTCGTCCGTCTCTCCATCTTCCTCAGCTTCTGCTTCCTCCTCCTCCTCATCTTCATCCTCACTTCCCTCCTCTTCACCCTCACCTCGTTTATTTTTCTTCTGTTTGGCTCCTTCCTAAGGAACCATCAATGGAGAGGGAATGAGTTAGTTAAATCACATCACATTAAATGCTACGGAGATATTATAGTTCCATGCACCTCTCCAAAAAAGAGGTTGGAAGGCAGTTTCCCCTTCACGCCGCCGTAGTTGGCCGGGTCCATCCACATCAGGAACTCCCAGCAGCGAGAGAAGGACAAGGACAAAGAGTGGAAGATTTCTCTGGAGTGGATGCTGGAAGAGGAGAAGAGGTGAAATGTCAAATAGCCTGATATTAATCATATTTAGAAGAAGAAAGAAAGAAAATATAGAGGAAGTAATTGAAGAACAACTGAACTGTTCAATGTCATGCAGCTGTGAACATCAGAACAACAATCGGAAAAAATATTTCAGTGCCAGACATATTTTTATTTCATGGAAGATTTTCATCATTAGCTTAACGTTATTTTTCTTCGACGTAAGAACTATCTGACCTGTTAGTGATATACTCCATGTAGCCGATTGCATCGTCTGTCCTGCGTTTCTTTGTACACAGGATGATCCTGTTGAAGTTTCCATACACCACAGTTGAGCCAAGACGTTTAAACTCTGCAACCAACCTGAGAGCAGAATGGGACAACGATTCATGGAAAAGCAGGACTGTGAAGCATTAAGAGAAAATTGGGATGAAGTGAGAAAAGGTAACTATGTTTTCAAACTGAACATAACAAAACCAAAGTGAGCTGGTTACGTGGCGCTGGCACTCACTGTAGAAACACTTTCTTCATCATGTTGTGCAGGGTGCGATGCAGAGCGGGGTCATAGAGCAGAGAGCTCGGGGAGCGCAGCCAGCGGTAGAAGTGCATCACCTGGTTGTCGGCGTACACGTTGTGGTACTGAGTGATCTCCCTCACCCATCCCACCACCATGCTCTTCAAGATCCTGCTCACACAACAGAGGAAACAGTGAGATGAGCCAGTGAGGAACAATTCCACCTCCCATGAGACCACACTGCTCATATGCAGCTGAGACGGCTGATCCAAACTGACACACCTGAAAGTGTTGGAGCAGAGAGCCGTCTCATCGTAGCTGGCGTGAGCGCTGGCCCCCTGAATTCCTGACATCATGTCCTCCAACGAGGCCTGCTGGATCACATCGAAACTGACGCCCAGACTGGCCCCGCCCTCCATGTCATTGACATGCTGCGACTGGAGGATGGTATTCACTGCCAGGCTCTGCAGGTCCATCTCCACACAAACTAGAAAAATAATTAGAATACATAAAGGTGAGGGGAAACGTATTGTGTTGTGTTTGCTTTAAACGTTTTCTGTTTCTAGTGTACGTGCCTGTGGAATAGCATCCTTGAGCGTTGATCTCCACAGACCCTCTGTCATCGCTTTCCATGACCAGACGGCTGTCATCGGCCTCTTTTCCCCCAAGGTCAGGTCTGGCTGTAGGCGACAGCCACAGCAGGTGGTTGTGTTTCCGTAGATGTCTGGCCAGGAACAAGTCTGAGCCGAAGATGGACACATCCTGAGGCAAGTTTCCCACAGGCAAGTGATAATATCTGCAGGACAGATGGGCAAAAGACAAACCTGTAACGAATACTGTTACTGACCGACACATGAAAGAGGATTCAGAGTTTGCAGTGTGCAGTTTGTACCTGGCCATGTCAAAAGCTTGCGACAGGCAGCTGTCCAGGTTAAGGTAGTGACGGATCATACGCCGGGCACCGTGGCGTTGCCAGTCCAGCACATTGTAACTAATCTCGTCGACAACGTGTACCGGCACCACGGGGAACTCCTCCAGCACCGGCATCCCGGCCTCCAGTCGACGCAGCTCCCAGTTTGACTGCACAGCGATGAGTGTGGGCCCGCGGCGTTCCTCCTGTAAACGGCGTGACGAAGGAGAAGACTATCAGTTGGGCCATCATCACATGACTGATATTCCTGTACCTAAAGTGTGTATTATTACCTTGTAGTTGAGCAGAATGCGCTGCAGTGCGCGGTAAATGGCCTTTGGGTCGTTTTCAGCTCGAACCTCGAAGTTGTGTTTCTCTGGAGGAAGGAGATCCTCTGTGGTCTTCTCCAGGAGGGCGGTGCGCTCTGCTGTGTAAAGGTTACCCAGGTTTGGCATCTGGTTGCTTCGCACCTAAAAGAAACAGCGAGATTGAGCACAATTCTCTCTATAGCTAGAAGGAAACGCATCCGTGTCGAGAGGGGGGCAGGGGAAGGACTGTATTGCTCTTACCGTGTCCAAGACGAAGACGCTGGCTTTGCGCTGTGAGGGGATGAAAAGTCCAAACAGAGCTTTGTGTCCCTGGCTGTGATGATAGAAGTACATGTGGCGAACGCTCCCTGGAAAGAAAGAAAACGCAGTCATTCGAACCTGTAAAACATCATTATCCATAAAACATGCCAGGGAGCAGTCGTCTGCTCTGCCAGGAAAACATAAACCCTGGAGGATCCACTCTGACATTAACTCCACACGACCAGTGTGCGAGATGGGTCTTACCTGGCTCTAGGTAGCTGAACTGGGCCAGAGACCTCATCTCCAGATTTTCCAGGTCAAAAGTATCTGCCTCCCTGCCGGCCATATCTCTCACCACGTGTTTATTGACCATACACACACATCCAAGCTGCACCAGAGCCCGAAACAGCAGAGGGACCTGAGGGAGAGAGAGAGAACAATATCTCGATCACACTAACGGCACTTTATCTGTTTTGAATGTCGAGTGGAATATGCCATTACAGCTTATGAGAACACCGGAGGGATGTGTTTACCTGTGTTTCGTACACTCCTTCGATGTCAGGCGCGGACAGGTCAGCGTTGATCTCATTGATGTGCTCCTGGTACATGTCCTCTGGTACGCAGTACTCATAAAGGTAGTACACAATGTTGGAGCGGGGCAGCATGCGGTTCACCTGCAGCCACGAGTTCATGTCAGAACTTCCACCACTAAAATATTTTTTGAAAAACCTATTTCACAGCGTCTGTCATCTCATTTCTTGCCTTCTTGTATGTGGCTCCCTCCTCTTGTTTTGGGACTTTCTGATTGACGTAGAAGACACGGGGGATGTTGAGCTTCATGCAGTGGAGGTCATTGCCAATCACGGCCCACAGCTTGTACAGACCGGGGTGGCTCGTCTCTGCGATCTGCGTGGTAATGATAAGTCAGATTACGTGGATCAATGACTATCAGAGAAGGGGATGACTTTCAGGTGCATTTACTCCACCTGCACAATCTGCCAGGGCATGTCCAGAATGCTGCGTGCTGTTTTACGCAGGAAGCTGCCGAGGCCGGTGGTGGGGCCGTCTCTGATCAGCCCTCCACCTACAGGCTGAGCTTCGCCATCCAGCAGCCTCCTCCTCTTCTTCCTCTCCTTCCTCTGCCTCAGCTGCAGCTCCCACTTCTTCTTGTGGTAGCGCAGCCACGCTAAAATCTCCTCCTGTGCACAGACACAGGAGTTCAAAACAGAGCCGCTGTGCGCAAGCATTACGAATGGCCTGATAGCATCTCTACAATGGACTGCCTCTTACCCGAGTCGTTCCCGTGGGTGGGGGCGGTCCCAGGATCTCTCGCCATGACTGAGTGAGCTCCAGGTCCTGAGACTCCACCTGGCTGTCCTCTCCCTGAGAAGCTCGCTTCCGCTTGGTGCTGATAAGGATGGCCGGCTGCAGTGGTCTGGCTGGCACCCCGAAGTCCTCTATGTCTGCAGCCTGGCCTGCTTCAAGAGGCTGGTGGGCCACCTGAGTGAGACGAGACATATTAGGCTAATTATCTTCAAATATAAATTCACTGCTTTACTCTCACTGAAGTTTTGCGGGATATGTAATGTTAACTACAACCAGGCTGAGTTATTGCTTTGCACATAAGAGACTAGGCACATTTAAAAACACGAGAGGAAAACTGGACCTGGACCCCATTGGCTTGTTAAGTGAGGTGGACCAACCTGTCTCTTTCCCTCACTGGTGAACAGCTCGCTGATTTTCTTTTGCTTGTAGATGTCGTTTTTCTCCAGGAGCTTCTTGTGAAGCCAGTCTGGATGTCTCACTCTGGGCACTGGGTTCTTCACCTGATGACGAATTGCAACAAATTAAATGAACCTGCACACATGGTTTGATTGACTGAAACAGAGCAAAGACATGTTTTCTAACCTGCTGCAGAGCTGCAGGGATGGTGATGATTTTCTGAATGGCACTACCCAACCTCTCAATGTAGTAACTCCAATCGAGGATCTGGAATGATCCACCAGAGAAATGTTTATGTCATCGGGAGATCAGAAGAAAATAAATGCAAAGGCTTGTAATATTTAAAAAAAAAAAACTCACAGTGCGGATGTCCAATTCATGCAGGCTGGGCATCTTCAGCCACTTGCGAAGGAAATGTTTCTTCACACTGGGCTCTGCCTGGAAGATGGCCAGAGGAATGGCTCTAATGGAGACAAAGCCAAATGACCCCAATGTGAGACGAAAAGCTTTTACCTCCGCTAATGTCATAAAGTCCCTCTTGTCCATAAACATTGGGGAAGCAATTGTATTTGGTGGAGACAATAACAGAAGATATATCATGATGGAACAGTTTTCAAAATAAAACTCAGTGTAGGTCCATGTTGTGTATTTACTGGACAACTCTTACTGTCTATGATATTGATGGTCTTGGGCCTATAGTTAATGATGCGGGTTGAACATGGGTTTTGTCAGTAATAATTAGTCATTTTAAAATTCTATCCATAGGGGAATGTTACTATAAGAGCACTTGGCCCACCTTTCTGTGACAGGCGAACCCTCCGGTTTTCGGGAGATGACGTAGCGACAGCTCAGACCGGCGTCTTTCACCATCTGATCTCCCAAGAACTCAGCAAGCCTCTTAGCGGTGCTGATCGACGTGGACTTCTGCTCTCCGTAGTCCTCAAGCTTCCTGGACATGGAGCGATTCTCGGAAATCAGTTCAAACAGCTCCGCATCTGGCATGTTGGCAGCCTGGAAAACCAGGGAAATAAACACGCGTGAGAGGATAATACGAACTGGACTCAGCGTTTTATGCCTGAAGATTGGTAACATCCAGTATGTTACTAATCCACGCTATTCAAAACAGAGCTGACAGCGTAATTTTTCTTTCAAAACATCTTTTGATGTTACAATACAAAAGGTGTTCACCTTGCTGTAAAGAACGTCCAGCCAGTAGTCGGCCACTTTGGCCACCGATGCATAGACTTCCTCCAGAGTGGTACCTTTGAGAAAAGCCTCAAACACTGAGGACTGAAAAATCTTGATGAGCTGTAGCTCTCCTCTTCTCTTCACTTCAAAACCCTTGAGCTCGGCCAGAGAGCCGTCCTCATTGAACACAGCATACCTGAAACAAGGAGAGAAGCCTGCGATCGTCAGGGATGCTTTTCATTTTAGCAGGATCTCAAGCAGAAAGCGCTTGGTGCAAATAATCCATTGGCCACACAACTTTTTCAAACACAAGGCGGACTAAATACAACTCTGCTGCACCTTTTCTTTAGCTTCTTTCCTTCCTCTTTTGAGGCGGGCAGGATCATTGCCAGGTACGGTCCGTCCACCTCAAAGAAGATGCTGTTCTCTGACCGGGTGCTGTAGGTGAGGGACCCCGGGTCGACCAGCTCATGGTACTGGTCATTGGTGAATCCCTCCTTCACCATGATGTTCAGCATGGCGCCCGGGTAGGAGATGGTCACCTTGGGCTTCTTCTCATTGCTCGTCTTCACTACAAAATTCTCAGGGAAGGTGTTGGGGAGGACACACCAGATACCATCGGTGTCCAACTCCAGTGGCCTCCTGAGAAGTGAGAAGTGTTGATTTATTTATTTATGCAAAAAATATTCATGTCTGATGAAAATGAAATAAAAAAGTCACAATAACCATCACTTTATCAGTGTGACACTCACCCGATTTGTTCGATCAGCTCTCTGGCTTGTGTGATGATGTTAGCGCCGGTGTAGCACACAATGCCAGCCATCTCCATGGAGTACCAGCGCGCCCTGGTGGGAACACAGAGACAACACTCACAGTGTCAGGTGTGACAGCGATGATGTGAGTGTTACTTAAAATGTATTCTATTGAAATCTGGGCAGTAACGGATTCTCACCCTTTCCTCATGACGTAGCCGTAGAAGGAGTTGAGGATACACTTGTGAGCGAGCTGAAGAGACTCGTACAGGATCTCCATGTTCTTGCAGCGCTTCACCTCTGCAGCGTCTCCAGCATCATGAGCGGAGGACAGCTTCTTCTTCCACACCTTTAACAAAGCATGAAAATAAAAAATAGAGCTAAAGGAGCGACACAAGATAAATCTTCAGAATCTGTAGACATCAGGGCATTTGTTGGCAAAACACTCAGCCTGGTCACTGATCTTGGAAAACAAACCTGTTCAGGGAACTAATATCTATGTGTCTGTGAAATGCTGAAGTGCTGCTTGATGCTGACTGCTGGGCCTTGGCGGAGCGATTCTAGTTTTCGTTGCTATCGATACCAAACTGTACCTTGTGGAGTCCTTTGAATTCATAGCGTCGATCTCTGAAGGCTCTCACAGTGTCCACATAGAAAGAGTTTTCTCTCTGACAGATGGTGGTGACACGTTCCTCCCGCTTGGTGACGTGTGTCTTCTTATAGGCTCTCTTACAGTAGTCTGAGACAAGGACAATACATACCCTTTGGGTTACTGGTAACGTTAAACTCTGTAAATAATAAATAAATAAATAAACAAAGCACCTGCCAAACGTTTCTTCTCATGCTTGGCTTGCTCCTCCCTGTTGAGATTGTGGAAAGCACGAGGTGGACCGTTGGGGAACAGCGGCGGGAACTTCTCTGACTCCAGCTGCTGCTGGATACGATGGAACTCGCTGCGACTGGCAGGCACTGCAAACAGAGATATCGCCACAACGCTTGAAAAAAAAGACATAAACAACAACAACAACAACAACAACAACCCATTAGTGTGACAGCCCTAACACTCAATAATAACTCACTGATTTCTCCTCTCCACTGCCAGGCCATCCTCCGCTGACAGGAGGCTCCAGGTTTGTTAAAGTCACAGGCCGCACACGTGGCCTCGTCAACCATGGCAGATGGCTGACAAATCAAAAAAATAAACAATTCATTTTCATGCTGCTCTATAACTTCAGCCCACGTTCACGTGTTTCGTTTTTCATTCTTACCTGCAGACGGTTGGTGAGAATGATGTTGGGGTACATGGCCCCAACGTCCAGATGGTAGATGAGGGGGCATTCGATCCTGTTTGGAACCTCCTTCAGTGAAATCAGCTTCTTCTTTATCTCATCGCAGACCTGGGAAAACACCAGTGATGATTTAAAACTTCAAAACTGAGAAGCCTGACAGCAGTTAACTTGCTAAACTAAAGACACAACAGTGACAAATCACACCTCATTAAAGTTTGTGATTTGCTCCAGAGGGATTTTCTCCTCCTCCTCTATAGCGTGACGCATCGTTCTCTCAACTCTTTGAAGCAGGAAGTCGAACGCAGCCGGGTTCTGTCAAAAGACAAAACATTCACGTTAAAAAAAAAAAAAAAAAAAAACGGAAGGCAGGAGTCAACATCGAGCAGGACTGTGATCGACCGGCGGACCATTTTGAAACGGCAGGGGATGTCACTGCGAAACACGCCGGACTCCAGCGCCTCCACGTGGCCGCCCACATATGTCTCCGAGTCCATGACGTGTCCATCGTCTGTCAGTTTGTTGAAGACCTGCTCCTGCTTGTTGGGAAAGACGATGTTGGCGTGAAAGGCCTGGACCATGAGCAAGGCCTCGCACAGAGTCCCAGAACCTTTACGCAGCACCTGGTGACAGGAAAAGAGAAGAAATGAAATGAATACCCAAGTGTAGGCTATTTCCCAGGGCGTGTCTTCATTTACAACACACAGACAAACCTCATCCGGCTCCATGGGGATGATGGTGCACAGAGCAAAGATGAAGGGATGAACATACTTCATGTACAGGTAATATGTGGCCACAGCGTCAGACACGGAGTATGTCGCCAAAGTCTGACAGGGAGAAAGAGAAGCTCTCAATGAATACTATCTAAACACTAAACTAAATCTAAAACTCAAAACATTCATTTTCTGAGCTGAAAAAAATGAAAGCCCATCCCTGTACCTGTGGCTCCTCTGTGGCCATGCGGCACATCTCCTCTGGGTCCAGCTCTACCGGGTCGTAGCTCAGTTTAGCCTTCGCTGCTGCCTTCAGATTGTGGCTTCCCACGGGGAGGTAGCTGTCTCTTTTTACCCACCTGACACAGGGTGGGAGGGATGTTAGAAGTCTGGTTTATCAAAACCACATTGTCGTCATGGTAACAGTGTTTAAGGAGTGCAAACCTTAAGCAGTCCATGTGGATGGCCTGACTGGACTTGTACTCTCCCTGGCTGTCCTTCTGGAAGCCGATCTCCCTGTGCATGCTCAGCCCGTGGAGACTGGCCCGGGTCTCAATGAAAGGCCTTCAAGAAGGTGAACAGGTTAACGTCATAGTAGATGAGTGTTACATGGCCTCACTCTACAGAAAGAACTGAATCCAGAGCTCACCAATCGAAGAAGTCTCCGTTGTACGTTACAAAGATGTTCGGCTTTGTTTCTTGAACGTGGTCAAACCACCTCTGAATCAGAGCCGCCTGCGGCCAAAGTCACACAGGTGTTCAAACCAGGCAGCACATTTTTAAGAATGAACAAACTCAACTCAATTATTATATTTACAGAACAGTAAGTGTGATGCAGCTGCGCACCTCATCATCCTCATTGAAAACAGTGAACGGCCCTTCATACTCAGGTTTGGGAGTGAACTCAAAATCTTCAATGTTCTCAGAGACGATCTCTCTGTTTGTGATTAGAAACCCCTGAAAGAGAAAGGTGAGATGACTTAGTGTGACACATACGGGAGAATAGAAACAGAAACACGTAATTGAAAGCCACCTGTCCGTCGATCATGTAGGAGATCATCATAATCTGGTCCGACTCAGCGTCCGGAAACTTCAGTGGAAGCTTGGTTGTTTCAATGTCGAAAGCCATAACAACAGGATCCTACAGGAGCGCAGGGCAAATTCTTATTGAAAACACAGTGAAGGGACGAAGGGGTCAAGAGATCTTTGTCCTAAATAAACAATAAATAAAAATCCTCATACTGGTCGCTCCACAAGATCGTCTCTCCGTACAATCTCCGGAGGGTACGTGCTGCCTCTGTACCGAACATTGTACCAGTGAGCCTGAGAAACCCAGACAGTGGCGATCAGAACAGCGAACACAAGCATCTTCACGTACGCGTGCTGCTCTCTAGCAGAAATCTCCTTTTACCACGTGGATCTTCAGGTTGATCGACACTCGCACATGATAGGGAACGTCGTATTCCCTCATGTCCACGATGTTGTCCAGCTGGTCGGAGATGCTCTTTGACATCCCGTCTTCATCTGCGGCGGTCACATTGCCTCCCGACAAGGCGCTGTTAAAAAACACGCGTCCACTGGTCAATATGCAGGCCCATATAGGCGAGTGGAGCTGAAGTGGCCTGAGGCTTGGTGGTACCTGGATAACATGGAAGTGTAGGCATCGTTGGACTGCTCCCTCTCTCGGTTCTTGCGCACGGCCGGAGAGATCTCGCGCTTCACCTTGACGAGGTCGTCCACGGTATTGAACGACAGCCTGATGTAGCTTCTCTTCAGGCCAACCAAATGGTTTGGCTGAGGATAACAGGATATTATATGACACACCAATGACATATTAAAGACACTGAAGGAGTTCAGTGAGAAAGAAGAAAACTCTCACCAAGTCTAGATCTTCTTTTAGGACAATTTCAAGCTTCGCCACTCTTCCCTGGAACTTCTTCGACAGGTAGGAGATGACCTCTCTTTCGCAGTTCTGCAAATCCAGCCGACGTTAGGTACGGAGTTTATTGTGTGCTTATGTAGAAACGGACAGATGCTGACTCACCTTTTTTGTAGCTATGTAGAAATATGGCTTGAAGGGTAGAGCCACCTTCAGGTAGAGGAACAGGAGTACGTTAGCCATGAATGTTTTTACATGATAATAACTGGACTGTTTAGAAGTTGGCGAATCGAATAGCACCTTAAACCTGTTTCCATCCTCCTGAATGAAATAAAAATCCACAGCACTGATCATCCTCTTGTCTTCATCCAGGATCTCTGCCTAGCGAGACAAACATTAAAGCACTGTTACACTCAGAGTCACTTCATCCAACATGTCAGACCCATCAGTGACTGGAGCCTACGGGGTGCATGTTGATCAGCCAGCCTGTTTTCTCCCCCGGCTCCTTCATCCTGTCGAAGCCGAAGCGGGCGTCCATCTCGTCGGTGAACTGGCTGCGCTCCAGCCGCTTAAGAGCCGAGGATCCATCGTCCCTGGGTCAAACACACGGTTCTCTCCTGTCAGCTATGAGAGCTATCTACGGTGTGCTAAGCTAATGGCTGAACACGCGATGTGTTGTTCACTTACTGGTCCTGGTCTCCTCCACCTTGTCCTCGATCCGCTCTGTATCTCCCACTGTTTTGTAGAAAAACCATCTCCTATCGTGAGGGGACGACGTGCACGCGATCGGAGTTCTTACACACGCGCTCAGTTGGCCTGGGAATGGAGCCGCATCAGTAAAACCAGTAAAGGTTGCTTCTCTTCCGTCTGTCACTGACACGGCTTGTTTTCCTATTTTGGCGCGTTCCTGCAGTTCCCGCGAGCACAGCGCTGAGGAGGAGGAGCAACGAAGATCGTTTGTGAACAGGACCATCACTCCGGCTAAAAAATCCTTCACGTTTTAGTTAAGTTATTAAGACAACCCAACTTTAATACTTACTCCTTTGTTGACCAATGTTAATAACACGCTTCCTTGTCTGTTTGCTTTTTTTTTTTTAATTGAGAGGCTTTTATGAAAAAATATAAATTGCAAAATGACAAAGGACAAACTGTCTCGTTTCCCATGAGAGCTCACGCATTCTGACACACGAGCTCTCGTTGTTTTGCTGCAGTATAGTTTGGTTTTTTTAATGTGCTATGTGATATTTATGATATATATTCATTAACGAGAACTACGGATTGAGGCTTGTTTCACCCGTTGCCATGGTGAATCCAGTTAAGTGCGGTCCTTTGATGAGGGCTATGATGAAAATGAAAACTGTGAGTTTGACAGCTCAGTGTCGATGAACCCAGAGTTGGGGTTTGGACTCTTTGAGTTTGTTCGACCCGCTTCCTGTAACGGGACCCGGCAGCACGTTAGTTTACTTCTACAGAGGAGGAGGAGGAGGAGGAGTCTCTCTCTCACTCTGTGCGTGTGTGTGTTTGCTTGCATGCGGTGGTGAGGGGCTGCAACGCTGGACTGGTGGCGGTAGGTGTCCTTTTGATATTCACTAGTACCGACATGGACATGGCTCAAACCGCTGCAGTCCACTGAGGACACCCTGACAGGTCTCGGTGGAGTGTAGCAGCGTGCTGCATCTAAACGATTCATCTAGACTCGAGTCAAGTTCTAACCTCTGGTTCCCGTTAGCACGTTAGCAGCTGCAGCTGCAGCAGCAACAACAACAACAACACCGACAGATCCGCACGTTCCTTCACGGCGACGCTCGTGCAGGTGACCCACACATGGGTCTGCAGTCTGAGGGAGAAATGGACTGAACTCAGGTTTGACTTGTTTTGATTCCTCCATCTCCTTCAACCCGCTTCCTCGGTCATGCATGTTGATAACACGTGTTAGAAAAGTGAAGTGTTGACTTCAGTTTGCAGATGATAGAGTCCGTGGACGTGTCCTGTGCAGAGCTTGTCATTTCATTTTGACCCCGTCATGAAATGTGCAGTAGGTTTTTATAATTTGACACAAATACACAGCAAGCTTCCTTTGGGCTCATTTGTGCCAAGGCGCAAAGTGTCTGCAGAGCACACATCCCTCCTTGTCTGCCTCCTCTCATGACAATCACATTTTTATCTTCGCGTCCTTTGTGGTAACTTTGAAGCTCCGTTTGCTTCGCAGGGCTCATGCGTCCAGATGTCACATGTCTTCATATATCTGGATCACCTGTGCTCATAATGCTGTGTATGGATGTGTTGACTGTCTGAGCCTCAACCCCCTCAGTGTTGACCTTTCCCCCACATGGGGGCAGCCGCACTCGGCTCCCATGTCAGCTGTTAGAGCCCCGAGCAGTCTGTGGCTCGAGAATGGTCAACAGCTAGTTTATTGATTGTTAAGAGTCAAGACAAGTGTATGAAATTCAAATAAGTGCTTATAATATGTTTTAAATTTACCTTATAATTCCTTATTATTGTATTTGAAAGTAGCAATGTCCATTAATTCACTCAATTCACTGTTTTCATGTTGAACCAAACCCATGAACCTTATCTCATATTCCCGTGGGTGTTCCTGTCCTTGAAGGGCCTCTGACCTCTGGCCACCTCTAAATAAATGTCCATGCACTAGAATAGACCATGCAGACCAGTGCTATAGTATAATGCTATTCTCAGTTCACTTGAGAGGAAAACCTCAACAGATTTGATTGTGTTATTTACATATGAGTCTGTCAGGTCGACATGAGGAGGAAGCCATCGTGATTTCATTCATCTCCAGCTTAAGGGACATCACCTGAGACCATGTCTATTGATTTGCACATTACTCGGGAGCTACAAATGTCTCCATGTATCACTTATAAGTGTTCTCATATATTTGTGTTTCAGGTGCAGGAGGATGTCTGCCAATGCTCTTGTTAGCCGCTTTAATCCTATGGATATTGTTGCTACTGTGGAGGATTAATACCAAGACAGAAGTGATGCCCCTGAAAGGGGAGGAATCTGTGTCGGCAGCTGAGGAGGACATGTCCGCTCCCCACACCCCACATCCAGGCGAGCATTCGCTCTCACCAGTTCCCACTACCTCAGCACACAAAGAGAACAACAGTTCTCTGGCCGATGGGGCCCCCTCAGGCCTCGAAGTCAGAACGTTGGACTGTGAGCCTCAACATTTGTCCTCTGCGTTAAATTCAAAGAAGCCATCGTTGCCTCCGACCTCTGAGAAACCTCTTAAAACCAGCGTGCCAATGCTCAGCTCGGGGCCCGAGGCGAGGGAACGCCTTAAATTTGTTCTCGGAGCATCAGAGGACAACTCCTCAGACGACGAGCCCCTGGTCACCAAACCTCCGAGTGGTGCAGCTCAGCCTTCGACCTCCACCAGTAAATCTGCGCCTCAGCAGGCATCCTGTGCCGCCACGCAGCCCAGCTACTCAGGCATCAAGTAGGAATTTTATTTTTCTTGAGAAATTACAGTGTCAACTGTCCAGGGTCAGGCCTACTGCCATGTGACCGTCCATGGTGAATCTGAAAGAGGGTGTGTCGCATTTGTGACGTGCAGCAATGCATCTGCTGGTCCTGTCTCCACAGACTTGCTAACTAGCCGACCTGTGTTATTGTCGCATGCCAAACACCTCGACTCTATTATTGGAACAAGAGCAGCCAGTGACTTTGAGACCTGTGCTGTGACTCGAGGTCGCAGCCCAACAAACAGCAAACACACTTTTGTCAGCAAACTAAAATAACTTTTTTAAAATTTTCTAATTCTGACATTTTTTTAATTATTAGATCTTCACGTGCACATTAATCTAGATTCATAAATGAAGTTATGTGTTATAGTGGGACTTACCAAAGTCGTCATGAAAGGGAAACAGGTAAGAAGTTTCCTGCAGTCTTTCCTGCAGGAGTATAGACCCAATCTGTTTGAATCTGTTTGTGTGTAGCTGCATGAAGGTTTCTGTCTGTTCATGTCTGCAACACTGGCTCTGTTTTCGAACCACATCAAATCTTTTGTGTTGTGTAGTTAGCCTCGGCAATGTTGATGTTTATAATGAGAAGCCTGTGATGTGTCTCAGGGGAGAGCTGCAGATATTTAGCTGCACATGTGGGTGTGGAGACGGGAGGGAATGCTTGAAAGGAAGCTGCCTCTTTGTATTGGTCACATTTTTTAAACTAAATGTCTGCGACTAAGTGATTACACTGCGCGATGGAGGGAGACGGCTACAGTCTCAACTCGTTTTCCGTATCTCAGGAGGAAAGTTCCGTCCAGAGGTTTGAAGCTGTAGTAATCTGACACTTAAAGTCGCAGTGTTTGCTTTTGGACAGTTATCACATGGTTTGTGTTAGAGCAGCAGAATTAATGAAAGACAGAGCAAAGCTACATTGTCCTGAAGTTCAGCAAATGGCGCAGCAACTTGTGCAGAAATGCTTTTTTTAACAGGAAGAATCTCTTGTGCAGCCGTACAGTTGTTATGTAACGTGCACATAGCCTGTGCTGGACCGTGTAAGTTTGAGGAAATAAAACAAAAAACACTCCGAACAATTGGTTCTCTCAGGAGGAGGGAAGCGTGAAACAGGGACTGTTTCATCTCACAGCAATACAGCAACAAGTAATGATTATAAACCGGTGTGTCGTGCAACATGTGCTGGAAAAAACTCAGAGCTGTAAACGGTTATCAAAAACAATCTCAACAACCACGTACAATCAGTATTTTCCCCTCAGCGTACAGTGCAAAGCTGGAGTTCAGTGTAAAGTTCATGTCAACGCCAGGCACAACTTCACTATATAGCTGATGCGACTCAGTTTCTTGGTGATATCTCAACATGAGACAGAATTTCAGTCTGCCTTATGGTGCAATAGCAGTGAGACTTTGGAATGAAAACGACATGAGTCGACAGAAAATCATGGTATGTATAATGAACTAATGGCTCTGTCACACTATATACTCTCAAATATTTTCGTCTTCATGTTAATTTGTGTTGTACCTTATCCGGCCTGTTGTTGTACTGGTTGTTTTAATATCAATTAAGGATTTCAAGCCATTAGATAATCATGTCAGTGCGATCAGTTTACTACTTTCGTATTTACTGACATTTTTGCTTATTTAATCTCACATAGTCAAATATTAAACCAAGTGAGATGATTTACCTATGCAGCGTTAAAATGCTGAATCTGAAGTGACACCTTAGCACTTACTTGAGCAGTAGAAGCGGCTTCCCATCTGCTACAGATTTCAGTTTGAGATTCTATCGTTCACTTTTCACTGCATAGTCCAGCTCCGCTTTATATTTCACAACTTCTAACCTCATCCTCTGCTCCGAGACCACTGGAACCAGAGAATCCAACGCGATTCAGGCTTAACGCAAAGGAGATCATGTTTTTATGGTTTTAGCTCCTACGCTGTAGATCAAAGTACTCGCCCTCAGTGTCAGTTCAGCAGCTGTCAGAAAGTCACCTGTATGGACTGGTCATTTTAGATCTGAATGTATGCTTGAATATATGCTGATGATACATTCAATTTCATTGTCTCTGCTCCGATGAACAGCTGATAATAAGGTACTGCAACACTGATGGTGCAGGTCAGTTTCTAGAAAAAAATAGTCTTTACAGATTACGTGTTTCTGTGCAGAGCAGTCGTTGAGTGTTGTGAAGATAAGATCCAGGAATGATTGGTTTGGTTGAGAAAGGCTGAACTTTGACTGGAGTTTGCTGTCATGTGTTTGTGCAGGTTCTGCTCCCACCACAGTGACTGTAAAGCACTGAGCTCTGTTTCTGATTTCACCTGCTTGGGTGCGACATTTAACTGTAATACAGGTCCACGTTCCCTGTGTTTCAAATGCCGTAGCCAATATAGAAAAATAAAGTACGCTGAGCTAAATGTGTTTTTCTTTGTTACTGAGCAGGGCAACTGACCAATTGAGTGCTTTCCACTCCAGGCCTAGCATGTCCGGTCTTCATCTGGTCAAAAAAGGACGTGAACACAGAAAGATGGATCTGCAGAGGGACTTCACTGTGGCCTCTCCGGCTGAGTTTGTCACCCGATTTGGTGGCAACCATGTCATTGAAAAAGTAAGGACTTGAATATTTCTCAGTAGAATGCATACCTCTGCCAAGTTCCCTGAAGAAACCAAATATAAACTTCACTATATCCCAAGATAAATTTAGATCTGCACCAAGTTCCACGTCAATATCAGTCCTCTTAACATTTCTGCATCAGTGTTCATGAATTACTTTCATAGAGAAAGCAATGAAAATGTAATAAGCAAGTTTGTTAATTATTATTGATTATGAAGCTGCTGAAGGTGCTGTACAAAAAATGAAATAAAACACAAACAATATAAGAAGGGGGGGGGGCGGCGATATGCAGAGTCATGCGCTTCTTCTCAGGAAGTCTGTGTTTCCTTTGCAGGTGCTGATCGCCAACAATGGCATTGCTGCCGTCAAATGCATGCGGTCTATCCGCCGCTGGTCCTACGAAATGTTTCGCAATGAAAGGACCATCCGTTTTGTTGTCATGGTGACCCCTGAAGACTTGAAAGCGAATGCAGGTTCTTGAGAACTTGAAACTCATCATATTTTATTATGAACCACCTGTTTGTCCAAGCTGCCAGAGCAAATGACTCTGATATTCACCGTAGGTGTTACTCCTTTTTCCACCTGTAGAATACATTAAAATGGCTGATCATTATGTGCCTGTACCTGGTGGACCCAACAACAACAACTATGCCAACGTAGAGCTGATTGTGGACATTGCAAAAAGAATCCCAGTGCAGGTACATTGTGTATCTGTCAGTTTCAACTTTTCTTCTAAATAAATATAAATGACACTTGTATTACTCCTCACAGGCTGTGTGGGCCGGCTGGGGACATGCGTCGGAAAATCCCAAACTTCCTGAGCTCCTGAACAAAGCAGCAATATCATTTTTAGGTATATTATACGGTATATAAATACAATATATGGATGCAATAAGTTTAAAAAGATAGATCTTTCACATCTCATTGTTTAACGATGATTTCTCTCAGGGCCCTCCAGTAAGGCCATGTGGGCTCTAGGGGATAAAGTGGCTTCGTCCATCGTGGCTCAGAGTGCTGACATTCCCACTCTACCTTGGAGCGGATCAGGTGACGTGTTACCTCCACACACACTGTCTCGGGTTGAAGTGGTGAAGGGCATGTTGTCTCTGATGGCTTATACTGTGAGTGTCTTCATGCTCTCACCTGTCCTGCTCTAGGTCTGAGAGTGGACTGGACAGAGGAGGACCAAGCTGGAGGACATGTGATCAGTGTTCCACCAGAGATCTACACAAAGGGCTGCGTGCTCGATGTAGAAGATGGCCTGGCAGTAAGGATTGTTTCCTCAACCCTTCCAGGATGTAGATGAGATGAGAAGATGTTTAACGTTGTGTTTCTCTGCAGGGAGCCGAGAGGATCGGTTATCCGGTTGTTATCAAGGCCTCTGAGGGTGGGGGTGGAAAGGGAATCCGTAAAGTAGAAAGTTCTGAGGACTTTCACAGTTCATTTCGACAGGTTTGTGAGAACACATTTTAAAGCCTAACACCTGATTTCTCTCTAATTTTGACCAGACTTTATGCAATTGAATTTGTTTTGTTTTTTTATTCCAGGTCCAGACAGAGGTGCCTGGCTCGCCCATCTTCGTCATGCAGCTGGCTCAGCATGCCAGACACCTCGAGGTGCAGATACTGGCCGATGAATACGGAAATGCCATCTCTCTGTTTGGACGAGACTGCTCCATCCAGAGGAGGCACCAGAAGATTATCGAGGAGGCTCCTCCCACGATAGCTGCTCCCTCCACGTTCGAGCAAATGGAAAAGGTTCGTTTCCGTGTCTGCGTCTTTCTCTTTTCCAGCTCTTAGCCAGTGTTGTTGACATTTTGTCTCCTCTCTCTCTCTCTCTCTCTGGACCAGTTTGCTGTGCGACTTGCCAAGATGGTGGGTTATGTGAGCACAGGAACTGTGGAGTATCTCTTCTCTGAAGACGGGAGTTTCCACTTCCTGGAGCTGAATCCACGTCTGCAGGTCGAACATCCGTGCACGGAGATGATTGCCGATGTCAACCTGCCTGCTGCCCAGCTTCAGGTAAACGTCCGTCAGTGGACAGGCCGTGAAGAATGCATGTACAAATGAAATCCTGCCATTATAACCCTGAGCTTCATCCGTGATAGATCGCCATGGGAATTCCCCTCCATAGAATCAAAGACATCCGCTTGCTTTATGGAGAAACTCCGTGGGGCGACACCATCATTAACTTCGACAATCCAGACTGCATGCCGAATCCAAGAGGCCACGTCATAGCTGCCCGCATCACCAGCGAGAACCCTGACGAGGTCAGTTGATCAACAATCATGAAATGGCTGAAAGGTTCTGTGTCGTCTTTTGAATTGGCATCACTCTCTTGTTGTCCTCGTGCTCTCACCCACAGGGTTTCAAGCCCAGTTCTGGCACCGTGCAGGAGCTGAACTTCCGCAGCAGTAAAAATGTTTGGGGTTACTTCAGTGTGGGAGCGACCGGGGGCCTGCATGAATTTGCGGATTCGCAGTTTGGGCACTGTTTCTCCTGGGGCGAGAACCGCGAGGAAGCCATTTCGTACGTTTTTTTTTTTTTTTTTAACGAGTCCACAATATCTGATTTTTCATAATTGCAGCTTTATGGTTTTATTTCTGAGGCCACAGCTAGTAATACTATAAAAATGTGGTTACCTGCCAATAATCCAACAAATTTGTGGAGATAAACAGCAATAAACTTATTTGACAGTGTTAATCAGGAACTTAATTATTCATAATGCAGGCGATGGTTTCTGTATGATAAGTCTTGACAGTTGTCATATTTATCATTGCTTCAGGAACATGGTGGTGGCGATGAAGGAGCTGTCCATCAGAGGTGACTTCAGGACGACGGTCGAGTACCTCATTAAGTTACTGGAGACGGAAAGCTTCAGAAACAATGACATTGACACGGGCTGGCTGGACCATCTGATTTCAGAGAAAGTGCAGGTAACAGACTGCAGGCCCGGTGTCAGACGTCTGAGTCGGTTCTGTTTTGTCGAGTCGTTTCATCCACGAGTTCTGTCTGCAGGCCGAGAGACCGGACACCATGCTGGGTGTCGTCTGTGGGGCTTTGCACGTGGCTGATGCGAGCTTCAGGAAGTGCATGTCTGATTACCTGCATTCCCTGGAAAGGTCAGTAGACCCAGTCTCTTCATATCAATGTCTCACTATGGTTTTTACTCATATAACTGACTTTTCCAAACCTGACCTGCTGCCTCCTCAGAGGACAGGTGCTGCCTGCAGCCAGTCTCCTCAACTCTGTCAGTGTCGACCTTATATATGAAGGAGTCAAGTTCTGTCTCAAGGTACTTTATCCTTTTTATTCCCTTTTCACGTTCCTTGCTTTTGAGAATTGAAGTTTGTCCCTTTTGTCACTTTGAAACCTGCAGGTGGCGCGTCAGTCCCCGACAACATACGTCATCTCGATGAACGACTCCAACATTGAAATAGATGTCCACAGGCTAAGCGATGGAGGCCTCCTGCTGTCCTACGATGGCAGCAGCTACACCACCTACATGAAGGAGGAAGTAGACAGGTAAGACCGTCACTGGAAGATGGATAAATCGCTTATTTTGCTTTTTGTTTAGCTCTTTTCTAATTTCACTGCCACTATTGGACCATGCAGCTACCGCATCACTGTTGGCAACAAGACCTGCGTATTTGAGAAAGAGACGGATCCCACAGTGCTGAGGTCGCCGTCCGCTGGCAAACTGCTGCAGTACATGGTGGAAGACGGAGGTCACATTAATGCAGGGGACACCTACGCTGAGATTGAGGTGACAGACTTTGGTGAAAAGGTCAATGCCTGTGATTGATGAGGCTTATCTCTTTGTGTTTACACTGGCCGTGTTTGTGCTGTGGATTCAGGTGATGAAGATGGTGATGACTCTGACTGTGCAGCAGGCCGGTCGCATCCACTTTGTGAAGAGACCCGGAGCAGTGCTGCTGCCTGGCTGTGTGGTGGCACACATCGACCTGGACGACCCCAGCAGTATACACCCGGTAGACTATTGCACATTACTGTGGACAGCACATTATCTGGACGTCCTAATAGACAATAGACTGATAATAGATTTTAATATTGTGCTTACATTTTACCAAATGTTTCAGTTAAAAGGATGTTTAGCTGCTCTCTTTGGAAAATGATGCTGTGTCTGTAACTGCAGATGGTGATGGACTCTTTGTCCTCTGTCATAGGTGGAGCTCAACACGGCCACGTTGCCGCCCCAGCACCCGATGCCTATGGTCGGGGAAAAGCTTCACCAGGTGTTTCACAGTGTCCTCGAAAACCTGATCAAAGTCATGGATGGGTACTGCCTTGAAGAACCCTACTTCAGCACCAAGGTACACAACAGTCCCTCTGCCCTGTTAGGTTCCTCGGGCGGTTTGAGTCCATTTATTTAGTTACGGTTTCCTATGCATGTCTGCAGCTGAGAGATTGGGTGGACACCCTGATGAAGACTCTCAGAGATCCCTCCCTGCCACTGCTGGAGCTCCAGGAAATCATGACCAGTGTGGCGGGTCGTGTTCCGGCTACTGTTGAGAAAAACATCCGTAAAGTCATAGCCCAGTATGCCAGCAACATCACGTCTGTCCTCTGCCAGTTCCCCAGTCAAAGGGTAAAAGACTGCGTCACACAGCAAGTTATCTGAGTACAAGGGCCCACATATTATGCTTACATGTCCTCTTTATGATTTCAGATTGCAAATATTCTAGACAGCCACGCAGCGACCCTGCAGAGGAAGGCTGACCGAGAGGTTTTCTTCATGAACACACAGAGTATCGTACAGCTGGTACAAAGGTGGGTTTATTTAATATTCATTAAATGCAGATTGTGCAGCAGTTTTGGTTTTTCATTGTTTGACATCGCGTTCTGCTCAGGTACCGCAGTGGAATCCGGGGTTATATGAAGTCTGTGGTTCTAGATCTGCTGAAGCGCTACCTGCAAGTCGAGACACAGTTCCAGCAAGGTGACGCTATAGTAGTATCCATTCACCGTCTTTCATGGTACTTCATGGTACTTCTGTAGTTTTGTGTAATTCTGCTCTTCTCCCCAATAGCTCACTATGACAAGTGTGTCATCAACTTGAGAGAACAGCACAAGCCTGACATGAGTCCTGTGCTGGAGTACATCTTCTCTCATGCTCAGGTCCCCAAGAAGAACATGCTGGTCACGATGCTCATTGTAAGGCTTTCACACTCTGACTGGGATGAATTCTTCCGGTAAGATATCGATGTGACGTTGTCACTCCTCGACTTTGTGTAGGACCAACTGTGTGGACGGGATTCTACGCTGGCAGATGAGCTGATGGCGATTCTGAATGAACTGACACAGCTCAGTAAGATGGAGAACTCGAAGGTGGCGCTGAGGGCCAGACAGGTCAGACCGTCTGCATCTCACTGCAGCACAATGATGATGATGTTTTCAAATCTGAACTGATGTTCACCATGTCTGATATCGCATTTGTCTCATAGGTGTTGATTGCCTCACATCTGCCATCCTATGAGCTGAGACACAACCAGGTGGAGTCAATCTTCCTGTCGGCCATTGACATGTACGGACACCAGTTCTGTCCAGAGAACCTGAAGGTCAGCCTTCAGAGACTTTTCATTCATTTTATTTTACCATCCTGAAAGTCAAAGCCTGATTATTGTTTTTTTTACTTCTCTCACAGAAACTCATCCTCTCTGAAACCTCTATATTTGACGTTTTACCCAATTTCTTCTATCACTCCAATCAAGTTGTGTGCATGGCTGCACTGGAGGTACCGTCAGTGGAAACAGGGGTCTTGCTTTTTCTTGCATCAGTGACGATGAATAAATTGCCTCACACTTTCGACTGTGTTGACATCCAGGTGTATGTGCGCAGAGCTTATATTGCCTATGAGCTCAACAGCATCCAGCATCACCAGCTGCAGGACGGAACATGCGCTGTGGACTTCCAGTTCATGTTGCCGTCCTCACATCCCAACAGGTAACAATTTACTCACTCAACCTCCGCCACCGCCTCACGCTGCTATTTATTTTGTTCTCTTGATTTAGTGGATCACAAAAACACAGATTTGTGCAGGAAATTATAATAGTTTCGATCAGATCTGTAAAGTTCTGTAAAAAACCTGGAGATGTATCATGAGATTGTTTACAAATGACAGTAAAAGTCCATCTGAGTGTTAACTGATGCCTAAGCCTTTTCAGCCATTAATAGATTTCAAATTTAAACTATTTAATTGAATGCATTTTTAACAGCCCATGCACACAGTTACAGATTTGTTTACACACATAATCTCTCTGTAATCGTCTCTCTCTCTCACATACACACACACACACACACATTGAGATACAGCTACACAACTTTCCACTGACAAATATTCACGCTGCTATTATTATGCCACAATTCTGGGCCCTAACATTTAGCTGCATATGTGTAGATCAACTTACTTATTTGCCCATGTGCTGCAGCTGCAGCTGCTTCCAGCTGCAGACAGCGCTCCCCCTCATGAATGCCGATGTATTTTACATCTAATCATAATGCCTGGAGGTAGTGGTGCAGTGTGACCCTCCACCGCTAATGTGACCTGTGAATCATCTAATTTCAGAGAAAGCAGCCCTACTCTGAACAGGTAGAGTAACGCTCCTCCCAGCCAGACAAACCTGCTGACGGTGTGTACGGAATGTCTCAGAGCAATGCATGCTGGGTGCACCTTGGTGCTTCCCCCGCTTCTTAATGTGAAAGCAGAAACATTTGATAAATGGACTCCTCTAACAAGTCCTTCCTAATTCCCTGTTGAGCTGAGCTACTCCAGATTTTTTTGTTGCTTCTCCCAACTCGTAAAACAATTCTGTCCGTTATTAATTTTGTCACCCTCTATAAAAATTCAAGCTTGAGATTTTATTGATTACTAGAAGAGCCTGCATTCTCCAGCATCTGATTTGATTCTTGATTTGCAAAGTGTCAATCAGACACTGTAAAATAATCCGTTATAAGAACAATTCATAACTCCAGTCAAAGTAAATTAATGAAATGAGGACTGAATGTAATTCTGTCTATATAGATGAGAATATCAACACTTGCTTTAATTTCTCTCAGTATTTGCTCTCTGCAATCATTCAGTGGTCCTGTGTTGTTATCTCTGCCTGTGTGTGTCTGTGTGTGTGTGCGCGTGTGCGTCTTGTGTGTCTCTTTTTCAGACTTCCTGTGCCGATGCATGGAGCAGCACAGCTCAACATGAGGCGTCAGAGCAGTGAGCTCTTCTTGGAGGGAGCCTTGTCTCCACCCTGCCAGCGCATGGGGGCCATGGTGGCTTTCCAGTGTTTCAACGACTTCAGAAGGTCCGTTCCTTTTTATCCTTAAGGGTTGGATTTAGTTAGGGTTGCTGGGAGCTCACAAAGAGAACTCAGACATGGCTACATTTGGTATTCTGTAGTCGAGGTGATTTTGCACAAATGTTCGCTGAGACTCACAGATAAACTGAGGGTCATATCAGTGTATGTGTGGCTTAACAAAAGGTGTTTTTGGTTCCCTGAATGAAGATTAAATTATTTGATCTCAGGGGTGAAAATTGAAAGGTCACAGTAAGCTCATATTGCAACCACAAGGTCAACATTGTAGCTGCATGCTTTTTCTTTACAGGAATTTCGATGAAGTTCTCTCCAGCTTTGCAGAACCACTCCTGGAGACTGCTTCTTTCTTGGAGTCCTGCTCTAGTCTCTATGATGAGGAGAATTTTAAGGTGAGGGCTGTGAAAGGGCTGCTGGCTGTTAACTAAACAAAAACGTCATGAGCGTCCCTGCATCTGTTTCTGTACAGAATGCAAAGGAGAATCCAATCCACATCATTAATGTGTCCATAAAGTCAGCTGACACAGAGGACGACAGTGCCCTGGTCACAGCGCTGACTGCCTTCACCCAGTCCAAGGTCAGTCTCTGACTCTGAGATAACACAGGGCGGACTCGTATAAATGAAGGTGGTTTTATTGTTGAAGTGACAATGTGTGTGTTTTTTTTTTAACAGAGAGAAATCCTCTTTGAGCATGGAATCAGGAGAATCACGTTTTTGATCGCTCAGAAGGTAATTTTGCACCTTTGACCCACTTTTATCATTCTCATATATCTATATATTATTTCATCAATAGCTGGAGGAAGCCAATAATGACTGTGTATGTTTTAATTTTTGTGACTTAAGTCATAAATTGTAGCAAAATGTGAGATTTCACACTCCATTGCATTTATTGTGCCTCTCGTATAGGACGTCATTTTTTTGCTCTCAGTCATCTTATAAATAAAACTCTCATTTCGACAGAGAGAATTTCCCAAGTTCTTCACTTTCAGAGCTAGAGATGGGGTAAGTTTGAATACAGTAACTTGTATTAGAATCCAATCCTGTGAGATGACCCCCCCCCCTCCGTCCTCTGCCTTTGCTTCTCCTCAGTTCCAGGAGGATCGTATTTACAGGAATCTGGAGCCAGCGTTAGCATTTCAGCTGGAGCTCAACCGCATGAGGAACTTTGATCTGAAAGCGGTTCCCTGCTCCAACCACAAGATGCACCTCTACCTGGGCGCCGCTCGCGTTCAGGAGGGTGCTGAGGTCACAGACCACCGCTTCTTCATCCGAGCCATCATCCGCCACTCAGATCTCATTACAAAGGCAAGAGCGGAAACACAACACTGAAAAAAATGGCTTTTACAAAAGGAAAAGCTCATTGGCTTAACTCTATTAGAAGGTACTGTTTCTAGCAGTAATTAAATGTCTCCGTACACACAACCAGGAAGCCTCCTTTGAATACCTTCAAAATGAGGGCGAGCGTCTCCTCCTAGAGGCCATGGATGAGCTGGAGGTGGCCTTCAGTAACACCAGTGTCCGCACAGACTGCAACCACATCTTCCTCAACTTTGTCCCAACTGTTATCATGGACCCCTCAAAGGTGAGTGTCCACACACAGTAAACTCTGCCAGAGTGGTGTTTGTGTATAAAGCATTCAGTGTCTTTAATGTCTTTATTCTTTTGTCTTGGACCAACAGATAGAGGAGTCTGTCCGCTCCATGGTGATGCGCTATGGCAGCCGCCTGTGGAAGCTGCGCGTCCTTCAGGCAGAACTGAAGATCAACATCCGCCTGACGCCAACAGGAAGTGCCGTTCCAGTCCGTCTGTTTCTGACTAATGAATCTGGCTATTATTTGGACATCAGCTTGTACAAGGAGGTCACTGACCTAAGTTCTGGACAGGTAAGGGCAGTGGACTGAGGTCACCTCCTTGAACCTACTTTATTATGTAGTGTCTGCCATTTTACTGACACTGGAGTGGGTGGAGGCAGTGCAGCTGTGGAGAGGAGCAGAGGAAACTGGAGGAGAATTACAGAAACGAGAGAGTGACATGAAGTGGATGGCGGCAATGCAACTATGAACAGGATGCCAGCCGCCAGTCAAAGCGACAACCAACCAACCAACCAATGTTCAAAGGAATGGATTAAAGCCATTTGCAGTTTTGAGCTCTGCCTGCTGTCGCTGTAACCGAGCAACAGCTGCTAAGCGCCAAATCGGTCTGTTGACCAAATTGGTCAACAACAACAAAATCAAATGAAGTAGGTGGCGGCAATGCAGCTATAAACAGGATGCCAGCCGCCAATCAAACCAACAACAACAACAACAGCAATCTTATTGACACATAAATGACTTCACTCATCTTTGCAGATCATGTTCCAGTCATACAGAGACAAGCAGGGTCCTCTGCACGGCATGCTGATCAACACTCCTTATGTGACCAAGGATCTGCTGCAGGCCAAACGCTTCCAGGCTCAAACTCTTGGCACCACGTACGTCTACGACTTCCCAGAGATGTTCAGACAGGTAACGCACATTCACTGAATTAGACTCGTGTTCTTTCACAGATGTTCTCAATGTGTGGGACTCAACTGGGAATCTTCTGTTAGGCTCTGTTCAAGCTCTGGGGTCCAGGGGACAAATACCCTAAAGATGTGCTGATTTACTCTGAGCTGGTTCTGGACCCTCAAGGCGGACTGGTGCAGATGAACCGCCTCCCTGGTGACAATGATGTACGATCGATATGAAGTCTTCAACACCAACTATTACACTTTTCATTTGTCCATTCCCAGTTGGATGATTCTGTTCCCTGCTCTCCACTAGGTGGGGATGGTTGCCTTCAGGATGAAGATGAAGACTCCAGAGTACCCCGAGGGCAGAGACATCATCGTCATCTGCAACGACATCACTCACATGATCGGCTCGTTCGGTCCTCAGGAGGACGAGCTGTTCCTCAGGGCGTCCGAGCTGGCTCGGGCAGAGGGCATCCCCCGCGTTTACATCTCGGCCAACAGCGGAGCGCGCATCGGCCTCGCTGAGGAGATCAAACACATGTTCCAGGTGGCCTGGATCGACCCTGCTGACCCCTACAAGGTGACCTCTGAGGAAATGAGCACAGGTGATAGCATTTCATATGTTTTACATGTCTTATTATACGTTGTCTCGATGTCTCTCCCCAGGGTTTCAAGTACCTGTACCTGACACCTCAGGACTACACGCGCATCAGCTCCACCAGTGCTGTTCACTGTCACCACGTAGAGGAGGGAGGAGAGTCTAGGTAGAATGAAGTAAACAATGTCACCTCATGGAAATACACGGCACCCTCGCCCTTTCTCTGTGGGATGATAGAGATGTGTTGATTTGACAGGTACATCATCACAGACATCATCGGGAAGGATGAAGGTCTTGGTGTCGAGAACCTACGAGGATCTGGGACCATCGCGGGAGAATCTTCTCAGGCCTATGAGGAGATTGTAACCATCAGCATGGTGAGAGTGTGGAAATGACCTCCGCTGTTAGTCGTTCTCTCCGCGACTTTTAGTTTTTTATTTCGAGGGTCTTTCTGCTCTTGCAGGTGACGTGCCGTTCTATTGGGATCGGAGCCTATCTGGTCCGTTTGGGACAGCGGGTGATTCAAGTGGAGAACTCTCACATCATCTTGACTGGAGCAAGTGCTCTGAACAAGGTTTGTTGGTCTGCTCTCCTCTCTCTGTCTTTTGCTGGCCACATATTGAATCCCTGCTCGTGTACAGGTTCTGGGCAGAGAGGTGTACACCTCCAACAGCCAGCTGGGAGGAATCCAGATCATGCACAACAACGGAGTGTCTCACACCACTGTGCCAGACGACTTTGAGGGCGTCCTCACCATCCTGCAGTGGCTCTCCTACATGCCAAAGGTTCGGATGAATGCGTGAAGTGAGAGCTACACACAGTTGCAGACAGAATCAGATCTTTCACTCAAGTTTTTTCTCTCTCCTCACAGAACAACCACTCCCCTGTGCCTGTGATAGCAGCTAAAGATCCAGTGGACAGAGAGATAGAGTTCACGCCTACCAAAGCTCCGTACGACCCCCGCTGGATGCTGGCTGGTCGACCTCACCCCAGTGAGTTGATCTAAAGATAATTGTCTTTCATGGGTAAAGCAAATACATTTCCATGATTTAAACATTCTCCATGGTTGTCAACAGCGGTCAGAGGCGCCTGGCAGAGCGGATTCTTCGACCACGGCTCTTTCATGGAGATCATGGGGTCCTGGGCTCAGACAGTGGTGGTAGGAAGAGCAAGGTAAATGTTTAGAATACTTCATAGGACTGGTGTGTTCAGTTGTGAGCCTCACACTGATCATTGAATGACCACAGGTTAGGAGGAATTCCTCTCGGTGTCATCGCTGCTGAAACACGCACAGTGGAGTTGACCGTCCCAGCTGACCCAGCCAACCTGGACTCAGAATCTAAAGTGAGTAAATCTCTACACACATGGTGTTAATGTCACATGATAGACTGTAACAATAGCAAGAGCAGTGTTCAACCTCAGCTCACGTGTGTGTGTTTGTGTTGACGTCAGGTGTTGCAGCAGGCCGGTCAGGTGTGGTTCCCAGACTCAGCCTTTAAAACAGCTCAGGCCATTTGTGACTTCAACCGCGAACGTTTGCCTCTCATGGTGTTCGCCAACTGGAGGGGCTTCTCCGGGGGGATGAAGGGTACACGATGCATCGTGAACATTCCTGCGTATCATACGCTCCTCTGTCAGAATTGTAGAGTAACTTCTTCTGTTCTCTCCCAGACATGTATGACCAGATATTGAAGTTTGGAGCCTACATCGTGGAAGCCCTGCACGGTTTCCGCCAGCCGGTTCTGGTGTACATCCCACCACATGCTGAGCTGAGGGGCGGGTCCTGGGTGGTGATAGACCCCACCATCAACCCACTGTATATGGAGCTCTATGCTGACAAGGAGAGCAGGTATGAAAGTACAGTGAATGAAGTTTTAGTGAGTAAAACAACTGATTTGTGTGATTGCATGTTTTAATTGTCTCCCCGTTGGTTCCTCTCTGTGCAGAGGGGGCGTGCTGGAGGCTGAGGGCACAGTGGAGATCAAATTCAGGACCAAGGACCTGCTGAAGACCATGAAAAGACTGGATTCAGTCTACGCCAGTCTGGTTGAGCAGCTTGGTAAAATCTCTTCATCTCAACTCATACAACCCACATGTATTTCTTCTATTTTCCCTGTAAAGGTTACCTTGATTCAGAGCTCTTCTGTTTTCAGCAGCTTCCCCAGAGCTGTCTGACGAACAGTGCAGAGAGCTGGAGTCAAAGATCAAAGCCAGAGAAGAATTCCTGTTGCCCATCTACCACCAGGTGGCAGTGCAGTTTGTGGACCTCCACGACACCCCGGGGAGGATGCAGGAGAAGGGTGCTATCACTGTGCGTGTGCACTGCACAGTCACGCTGGTGTGATGTGTGTAATAAGCCTGTGCTCACACGCTGCTGTAACATGTTTTACAACTCTCTGTTGATAGGATATTCTGGAGTGGAAGAACGTGCGAATGTTCTTTTACTGGCGTCTCCGTCGCCTGTTGCTGGAGCAGGTGGTGAAATGTGAGATTCTGCAGGCCAACAAGGACGTCAGTGACGGACACATGCAGTCCATGCTGCGACGCTGGTTTGTGGAAACGGAGGGAACCGTCAAGGTATGTGACAGCACAAGGAGACAGACTCTCTGGGGATGCACGACCAGTTAAACGTTTGGAATAAATGTCTAAAAAGCAGGTTTTCTAACATGTCTCTAATAGTTTTCCTGTCTGGTACTGTTTGTTCATGTTCCTGAGCACTTGATCGTGAATAGGAAATGTCAAGGTGTGTTTGTTTGCGTTATCAGGCGTACCTCTGGGACAGTAACCAAGCTGTGGTTGAGTGGCTCGAGAAGCATTTGTCCACGGAGGACAGCAGCACTCAGTCCGCTATAAGAGACAACATCAAGTACTTGAAACGAGAAAACACTTTGAAACACATTCGCAGGTATGTAGACACACACACACACACCATGAATAAATGCAACGTCATGAGATGCACTCTAGGTTTGGCTTTAAAGTTATTAATATTTAGAGATATCATGACCATGACAAAAGGATGTGCACATTTTCATTGCAATGTTTATGATCTTCCGACTGTGTTCCAGCCTGGTGCAGGCCAACCCTGATATCACCATGGACTGCATCATCCACATGAGCCAGAGCATCACTCCGTCCCAGAGGGCCAAGCTCTTGCATCTGGTCTCAAGTATGGACAACACCAGCACCAGTTAAGCTGAAGGGGCTTCACCAGGTTATAAGAAAACAAAGGGTCTGATCCACTTGATTGTAAAGGGGGCGGGTTAAAGCTGAAAATAGATTTTACAGGATTATATTTGGGGCAATTCTTTGCACTGCACACACGCACAGAGTGACCTAGTCCTCAGTTATTGCAGAACCACTACAAAGCTAATTATTATGTCCTGTAATCTGTTCCAGTGACTGTCGAGTATTGGTACCTGATGGTGCATCAGTGTTACAAATGTATCTCAATAGCCGTGTGGTCTATTGAGGTCGGGGTATTACAGTTGCCATGTTGAGGTGCTGGTTCTCACGTTTAAAGGTTTTCAATTAATATTTGGAATTAAAATAGAAGAAAAAAGAAACAGAACCCAAATTCCCAATGCAGTAAAATAGTGCATTGAGGTCTCAGATTCATTTCTGTATACACTGCAACAAAATAATTATTTTTATCAGTATTCTGATGCACAGATGAAAATTAAGATGCAAGTTCAATCAGTCTTTTACTGCATGTGTGTCCTGAGTTCTTTTGTGTTTGTCTTTTCACTGTTGGCACTGGACCCAGTGGTGCCTTCTTTTCAATGTTTCTTTCAAGTCTATGCTGTTTATGTGCCAAAGACAATGAAATGAATGAATGAATGAATGAATGAACAGGACGTTGGATGGTGTGACACTGTGAGTTTCTTTCAATTTCCCTGTTTACCTCTGGGACACATTTCTTCAGACTCAGGTTTGATCAAAGATGGACATTAGTGACTGAAGTGGTCTCACCAGCTCATGTATTGATTTGCTTCACCTCAACCACAAATATCATCTGTGACATTTCCTTTAAATGTACATAAACTCTTTCCAGCGTCATGTTTTCCACCCAAGGGCTGTTGTTAATAAATATCACCGATATATTTTTGGCAAGAACAAACATATTTATTCACCCATCTGATTTTTATTATGGTCAAGTTCCTGAACATAATATACACCTAACTTTCGAACATGTTAATCACAGTGTGTGGAGCAATAACATGTAACATCTGGATTACTCAAAAAGTGTTGGCACACGTTTGTATTTGGGAACTTCAATGTGTAAATACAGTCAAAAACAAAGCTTTTCTGGGGCAATAGCAATTTTAAAACATTCAAATATTTACAGTGATAGACCGACAGAGTCGTCACCTTCTCCAGCTGCCTCTTTTTTTTTTATAAATATAAATAAAACATCACAGTAATAATGTCTAGCACAATACAACAGACAAGAGATGCAGGGCTACAATATGCAGGGACTTTAAAAATGCAGAGTGAACAGTAGAAAAACCGGTAGATGCTAACTTACACATGCTTCTCCAGGCACAGTCCTTATACTCACACAGGCTGGGAGGCTTTGCTCGGCAAGGCGTCTTTCTTACAGCGTTAATTTATCTTCAGTTTCATGTCTTAATGAGCCGATTTTCTCCCGGACTGTACGTGAAATGGTTTTCAAACATCCTTCTCCAGTGTGAGTCGTATGTTTAGTAGCACAGAAGAGAGAGACGAGATTTCCTCAGATGGTGTTCATAGATATCCCAAGATGAGATGAAATCGTATTGACTCTGTGTGAGTTGCTTCAAAGCAGGATGATGGGCTTGCTGCTGGCCGGCGTGCCCATGTACTGGGAGGACAGGTGGTCCTGGGAGGTGTAGGTGGTGTAGAGGCCCGTCACTTGCACATCGGACAGCGGCAGGTTCACTCCGGTGGAGACGGCGGGGAGGTTGGCTGTTCCCAAGTCACAGTCTGATAGTCGGAGGGGCGAGTTACTGAAGGTGCCCAAAGCATCCAGGTTAAAGCTGTCGTCCTTCATTTCTTCCCACAGATTCCCTGAGCAGGCACAAGGAGAGGTCAGTGTTCCGCTGCAGCAGACTTTAATAAAAACGGGCCTGACACTTGTGTATTTGTGTATTTACCTTGAAAGGCAAAGTCCATGATGCTGGGGTCGAGCGCGTCCACCTCTGTGTGCGTGTCGCTGTGCACGCTGTAGAAATCGTCAGGGGGCTTGGTGGGCTGCTGAGTGAGAGGACTGTGGGAAAGGTCGGGGACTGTGTGGAGGGGGGGTGTCTGGGCCGGGGCGGGGGACATGGGGGCCAGTCGGGCCTGAGCCTGGAGCTGGGCCTGAAACTGGTGGTGCTGGTGCATGGGTAAACACGGGAGGGACAGCGTGACTATGGGCTGAGGCTGCATCTGGGCAGAGACGGGCAGCGGGAGGCCCGTCTGACAGCCGGGCAGCCGGGTCATGCCGGCCTCTAACACCTTGCGTCTGCAGTTCTCTGGGCGGTCTGTGATCAGTTTGTCCAGCTCATCTGCAGGGAGCAAAACTGGTTATTAGTCTTATTGAAAACTGACGTTCTTTGGTGGCTCACGCCCACCGGGGGGGCTTTGAATTCTAAGTAAAGGCGTTTCTGACCTGGGTTAGCCATGCTGCGGCGGATGGCTGGCAGGTCCTTGCGTTTCCACTTCTGCATCTCCTCCTCCATCTTGTCAATTTTGGCAGGGTTCAGAGCCCATAGGCAGCCCTTACGGGACGAGCTGCTCGTCTTGTTCTCCACTTTCTCGAAGCATTTGTTTAAGGACAGATTGTGTCTGACTGAGTTCTTCCATCCATCAGGTGCGGTCTGCAGGAAATGAGGTAGGGCAGCATTTTTTTTTTAATTGCTTTATTATTTCGATGACCCTTCATACACGAGTCTTCTGTGTAATAACAACAGAGTTCCATACCTTAAAGTAAGGAAAGTGCTCCTTCATAAAGCTATAGATCTCACTGACTGGGAGGCTGCCTGTTTTGCTGTTTTTCAGTGCCATGGCGATCAAACAGCTGAGAGAGAAAACAGGATTCAATCATTATTAGATTCCAGAGCAAAGAATATGAGGAGGAATGAAAATAGAAGAAGAATTAAATGAATGTGTACTGACCTGTACGAGTAGATGGGCTTGGGGAAAGACTTGGGCTGCAGCTCCTGGTCTTGCGGAGCCAGACGAGGTTGTGTGAATAGACTTTGGTCATTGAAAGAGACATTGCTATAAAGCCCAGTTGTGGAACACTAGGAGCGAGAGAGGACAAGAACAATGAGGACTTCTTCCTGCTACCTTTTCTCTGTTGATGAAATCGCTGGTTTGCGGTTGAAATGTGTTACCTGCTGTCCAGTTTGGGTTAGAGAGTACACGTGCTGGGGTGTAGGCTGGTAGACTGAGGTAGGGCACTGGTATCCAGGAGAAGGCATCCCGTTCATGGAGAATGGAGACATCTGTGAAACAAATGCAAGGGTGTCACATATGTGCTTACACCACACTTACACCAAACAACATAAAAATACTTCTCACGAACACTGCTGCACACACTCACACTTCCACTGTGGCTGTTGATGATGCTGATTCCCAGAGGGCTGTGCTGCATGTTGCTCTGGAGCTGGAGCATGGAGCCCTGTCCTGCCGTCATCGCCAGGCTGCTCAGCTGAGCTGTGAGCGGACGCAAGAATCTTGGTTACATTTAAACAAAGCTATATTTTCATATCCAGGTATGTTAGTGTTTGGGTTTGAATGTATTTTAGCTGTAGCTTGCGCCAGTGGACGGTGCTTGGTGTCGCCTGTAGAACCAAATATCTACTTTTAACAGAACAGAACCTCGTCTTCATACAGGCATCTGCTTCATTCTGATTTGGACTTATTCTGCACAGTTTAATATCTCTCACTTGGGAATGCTGATGTGGTTACTTATGCTAAGAAGTTCATGTTTTCACCACTGTTTGTCTTTTTGCAGGATTTAAGGAAATGTTTTAATTTCTCAAGAAATGATGTGGGAACCTCCACATAGCATGCTAATGCCGATAAAGGGAAGGGATTTGGTGCATGTCCTGTTAACAATCTGCATGTCGTAATTCCTGAACAACTATCTTTATTCTGTACTGTACAGCGACAAATCCTCATTTCAATTCTATCAGAGAATTTATATTTTTTCCAGTGTTTGATGTGAGGTTGGCAGAACATGTCTGTGTACGTACATAGCTGATCTCAGTGCGTATGCGCAGTGATAAAGTAGCTCAACAGGCTCGGCAGAAATTTGATTGCTCTTCAAACTCATCGGAACCCAACAGCCTGTCATGTGTTGTTCACAGCAAGTTGATTTATGTCTCAGTTTAACTTTGTCTGTGTTCTGTGTAGAAACGGTCCTTGTGACTGGAGCTTCACATCCACATTTATCTGTCAGGGTATTCTGTCAGAACTGCCTTCTTATCTACAGTGGCCAGATACCCAGAACAGTCCATCAGTTTATCCAATCAGGGAGATGCTGCAGATTTTTGAATGTTGCACTGTCCCCCTCCCTGTCGCCTCACCTGTCTGTTGCTCCAGCAGGCTGCCCTGGGAGGGCCCGTTACTGTGGCCCCGGCTATCAGCCATCTGCTGTAGTCGGGGCACATCCACAGAGGTGAGCCATGACAGAGACTGCAGGTCCCCAGGGAGGTCCTCCTCCCTCAGCTGGGAGGGGTCCGTGGTCAGAAGCCTTGAAGAGAGGAGGGGGAGGGGAGAGTTTGGTGGAGGGGGGGGGTAGTATAAGTTGAATTTAAATCTAAACATTTGATAGAACATTTTGTCCTGCAAAGTCAAAACCATCGGCTGAGTGTGAATGTGGGCAAACAGAGATGAAAGTGGCTCTGAGGAGCCGTGTATTAGCTGCTGCATGCAGGATTTACCATAAGAAGATTAACTACAAGTGTTATTTAGCAGTGGCAGTTTTAATCAACAATGAGGGGGTTAAACAATCTTTCCATTCAGAGCAAATCATCTGCTGAGATGATTGTTTTGGTTTTCCAGGAAGGCCACACACTGATCTTTGTTTCTCCCATAGTTTTATTTCATTGTCTGCCTTGTGTGTAACATATGCAATGCAAAAATATTTTACTATAATTTATTAATAGCTACTATTTTTTAGATAATAGATTTAAAAAATCCTTTAAAAAATATTTTTATCTCCTGACTGGATTTCTGTTTAACCAGTGCCAATCAGCTTTCTGTCACTTTATGGGGAGCGCCTCAGAGAAAGAAAAGGGAGGACTCCTCTTGAATCCTCTCCAGCCTCCTCAGCACACACACGCTCCCTGGGCAAAGGGTTTAGTAATTGGGGTCGCTATGACAACACATACTATTCAGTTACTTTGTGGGTCTATGGACAGTGTAGGACGACATCACCCCACCCCCTCCAAAAAATCCCCCCTGCACGCACACGCAAAATCTCCTAATAAAAAAATCAACCCTGTGTCAGGTGACCACGGTCTCTCTGTCACCATTGGCTGAATCATAAGTAAACAACGCATGAGATGGTTTGAAACATGGGACGGCAGCACATGTTGCCTGCAACAGTTGGCCTTGCCCATTGAAAAATGATCACCTATTGTGTCTCAAACGACAAATCTGCCCAGTGGCACGTGGCCCTATTGTCTCCCCCCAGACCCTTCCTTGATTGTCTCTGTCGTTTCTTTTCTCCGCCCGGCCTTCGCATTAATCTGTTGGAATGACAGCCCTCACATAAGAGGGACAAATAGGATGCCATCTGCTTCCCTGTCCCTTTCCAGCCTCTATCCCCCCTCCATCACCCCTCTGTAACCCCCCCCCACACCAACACCCCCACCCCAATCTTCCCTCAACAGGGAAATAAGCAGAGCCTCAGGCCAGAGAGAGGGGGGTGCAACTGTAGTTCGAGGTCAGGGCTCTGTGTGTCTGCCCTCTGAATAAGTGACATGGTTGCAGCCAGGAATCAGCAGCACCAGTCCTCAGACACCTTGCAATGTGCCAGTATATTTTTATATTTTGAGCTGTTGTCCTGTTGAGGCAGGTGGGGAAGTGAACTCAACACCCTTTGAGGTATCATGTTATCACAGCTTGTGCCTTTGACGCTCTTTCTTTTTCTCTTTCTGGGTATTTTCGTTTACTTCTGACAAAGCGCAGAGTTGACATTCAAGCATAGAAACTGCAACTGGTAGACTTCTGAATGAAGAGTTTAAAAACTGCCCGATAGATGCAATAGTTGATGTTTTACCTTTCTGCTGCTGCTATTATCTGTTGATCTACTTGTGATTAAATAACAATTCATATTGTTAAAACAGAATAGACAACACACCTCCCCTCTCCTCCCCTCCCTTCTCTCTTCCTACCAGCACCATGAAAATTGCTCACTGATGCAAAACATGTTGAGCTGGTCTCCATGTATCATGCGAGCCTTCCCAGAGGTTCAACAACACTAAATATTGCACCTCCTCCCCCCCCCCCCCCCCCCCCAAAACAAAAAAATTTTCCCTCCCCCCCCCCCCCCCCCCCCCTTTCTAATTGGGAGCCACTTGTGCACGGCGGTGACCCAGAGCGCCCTGTCTCCCCCTGACTCGGCAGGCCAAGAGGCTCAGGCTCTCCGTGTGCCGACAGCGGGAGTGTAAACAGAGCTGATGGTTTCTGACAGATCCATTCAGACTGAAAATTATTTATTCTTCAGGATTTTTTTTTCTCCTCTCGCCTTTTTCATGCAACCCCACAAAAAGAGCTGTCCATCTACCTTGAGATTAAACGTTGCAGGGTCAGACAATTTGTTCCATGACTCCTTGCACAACACCTTTGATGTATACAAATATGGCTTTTATCTATTGAGGCATCTCCGCTATGATCCGGAGTGTTTTTGACAGAATGCAACAGAACGTATTTACGTGCTGTTTAGTTCTGAATTTATTAGGAACAGGTCTCCATTTATTCTTTACCTGTAGTCCTGTGGAGATGGATGATGCCCAGAATTCTCAATTATTCCCGACATCCTGGATGTAATTCCGCCTTCTATCATTTCCTGGGTTATGTGGAGGCTCTGCAAAGTCATAAAAAATTAACATTATTTATTCCCTGTGTGATCTTTCAGGCATAAACAAACATGCTATGTAGAGGTATGTTTTGCAGTGTATACAACATTCAAATTGTATTATTGGAATATTAATATTGGAACATAAAGTGCAATTTCTGAAGAATCAAGCTTCAGCATTTAAAACATTTAAAACTATAATAGGCACGCTGTGAATCCATCACAGCAAAACAATGTCCTTCTGTCATCACTATGCCTTTGTTGTAGCTAAATCTTATTTCACTTTATTTTAAATGTTTTCCTCGTATCTCTCACTATTTGCGATTAAATTTGAGATTAAATTTAAAATACTGCTTAATTCAATAAAGCATTCAATTCAAATGTTTACACAACAGTTCTGCCACATTATCTGAGCCAACACTTAGAGATAATTTATCTCTAAGAAGTCTAAAAATCCTCCAAACGTGATAAAAACCACAGTGTGATAAAAGGCTATGATGCAGAAAGACATGAATAAAAAGGATTCACCTGTTCTGGATGATAGTGGAGGTGGTGAGAGCCGGTCGCGAGCCCCTGTACTGTATTTACTCTGTGTTGCACTTGATTCTCCAAAAAACCGTTTTTAAATTTCCCTCTCTGGAGCTGTCCAGCGCTGTGACATGCGCAGTGCAGAGCTCAGCGCAGCTCCCAGTGGCCCGGGGGGCAGGGGCAGGAGGCTCCCATGAGTTTGACAGCTGCTGTTAACACGGTGGCGCTTAACTCAACAGTCCCGATGACATCCACCCTCCTCACAGCGAAGGGCACGAGAGGCGAGGATGAGATTTTGGTTTCTTCACGCTCTCCAGTGGATGCGCTCCGGCACATGCGTCCCAAAGCAGCCCGGCAAACTGAAGTTGCATCCAAAGTCAGGTCCTACTCCCTCCACACGCTGAAGTCCCCTCACAACCATCAATGAAGAGCTTATGGGGGGGCGGAAATGTCGATATGGAAGTACTTGTCCCGTCCTGCGCGTTTGTTCCACCAGTGGCACAACAGGTGCGCGCGGTGCCTTCACCAAACAGAAAACGCGAGCTCGGGCCAGATTCCTCCTTAGAATGTTAAAACTAATGCGACAAAAATGCTCAACACTTGTAATGAACCAAACTGTGAAACTCAGTGGAAGCCACTGGAACAAGGTCACCGGGAGTAAGTAATAAAAAAGAGAAGAAATGATTAAATATCCACTCTGCTCCTCTACACCCTCCTGCCAGGTTATTCCCAGTGAGCTCCCTCGGGCAGCTCTAAGACGATGTGAGTCTCGACTTGTGGTGGCATCTGTGTATGTGAGTGTGAACTTTTTTTTTTTTTTTTTTAGGGAAGTGCTTGTAGATAATTTGCTTCCCGCCGCTGTGGCCGCGTCCTGCTCCTCTCAGCAGTGGGAAAAGGAGCCGGGGAGGCGCGTACAGGGAGGAGGGCACAGCGCCGGGTGGGCTGCAGCAGGAGGCGGCAAACACACACACACACACACACACACACACACACACACACAGAGAAGAGCCCGACACTTAATTCAATGTTTGGTGTCCAGAGAAAAGGAAAGTATACTGTCATCATTTCCTCAATCAGAACAGTCTCCATGGCTGCAACGCCACAGGGCTGTCAGGCAGGTCTCACAGTTTTATGCAAAAAAGTTATTTTATACCCAGTTGTTTAGGAAGACAGAGCCATAGTGACTGTTTGGGACGTGGAGCTGGCTGAATTCACCTTTGAATTATGTTTATTTATTATTATTCCACCAAAAAAAGAAAAAGAATAGAATATGAATAGGTCTAATATCTGGCATTTTAGAGAGCTCCAGGGGGTCTCCAACAAGAGGAAGTTCCATTACAGAGTTATCTGTTTAAAATGCCTGGTGTTCCACATTATGTGTCTCACTTTAAACTCTTTTTACTCCTTGACAGGGCACTGAGGATGCAGACCCAGCTCCAGGGTGAATATGAGTGGGAATGCATCAGAAGGAGAGTGGGGCTTGCAGGAACTAGGTGCCATGACTCTGGTCTTTTAATCCTGCAGGCTTAGTACGTGGTTAGAAATGAAATTTAAACCGGAAATTAAAGAGGAATTCCCTAAAAGTCTACAGGGAGACTGCAGTGACAGCAGCACCAGGCCCATGGGAGCATACAGATGGTAAACCGCTCTGTCACAATGGGCACAATCAATGATTACATGCATGAACGTAACGGACAAAAACAAGACCATCCTCACTCGGAGAGCCCGGCCTGCAGGTCCTAGAGCCCGTAGGGTTGGGATCTGGAAACAAGGGGGTCACTGTGGGGAGGGGGAGTATTTACATGGGGTCAGATGATGATGATGATGACGACGATGATAACCTTACTAGAGCTGAACTTATTAGATTCATCATTGTATTCACTATTTTTATCCCCAGCTATAATCCACATTGTTGCTTGTTGTAGCACTCCGTCTTATTCTTTAAGTGTAGTAAATACAAACATTGCAGCTGTGTGTTCACTGTGGTTGGTGAGATTTCAAATCAATTCCAAAGAAAGCTCAGCTTAGTGCTTCTAATAAAATGCATCACAATATCCAGTGATCATTTGAGGGAATGCAGTTTTGTTGGATTAGTCTTAAAGCTCTGATTTAATTCTGCAGTAATTGACTTTTCCTTGTGTTCACACAGTAGAGCAGCAGCATCATAAGCTTCTGAAAACTCACACCCTGGCTCAGGCCTAAAAATGATTAATGATATCACTAGGATATTGATTAAGGCAGCGACATGCAGGAAGGTGACATTAATGGAAATGTCCTGTGGGCAGCTCTTCAGTTTGACCTGGCTGGGTGCGACAGGCCCTGATCAGACCTGATATTAACATACGTGCTGCGTTCAGGAGAGACACAGGGACTCCCCGCAGCTCAGACTGACTGCTCTCCTCTCTCATGCCTGTTCGGGAGTAATGGGGAAACAATGGGATCACTGCCTGAGGACCGGCCTGTGTTTGTAGCCCATGTTTTTGTCTTGCACCAAGTGTTTACTCAAAACACATCAGTCCCTCTGAGAACGGGGTCAGCTCACCCCTCTAATCTCCTCTGCAGGCAGAGACACAGTGTCCCCCATGAACAGCATGTCACCCAAAGTGACCCCCTGGCCACACAGAGGAAGCTGCTGTCAGCCATGCTTAGCCCAAGAGCTGCACCAGCACCGGTGTTGCCAAAAACGTGTTTGCTCACTGCAGCTTCAACCTGAAGGGAGCGGAGTGTCCAGACAGTCAGGCTTTGGGTTGTCCGGTCAGAGGTCAGGCAGCTACAGGCGACATAAGATGACTTACACCTACAGACATTTCAAATATAAGCGCAAGTCTGGATGATTCGCCGATGTTTTCCAAAGAGGCTGTGTGTGAGAATATAAATGTCTGTTGTGCTTGACATTCTCTGGAAGATTTCCTACCAGATACCAAAGTAAAATGTCTGGAGAAGATCTGAGTGGTGGCGAATAAAGGGGGGAAATGCAAGTGGGTGTGATTTAACCTCTCAGATAAAAAAAAAAGAGAGAAAATGAGATTTCATAAAGATACTGAGCAAGAACAAGTGTTTGATGGAAAGAGAAGATGCCAGTGTTCATGAGCTGTAAACAAAAACATTTAATGTGCAATGAATGCATTCTGTCTTGCCATCACTACCCCAGGCAAGAGTGTTCTGGAAATGCCCTGTCATGTCTGACCTGTAGAATCTGACTGACTGTGTCTTGGCGGGGTCGAAGTTCAGGTCCACCAAATCACAGAAAAACACTCATTCAACTATTGTGGTATTTAACCGTGAGTTTTAATTTGATCTGGAACTATTTCAAAACCGTTGAGATGAAGATAGCATTCATGCCACTGCATGTCTCACTCTGGAGAATGACCCTTTCACAAACATTTTGCCTATAAATTTAAAAGGACATAAACTGTGAGAATGACAGCGGCAAGCTCAAATCCTCTACATTCTAGAAACTTTTATGTTTACATATATATTGATAGCTAGTGACTCCTTCTTTTAATGTGCTTTGCTAATAATTATTTCATATATTAAAACATTATTCATGCTCATTTTAACTTGTTATATAGTTTATTGCTATAGTTTTAAGAATCCGAGTACTTCTTCACAGTCCTCTGTTTGTATTGTTGTGTGATGTATTGTTCACTGGTTAATAACAGATGTCACTACAGGTCCCATCACACCATCTTCTCCACAGTGTCAAGACAGATAACTTCTCTGGACAGACATTTGGACTCGCCAATCTTATTGTCCCTGAGGATCACAGAGGACCCTGTCTTTAGGGTTTTAGAGGGGTCAGTGGTACTGACCTCTCTGTGGCCTGTGTCAACACCAAAGCCTCTGGTCTGAGGTAAGGTCAGTCCTTTTTAGTGCCCTAAGGGCTAAAGATGGACCAAAAGTCCTTTTCTTTCTCCAAAACCAATTGAGTGTAAAAGAACTTCACTTCCAAAAGAGCTCCTATCTGCTTTTCATATGGCACAGCAGGCGCATGGTGTCCTTAGAGTATGGCAGTCACACACCTCGAAGTCAAGTTGTCTAAATACTTTTGCATTTGATTTTTGCAGTGACCTTTTTAAAAGTTATTCAGGCTAACAAATACTTCTTGTTGGGTACCGTGTTAAGTAAGGAGTCAAATTAAGTGCAAACCAATTATATTTAAATCTACAGGATACAAACTGGTTGTTGTTGAAGTTCTATTTATTTCTGAAAACTTTTTTCAATATATAATATATTCTATGTCGGGTATGAACTATCCTTACTGACCTAGCATTTTGGGACTGAAATGATGACAGGGCCCGGCCTTCGTTACGCTGCTCTGAAAAATTAGAATAATGGACTATGAAAGAGGGAGAGATCCAAAGAAAGGGACAGGGGGAAGAAAGAGGCTCTTTGGGAAAAGAGGAATTAGATAGGAAGAGGTGCAGAAATAAAAGGAGGGACACAGTGAAATGGAGACAAAATAATGAGGAGAGGAGAAGGAGGGGCGGGCCAGTGGTGGTGTGATGTGAGTGTTATCATCAGCTCTCATTCTCAGCATGGAATCTATAATGGGAAAATCAACCTCTCTGACTCCTGTGTAATTGGATTTGCCGGGTCTCGTGCTGAATCAGAGCCCAGTGGGTAGCACAAAGCTTGTTAAGATTGGACAAGCATTGCCGGGCCGCTGGGCCGGGGGAGAGGTGGGTCGACAGCAGAGGTAACCTTGACAACTTTTCTGCGGCAGCGAGTGAATGATTCAAATATGGTCAACGCTCAAGTGGTCGCCGACGACGGTCCAAATATTAACTGACCCAAAAATTGAGTGAAACCTGAGCTTTTCTCGCATTTGAGTCACTGGAGCAGAGACAACAGACACCTGTGTTACCTTGCATTGTGTACGTGTGTGGGTGTGTTATCTGATGGTGGTTCCTAGGTTACACAGGTAAACATGGCATTACTCCCACCTTGTTTCTCACCACAAGTGAATGGCTTTAAGTTGCAACACAGCTACAGTACTTAAAGCCATTGGTTTTGTACACAGAAGAAAAGTCAAGAGTTCCTGTATCCTGTTCCTGTATCAATCTCTGATTTAATAATGATGTATCAACGATTGTTTTCTTGTTGGGTGACTTAAAAGTAAGTGGCTCATTAACTTCAGCAAATCAGTCAGAATTGAATATTTTGGTTTAGTAATTCTTTGAATTCGTAATTATACTTTAATACTGCTTTAATACTTAATTTCAGCCAAGCGAGCTTATGTTTTTATATTTATAAACTCCAGACTCCATGTTTCTCAACAGATAAAATGTAGTGAAAGATGTATCCATACTGTCTGTTTTTTTTAAATAAAATACATTTTCATATATGTTACACATCTTTAAGACCAAATCTGACTCTATTCTGCTGGCGTGATATAAATAAAAATCTTATCTAAAATGATCTTATGATGTCCACAGTTCAGTCAGTTCAACTATATTTTGCTTCATTCACAAATGTTCCTTAATTTCATGCAACAACTACACTTTAGATATTAGTATATCTCTCTCTCATGCAATAAATATACACTAGACATTCTCCTGACATTCGAATGCTGTCACTGAAACTTTCATTAGAGGAGCGGTTATCTCGTAATTGCTGTCACCCAAGCAAAAAATTAGGTAATTGCATTTGGGCATCTACCCAGTGGCATTTCACAGAAGCCACATCGCATTGGCAGCTCTAAACAATGGCACTCCCCTGACAAGCATTGTTGTACGGCGTAATAAAAGCAGCTGATGATTAGTCGGTAATGTATCCATCCAATCAAAGATCAGTAACCAGACCCAGACAAGGAAAGCAGTGAGAAAGAGACTCTGGGCTTCTTATTCTGTTGCCAGTGGTGTGATGGAGCTAAGGGAAGGCAAAGAAAAGAAGAGACAGAGGACGAAGGAGAAAGAGAAAGGGGGATGGTTGGATTGGTGTGGTTTGGATCTGGTTTCTGTATCGTTACGTTACCCTTAGTATAGCAGTAGATACCCAGGTAAGCACTGAATAAGATCTCTGTCTCTCCTCCTCCTACAGCATGAATGATTAAGCACTCGGCCCACAGTGGCCTGAGCCTGGGTCAGGAAGGTGTGGAGAAGCATAAGTGCTCAGAGGCCATCATCACCAACGTTTTAATACTTCTTAGTCCTGGTAGCAGAGCGGCAGGCAGTTAATGTGCTGTTATTTCATCTGGACAACAGTGAATAATCTAGCATTGACAGGTTCACTGATTGTCTCCATGCAAACAGACACAGGAGGACGCGCTCTACTTGTCTAACTTCACTGGTCCACAGGGGATCTGTTCCAGTGTGGAGGTCCTGCACCTGGCAGGAGAATAGCTTCAGAGATGCAGGTTTGGGTTTTCTTTTGTCTAATTGTGTGTTTTTTTAATCTATTTTTTAACAACCAACCAAATTGCAGCCTAGGGAAGTTCAGACACAATTGAAAGATACTCATCAAAGTTGGGAAGTGTTCTCCTGCCTCTCTCTTAGTTTTGTGGAATGCTCCAACCAGCAGCCAGTTTGCTTAGCCTGGAATGAAAGACCAGGACTGGGGGGGGACAGATCACACCGTCCAAAATCAAAATCCTCTAACATCTAACGTGCTAACTAATAACGTTGAAAATTTTTACATTATTTTGAAGAGGTTTACGTACTGGCCTACTTCCACTCTTACATAACCAAATCAAACCATCAAAAACCTTCCCATTTGATTTGTTGGAACAAGGAATTAAAAGGTTGACATGATGCACAGCTGAGACTTTGTTTTGAGTGGCTTGTGTTTGCAGCTGACTAGCTGCTGGTTGTGACCTCATATTCAATGTTCAGATTGGTATTAAGCTGGTGTTTCCCCAATGCCTGCAGCCTGATCCATAGAAACTCTGCAGAACCAACAGGTGATGATGTAGCATTTAGTTGTACTGCACATGAGATGACCTTACCTACAAACCTATAATCATGTTGAAGCCTTGTTAGGAGGCAGATAAACCATCCTGTTTGTTGGCAAATTGCTGCCTCCCTGCTCCCCCACTCCCTCCCTCCCTCCCTCCCCTGACTCCTTACACAGATGAGGTCACTCTGTCTCAGGCAACACTGACACCCTAGACCAAGTTGAGGGACCATCTCTTAATTAAAATACAATTGGTTGTGCTCTGAGGTAGTGAGGCAATTCACCTGATCCGACAGCGTCTCCGTGGATTCATTACATAATCATTCTTTCCGCCGTGCATCATATCGGGCCGCCGATTGTTAATTATAACTAGTATTACATTCCAGGGTGCCTGGTTCGTGTTCATGCAAAGCTTCTAATAACACATGCATGAGGAAAACGGATTCTATCCGTCCTCGCCGGACAAGAAATCCCGAACGCCCACTCAGTGTTCAGCCATTCTAGCTCAGTGTCATTGGAGGCACTTGTGCGTGCTGCGGACAGATCGGTTTGAAAGAAATACCTGCAGGAGAGCAGAGGAAACCTGAATGGACCCCGTCAGACTTTGTCAGGGCCGCCGAATGAAAACCTAAAAACTTTGGTGTTATTATCACCACTGAATTCATTATTCCTCCTCTTGACAGGGGCTTATCTGTTCATGTTAATACTTGTAATACTGTATGGCAGATCCCTAAGTCACGCTGTCCCAGCATATTGTCTGCCTGCGCTGCCCCAAGAGAAGTTTGTTCCCATGAAGAAAAGGGGGTGTCACGGATAGCCCACAGCAGCACCACTACCATCGCATCGCCAGATTGATTCTGACGTGCAAAAAAGAGTTCCTTCAATGATATTGTTCACCTGTCTCATTGGCTTAAAGTGGGTGGGTGGAGGGGGGGGGGGCGGTGCTGGGAAGGGGGTCGGGTAAGGGTTATTAGTGGGGACACGGGGTGAGGGGTATTGTTGGGTAGAGGGGTGAGCACTGGGGATGTGGGGCTGACAGGTGGAAAAAATTCTCATCTGACTAGCCTCCTCTCTCCTTCCATGGGGCCCCGTGTGAGCAGAGTAATGAAGTCCAAATTACAGCACAGGATTGCTAAGAACAAGCCTCTATTGTTCGCCCCCGGGGCAAACTAAATGAGTGTCACAGCAAGCAGCGGGGCACAGACCGTTACTGCACCATTTAGTCTGCCCCGTTGTCTCAAGATGGCCCCGTTTCAGAGGTTCTCAGATCAGACAAATGCTGCTCCCCTCCCGCCCCCCTCCTTCGCCTTCACCCTTCCTCTGTACAGCCAACCCCTCCCCAACTCCTCACCCCAAAATAGGCCAAATCTCCTCCATTGTGTTTCGACTGCCTAGTGTGAAATTCACTGTGACGTTAAATGTTTTCTAATGAATAATTACTGAATGGATATGCAGGGGGAATATGTGTAATGGATTGTAGACTGCATTTTAAAGACGTCTTTTTTGTCTCTGCTCCGTGGTATTTACAGGACAAAAACACTCAGCCTTTCTCAGAAGAAACGAGGGCCATAGGCGGAGGATAGAAGCAGGGGAGGAGGGGGAACGGAGGGCTTTGTGTCAATTAGATCCAATGGATTATCTTTTTTAATGTTTTTACAGAGAGAGTTGAGAATCAAAGGACTTCTGCTTCCAAAGGAGGGAGAGAGGGAGAGAGAGAGAGAGAAATACAAAACCAACAAAAGCTGTGAAAACCTTTGGTCTAAGTGTTGGTGCTGAGAATGCAAAACAGATTGGTGGAATTTTTCCCACTATGCTTTTTAAATGTGCCGCTGTTTTGGGCTCCCTGAGTCCATTTGCACAGTGTGTTATGTAGGTGTCAGCTCTGGTGAACCGTGGGCTGCCGGCCAAGGTCTCTGTGTGCTGTGTAGTGATCATTAGCTTCTGTCTGTTCGCCCGCACAATCCCAGAGCTTTCCTTCAAAGACGCATAGGACCTCTGGACCCCTCGTTTCAATTGAACCAACGGGGACCATGTTTGTGCTTTTTCTGGAGCTTTTTTCAGCGCGGCCCTCCCCCGCGGAGACATGTATTCAAACATTCATTCATTCAGTCTACATTTGCCAAAATACACGTCAAAATCTGGACGTCATTGTGATGCATGCAAACGTGTTGCATGTGGCAGAGGCTGCTTCCTCTTAAAGTCTGGATTACTCTCAGTAAAAAAATACACAAAGTTTTTAACTCTGACGAAACAAATATACATTTGTTAGATATATAAAAATGTCTGCAGATAATGGTGCAAAAGGAATATACTGTGGATTTGGATCTAGGTCAGTGATGGTTGATACCACCTGTTGCTCAGGGTCAGCTGGACATGGAGGGAGCTCTGACAGCCAGAGATCGGGTGGGAATCCAGGATTTTGTCCTCCTGGATGAAACCACAGAGGCGGCCTTTCTAAGCAACCTCAAGAAGCGCTTCAGCAAGGATCTCATATATGTGAGTCTCCAGTAAAACCCTGGTGTGCCCTTTCACAGTAAATATATAACTTTGACCGCTTTCCCCTAGACGTACATTGGCACTTTGTTAGTGTCAGTTAATCCTTACAAAGAGCTGGACCTGTACAACAACAAACAGATGGAGCTCTACATGGGTGTCAACTTCTTTGAGCTTCCACCACACATGTGAGTGTTTTCTATATAATGTCAATATGAGGGTGCATGTGCAGTGAACCAGGGTGGAAATAAGAAACCGGATTTGTCTGCCTCCCTGCAGCTACGCCCTGGCAGACAATGCCTACCACACCATGTTATCAGAGTTCACCAACCACTTCATCCTCATCTCTGGTGAGAGCGGGGCAGGAAAGACTGAGGCCTCCAAAAAGATTCTGCAGTATTACGCCGTCAGCTGCCCGAGCACCGCTCTGCTCAACACTGTGAGGGACAAAATGCTCATGTCCAACCCTGTCCTCGAGGTCTGACCCCTTGCTGTTGCGTCATCGTGATGACAGTCCAAAAGGCTGGGCATGCTGACATTAATTATTGTGTGTGTGTGTGTGTGTGTGTGTGTGTTTTCTCAACAGGCTTTTGGGAATGCCAAAACACTGAAAAACGACAACTCAAGTCGGTTTGGGAAGTATATGGACATTCAGTTTGACAGTGAGGTAAACGTCAAGTAGCAACTTCACAGAAGTGCCTCCAAGAATTTCAGTAAACTCTAAATGAGAAATTAAAATAATATGAATATTGTCAATACTGTGTGGTTGGGTAAAAATCTAAGTCTATCAAAAAAACATTTAGTTAACTGCATCTTAAAAGTCCTAAATCACTTGGGTCAAACTGTAAAAATCAAAGGATCAGTTTGTCAGTCCAACAGAAATTTCATGGTTTACAATCATGGTGCCTCTAGGGGGAAGCTGTCGGAGGCCACATCCTGAACTACCTGTTGGAGAAGTCGAGGGTGGTGCACCAGAATCACGGGGAGAGAAACTTCCACATCTTCTACCAGTTGGTGCAGGGAGGAGAGGACGACCTGCTCCACCAGCTGGGCCTGGAGAGAGACTGCCAGCATTACAAGTATCTCACCCAGGTATGCATGTCACGGTGAATTAGGCTGAACAACCCGCACACTTTGCCATCATGTCACTGTGTTTGCTCTCCTCCACAGGGAGAGTGCGCCCTTGTGTCCTCCATCAACGACAAGAACGAGTGGAAATCAGTCAAAAACGCACTGCAGGTCATCAACATCGAGGGGATTAACACTAATGTGAGTTGGTGGCTGTCGCTCACTGTGACCTTGCACTTTTCCATCACATTCAAAATATTTTCCCCTCTGCGCAGCAATTGTTTGGAATAGTTTCCAGTGTCCTCCATTTGGGGAACATTCAGTTTGACTCTGACAGTAAAGGCCGTGCCATGCTGAGCAACGACGCAGAGCTGCACTGGGTCGCAAATGTAAGAGAATATCACAAGTCAGATGTGGGACTGTCACGAAAAGTCAACAGTGAAACTTATAACTACTAATCATTTTTCTTGCAGCTACTTGGGGTCGATGCCAACACTCTGCGAGAGGGGCTGACGTACAGGAAGCTCGAGGCCAACAAAGATCAGGTGAAGCACGTGTCCTTTCGTTTCATATATTTGAAGAACGTTTTCAAAATGTTCCAAATTCCAGAACTTAAAGTTCTGTTATCTGTATATTTTGGAAAGGTCCTCAGCCCATTCACTATCGATCATGCAATCTATGCCAGAGATGCCCTGGCTAAAGCCATCTACGGGCAGACCTTCACCTGGCTGGTCAACAGGATCAACGAGTCCATGGAGAACAAGGTGAGGAGGAGAGCGGGCGACAGATGGCAAACTGAAGGCCGTGAAGATGTCTAACTCATTTTCTGCCAGGACTCTTCAAGAAAAACTGTGATAGGGCTTCTGGACATTTATGGCTTTGAGGTGTTCTATGTGAACAGGTAATTTAGACATTTTCCTTCATGTCTGCACAATTTAATGATTTGTTTTTTTCAGAATTCCCCCTCTGGGTTTTCAGTCTGAGCTGTTTCTTGTTTTTGCAGTTTTGAGCAGTTCTGCATAAATTATTGCAACGAGAAGCTGCAGCAACTTTTTATCCAGTTGACACTCAAGTCTGAGCAAGAGGAATATGAAGCAGAGGATATCGAGGTAATCCAGTCGAACCAGGAGAAAAAAGGGTGTTCACATTCATTTGCTTTATAGAGATTTTTATTAACTGTAACTTTCCTCCAGTGGGAGCCTGTACAGTTCTTCAACAATAAGATCATCTGTGATCTGGTTGAGGAGAAACACAGAGGAATCATATCCATACTGGTATGTTCTCGCTGGAACAGATCTCATCAGCCTCACCACCTGTTTCCATAAAAAAAAAAATTGAGCAACTGTGAAAAATACATTTCCTGCAGGACGAGGAGTGTCTGAGGCCGGGAGAAGCCACAGATCTCACCTTCCTGGAGAGACTGGAGGAAAAGATGGGAAATCACCCGCACTTTGTCTCGTGAGTGGAGTCGAATTTAGACATTTCCTTTAGACAATCAATTCTGCCCAGCATTGGAATATAATGTGCCACGTCCCACTGGAAAATGCACAAGTTGTTTTATTAAATACATCTAAATGAGGCAAAGCGAGTGTCACGTTTCTGCTGACTGTGTGAGTGGTGAGTGAGCCGACAGTGAGCCGATAGAGATGGAGGATTAGGATTCGCCTCTCACTCTTCATCCCTCCGTCTCTCTCCACCTCTTTTCAGGCACAAACTGGCCGACAAAGTGACACGTAAGACTCTGGAGAGGGGAGATTTCCGTCTCCTGCATTATGCCGGGGAGGTCACCTACTGTGTTGTGGGTAAAAAGGAATCCCAATCTCACGCCTTTTTTTTTTTTTTTTTTTACTTTCAGCTCAGGAACAGTCCCATCCACTGATATATTTCTTGTTATTTTACCCTGATGTTGTAGGTTTCCTGGACAAAAACAATGACCTGTTATACAGAAACATAAAAGATGTGAGTCAGCATAGTTTGTGTTTTATAACATGTTGAGAATCAGATCCTGAAGTCAAAACATTTTCTTTTGTGTGTGTGTGTGTGTACACTTTCTCATAGCTGATGTGTCAGTCTAAAAATGCCATAGTCAAGGAGTGCTTCTCATCCATGGCTCCAGACAGCAGACGGAGACCAGAGACAGTGAGTGCTGGTTATATTTGTTCCTCCATATTTGGATGTGATTTATTCATGATAAAACCTTTTCACTATACAATATCAGGCTGAATTTTAGGAATCATTGCCAATTTTTGAAAATATGTTAGTATCAGAAATGTTTACCCACTTGTATTGGTTCTGGCACAGCCCCCCCCCCCCCCCCTCACCCAAAAAAAGAAAGAATCTACATTGGTGGAGCTCCAGTTCACTGTGGAGATTACAAATGTGAAGAAACAAATTAGTGGTCTGGATTATCTGGAGTGACCCTTGAGACAAAGACAAGTCATTCTTTCATTTCCAAGTCAGGGACAGAGCGCCTGTGCCGTCACAGAGCCATATGGATCTAACAGATGAACTGTTGGGGATTACGTCTCTGGTGTTGTGTCTGTAGGTGGCGACCCAGTTTAAGAGCAGCCTGCTGAAGCTGACAGAGATCCTCATGGCTAAAGAGGCCTGGTACATACGCTGCCTCAAATCCAATGAGTCCAAACAGCCAGGTACTTGAATTGACCGAGAGGCACTTTCAGCTTTGTGTCCTCAGGACGGAGTCGTATGAGTTTGATCCCTGTCTCACAAACCTCACAGATCAGTTTGACGAAGCGCTAATCAGACACCAGGTGAAGTACCTGGGCCTGATGGAGCACCTCAGGGTCAGACGGGCTGGTTTCGCTTACAGACGCAAATATGAGGTTTTCTTGCAAAGGTAATAAATGAAAGAACCTGTTGAATTGAGTCCTTCCTCTCCGCTTCATTTACAACATTCTGTGTGTGTGTGTGTGTGTGTGTGTGTATCTCAGATACAAACCGCTGTGCCCGGCCACCTGGCCTCACTGGAGAGGGTTACCCGCTGACGGAGTGGAAGTGCTGATTCAACATCTGGGCTACCTGCCGAATGAATACAAAATGGGCCGGTGAGGACACTTCCTGTATATAACAGAACAAATTCACTTTCAAGCTGGAGTAACCACAAGCTTTGTTTTAACCCTCATTTGCCACAGCACAAAAATATTCATCCGCCACCCGAGGACGCTGTACGCCACCGAGGATGCTTATGAGAAATGTAAACATGAACTAGGTGAGTGCTCTAAGAGTCGTTCATCATAGGTCACCACTATACCTGCACGCTGTTCCAGCTTAATGTTCTGAATCTGCAGCGACAAGACTCCAGGCCAAATACAAAGGGTACAGGGCGAAAGGAGAATTTAAGAAACAAAAAGAAGCTGGTGAGTCTCACAGCAGAAGATCCCGACGGTGCTGGTACCATTCTGCGATCGCACACCCACTGTTATCGTCTCTACGTCCTCAGCCACTAAGATTGAAACCTGCTGGAGAGGAGTGCAGGCTCGGAAGGAGAGAGAGAAGAGAGCGTGGGCTGTGAAGGTCATCAAGAAGTAAGACAGATGAAACATCCCCTCACACAGCTCCACCTCTCCATCATTCTATCATCTGATATTTAACGTGTTTCAGATTCATTAAAGGCTACATGACCAGAGGACAGGCTAAGAACTCGGACAACTCGGAGTACCTGGCCTTTGTGAGACAGAGTTACTTGAACCGACTCAAGGAGAATCTGCCACAGACCGTTTTGGATAAAACCACCTGGTTGACTCCGCCACCTGTGGTCAAAGAGGTGAACTGGTTCATCTCTCTCACAGCAAAGCAGAAAAAAAAGACACGCTGACTTTTTAAAATCTTGACTGAGAGGACATTACTGTTCTTGTCAGGCATCAGACGTCCTGCGTACGCTTCACTACCGTCTCATGGTGCGGAAGTATGTGAAGGGAATTACACCGCAGAGGAAAGCACAGGTACCTCCCCTGTTAAATGTGTTGGACAACACTGGATCATCACATGTAACTAGAGAGATTCAGTTTCGTTTCATCCCCGCAGCTTCAGCTGAAACTTGTCACCAGCTCCCTCTTCAAGGGAAAAAAGGAAAGTTACCCACAGAGTGTGGCTGTTCCTTTCTTAGACACCAGAATCAGTAAGTATCCTATAATCTTCATGAAAAATATTACTTTACTCTATCGATAATAACAATTGTTTATGTAACACTTTTCCATAATGAACAGTCAGGTAAGGACAAGACAGGTGAGAACAAGGCCGTTCAAAGTTTCTGCATCCTTTGATATCTCCAGGCGAACAAGACATCAACCCGAGGGTCCTGCAGATGATTCGCAATGAGCGCATCAAGGTAATAAACTGTCCTCGCGCACCCAGTGGGAAGAACAGCCTCACGTCGAACACGCCTCACTGTGTTCTACCCTGTGTTTGTGCAGTACTCTGTCCCAGTAGTGAAGTACCACAGGAACGGCTTCAAACCGAGTCCTCGGCAGCTCGTCCTCACGCAGACGGCTGCCTACGTGGTGGATGAGGCCAAGATCACACAGAGAGTCCTCTTCACCTTCCTCAAAGGTCACACCAATACGATAGTCACACATTACTCACCATCAAGGATGTTTGTAAATATTGTCTTCACTCTCTGCAGGTATTTCAGTCAGTAATTTGACTGATGGCACAGTAGTTTTCCACATAACATGTGAGGAGCCCAAACAGAAGGTACTGGATGTGTAACATGCAGCAGATATTCAGCTACAAACAATTATTTTTCACAACAAATTCAAAGTGAAACGTATTGCGACTGTAAATGTGACTGGTCTGATCTGTGTGAATTAAAGTTTTTACAAAAATGACATTTGCTATTCAATGTCCTCTTGTCTTTTATTCAGGGGGACCTGGTGATGCAGTGTGACCACTTGTTTGAATTTCTGACCAAACTTGGGGTCATTGCTAACAAGCAGAACGTGATCAAAGTGGTTCAGGGCAGGTGAGTGTGAATCAAAGTCACCTGGGAATCCATATTAAATGTAATCTAATGTGTGCATCTACACTTGCTTGCCTTGATATTTAGCATCAAGATTGACACCCAGCCAGGGAAAGAGAGCGCGGTGGACTTCAGCACTGGACCGGAGCCCATGGTGTACAAGGCCAAGAATGGACACCTCATGGTGGTGAGGGCTGTGATGATGAAGGATGAAGGATTTATGCAGTGATGCTCTGATCTGAACTGAATCTGCAGATGAGGGGATGTCACTTTGAAACAAGCTGTGTTTGCAGGTTACCACTCGGGCTCGCACACGGTAACGTGTGAGGAGGAGACACACAAGAAGCCTCTGCATATTTCATCAGGAGACCCCTGAAGGGAAGATCAACATGTCTACACCTACGCAGAAAGAGCTGCACTTTACCAACCCAGGACATCTTTCTTTTCATCCACTCACAGAAGCAAACAACTAAAAGTAATTTTTCACCAAAAAATATTAAATTGAAATGAAAGGTTACAGTTTCACCATGTTATCTTTACTGTTTGTCACTAAAGCTCAAAACACAATGCAAAACTCTCACGAGACACTTAGCTTCACCTCATTTGTAAACATTGTCTCATTCTGGTGTTGAAACTTTTGCCACGTTATAATTAGAGAATTAAAAACAGAGTGATTGTAAAAATTTATTTGTGATAAAGTAGGTATAAATATAAAACATACATATATGGTCACTTCTGTGCAACAGAACTACAAGTACGGTGATTGTTAGACATATTTGGATTTTAACCTATTGTGTGCAAACAGGACATTCTCTTGACATGAATGCAGCAGTGAAGGACAGGTCTAATTTCTCTCCCTGGTAAAAGCTTGTAGACAGGATTCCCTTCCTGCCGGGAAGATCTCTGGTAACAGTCATTCACTTCAACCTCAGCATCCATCATTCAATCAACCCAGTACATTTAACACCTCAGGACACAGCTCAGGTTTCCTCCACTGAGAGTAATGATCATTTAGTGAAGGGGAAATGCATTTTGTTAAAAGTAAATGTGGCAGAAGCACTACAGTAAAATGCTGCATCCACCAGTGATATCTTACATATATCAAAAAAATAATATAGGCTTAATTGCTAGTATCTGCGGGCTACAGAATAGCCCTGATAACATCTTCTAAGAGTAAAACAGTGCCACCATGTGGCCTCATTATGTTCACCATCTTCATCCACTGCCGTGACAGTGGATAGTCAGAACCACAAGGAAAACAAAAACTATATGCACAAATTTTTAGCTGCTTACTTGATATAATTATTGTTCTCCTAGATGAAATCTAGTTCACAGCCCAATTAACAAATGGATACTGAATATAGTTTTTGTTTTCATTGCACATGAGCAGAAAACAATGATAGGAGTAATCATGACTAACGATCACAACAGCCTGTCAGACCACTCAACAGAGAGGACAAGTGGACACACAAGCAAACACAAAATCACATCACCACTGCACGCTGTTTAGGACTCTCATCCCATCGTAGTCTCCTAGAGAAAGCTGATAAAATAAGAGTGAGAGTGAGCGAGCAAGAGGCGCTGGGTGTTGTAAGGCACAAGCGTGGTGCAAAGACTGTCCAGGGTCAGAGACACAGGCTGACGGGGTCGAAAGAGGCGGGTCACTGGTGGTGGTGTGTGCGGTCGTCAGGTCGTTTGATATGAATCCTACGAACTCGTTCAATTCGTTCTCGCTCCTCGTCCTCATCCAGATGATTAGATCGTCCTGCAGCACCTCCTGTGGCCTCCAGCAGGGCATTGTCTGGACCCCTCCCATCATGGGACTCATACAGCAGGATGTTGAGGGTTTCCTCATAGATGCGTGCCTCAGGGAACTCAACCTAACAGAGAAATAGCGTTATATGAGAGATTAGAGAAAAACAACCTAAAAGAGTAGACATCTTAAACTGAAGCATATACACTCACTTTTGTCTGCTTTTTTTCTGTGGCATAAACAATGGATGTGCAGCAAACTTCAGCAATCTTACGCCCCTGCCCATAAAATGACCAACAACAGATCTCATCGCCAATCACATCTTTGATGAAAAGGACTCGACCGTTGAACCGTAAGGACAGCTTGTCAAACAGCTCAATATTTTTCAGCATGTTGTCATCGGAATTGCTGTAAGACAGAGGACAGATATTAGTTAAGACAACTGGCATGATTTCAAAATGTGCCTTTAGATATGTATTTCAGTTCCTGATGTCAGAGGACGAAAACTTACCTGGTATATGAATATTTGTTGTTGCTTCTGTTATACAGAAGTTTGACAGTAGGCTGTGAAAACAAACGAATTTTGAGTTTTTAATATAAATCAAATGATTCTTTTCTTGACATTGAAATGCTTGAAATTCATTACAAAATGTAGAAATGTATAATATACCTTATTTGATGTTGCAATAAGCTTCTGCTCTTCCTTGGATGATGTCATCAGAGGCACTTTACATAGAGGTTCATAACTTTCTTTGTTCTGGTGAAAAAAAAAAAAAAAACATTAAAAAAAAACTTTCCATCTTCCAGCAGCAGTAGGTAACAAGAGAAAGGGAGACACCCAGTGGCACAAAGTGACATCATAAATGAAGGATCCTCAACTCTTAAGTTATCAACTGTCACCACGACCTGTAACATCAACTGGCTACAAACTTATTGTTATTGCCCATCATGATATGATTATCTTATTGTTTTGTTCAAATTTTGTAAAATATAATCAAAGAAACTGACTTCAAAATTGACAAACAAGTTAATATACAATTAATTCATATTGTTTTCAGGTTAAACTGAAATGTCGTACCTGCAAGGCAGCAGTGCATTCATCAGCTAAGCCTTGGACAAGGTAATACTTGGCCTCAGCGAGCAGCTCCTCGGTTTCCCGTCGGCTGTCTGGAAGAGGCACTGCTCCATCTCTGAGATAGTTCAGGATTGTTCCAAAATGTTTCCCACAACGATCAATCAAGATCCAACCTGTGAGGACAGAAAAGTGGAGTATTATTCAGTAATAGATCACAGTGAGAGAAGGGATGCCTCAGGAATACAACATTTTCACCAGCAGCTCACCTTCACTGTCTGTGAGGACCTCCATCCTGCCACTGAACATGGCTTTGAGCATTGTGTCCTGTTTGGTGAGTGTCTGCATGGTAGTATAGTACAGCGCCCCACCCACATTTAACTTCACATACTTAGAGCTGGGGCTGGAGCCCTTGAAGGATGTAGTCCGGGTTGTAGCTGCCGGCATTGCCGAGCTCACCACGCTCTCTCCTGACATCTCTTCCTGAAACAGAAAAAATGTAGAGGGTGAACAGACACCTGGCTCTGAGCGGGTATCTCACTGCGTTAGCTGACTAGAGTCAATTAATTTGATGAGATCAAGTTTTATTTTCAAGTAACTAAACAAATGCTGATCTAATGTTAGCTCAGCATTTTATGTCTTTCCAGAACTGTCTCTAAATGGCAGCCAAGAGCCCAGTTGCTTACATTTGCTTTAAGTTGTGTTTTTTAGGATTGTGTGTGTTCCTGTTCTGATAAAGTAACGCGGTGTCCAGTGTTACGCAACAGTTACAATGACGAAGATCAAATCAAGTTTGTTAAGAATGAGCGAAAAAAAAAAAAATGAAAACATGAAGAGACTCATGCATTTCATTAGCCAGACTTCCCAGCTCTGGCGGATATGAACGCAGAGGCTACTTTCCATCAATGAGGTAAAACAGTTGTTTTTTCTTTTGTGGATTTTCGCCTCAATCCTGTTACGTCTCCTAACGATGTTATTCCTGCTCAGCGTGTCGTGATACAGCTTTAAACCGACAGACGGGACAGAGACCATTGAAACACACCGCCACACACGTTTATTATAACGTTGCGATCGTTGTCAAAGCGCTTCTAACGAACCTGATGGCATTTCTATTGGTGGTTTTTTTGTGTATTTGTGTTGAAAGTTGAACAGTCTGTATATGTTCATCGTCAATAATAATTTAATTGTACCTAGCACGGCTAATTCGCGAGCTACCAAGTTAGCACTGACCAAAGTCAGCTGTATTATTACAAATCTGGCGGTAAATATACATATTACGTCACCGGCTGTTACGGTATTAGCCTGTGTGTGCCGCTGGCAGTGTTTAGTCGGTAGCTGTTGGATAAAAACATAGGTATATTTACCATAGAAGCCACAGCAGACTTCGTTAATATGTCTCGCTAACGTCAGTCAGCTAACACCCACTTCCTTCCGGTCTGCAGCTGCGCAGTCATGAACATAACGTCACCTACCCTGTGAGCCGTCTAAGGTTCCAGGGAGTTTGCCATTGATGGAAATAAGTTAAACGAGATCAAAGAAACCACGTGGCTTTTGATTTCAGTTCACTTTCTGCAATTGCAGTTTTAATTTACGAGTTTAATCACGAGCCTGAGTTGTTTTCTGCCGTAGCCTGCACGTTTCCGCTACCAAGGGAGCAACAGTGAAAACAGTCCCTCTCTGAAAACACCCACATTCCGAGCTGAACGCAACATCCGAAATGCGGATTTTCTGCAGAGACAACACATTCAAAGATGGTTTGTTGGTTATTGTGGCGCTTTATTATTTATATACTATTTTAAAGGTTTGTACTTCAGGAAAAAACGCTACCCGGAGTCATTTAATGCGACACATGGGATTAATGGCTGCAGTACGGATCCCCTCTTATTGTTTACATTCCGAAACGGTGTGTTTCCTCTGTTTTGCAGGCCGTCACTGAAACAGGACTGACTCTAACCCCGCGGGGTTGACACATGTCATTGAATAATATTGTAAAGATTTTCCTGGGGGACGCGGCGAGCCGAGCAACGCAGTGGCGCTAGCACCGCGAGCTAACCGACCCAGCTCCGTCTTTACTACGTCGCTGCTTCCAGAGAGATGATACATTAGTCTCCACGATTCAGCCGCTTTTACACCGGGCTCGGTTCTCCAGGACAAGCAGACGTATGAGGGGGCATAGCTGCAGGTGAGGCTAGAGGCCGGGCCGAGGCCGTAGACTGTGGCAGAGTCTTCTCTAGAGGATCATCGCAGGTAGGTCCCCATAAAGTTCCCTCAGTGTGAGGATGCTGTGCAACTACAGGCTGTGATACCTGTTCAGGTGTCATCATGCAAGCAGGTAGACTGCCAGTTTACAGTTTCGTTGTACAGCAGCTAAGTGGTTTCCATTCTAAATTTTCAGGGTGCACAATGTTTAGTGTACCTCAAATCTCCAAGTCCGAGTTCCTGGACAAAGCCAGGCAGGCCAGGGAGGAGAGGAAGGGACATAAGGACAAGGAGAGAGCGGCCACCAACATCCAGGCTCTGGTCAGGAGGTTTCTCTGTCGCTGCAGGCTCCAGAAGCAAATAAGGTAGATGTTTTTTTTTTAATTGTTGATTCCCCAGACACTGGTTGCTTGAAGAGCTTTGAATGTGTTTTGTTGAGAATATCAAGTTCGAGAGGAATTATCATTGTTCTCATTGCCTGATTGTTGGATCGGTGTTTCTGTGACTCCCCAGGAAAGAGGTTGATGACTATTTTCAAGCTTCTGAAACCGGGACATCAAGACGGAATGCACTTTCAATTTTCAAAATTGCCAGGAAACTACTTTTTATATATCGCCAGGATGATAAGGTGGTGAGTCACGAGCTGTGCTGATTTGGCATGATCATTACTTAGTACACAACATTTATAATAATATTTATTTGCCTGTTAATCTTGATGATTGAATTGATCTTAATGTAGGGACAGGCATGAATTACATTTTCCTGTTTGACTTCATTCCCTCTCACACAGCGGTTCGAGAAGCTTTGTCGTGCTATTCTTTCCAGCATGGAGGTTGAAAATGAACCGAAAGTGAGTGTGTGCACGTTTCCCCCTCCACATTGTAACCCCTCTTATGTGTGATGTGTTTCTCAGAGACTGTTTTCACATTTGTCTGTCAGGTCTGGTATGTGTCCTTGGCTCTTTCCAAAGACCTCACCATCCCCTGGATCAAGCAGATAAAAGATGTGCTGTGGATCTGCTGTCAGCTACTGAAAAATTTAAAGGTCAGTTCAAACAAAAAAAAAAGAAGCTTGTTCCACTACTCAAGCACCGCACATGATTTGACTCTGTATTTTCTGATTTGCAGCCTGACATTCTTCAGGACAATAAACTGGTAACTCTATACCTCACCATGCTGGTGACCTTCACGGACACTTCCACCTGGCGGATAGTCCGAGGAAAGGGTATGTGTCATGTCCAGATGGTTATTGTGGGACATAGATTCTGCAGAGTAAAACACAATATGTTCCCTCATTATTTTAGGAGAAGCTCTCAGACCTGCATTGATGAGGATCTGTGAAAATATAATGGGGCATCTGAATCAAAAGGGATTTTATTCAGTACTGCAGGTAACACAGCTCAGTTCAAAGTATAAAGGAAAATGAAGAAGTGATTACCCACTGGCCTCATATATAATTATATATATCTGTATTGACTGCCATTATTAATTTTTCTTGTTTAGATCTTGCTAACGAATGGCTTAGCTCGTTCTAAACCATCTCTGTCCAAAGGAACTCTAACAGCTATCTTCACTTTATCATTAAGGTAAACTGGTGATTTCACGGTGCAAAAGATGTGTAATCTTTTGTATCCAGGCTTTTCTTTTACCTACCTATCTGATACTTCTAGGCCAGTCGTTGCGGCTCACTTCTCAGATAACCTGCTGAGATCATTCCTCATCCACATCATGTCAGTTCCTGCTGTTGTGACCCACCTCAGCGTGCTCACTCCAGAGGTAAACGCTCTGTTTTATATAACATCCATAACAATGTGAAGTATAACAAAGGGTGTTATACAATCTGCTCCTCTTCTACAGTGTATGGCATCCATCCAGACGAATGACCTCCTGCGGAAGTTCATTTTGTTTCTCAGCCGAGAAGAGCAATGTTCAGACATCTGTGTGTGTCTAGAGGGGAGCCACACTCTCTGCTTACTTGGTACAGTGTTCTGGATAAATATGGACATGCTCTTTCATGGCTTTCATCTCTAGTCTTCTGATTTTTCCCGTGACTGTATCTGTCTCATGTTTGGCAGGCAACCTAATTCATTTGGGTTACCTCAATGAAAAAGTCCTAGAAGAGGAGGCCAGTCATTTTGTGAAGGACTTGACTGACATGTTGTCCTACTGCCAGAGATATGTGTCCCAAAAGAAGTCCAACCTCACCCACTGGCACCCTGTCCTGGGCTGGTTCTCACAAACTGTAGATTACGGGTCAGTAGAATATTATTTAAACACGACAAAGTTAATGTGGCTGAAAATATACTATTAGAGAGACAGCTTACTGGTGGTTCCTAAAGAAAGATATTTTTTTGTTTGTTGAAAGAATAATGTCAAATATAACTGATGTTGTCTCCTCTCTATCTCTTCTGTTCTCCATAGCCTGAATGAGTCAATGCCACTAGTCACGAAGCAGCTTCAGTACCTGTGGGGTGTTGCTGTCATTCGCACACTCTTCAGTGATGTCCTCTCTAAAAAGCTAGAAAGTCAAGAGCCCACCCCTCCACCTCCGCAGCCTAGCACATCACAAAACAATCTACCCGTTAAAAGTGAGTCATAAACCCGGAGCTATTTTAACAGAAGTACATAAGTGAACTTAAAACAGGTTTAAAGTTTCTTAAACATCCCTCGTGTGTTTTCTGTGTTGACAGACCTCTTCAAGCGAGCATTTCAGAAGTCTGCCTCCGTGAGAAACATCCTTAAACCAGTGGGAGGGAAGCGAGTCGACTCGGCTGAAGTTCAGAAAGTGTGCAGCATCTGTGTGCTCTACCAGACTGCTCTCTCTACACTGACACAAATACGCCTCCAGATACTCACTGGTCAGTATCAGAGAGTTCAAACACAGTATTTTGATAGTTCATGACAGGGTATTTCAAGGCAGTTTTCTTCTGCAGGTCTGACACATCTTGATGACCTTTTACCCAAACTGTGGGCCTTCATCTGTGAGCTGGGTCCTCAGGGGGGCCTCAAACTCTTCATGGAATGTCTGAACAATGACACTGAAGAGTCCAAGCAGCTCTTGTCTATGCTCATGCTGTTCTGTGACTGTTCGCGGCACCTCATCACGTAATATCCCTGTTTTTTTTTCTGCTGTGCACGACATGCCCTGTGACATGCTTTGTTCATTGCGTGACAAACTGTCAATATGTTAACAGAATTCTGGATGACATTGAAGTCTATGAAGAGCAAACATCTTTCAAGATCGAGGAACTCATCACGATCTCCTCGTTTCTGAACACATTTGTGTTCAAGATGGTGTGGGATGGGATCTTAGGTGAGTGTGGGAACGCGCTAAAGCCCGAGATCTGAGTGTTGTTGGTTTCACTGACTCACTGTTTTGTTTGTGAAAGAAAATGCAAAGGGGGAGAAACTGGAGTTGTTCCACAGTGTTCACGGCTGGCTGATGGTGCTCTATGAACGAGACTGCAGGCGAAAGTTTACCCCCGATGACCACTGGCTACGCAAGTAAATACAAAATCTGAACCACTACATCCCTAGTGACAAATGTATTGAACGCATGCTTTCTGTTTCAGGAGAGGCAGCTTTGGGATCAATGCTAACACATCTTTTTGTTGTTTAGGGACCTAAAGCCCAGCCTGTTGTTCCAAGAGCTGGAGAAGGGAAAGAAAAGAGCCCAGCTGTTACTGCAGTACATCCCACACGTTATTCCACATAAAAACGTGAGTGAGCAGGATTCTTTGATTAGAGCCTGTGCCATTTTTTTTTCTTTTTCCGCTATGTAAATGCTTTTCCTCTGCATTCTAGAGGGTGCTGCTGTTCAGGAACATCGTAACAAAGGAAAAAGAAAGTTTAGGATTGGTGGAAACAAGTTCTGCTTCGCCACATGTCACCCATATTACAATCCGTCGCTCGCGGATGTTGGAGGTAACAAACAAAATGGATTAGATAGAAAAATAGATTTTCCAAGTTTAAATATATATATCTTACTAAAAATAATGCTTATTTCCTTCTTCTTAGGATGGATATGATCAGCTCCGTCGGCTACCAGCGAATTCTATCAAAGGTGTCATTCGTGTGAAGTTTGTGAATGACTTGGGAGTGGATGAGGCTGGTATCGACCAGGACGGTGTCTTCAAAGAATTTCTGGAGGAAATCATTAAGAAAGTGTTCAATCCTGCTCTCAACCTCTTCAAGGTAATTCAGTGGGCTGTGTTCAAAGCACCACATATCTGCTCTTGACCCTGATGACACGCTTTCATATGATATATTTGTTGTCCATAGACCACCAGTGGAAATGAAAGGCTTTATCCTTCGCCCACATCTTACATCCATGAGAACCATTTACAACTGTTTGAGTTTGTGGGGAAGATGCTGGGGAAAGCTGTCTATGAGGTACATTGAATCTCTTTAAAAAAAAAAAAAATCTCTGTTTTTGTTCTCTCGCTCTTGATTTTTGAACGATTGTGTCTTGATTACCTCTCTGTATTCAGGGCATTGTGGTGGACGTCCCGTTTGCCTCCTTCTTCCTAAGTCAAGTCTTGGGTCACCACCACAGCACTTTCTATAGCTCCATTGATGAGCTTCCTTCCCTGGACTCAGAGTTTTACAAGAACCTCACTTCCATCAAGGTCAGAGAAAAATAATGAAAATTGAAGTTTTCGTCTCAGCCTCACACTGTTGTATTTCATTTGCATAGTGAACATTTCGTATCTGATTTGTCAGCGCTATGATGGAGATGTAGGGGATCTGGGCCTGACGCTATCCTATGATGAGGATGTCATGGGGCAGGTAAAGAGTAAAGATATGCATAAAAAAATAATAACTTAAGTGTGGAAAGTTACTTTTTGTTTTCTCTTCCAGCTTGTTTGTCATGAGCTGATACCTGGGGGAAAAACCATGCTCGTCACCAATGAAAACAAGTACGCAAGTGCAGACTTTGTTGAATTAATTAGATGGACACTGACCCATGTTAAAAGCTTAAAAGCGAGCTTCTGCTGCTGTGTAATCACCATCTAAGTCTGACCTCCGCTCTACCATATCCTGACAGGATCAGCTACATCCACCTCATGGCTCACTTCCGAATGCACACACAGATTAAAGAGCAGACTGCAGCTTTCATTCGGGGCTTCCGCAGCATCATTAACCCTGAGTGGCTGCACATGTTCTCCACGCCTGAGGTGCAGCGCCTTGTCTCGGGAGACAATGCTGAGATTGACCTAGATGACCTTAAGTATGTAGCATTTCTTCATCGTCGTATCTGTTCATCTGTGAGTGTAGAAACGGCTGGAAAAGCTCATCTCTGTTGTTTTCTTCCTTTGCAGGAAACACACAGTTTATTATGGGGGATTCCACAGCAGCCATCGTGTCATCATCTGGCTGTGGGACATCCTGTCCAGTGACTTCAATGCTGAAGAGAGGGCTATGTTCCTTAAAGTGAGCTGTAATTTGTCGCATTCAAAAACATTTTATTTTTTTAACTGAAGGTGGTCTGAGTGTTTTGTTTTACTCTTTGTGTCTTCACAGTTTGTTACCAGCTGCTCAAGGCCTCCTCTTCTAGGTTTTGCCTACCTCAAACCACCTTTCTCCATCCGTTGCGTGGAAGTTTCAGATGATCAGGTGAATCTTCTTACAAAGTGTTGTTGGAGCTGTCATCCGTGTGCTATGTTCATACTAACAGAGCATATCCTGTCATTAGGACACCGGGGACACACTTGGCAGTGTTCTGAGGGGGTTTTTCACTATCCGCAAGAAGGAACCTGGCGGTCGACTTCCCACTTCGTCAACATGCTTCAACCTGCTCAAGCTGCCCAACTACAGCAAGAAGAGCATCCTGCGGGACAAGCTGCGCTATGCTATCAGTATGAATACAGGCTTTGAGCTGTCCTAATGCAGCTGCATCAGGACATTCTGCACAGGAGGCTTGGGTTCAACAGTGGGAACCTTGCAAGAGGCTCGGCTTACCTGCACTAGAGCCTGTCGCCTCAAAGGGTCATCACCGAAACAAAAGGGGACTCATGAAGGACCCACAAAATCTCCTTTTGTCTCTTTTAAACTGGACGAGCTCAGCTCTGCCACAGCTCACATCTAAGGGGATGGTGTTTCTGCAGCACAATCCAATTTTGAGCATCTCCCCTTCTGCTCCAGATATTCAATATGTTGTGTATTTAACCTGATGGAATGGGATATTTAGTGGCTAGGTCTCTGTTTCTCAGGCTTAACGGAATCATTCTTGGAACTAACACTCCCGTTTGAAGTGGACTGGAAAGCAATACAGATGCAATGCAAGCCATTAGACACATGGTCAACTCCCTGGAGTGAAACCAAGCGATGTATTGTTAATACACTCACATGATTGGATTCCATTATCCAAGCAACTTTAATATAGGAAGAGTCTTAAAATGTTTTGCTGAACATAATGCATCTTTTATAAATGGAAGACAAATCAATGTCAACCTCCAGGAAGGAGGAGTGGCTCACAGCCACTCTTTGTGATCCTGTGTCGATTACATTTACTTTTCCAAGAAAATTCCTTCATTCCATTTCTCCCCCACCGCGGATGTCACCCAAGAGAAGTGTTGACCTGCTGGTTTGTCGTCAGTACCTTTGAAAACCAATCTGCCTCAGTTGTGGTGAAGCAGAAAAAGGATCTCTTCTCAGAAAAAAATGATCAGCTGATTCTCGGTTTAGATAACATGCTCCGGAACTGGAAATATTTTGTCTTTTCTGCTCAGTTAAGCAGAACGCAGCCCATAAATGTTTTTGTCTCGTGTTCTTGACCTGCGCTCCAAAAAAAGAGTTAAGTCATCCGATGATGCTAGTATTTGTATGTAATGTAAAGATGAAGATTTATCACTACACCTTTCAATAATGCTGAGTGCCTCATGTTTTGCCCCCCACCATCTCTTGCTGTCAAGTCTGACTGTGTTTTAGCTGTAACCAGTAACCACGTATATTGGAAACAAGCCATAGAATCGGGGGCTCTGTACCTGGGCTTCTTCTCTGCTCCTACTAACACACAGAAACCCAACCACTGTACTACCACTGCTACCACAACAACGTCAACCGAGGAGGGTTCAACACAGTGCTCTCCTATCTCTGTGGACTTTTTAAGCCATGCTGATAGAATTTGAGGTGTACAAAAATGGCCTCAACATGATGTCATGGACTGTTCATCAACTGCTTGATGTGATGCTCCCTTTAGATGGAAATCTTGCACACATATATTATTTGTTATTTGTAGCTGTGAGGAAAAGGGACATGAGGGTGAATGTTACCTAATAAGCCTAAAAATTCACTTAACACAGGGTTCAGTTCCAACACAAGGTCAAGGAAGAGATGTTTTAGTCATTTTACCAGGAAGACAAAGGCAACTTAAAAAAAAAAAGATATATCAAAAGTTCTTTATTATGCAAATAACTTTTTCTGTCATTAATGAGCGTAAATACTTTTTTATCAATGTGTAACAAGCTATAAAACATACTCCTTGCCATGTTTCTAACAAGTAAGATTAAGGCCACTAACAAAACAACATAAAAAAGATTAGCATTGCAACCATTTCATATAGGAAAACTGGTTGTATTTAAATTTTCCCTCAGTCTACCTATAAGTATATTTTTCAAATCTGACTTGCGTCAGGAGGATCTTGCTTCAGCTCCCCATTTTAATCTGTTAAAGCAAAAAAGGGGAAACTTTGAATGGATTCACAGCCGACCATACTGAGAGTGACGTGCTGTAGACAGCGGATAGGAGGCAGATACGTCCAAAGCTTGTGTGTCTTGTCTGATGAGATGGCTCATCTGTTTTAAACGATGTCAAGAGTAGGAGTAGGCTTAAATTGTACCAGTGTGGACTGGTGAAGCAGATTTTTGTTAATCCAACATTTTTAGTACAAAAATAAATGATCCTGGTAATGTCCACACCCGGCCTGTGAAAGTTTCATCTCTTTTCCAATGCCTTTGAATGTGGCTGCACTGTGGGAAGTGTGTTGCTAAAAGAGATCTCCATGTATGTGTAAAATACTTGTTTTTCCTTGTAATGTTAAATCATGTGCAACAGTATTATATAAATAATTTCTTTTCATCGTTTACAGATAATTGGTGTTTTTTCCCCACTTTGACATTCCTATGGTTAAATCCTGCCAAGTGTGGGAGGGTCAGGGGCAGATCCAGGGGTGGGGACAGGAGGTACCAGCTGAAATCTGATTGGCCTCTGAACAGCCCCTGTGCTGTCACTCACCAACAATACTAAAAATAAATACAAATGTGTAACCTTTTTGAAGTGCAGGACATGTTGGAACAAGGAATAATTTAATATATTCACTAGTGTGGCTTTGTCCACAGCTGCAGAGCTGACAGAGAACGAGAGAGGACTTCAGTGTGCGTCTTTCTGCATCAGGCGTTACTCATGGAAGTTGGACCTATAATTGGGCGCTCTGGAGATGTGGCCCCTTCACAGCCTCCTCGAACACCCCCTGGGACGGATGGTCTAATGTCTACGGAGGATCTACACGTGGACACTGGAGCTGTGCTGCTCCCTGACTAGAAACTAGTAAAACATCAAGAGGCTGGGAGAGACTTGAGAACGTCTGGCAACAACCGATCAGACGCGTGGCGAATCGTGCGTAAATGCGCACGTCTGAGTCTCACTCTCCGTTGTGCTCGGTCCTTGCACCCTGCGAGAGTCCTCGCGTGAAGTGAGCGGCGTCGAGAGGATTCCAGGAAAGCGGCGTGTTGACAACAACAGGCTGAGCTGTGTCAACAGGAACCTGTGGCGTAAAGCACCATGGACAACCCGCCGAGCCCTTCTCCTGTCAGGTGGTTCAAGACGCTGCGCAGGTAGGACCAGTCGTTTGTGATGGGATGGTGTGAAGTTCAGTCGCCAACGAGCACAATTTGGCATGGTTCAATTTGTGTGTGTCTTCGTTTTTAACCGAGTTTAATATGATACTGATTTGAGTTTAGACAGTGACCTTAAACTTTTTAAAACTGAGCTCCTGTGAAGGAATCATCCTGTTGTCTGATCATTCAAGATTTTTAAAATTGTCCTCGTGTTTCACATGAGACAAACAGAAGTCAAAATTTTCCTTTGTGGAGGACAAATGTCTTGCAGGTTCAGTTAAAAGATAGATTTTGGTTATGTGAAGATAAGAGGATTAGGCATGAATTAGTCAAAACCTTCATAATGTGCTCTGCTCACTGGATCTTACACAACTCCATTATCCAGTGCATTAAGCTCAGAGCTTGGCTCAGATTCACGTAGACCAGCAGTGGAGAAATATTGACAGGAATAAGCATGAGTCGGAAAGCGAGGGCGTGCAATGTGTGTCAGAGGAATGGACGGCTAACATGCAGAAGGTACTTTGATGACAGATTATCCAAAGTGTCAAACAGCCTGGTAGTATTAAAACATTTGGCTGCTGTTCCAGGACCAGGCTCGGGGAGCCGTGTTTAAGGACGTACCCTCTGGAGTGTTCCACTCTGCTGAGACGGGCCAGAGTCGCCTTTCAAGCTGGACGCACCCTCAAGGAGAGCTTCAGACTGGCCCAGCTGGAGGCGGTGGTGCGGATGCTGGAGGAGCATGAGTGTGACTTTGTGGATGCTCTTGGAAGGGACCTCCATAAGGTGAGAGGGGGAGGAAGCAGCGTTGACAAAGTTGATTGAGTGGTCCCAAAGTAATACTAAGGCATTTCTAACCAGCCGCGGTTCGAGACGGTCGTGTCAGAACTGATGCTCGTCAAGAACGAGGCACTTCACGCCATCAACAACCTGAAGAAGTGGATGCAGCCGCAGCACGTGGAGAGAAACCTGGTGAGACTTGTTTGTTTGGTCCAAAAACCATTTTCTGTCCAAAACCATTTTCATTATATTATTAGGATTAGTCTTGTGCAACTTGCACAGCCTTTTTGAGAGAACATTCCGTTTCTCCTCAACAAAGACCTGCATTGTGCTGAGCTAGCCAAAGCAGATTAAAACCTAAGTTACCTTGAACTTTTTTTAAGAATAGAGTGGGCTGATGACTTTTTCTCTCCATGCATTGACACTCTGCCAGCTTGTGTTTCCACCTCATGTTGAGTTTGTGATTGGTTTAGTCCACCACGCTGGACGAGTGTCTGGTGGTCAGTGAGCCGCTGGGTTTGGTGTTGATCCTGGGGGCCTGGTGCAGTCCTGTCCAGATGTGTCTGGTGCCGCTGGTCGGGGCCATCGCAGCAGGTGCAGCGAACACCTTCTTTAAGGCCGTTTTTCATCACACAAGGCCTGACAGGGACTAATAGTTCTCGTTCATTCGTGCAGGAAACTGTGCAGTCATCTGTCCACCTGAGTGCACGGCTCACACAGCAGAGCTCCTGCATCGTCTGGTCCCTTTTTACCTTGACAATGTGAGTAACGTCAGGTGACATTTTATCAGGTTATACTGTAGGTCTCACACTGTTTCCATTTTTCAAACTAATTTTGAGTCTTGAGGAAGAATTTGAAGGACAATCTGGTGGATACTGAACTGCTGACTCACACGTTATCATTTTGCCGATGTGCTACACACTCCAGTGAAAGAGTAATGATCTGATCTGTTTCCTCAAGGAATGCTTCCATGTGATTCTTGCAGGCACAAACGACTTGCCTGAAGTTGTCGAACTTCAATTTGATCATGTCTTCTTCACAGGTAAAGATGAAATGACCCACAGATGTGGATGAATGGATTATTCTCAATGTGTAAATCACGGTTTTTGATCCCTATAGGAAGCAAAGAGGAGGGAAGCAGAATAGCTCAGGCTGCGGCTCGCACTCTCACCCCTTTCACCCTGATTTTGGGAGGCAAGAATCCATGTTATGTGGACCAACACTGCGACATCGCCACCACGGCACAACGTGTTGCTTGGGCACGTTTCCACAATGCGGGACAGAGCCTCGTGGCTCCGGACTACATCCTGTGCCACGCAGATGTCAAAGCACGGCTGGTGCAGGCCCTGAAGTGCTGCCTGATGAAATTCTACGGCTGTGATCCCCAAGAGTCCCGCAGCTTTGGCCGCATGGTCAATCTGGAAGTCTTTAACCGCACAAGAGACATGCTGTGGAGATCTGGCAAGGTGGCTGTGGGAGGGCAGGTGATCGAAGCAGAGAAATACATTGGTAGGAACTTTTATTCCTCATATTAAATACATGCAATATGTCGGATCCCGTTGTATGCTCACGCATTTCTTTGTTCCACCTGAAGCACCGACAATTTTGACAGAGGTGTCAGAAACAGACTCCATCATGCAGAAGGATGTTTTTGGTCCAGTTCTCCCTGTTCTGACTGTGAACGATGTGGATGAGGCCATAGCCTTCATCAATAAGCAAGCGAAACCCCTCTGTGTGTATGCTTATTCCACCAACACTAAGGTAGAACACTGAAAGCTAAAGCACTGCACTGAATGGCCACCATGCTCTCTGACTATGTTCTCACCTCCCTGGCAATCCAGGTTATTTCAAGACTAATGAGTGAGACCTCCAGTGGAAGCTTTTGCTCCAATGACTGTGTCCTGCAGAGTCTGATGGTGGCTCTGCCTTTTGGTGGAGTAGGTATGTCTGTTGTATCTCATGTAGAAATTGTTGAAATATTGCCCTGCAATGTATCCTTTGTAATGGTCCTTTTTTGACAGGTGCCAGTGGAACGGGTTCCTGCCATGGCCGCTACAGCTTTGATACGTTCTCCCACAGGAAATCATGCCTGCTACGAAGCACACAGTTTGAGTGTGTCACCTATCTGCGCTATCCACCCTATGAGGACCGCAATCTGTCTCTAATGACATGGGCCAGCACCTTGTCCCAGAAGAGCCAGGGCTGGTGCCAGATCCTGTGACATGATGTGGGAGGACAGTGACAGAACAGTGTTGAAAAACAAGCAAGTGCCATCTAGGTTAGTGCATTAAAATGAAGGAGACAAATCTATTGTTATTTAATCTCTGCGTAGAATGACAATTGCAACTGACAAGAAAAAAAAAAAAAAATTCTGGAAAACAATTATTGTACCTCAAGTGTAGGTACAAATTGAACAACTGTGAAATTAAATATTAGGAAACCAGTATGTTTGTTTTAGCTTAATGGTTAATATTTTTGATATTTAATTGTTTAGTTTATTATGACCTACATTCTTATGCCATATTAAAATAATTTGCATTAAAATAAGACAGAAATTGAGATCTTGTTCATATTTATTGACATATTTACAAAAAGTAAATACAAAGTTTTTACATCATCCCCAAACTTTCCCTTCATGCTCTTGAGACACGGGTCATTCAGGTCTTTTGTAGATTGTCTCCTCATTCCCTTCTTTCATGGCCGCATATCTGGCCACAGTGAACAAGTAGTCGCTCAGTCTGAGTGAAAGAGTTAGGACATTTTATTTTAAGTGTGATGGAGGAACCATTGTCCCTCAATGATTTCAAAGCACATGTTGACTAACCTGTTCAAAAATTTTGCTACATCTGGATCTGCCTCTCCTGAGCGCACAATTGGAGCAACGCTACAACAATACACAGAGCTGTTAGAGGCCAATACAAGATATTCAAGATGACATTAAACTGAAACTGACCTTCGCTCTGCTCGCCGACAGACCGTCCGAGCCAAGTGCAAAGCTGCGCTGCTCTTTCCTCCAGACTGTGAAATGGAAAGAATGATTGTTGGCACAACAGGAAAATCTGGATTCAAAATAATTACATCTAAAGAGATGCTCAAATGGTCTTACAGGTAAAATGAAGTTGGTCAGTGGAGGGAGATCTTTTGTAAAATTATCAATCCATGTTTCCAGGTCTGTAATTGGCTGAGCACTAAATTTTGTTTTCTCTTTCGTAAGAAAAACAGAGAAGAAAGAAATTGCAAATTATCAGGATAGTTAGACAGGTAGCTTTTTCCTGGATTAGATTAGATAAGTACATACTTGTGTGACTTTCTCTTGCAGATGATCTTGGGGTGGCAATATTGGAGCCCACATCTTGTAAAATGCACTGTATCTGCAATCAAAGGAATACATGTCAGAAATATAATTCTCAAAATGTTAATTTTCAACACTGAGGAGATAAATAAATGCAACATGAAAAACCTTGTCCAGTTGATATGTGAATGTGTGACCTTTGTCGAGGCAAAACTCTCTGGCCAGGCTGTAATGTACAGTTAAATTCAGTTAACTCAAGTTAAGTTTAAATAAAGAAAAAGAACAGGCTGTAAAACATGTGACTTTTGAAAAGTTGAATGTTTACCCTATAGCTGATGACAGCTCATCTGTATTTCCTAAAGCTTGGAAAATATGATCTTCCTTTGGCCTTCGCTCTCCTGTAAATGTGCTTGAGAAACCTTTAAGGGACATAAAGCAAGAACAAGTCATCTCTTTACAACAAGAGTTTGCAATAACATTACAGCACGCTGCCTCATTTCTCATAGTAAAATTTGACAACAAACCTTTGTCGCCAGTTTTGGTGTATATTTTGGGTGTCATCTTGTCTCCTTCAGTGGAATAACTGGGGGAAAAGGCAGGTTGGAGAATGAATAGGTTGGCCAAGATAAAATAATATATAACATGTATTTGATGTCTATCAAAAGATTCAACAACTGCACAGTCTGCAGGTCTTCTTATCTTTAATTTCCAACTGCACCCCATCGTATTAGAAAGAATCAAACGATCTGTATTAAAGTATATGTAAATAATCTGAATAATAACAACTGTTTTATCACCTGCTACAATTATATAGCAGTTTGAAAGATGCAGATTATTTTTATTCTTAATAATGATGATGAGAACACTTGTTAGTGCCCTCAGCCAATTCGACTTCTGCACCAGGATTGAATGTTTACATACAGTCCATATGTGTCCTTGTGTAGCAATTAGCCTCACACAGTTAGATCAGGAGATTCAACAACTCGCATAAGCATTTCGACAAGGATAGAAAGGTACCTCCGGTGTGAACACAGGGCTGTCCCTGTCCGGTGCTCTGTCAGGAGTCTTCCTGCCCGGACAACACAGCGGAAGTGAACGGGTTTGATGATAAACGAAGCCATTGTTCAAGCTAACTGCTAACAGCTAAAGGTGAGCGATTTTGGGCGATAGTTTTTGTCCCTCCGTGAAGCCCGTAGCTTGTGGGCGTTTCCTTTGCATCGCACGATTGGTCAAGCTACCGGGTGGTGGGAGAGCACTGGACGTTGATTGGATAAAAGTACATCGGCTCGAGTAGTAGCCGTTTCTGATTGGATGCTACAAACCAAACCTCGATGGGGGTTTCCTCTGGTGTGTCAGGTGTTTGAACGTGGATTTAACATGTCGCCCTGACACTACCTCTTCTCACTGCCTCCCCTCGTTGTTACACTGTAGACATGCGTCTCTTAACTCTTTAGATTCATAGAAGTAAAGCTCGGACCTGAAGGGCCGAGCTGTCAAGCTGCCTGTCGCTGCTTTAGAGGATTAGCAGTAGCTAAGGGTGGCTAAGCTAGCTAATAATAACACCAGTGCCAGTGACACACTGAGCTCCGGGCCCGCTCTGGCATTTCTTGTTTCTTCTTCAGCTGTCTTGCCACAGAGATGCAGGTCAGGGACTGCTTCGTGTCTGCTCCCGGGAAGGCGATCCTGCACGGAGAGCACGCAGTGGTGCACGGAAAGGTAAACACGTGGATGAACGTGGAGCTACAGTAATTGTTGAGTTCATTAGGAAACCTTCGGTGAACCCTCTGAACGGAGTTGTTGTGTCTCCACAGGTGGCCCTCGCTGTTAGTCTGAACCTGAGAACATATTTACAGCTGAAGGCCACCGCTACTGGCAAAGTTTGCATCAATCTCCCAAATATTGACACATTCCTCTGCTGGGACGTCTCTGAGCTGGAGCAGCTTATACCGTATTCCTGTGGTAAGAGGTGATGCTGCACATTCTAACACTCAACGTACCTGCAGTACACTGGTTTATATGATCATCTGAATATATATCCACAAACCTGTGCTATTAAGTAGTTGCTCAGTGCAGTTGAAGGGGCCACGTGTTAGAGCAGCCAGGTTGTTTTATGAGCCATTCCATACCTATATGTTATGATTTGGTGCTATACGAAGGTTATTGAATTAAATGTGTGTTCCTTGTGTTATAGTGTTTATTGTGAAATTATTTATTCTTTCTTTACATTAAGTGAGTGACGAGAGCTCAAAAGGCTGCAGCTGCACATATTCAGTCAGTCTACATGTTGTAGTGTGATGTGCTGTGATGCAGTGCCACTCTGATGTTTGCTGTATCTTGTCATTGATCGCAGCTAAGAGGGAGGAGCTGAAATGTATGAATCCTGAGCTGGTGAGGCGACTACGTGAATTTGTTGGCGTTACGAATGGCAAACTGGATACCTGCAACATGGCCACCATAGCCTTCCTCTACATCTACCTCTCAGTGTTTGGATCAGGGTGAGGTCCTAACATTTGTTGAATTTAGTTTTAAAACTTGTCAATTCAATGGCTCCAGAAATCTCAATTACTTATAAACCAATTTTTGGTACAAAATGAGAACCAGAGACCAAACCCAGCAACTATCTATCGCTAATGTGGTGCCAGCAGATTTAGACTAAATGGCTCTATCCACAGGCAATGGAAAGAAATAGCCATGTTTTTTAAATTGCCAATCACTGTCTCAGAGAACTATTACATTTGTGTGTGTGTGTGTGTGTGTGTGTGTGTGTGTGTGTGTGTGTGTGTGTGTGTGTGTGTGTGGTGTGTGTGTGTGTGTGTGTGTGTGTGTGTGTGTGTGTGTGTTGTGTGTGTGTGTGTGTGTGTGTGTGTGTGTGTGTGTGTGTGTTGCAGGTTATAGTTTGTGTAGCTGTGTTGCAGGTGTAACAAGTCTTCCAAAGATGACAGTAACTGTTACTCTCCCTCTACCTTTCTTATGTGTAGAGATGGTGTTCAGTGATGGGAAGTGGAGTGTATCAGCTGGTTTATTAGCCAATAACTTTCTGTACTCTGCACTGTGAAACAACAATATATCATGTAGCTTCCGTGTGAGCTAAATGATGCAAACAAGATTATAAACAATGTAAACAACATTAGCACACACATCAAAAGTCACATCTTTAAGTTTTACTGCAATGCAGTTTGTGCTCACTGCTCTCAAACTGTCACTGTTCCAGTGTAGTTTTCATCTCTCAATACGACTGCAGTATGCCTGCAATAATGTGCTTCTTCTTGGCGAAGTCATATTCAAGAAAGAAGCTCTTAAAAACATCCCTCCACTTTGAAGTGAAGTTAGTAAAGGGAGACAGACTGGAAGACCGGATGTTAGCTCTTGGGGCTGCGGCAGCTGCGAACAGGGGAGATGCTCTGGAACATTAGAGCTGCAGGTTGTTGGGAGGTTTAATCGGAACTGACACGATGCTGGCGTGTCTGAGAGAGGTGATGGGTTCTGACAGTATGACCACTAATGAGAGTCTGGCACTCGGCCACACTGCAGCCTTTAACAAGTCTGGATGTGTTTTTCCCTCGAGAGAAGAGCCAGACAATTAGTTTAGAGTATTCTCCTGTCTGCCCTAAAGCAGCCTCCCTGACAGACATGGACAGCAGTCTAAAGCAAGCTTCTGTTGCATATATATGTAGTTTATGGATTGCTGTACTTCACAGTTATGTATGGGTGGTATATAGGGTTACTGTGGTAGTTTATGTGTCTGTGAAGAAGGTTAAATAAGGAGTTATTTATTTAACAATAAAAAGGCATAAGTGAGAGTAACTGATTAATATCTAGCTTAAATTCAAAAGAGAAATGAAATTGTCTTTTGTTTTTCTAAAATCTCTATGGCCTGTGCAGTAAATGCTTCCATTCCATTGCTTTCATTCTGTCACTGTAAAAATCACCTGTTATTATCTCTTAATAATGTTAATGGTAAATTTTAGTCATATTTTCAGTATTTAAGTCAAAGAAGCTCAATTTGTATCCGTGTTTATTTTCTCAGCGAGCTGCCCAGCCTCACAGTGTCTGTGTGGTCGGAGCTGCCGACCGGAGCTGGACTGGGATCCAGTGCTGCCTTCACAGTGTGTTTAGCTGCAGCTCTCTTATGTGCCAGTGGAGACATTCCCAGTCCACTCAAAGAGTGGGATCACACAGCCAGGTAAAAATAATAATAATAAAAAAATCCCATTGCAATAAGAACTCCAGATTTGAAGCCTTGTACACAGTCAGCAGGAACAGGTAGGTATTCCCTTCCTTAAAAGGTCATATGACAAATGAACACAGAATCTAAAAGGAACAAAGAGAAATGAAATTGAGAGGAAAACCAGTACATTTTATAACCATTAACTGAACATTCATCTTTATGTCCTGCACTTGTTTGGTGCAGAGATGAAGTGGTTGCTGTCTTGAATTCACTCTGGAATGTGTACAGGTGGAGCCAGGAGGATCTGGAGCTGATCAACAGCTGGGCCTTCCAGGGGGAAACCATCATCCATGGTAATCCTTCCGGAGTGGACAACGCTGTAGGAACATGGGGTGAGGCCTGAAATCCTCTGGCTGTAAACGTGTTGTCACTCTTTATTAGCACCTGCTCATTATCTGTTTGATGATTAGGAGGCATGCTGAGATTCCTGGCTGGAAAGATAATACCACTGAGCAGGTACTGACATTTCTGAACTTTTGAATTCATAAATATATAATGTTCTCTCGCAGAAAAGAAATTCCAATACAAAGTCTCGGTAAGATAAGTGCATGTGACTAATGTTTGAACTGTGTGATCTGTCTGCTTTATTTCCAGGGTGCCATTACTAAGGATCCTCCTCACTAACACAAAAGTACCACGTAGCACCAAGGTACTTGTTGCCGGGGTGAAGGACAAAATTAACAAGGTACTAAATGGTTTCTTCCTCCCCCGTGTGTTACATGCCAGTGCTGTAATTAATATAATAGGCGGTGCTTTTGCATGGCAGATACTCCAGAGTCTGGTGTTGAGTGCCTTCATAAAATATTGAAATTAAACTCTTAGCCAGCACCCCCGTGTGCTGTTGCCTTGGTGACACCAGCAGGTGTGCAGTTCTCCGCCTCAGTTGGTGATGGGCCTGGATGGTGTTGTGGCAGTGTTGTGATCAGGCGGGAGCACAACTGAAAGTCAAACCTGACTTTTAACCATCGGTGTTTGTACAGAGTGCATCCATCACAAAACCGTTCCCATTTTATAAGCCTCTCCAAATAGGCAGTTGTTGCGCTCGTGACTTGCAGTAATGGCTTCAAAAAAACCTGCTGTGGTGTTGAAGGTATCGATCGCCCCTCTGTCTGTTTTCCCCCCTGTAGTTTCCCTCTGTCATGACCCCTGTGCTCGACTCAGTGGACGCCATTTCCTGCACTTGTGAGAAAGTCCTCTCAGAGATGACATCTGAGCCAATCACAAGCGAGCACTACAATATTCTAGAGGTACACAATATGTTTTCAGTACATTTTGAAAAGCGTATTTTTAACATATTGAAATGGAGAAATGTAATAATTATGTCTATATAGCTCATATTCATATCTACAATAATTATGCCTGAATTATACGTTTTCATCAAAATCCATAAATATTATCTAATTGCTAAAAATATTTTACTTTGGTTAATGGTAAAGATAGATCCTTGATGGAGATGATGATGATAATAATAATAATAATAATAATTTATATCATTTATAGGAATTAATCGACATTAACCAGCACCATCTGAATGTGATGGGGGTGGGACATCCTGCCCTGGACACCCTGTGCCGGGTCACGCTGACCAAAGGGCTCCACAGCAAGTTGACCGGTGCAGGGGGAGGAGGCTGTGGAATCACACTGCTGAGACCAGGTACTGTGGCTCAACAGCCGTGTGTAACAACACGGCTTTTTAAAATGCGGAAGAATAAAGTCAGTGGTTGGTGTGTGTGTCTTTTATCTTTGTCCGTCATCTGTTTAAATGAAACGCACAGTTGAAATCTGTCTCTTACTGAGTTGAGGCCACGCTGCTTTGCATTTGGCCTAAAGTGATTTAAATGTTCTGAGGGAGATTCAAATTCCTGTTGGCAACAAATGTTGTGTTTGCATCAAACGCTCCCCCACTCTTTCTTTCTGACACAGACTGTTTGAGTGGCAGATGATGATGACACAGGTCTCTGGCTGTGTGGGAACTACAGCGCAGTTAAGAGGAAACTTTGTATCATCCTCCTTTGACTAAACAAACAACCCGAGAAACTGCGTGATGAATCTTTGTTTATGCCTGCAGCCTGTAGAATACTGAATTTTAACGTCTTTGAAATCCTCCAAATACATTTCCAGAAGCTCTTTATCTGTTTTCTTAGCAGGTGTTTTCACTGCCTGTGAATTGCTGCTATTTTCAAACAGATCGTCTAGTATTTGTCTTTTCTGAAGTTTTAAGTCTCTATAATAAGACTCTTTGAGTTAAAGACACCAACACTAAGTTATTTAATTTGATTATCGTGTTAAACTCTGCATTATCATTTGCATATGTGGTTAGCATTAGAATTCCCTGTATTACTGCCGAACCCTCATTCATCATTTCCTCATTCCCTTATTCATCATTAATGGACTTAATGATTAAAGAGAATCGTTTTCATTGAGAGGTTACAGGTTGACTCCTTACATCCTTGTGTCCTTCAGTCTTAAACTTTCCGCAGCTCCTAAATGTTTTGATGTGTAACTGCAGCCTGTTTTCATGATTCCTGTTTGCTTTGTAGAGACGGACTCTGCTGTGGTCCAGGGCACAGTGCGGGACTTAAGAGACTGCGGCTATGATTGCTGGGAAACAAGTATTGGCGGGCCCGGTGTCCAGCAGCACTCTCCTTTGTCTGTTAAGGATGAAGTTCTGGAGTTGTTTAACCAATACTGACGCCCAGCTGTGGCCGTGGATGAACAGGAGGGCAGGTCTGTTGTCTTTACCTCAGGACCTGGAGCAGAACTAATAACTCAAGAGACGTTTCACTCTGAGCAGAGCTGGACAAGGCTGCTTAATCGTATGAATTAAATTCAAACTAGATAGTCTAATGCTATTCTAAGTTTGCAAACTAACCACAAATGAATTGTGTGTGGTGTGTTGGGTGAAGCATTATAAGGGAGCGTTCCTTTGTCAACCCGGCTCAGGTGTACTGAGCTCTTTGGCCACTAGATGGCATCAGAGTTGCACCAATGCTTTTGATGACGCGACTCTGGTGAGAGCCTGTGAGGAGTTTAATTAATCTGTGGAGTGAAGCTCTGGCAGGATTCATTTGTATTTTCATCCAAATGTTAATGCAGCAGGGCCAACTCCTTTTAATGGATTTGATGACCGTCATCCATTTATTACTTACTTCTGACATTTTAACACTGTTGTAAGGGTAACAGCCATTATCAATTAAAGTAATCATTTATAATTATTTTGGGTATATTTTACAAAATATAAACGTGGAGAAAAGTTTGATAGATATTTTTTGGTGACACCAAACCAGTGATTGCTGTTTAGTACTGAAATCTTCACAGTTCTTCAAAGGAAACGGGAAAGCCACCAATACATTTGATGTATTATTTATATAATAATACATGAAATGAATTATCATATAAATAAGACTAATTCAAACACGACTTTTGCATACTGCTGTATCATCATCTGTTGCTCTTAATTTATGCTCTACATTTAACATAAATGTTGAAATATTAAAGTTATGCTAGTATCTAGTATCTGCAACTTTCCTGTTTTGTGTGCTGTGCATTACTGCAGTTGAAGAGTAAGTGGCTGTGTTGTCCTAATAGAGGATGAGGAGAGGGGGGACAGCAGGAGTGTGTGCACTCTCTGGGGCCACTGGATTAGCACCACCATAATGTGAATCAACAACCAGCATCCTTTGAGTCACACGTTTGTGCTGACACACACACACACACAAGCTTTCCCTAATTCTCCTCCACCCAATCACTCATCCTCCTAACCATTACAAAATATTCTGCAAATGCCGCAGATACAGGAGAAAGATCTGTTTAGAATATCCCTGATTTGGGGAAAAGGTCATTGTGGCATTCAGTCTAGTCTGGATATCCATTTCATTTTATATTTTTTAAATGTCATGAAGATTGAGTAGTACAAATCTGGCAGTGTACGGGAATAAATGACATTCGTCACCCTCCCTCCTTGTCCGCCTGGCGCCCCCTCTGTCCCCTTGAATTGTGTCATCTTTATGTCAGGGCAGCCCCCCGTCAGCGCACCACACAGTTGCCCCTAACCCCTGCTGGAATTTAATTACCACTACGCTTTTCAATTGAAATGGCATTGACGAGGGGGGACAAGAGGGAGACAACAGAGCCTGTTTTATTTGAAGCCCCTCTCTTTCTTTCTGTCTTATTCTCTCTCACTCCTTTTACCCCTGCAAGGCACAGATGGTATTTTTTTTTTCAGTGTCAGCGCCTGCTTCTTTCTGCTCTGATGAATAGAATCTAAGGAGGCCCTGAGATTATTTCAGATAACAGAGGGAGTGAGGAAAGGGGGTCAAGGATAGAGGGAGAATGTCAGAATTAGAGAGATACAGTGAAAACAGTGCACCGTCCCAGGAGTCCGGAGGGAGACGAACAAATCCTTTAACATTTAACATTTAGGGAGTTTTGTCCGGATGGATCAATGCGAGAGAATCAGGGATGTATAATTCATTTGATCCAAGCAGGGGGAAGGAAATGTTAAACGTGAATTTGCTGAGTGGTCATGCCCGCTGTGGCACATTCCCTGTGGTCCGTCACTCAACTTTTGAAATGCTTGTCAGGATCCATTAAGTTTGAATACAGAATTAGACCTGACTGACGAGATATCACGTTGCTCATGGCCACCGGTTTTACTAACAGGGGTTCAGTGCACGTACGACTTCCTGCCGCGAGCGTTTTCATTTGCATAGATGGGATCTCTGGATCACAGTATGCTGCGTGGTCGTTATTATGGAAAATGACTTGTGTGTTTATTGTGTTTTATGTCGTGATATCTGTGTCAGAGGGGGATGTGGAATTGGCCTCAGCGGGGAGGATTTGTGTGATTCATATAGACACACTGACAGAGACAACGTCAACATCACAAGCTCCTCTCTGTCATGATGGGCTGGATGAACCTCCTGGGGCCGTTTGGCCTCTCAATAAGTGGCGGTGTTAATAGCAGGAGTCTGATTGATACAGGCTCCTGTCAAAGAACTCGGAGGATTTAGTTTTAGGGGTAAATGTTGCATTGTTCTCTTGCTCCTTTTAATGCATGTTTTTGTTGAATGTATGCTAATCTTTCTCTGCTTGTACTATGCTACATTTTAGCATTTCCTAGCACTCTAGCAAAGAAGAATATGAATTTCTTTGTTTGGTTAGAATTATTTTTATGTGCTGATGAGATGAGATTAAAAAAAAAAGAATCCTAATGCCAATGGTTCTTGCCAGTTCCCCAAAAGTGAACTTAAAGTGTCTTGACCACCCCCAGTGGCCTGTTTCTCCACCATGTTAATGGATAGTACATTGTCATGATTGAGTGCAACCTTGCTACCCCTACTCCCCCTGATCACTTCTGGGCATATTTTGTCTACAAATGTGCAAAATGCTAGCGTCTGTATCTGGTATATTTTGGCATCATTACTGGATATACATTTGTTTTATTGGAGTCTGTGTTATAATACAAATGTATGTTAGCATCTCACTGGGCTAACATTTGCTTCAGTGACCAAATTGAAAAACAGTGTTCATCCTGAGGGAAACCTAAATGTCCTCTGAGATATTTTAGTTTGGATCGCAGTTGTGGACTGACTGCATGATAGAAGTGGGGGGTCTCAAAAAGAAAGGCGGACATTTTTGTTTGTTTTTCCTTCTCTGTGGATCGTCTTGTGACACCTCAGATTTATTTTGCCACCCCTCGGGGGGGCTCCACACATCTTTCCAAGTCCTAGACAAAATATTTCAAATGAGGTTTCCACCTGGAGGAACTGTTTGGTCTAGAACTGGGCCTCTGTCATGTTTATGAAACAGGCCCACAGTGACTTGCCCTGCCTGAACTGCGTTACTGTAAACATCTGAAACACATGAAACATGGCGGCTCCCACCCTTGTCCCATTTCCCATCATGGATTTGTATCATGTCATTGTATTGATCCTGTAATTGATCCTGTGAAGTCGAGGGCACCTGCAACGCACTCTGTCATCCCTCAGTGCCAGGAGCGCTCTTATTTAATTGCAGGCTAAGGTGCTGGTTTTTCTTGTTGCCTTTGAAAAGGCTCATTGATTTTTATACCACCCTTCATCCTCGCTGTGCTCCGTTTTAAGAGCAAATCCCTTGTGTCGAAGTTGCCCAGAATGTAAAGGTATGAAATCTGTCAGCTCATTTTACAGCTTCCAGGTGCAACCCAGACATGGTCACACTGAAGTGTAAGACGTCAGGTTTCTGCTTTGATTATTATCCCTAATTTTAGAAGAGGGAGGGTATGGAAGAGGAAAGACTGTTTTGTCTCCCTCTATCATCTGAGACCAGTTTAATTTGAGGTTGTACTGGAAACACCCTGATCAGACTGGTAGGTCTAAAGTATATCACTTCAGCTCTGCCAAAGCAGAAATGGAAAAAAATGAAAGAAACATATTTCCAATATTTTGTGCTCGATCTGAGAAGAAGAGGAGACACAAAACAGTTAGTGATGATAAATTAAGTACATTGCATCAAATAATCTGAATAATCCAAATAGGATCACTAATTCCTTTTGTCAGGGTTTAAAATGCAGTTTAGAAACTGCAGCACAAAAAATATTCAGCACATTGGAACAAAAATATCCTAAAAGAAATTTGATTTGCATTAATTTGAGAAGCAGCTTATCTGACATTCATACTTTGAACTTGCTTTGAATTAGAAATAGGTTCTCATCATTTCTCTGGGATTGCAGCCAATTTATTGGATTCGTTTTTTTTTTTTTTTCTCTCCCTCCGAGGCTCGGGGAGGAGGATGATCTCAAAATGTTATCACATGACACTGTGTGATTGATGGACCATTAAAATGTCAGCCAGATGTACTTAAAACCACAGCTTTTAGGTTGATAAATTATGGGAGAAATGGATACATAAAGCTGTTAGAAACAAATATTCCCATCTCGACCTATCTGCAGTCAGATAGTAATGGATGTTCTGTCTGCGCGTCCGTCTCTCTCTTTGTGTTTATTTCTCCTGTTTTCCTCAGCCGGTGCGTCTCTGGACCACTGCAGTCATGTAATTACAGTGGGACAGGTAGGAGTGTTCATATTTCATCTACTGAATTCAGGATAACATCTAATAATCTGAAAGCATTGCAAAATTGGTATCTCGTCGCTCATGCATTATGAATGAGTCACTGATTGCTTTTTGCATAGATTAGCAATCATTTCGCCGAAATCTTTCATATAAAAATGTGCCAAGAGGCTTCTATCTCTTTTTCTGAAGAGTCGAGGTGACACATCCTGCCGCTTCTTAAGATAAGACAGATCGGGTGATACCACCCCCAACGACCCCCCCCCCCCCCTTTTTTCCCCTTTTTTTTTTTTGCCTCTGTGTTTCTTTTCTCACTGATTTATTTCCTCACATGTACAGTGTATTATCATGGGTGGGGTGGGTTTAAATTTCAGCCTGTCTTTGCCAGTGACTGCTTACTTTGCGAATACATTGGTGGAGGAGAAACTCAGTGGTTAAATACCACTGAGTTTCTCTGTTGTCAGAGTAAACATTTGCCGACTCAGAAGTGCAGTGAGAAAAGCAAATCTACAAAGCTCTCAGATTGTGTGCCCCACATTAGGATTTCAGTGACCTCTTCTTGTCCTGACTTGCAGCCGCAGATCGGCATAACGCATAAGGGGCTCGTATGGTCTAGTGGTTAGGAAAATAGGCCGGAGGCTGGGTCCCAGTGAGAAGTCCCAGGTGAGGTTTACATATCACTTTTGTTTCCTGTCAGGCAAATAACCTGTTTCACATCACTGCCGAGTCACACGCGTGAGTTCTGTGAACAGTGCGAGTGAGTAAACCTAAAAGTTCTCACACACAGAACATATTCATGTGTTTGGACTGAATCTGAGCTCGGCTGTGCTGCGCCACAGAGGAGTGTGACTGAGGTGTGTGCGTGTGCGGATGCCTGCGATGTGTCTCCCATTGTAACCCCTGGCCTTTGCCCCCCTCCCCCAGATGGACAGACTCTAAGCCAAGGCCCTGTGGAGGTTGGTGCCCTCTGCCTGACAGCCTGTCACTGTACCGTGGTGGAGGATTTTTTTTCTGCAGGAGATGGTGTCTGATTGGGAGCAGTGTGTGAATAGCCCTGTCACACTCGATAAGCCAGCAAGACGACCTGTGACGAGGACATATGGCATGTTTGACAGGGAGAGAGGGTGCGAATCGCACTGAATGATAAAATGGTGTTTTTCCCCCTTCGGCAATGTCATGCTTTCAGGCAAGCGTGTGGACCATCGCTCACTCAGGCGGCTGACTCCGGCCTCCTTGTGACATCTCCTTCAAGGTCCTGGGTTTCTCTGCCTTGCACCAGGCCAATTCTGACACAGCGAGCCCGTGCTGCTCACAGCTGCTCCCTTAGCTTGTCGATGTGGGGAACATAATTGGATATCAGTTCAGTTTAGCGATGCAGACTAGGAAATTCATCTTAAAGAGCCTGTTTGTCAGAGCGCCTCTTAAAGCTCCCTGGCACTGCAGCCTTCATCCTGTCTCTTCTCAGCCTGTCACACGCCTCACACTGTTGATTAATACACACACAGTCTCATCAGACGACTCTAATTGATGGGTTCAGCCTCCCCAGGACCCTCATTTATTTAAAGGGCCATGAACACCGGAGAGGAGGAAAGAGAACGGAGGCAAACAGGCTCGGATTTAAGTGTGTCAGGGAAATTATTGAGTTGAACTGCACGCCTCTCATCCTTACTGTCAGCCGGGTCTTGACTTGTGGTGTTGCTGCCTCAACTCCTATCCCGTCAAGTGTCACATTGTCTGTGTTTGTGGCCGTGACAGGCAGCCCAGGTGTCACACTCAGGCTTCAGTGCACCATCAGGCACCTCTGCTCTGGTCCCTAGTGGCTCACAGTCAGAGAGACAGCACAGTCCAATAACCCAGCATGTCTTGCTCCCCGGGGGAATCCCCTGTGGAGTTTACTCCCTGTCCATTGGGCCAGAACTTAAGAAACTCTGCCAATGGTCACATGATCCTGCTTTCACTCAGAATGCTAATTAGTTAAGCTACTTGCATCACTATTATAACCATTTCTGCTGCTTCTCTCCAAACGCCATTGGAGTGATTGGTGTTGCTGAGGTCAAAGGATTTTAGCATAAGACTGTGGAAGCTGATTTCCGGGGATGAGAATTGAAATGTTGTGTTGTTAGGATAATTATGGGCGAAGGAAGTTAAAGCTGGACTGATCAATGTTTTCTAACAGTGGATCAAATAGCTAATTGTTTTTGCTTCAGGGTCCCCGACTGCTCAGATTAATTTTTCTCCCATCAGTCTCAGGATGTTCTTTACCTGCGACAGCTGACAGACAGAGTTAATGGTTCACTAATAAACATGGTGAAATGTTTCGCAGCTTGAGAGCCAGACATTTCCCTTTAGGAGTTAGACGAAACCATTATGAGCTAAAAGGTGACTGAATGTTAGACCTGCTTGTGGAAGCTGCTTGTACTTTGTACTTCATTGCATTTACATCCAAAGTGTTACTTTGCACATAAGAATTGTAAGTGTTATAAAAAAAGTTATTAAAAATGTTATAAAATTCAATAATTTGCTAAAACCTCCCATGAGGATTATCATTCTATCAAATCTAAATGCTACTTACGATCAGTATTAACACTCACACTAATACACCGTTATGACTCGTGTGTGTGATATGTGAAGTTAATACTTTTATTTAATGAATGGATGAGACTTGCTCATAACAGTGCTTTGATTTTAATCAGTTTAATTATTTTACAATTCTGAAATACTTCCAACTGTATCACTCTGTCCTAATGGCATCTATTAGGGAGCTGAATTTAGGTTTTGATAAGTAATTAGTAGTTTTGTTAATTATGTATTTTTGTTGCATCTTATTCAGATTGACATTTTTAGAGTCTGTCCCCCTGTGTGTGCTTTCATCTGTTTAGAGGAATGATTTATAATTCAGGCACAGTTTGGCCTTCAGGTCGTGCATAAATTGTGCTGACATTTCCCCATTTCTAAGAACTGTGTGTGTGTGTGTGTGCGTGTCAGCAGCTATTCCACCAGTGGAGACCAGGCCTTCACTCACTGACCCATTATCAGATTGGTTTTGTCCTGGATTGCATCTATAAGACCTCAGTGGCAGGTCGACCTCTGGTGCTGTGGTGCTGTTGAACGTTGAAGTGGACCGATTTAGGTGTTGCGATTTTGATCGGGAGGCGAGAAGGGGTCACTCATCAACTGCAAATGTCTGGTTTGCTCTTTGTGTGTGATGGGTTTGTTTGTTATTCAGCTTTTTGCTGTTGTTTTATTTCCTACATTTTATCGAGGATTACAGGGGTAGATGGCACAACAGCAATATTCATAAATATGCAATGGGCTTGTGTTAATCACCAGAAACAGGAAAGTGACCATTTTGCATGATTGCTTTGACTTACAGGAGGATGGCATTGTGGGGGGAAGTTGTTTTAAAGCGCTTTGATTAGCAAACAAAATCTGTTACTGTTGTGGAAGAAGGGATTTATATTGGACTGTAAACAAACAAAACACTTTGGGATCCAGCAAATTCAGACACACAATGTTTATCATGGTGGAGGATGCGTATGATGTTGTGTGTTCAGATTGTAGCGTATGGATTATATGACGATAGTAATCTGATTATGAAATGTAAATGAAATTGTGGCAGCAACTGATAATTTTGATTGTGATCGTAATAAGCGCCCTGTTAATTATCAATATATTATAAACATCCAATTTCAAACTAGCTGCACTCACATCATCAAGCTCCATCAATTATTTCCTGGAAAACGCGCAGATCCAAGTTTAATGGGTTCCATCTTGACCACTGTCCCCTGCATCCATCAAGTTTTGTGAAGATGTTTCTGGTGGTTATTCTGTAAACCAAGCTTATTCAATTTGTCAAAGCTGGATCCTTAAAATCTGTTAATGCACCATATTGAAATTTCGACTCCGTTTCTTTCCAGGCGATGTATTTAGCTGCTCAACATCCATTTTTGAGGACGTTATAATAAATCCAAAATCACTTGAAGCTTTCAGAGATGTCCCTGATTTCTGTTCAAAGCAGAAAATGATTTAACGCTGGCTGAATACATTTCAAAGCCTGTTCTAACCATGCGTACATTATACATAACAGGCATCCGGTGATTACTTTTCTCTGCCTGCTCTGCTTTTCATGTACTTGTGATTTTTTTCCATTAGATGTGAAGTGAGAAAGAAGAGGAAGGGGAAAAAAAAATCACAACCAGTGAGGATGAACACTAAACTATTTAGTCCTCATCTGCAGTCATGAGGGCATCAGCTCTGATGAGCGTGGTCAGGGTCACAGCACTTAACTCTCTAAAGGAGGACCAGTGCTTGTAATCACATAATATGTATGATCTCTCATTCAAGTGGAGCTGACATTTGGCAAATGCAAATGGATTTCATGGACTGTGTGAGGGTTTTGCTCTCTGCGTGCTTGATATGATGCACAGTATACAGCCGTTATGTAGAGCGTGCTAAACCCTGGCCGTAACGCTCGGCTCTGAGGAATGATTGACAAAATATTGACTTTTATTGTGAACCCAGCTTATGGGCCGTCATGCTACAGGAGATGTAGAATGTGCCTGTGATCTGCTGCTCAGAAATAAAACCACAGGGGACGGTGCAGAGCTGCAGTCCCTCTTTGTGTACCCCCCCCCCTCCCCCTTCCTTAATTAAGAACAACATTTTGTGTTAGATTATAGGGAGACCCATCGTGCCATTTAACTGGTCTGCCTGATTAATAAAAGGCAGCTAATTTCAGTGGAGGAAGGCAGCGCTCCAAAATGGCTCCTAATTACACATTAGGAGTGTGAAAGGCTCCTGTCGCTCCGGCCTCAATCCTCCACCCCCCTCCCCAGCCGGGGTGCATGTGCTGGCCCACCAGCACATTAACGCCGCTCCCAGGAGTGGCTAATTCCAGCCAGCCCGTCGGCACAATCAGTGGCAGATGTCAGGAATCGAAGATGATGAATTATGAATATCCCGGAGATGTGGATAGGACACCAGCGTAAGGGGGAAAGGATTTCAATCTCTCTCTCTCTCTCTCTCTCTCTCTCTCTCTCTCTGTGCCGTTTTGTGCAGCCAAATAAGAAGACAGATTCAGGAGGAGTGTGCAGTGGTTGGAGTGATTGATTTCTATTTGTCATTATAAATGGGGTCCGACTGAAATTGGATGTTTTAGTGAAGTCGTCAAGGACTTTGAGTTGGAGGGGCTGTCTGGCAGTGGAGGGACTGCGCCTGTGATAGCAGTAATGACTTCCTCTTCTCCCTCCCCTGGGTGGTCAACTCAAGGGCTCAGGCAGCTGGGAATGATGTCCCGGAGAGAGCAGCATGAGCCTCTCAGTGCACAGCATTTGCATGGCTACATGATTACAGCTGAAATGGAGGAGGTGTGGTGAGGGTCGGGCCGGGGGTGGAAGGTGGTGACAGTAACAGCTGCAGAGAAGGGGACAGGAAATGGAGAGCGGTTGTTTGTGTTGCCATCGTGCCACATCCACAGAGGCATGATGGGAATGTCTTGATGAGACAGAGCTGTTACCAATGTGCATGAAATAAAGCCGAGACTGATGTAATTACATTTCCATAACTGGTAACCTCCTTGCTCCTCATTAAGACTCCGTTTTAATAAATATGAAGTTGAACTGGACTTTATATTAATAGATTGTTATCGGCTGAGAAATCCAATGTGTAGGTTTTAAGCTGGAGGCAGGTGCAGGAGCTTTAACTACGTGTGACCTTGACACATACCCTTTTTATATGGATGGAGGAGAAGCAGTGGACACTGTCTCCTGTATCCAGGGACCTTGATACACCCTGATGCAATCGGATTCCTTGTCAAAACAGATGTCAAACTGATGCTGTGCTCTATTACTGACCGGCCAGCCGACTGATGAGCTGGCTGCAGATATGTGAACGTACACCTGGACATCTGCGGGAGGGTGGGAGGGGGGGGGTGTTTCATGGCCGCGATGGGGCACAAGCCCGGGGCAGACTGCCAGGCCAGACTTCACCTTGCCACCTCCAATGAGCCCACAGTACATTTCCTCAGCCTTCCTGTCATTCATCAGCACACCGTGACAGGCAAATTCATCTGAGCAGGAAAGAGGATCTGATCCTCTGTATGTGAGACAGTGATGGACTTGCTGCTACACAGGCCGGCTGCAGGACCAATGGAATTAGGCTAAAACTGCTATGGGGGGGGTTCACAGGAAATTGGCCTTGCCAATCATACGCAGCAACCTCAGTGTTGTTGCGCAAGCTTTAAATTCAATGTCAATCCGCACCCGCATTTGTTCATTTACACTTCTCTATTTCCATAATACAAATATATCCATCTCTGGTTTAGATTGCCCCCTCACTGCTGGGTTGCTGCTCTCCCCGAGTGATGTTGAGACGAAGGCAGGAATGTTTTGAATCCACAATTCGGGGCATCGGAGGTAAACAGCAGCCCTGTGTCCATAGAAGAAGATCAAGTATATATTATTTTAGATCTCTCCAGCTCTCTGTGTGGCTGTATTGATGTAGTTTCAACCCATTTTCCTGATGAGTGCCTCACTTCTGACGCCCACACAGCTTCTCATAATCACAGCGGTCAGCATATAAGTGGGCTCTCCACCCGCAACTCAGCACTATTGAAAAGTGAAAATCTATTCATCAACATGTTTTTCCGTTAACTACATCTGAATGCAAAGTGGAATCCCCAATTGAGTTGAGTCATTACTTTCAGGAAAATAACTCACATGCAGCCTCGACTCTTCCCCGAGCTGCAGTCCCTCCTGCTGGCTGCTGCCGCCCTGGGTTCAGAAGCACTAATGCTGTCTGCCAGTTCAGTTCTACATAGATTTGTGAGGAGACCATGGGTGATCATTTCTTTTCCCCTTTTTTCTCCCCTCAGGTGACACTGAAATATATTTTGTCTGCCCTTTCACTTCAGACGAGCTCAGTGTGGAGGAAGCCCAGAGGAGACTAATGAGAGAGTGCAGGGGTATGGCTCCGTCTGCCTCCATGCCTCATTTTTCTTGATTTCAGCCGCTCCAGTGTCGGCATGGGCTCCTGCTGGTCAGGTGATGGTGGTGCCAGCTGGTGCATCCAGCTCGGACGGACAGCGATTCATTTCCCCCAGCTGGTGATTTATGGCACGGCAAAGCAGAGAGAAGCTGGTGTGCATGGCACCAGGCCGCCTGAGTTAGTGCACTGTCCGGCCCCGTCATGCTTTACCACACAGCGGGCTGGACTGCCTAATTTACGCTGGCAGACAGTCACATATATCACACCCCCGTCTGGCCAATGAAGATTGGTGGTGTTTGAAAGGCTCTGTATACACAGTCGATTTTACCCACATGTTACTCCCTGCCCAGCATTGCACAGAGGAATATTGTTTTTCTTTTCCTCTCCTTCTTTGTCTATTTGATCTTTCGTGCTTCATTTCTACACCTCTTTTTGTTCTCCGCCGCTCCCTCTCTCAGTGTGGGGACGTAATGTGAAGTGACTGCGTTTGAGGGAGGTCCTCTCTCTCGCTGGACCGGCTCCTGAGGACTGTGCCCTTCTGCTCAGGGAAACCAGGGGAGGTCACAGTAGGTAGCTCCCCCGAGCCATGGCGTATTAATGCCCGGGCTGACCTCAGTGATAAGAAGGAAGCTTCGGGTGCATGTTTGATTCATGAGTCCATCCTCACTGGGCCCTGGGGGGCTTTTTCCACCGCTGTCCTTTTACTGGCAGGGTGGAAGGCTGCTCCAGGGGAGATCAGTCCTGTCTGTCACCGAGAGGTTGGGGTGTGATAAAGGCACAGGGCCGAGAGTGGGCCACTGCGCACGGATCGGCCCCTGTGTAGGACACAAGCGATGACTTAATGGTGGGCGGTGATGCGACAGCCAAGTGTTAAAGGAATATTAGGACAGATAACAGCAATAGGGCCGGACATTAAGAGCAGCCCACCTGCCTGGAGGAGGGTTTCTGCAGGAGTGGGAAGAAAGTGAGTTGAAGGGTGTGTGGCTGTTCCACTTCTCCCAAATGTTGTTGTTTTTTGTTTTTTTTTCCTCTTGTCCATATTTTGCATTTTCTTCCATCTCAAATATATGGTGCCGAGGCCTGGCAAGAGGGAGTGAGATGGCTCAGATGGGGTGGAAGATGGGGTTTGTGGGAGTAAGCCGGCACAGCTTCAGTTCTAGCACATATCTCCAAATGACATCCTCCAGAGTTTGGTTAGGGATTACTCCTGTCTAATCCTGACAAATGCTGCAGAGTGAGACACATCTCTGACAACAGAGCAACTACAGAGCCTGCGATGACCACGGTGATCAGTTTAAATGCATGTAGGGGTCGAGACGTCTGCTCTCATATATTCACAACAGAATAAATCAAAACGTCTAGATTAACAGAATAAAAATGGCCAAGTGACTTAATGGTTAGCAAAGCATTGAGGTTGTACAGAATCTAACTATCCAGGCCATGGTTGCATGGTTTCCTGAGAAATGATTTTCTAAAAGCTCGGATCTGGGTAATTACAGTGCACACAGAGAGGGAGGCACATCCTTGAACAACAATATCTTGCCAGACACTTCAGTGCTCCTAATGCCAGCTGTTTGAATATGGCTGTGTAATACATAATCCTGATTTGTGTTCCTTTCAGTCACCAAAAGATCTGTACATGCCTCAAAGAAACTTGTCAGGGCTTTTCAGCGCACATTGCCTGCTCACAATCAAGTCGATGCTTGTCAACGCCACCGCTATCAAAATAGTCACAGTGGGGAGGGGCAATCCACTTTTCACATATCCCATTGCTGTCACCTCCTTCTGCCCGTCGCTAATCTTTAAAAGCTATTTGCAGTTTTAATATAGATCTCAAATCCTGTTTCTCGTCCTCTCTTCCTCTCGTGCACACACACTCCCTCATTGTTCTTCTTTTGTGGTTTTGCTGGAGAGCTGGGTTTTGGTGTGTATAGAGCGCGCCTTCTCATTCCTCCATGTGTTCCCATGGTCTTTGCTTTTGTTTTAGCTAAGCCGGTGCCCTCGGATTAAAGGGAAAATAATCCTTCTCTCATTGTGTTTTTTTTTTTTTTTTGTTTTTTGTTTTGAAAACCTGCTGAAAAGCGATCTGTTGATTTTTTTTTTTCTCTCATCTTTAACAGATTAAGTTTAAATTGAACGACGAAAGGAGAATTTGCTGGTAATGCCTGTTTATGGCCGCGAGTACTGAAGCAGAGGTAACGTTGACTTGTGTGTTTTTTCTTTCTGTTTCTGGTGTTTATGTTTGAACACGGTTGAGTGGAGGCGCTCGACAACCTTTTCCAATTTTACAATGTGTAATGCACATTTGCTGTGAAACGTGCTGTATGTTTAATTCATCCAATCCCTGATCCACTTGAATTATTGTCTGACCCAGCAGCCAAGCTACCCATTTGTGTCAGATGGCAGACTAATGGTGATATTAATGAAGTCATTGCTTTAGTCAGAAAATCAATAGTCACTCGAAACAGTCAATGCAAGCGAGTGGGCTTGAATGGTGACCTAGTTCCCATGTAATGACAGCTCCAAACCCATTCTGCATTGTTTGATGCTCGCAGCATCTGCTGCCGTGCAGCCATACAATCATATTTATGTGACAAAACACAGTAGAATACAATGCACAGCAGTGCAGGGTATATGAGGGGGAATTGGGGCAACAGTAATTTCTGTATTTGCACATGGCAGTCGACACTACCAAATGAAAAAAATGCCTCACACGGCTACTTATCCTAATATTATTCCACGTCATTAACTGTGAAGAACAGCTCCAAGAAACATCAACCCTGCTCCTCTTCAGGCCTCAGAAGCCTGGGGACAAAGGGGGCCAGGAGGTTAACCTGGGTTTGGCATTAAACAGCCTGCCTGTTATTGTTGGGTCCTCTCAGTCTGTAAAGGACGCAGAAGCGTGGGGTTCGAGTGGGGCCACGAAGAGGTCAGCGGGCCTCAGTGGTCAACCAAGCGAGGAGGAGAAGGTAAAGGGGGCCTGCGCGCTAGCACTGGTTCCTGCTTACAGAAGCAGCCCTGCGCCTCACTGACATCAGTCACAACTCATGACTGTGTTATTACTGTGTTCTGTTGTGCGCTCGGAGATGAATAGGCTCTGCATTCAGTCTAACAAAGAGCCTTGGCATGCATACAGGAGCAGGAAGTGGGAATTCTAATACTGCTTTATCATGGGCAGTAAAAGAAGACAATACAAGCTGTCCCCTCTGAACTGGCTTATAGTGAACACTCGCATCCCTATCTTCTGTAGAGAGACACTCCCTGTAAGTCATTTCACAGAGAGGCCATGTTTTTTTCTTTCCAAAGTGGCTTTCAATGGCATGAATGCATAGCGTATGTGTTTCAGCTCCGATAGTTGCAACGGAAATCAGTCACCGCAGCGGAGCAGCACGCGGCTCTGGTCGTCCCAAAACGCCGCCGCACTTAATTGGGGAGAAAATGACCTTTCACACTTTTACACAGGAGCCAATTACCAATGAATAGTACTCTGACCCTGACTGCATGGCAGTGGGGTGGTAAGTTAGCACAAACAATGGCAGAGCCTTAAATCTGAGGCAGCTAAATCGAATTCAGACATCGATCATATAATTGTATTATATTATTATGTGCGCTTCCAATGATGACATGACTTCAGCCTTCCAGCATCAAATATTTCTCCTGTAAACTCTGGAGACTCAAATAACCGTCAAATATATTTGTATTCAAAATCAGCTGTTAGCATCCATGGCTTTATGAAAGCATGCATAGGTCTTCACTTGAGCCCTCATGACTCCACAGGGTGCGTTAACAACTGTTGTATTTATAAAAGCAGTCTGTGATTCCTCTTTTGTTGTTTGTCCCACTTCAGCAGTACTGAAACATGTAAGAAGAGAACTGTGCACAGAGCCTCATCCTGAAGAAGGGAGCACTTTGACCGAAACGAGAGCCCCAGTGCACGGGGAGCGCACTGTACATCAGTGGGCGGCTCCAGTTAGAGTGGGTTCTCCTCTAATCTCTGGGTTGGTGTTGCCTCGACTTGAAGATTTGAGATCTGAAGCACGTGGTTAGCCTTTTAATTAGATGTCGTTCTATAGAGTTACTAAAGTTTATAGTTACTGTATTTAGGGCCTTAACGGCCCTACTTACTTGGAGGATTAACAGCAGAATTTGGTGCAAAACTAAAGAGATAATCTTCCTAAAATGTTTTTTTTTTGAGTATCAAACACTCACCCCCTGGAGGTTTGAAAGGTGGCAGTAATCTTTGAAGAAGCCACAGAAAATTTTTTAGAGCCACCTTTCAAACCTGGAGGGGGATCAGTGTTTGGACTGAGTATTTCTTCAAATTCTCAAAGATTCCCTTGTGAAGCTTAAGTGCTTGATGATGCGAGACACGTTGATAATTGGCACTAGCACACAAACTAAATTACCTGTAAAACTTGGCTGAGAGCTGACTGAACCATTTATCAAGCACATTTATAATATCCTACACCAACCTTAGTGCCTCCCTTCTGTGAAGATGTATGTCACACATACTGACATGTCCAATTTGTCCTTAAGAGGACAGTATTAGCACGGTTTATGCATGTGTATGCATTTGAATACTAATATGGGTGCATATTTGTATTGATTACGCTGAGTGAAATACAGTATTGATCAAGACTTAACTGAGTTGAAAATGTAAAGAGCGTGATAGCCTGGAGCGTTGAAAAGGGCCATTATCTTTGTTTATGTGGCTAACTGCGGACCGTGACGCAGGTCAGCGGCTCCTCTGTGTGGCTGCCGAGCAGATGCAAGTAAAAACGCTGCTAACAGAGAGAAAGCCTGGTCCTTGGGGCTAAGCTCAAATACCCAAATGCCAACCCCCCCCCCCACCCACCCATTCCTCCCCCTCACCCCTTCAGCAAAACTTCCACATTTTTAATCCAATAGTGTGCACAGAGCTCAGGGAAATGATATTTAGGAGACAATGAGTGCCCTGCAGAGAAAAAAAGAAGGGAGGGGGGGATTAGAGTGTGTCTCTGAAGTGGCTTTGACTCCCCTACTGATGGAGAGTAATTAAAGCAGCCTACTGTGTTGTCGATGTAGCTAAAGGGGGATAGTAATGAAACATCACAACTCACAGAATCGGGCCTGCAGCACCTTACAGTGGCTTATAGGAGCAGACTCACTGTGTAGGTTGTTCCTAGACTCAAATACGTAATACTCAAACGCAAACTAATGTGTGACTGCTTTCAAAGGTTTTAATTATGATTTGCCAGTGAATTACTTTTAATCAAAACTAGATGGAGTGGCTCTTATTCTGCTATTTATTCTCGTTACATTTACATTTTTGATCAGAAAATGCCTCTGGCTCAGACTGCCTGCTTCATCCAATTACGTTTAAGCTGAGAGGACATTAGTTGAAATGGACTATAACAGGAATCTAAGGTCACAATTTCCTCACGGGCCTGTTACGTTCAAAACTGCGTAAACTCTGTGCGTCATCTCCTGACTCCATTATCTTCTTGTACGACAATCTGGCAATCCCCAACTTACCACGGCTCGTATCTTGAAGCCAGCCAGCAGGCGGTACCCAGGAAAGCGTGTCTGGTTAGAAAATAAAGTATAATGTATGGTAGACTGATACATAATGCCCAGTGATTATACCTCATGAGGAGGAGCGTGGACGACTACAACTCGACATATACTGCAGGGACTGTTTGATATTAAGTCCATGTGGGTGTTATCATGAGTTGCACAGATGATTTCAATTGACACTCGGCCGAAACATCACACTTTCTTTCCACTTGCCTAAAGAGTGTAAAAAGGGAAGTGGCAGGTGAGAGACAATGGCTGGTTTCGCTGACTATATTTCTGTCGTGATCAACAGTTGCCTGCTCATTGTGAGTGCTTTGGTTCGGAAGCAGCTCAGATCGTATTAAGGTGATAAGGCTTGCAGCTTCAGAAAGAAGCAGCTGGGCTAAGGTTCACTTTGTCCAGACACATGTGGATAATGGATCATTTTCATTCCAACTCCCATGTGTCTGCACAAGTTAGGGGGTGTAGAGCAAGGGTGTCGAAGTCAGCAGATGTTAAATTAGGCATGGAGTGAATACATAATGAGCTATTAAGGCAGGAAAACATGTAGCAAATATGGCCGAATTCTGCACACACATCCCACATGGTCACAGGAGTCTATCTGAAAGCCTCGCCCCTGCAGTGGTCTTGGCAAGAGAGGATGTGGGGAGGGATGAATTGTCAGTAGGGCAATTCTGGTTGCTTTTTACATTTCTGGATTGCAGCATTTAGGTCAAACTTTACCATGGGTCTTGCAACCATCTGCTCCCGGGATGCGGGCCAAGGCCACAGGGCAGGGTTCTGGTATAACTGAGGAAGCCAGGCAGCGCCATCTATAAAGAGGCCTTATAGAAGTCAGCACATCCCTGCGATGTGGCCTCTCCCTACCCTGTGTTTCAGGTGTATTCCCTTTTTAGCTGCATCCTCCAGGGAGCGAGCTTTAAAATGGATGATTGCCTGCGACCGTCGCATTAAAAGCATTAATCCCGCTCTTATCAAGCAGAGAATGATGAATTAGGAGTGTCAGCTCTGGGCTCACCTTTGTTGTCATTTGAACAGAATCAAAGCTTTAAATCACAGGGCTGCACCTGGTAATAGGAGGGGGGATGGCGTTCTAATACTGTGTGTGACAGAGCCGCACTGCTTCCAGCTGATTTAATAACTCCAGAAGGAGGGGTTGGCGCTGGGCTAAATGAAAATTTGAGTGAGGTTTTTTAGAATATATGATTGCAGAATGAAATTACGGCTGCCCTCATTTCTCTCTGGTTCTGGCCTTCCTGTTCTGTGCAGCGCGATACAAGTCAGCGCAGTCCGAGCTGTCACTCCGTCATTGTCAGGCCAGGTTTGATAAGGTTTGTGACAATGCAGCACTGTATGTGCTCGACGTAAGACCTGTCTTTCTTTGCTCCCGCCCGGCCCCCCGACGGGAATTCTAGGCCTCTTTTAATGACCGCACGGAGGTTTGTGACAAGTTTCCACTCGGGGGAGGTTTTGTTATAATCAAGGCTGATTTGTTTGCAGGTAGAAAACGTGTCTTACCAGGAGCAGAGAACATGCTCTGCAGGGCCAGGACAAACACTCCCAGTGGATCTGCGGTGCTGCAACGCTATTTACAACTTATAACGACGAGCAGGTCACACTGTTCTTACAACAGACAACTGAGCCGTGTGGTGTAAATATTTCCAACTGCTTGCAGGGTTTAATTTAATCTTTTGCAGTCTGATATTGAGGGAGGTGCAGTGCAGCAATTAAACACAACAAAACAAAAAATCCAGGCTTTTCATGTGTACATGTTTGCATATTTTAATGAAGCTGAATTGTTTATGAGCAGCATTTAAGCTGCTAACCTCTCTGCCCGCTCACGCAGCGCTGCCGTGGATTCACGATAAAAAAAAAAAAAAAAACGGGACGGGATGGAATTAAGTGACTGTTTTAATGAGAAAAGACAATGTAACTCTATTATTAAAAATATTGTACCACGTTCATTTCAGTAAATTCCCACATCAAAGCATCTCATTACATTTTGTTAATTAGACCTAAAATAATTGAATCTCACTTCAAAATGCAGGAACGCGAGAGTAGATTTCTGTTGCTCATTGAAATATGGATTGGACTTCAGTAGCCTAGTTTGCTTCAACATCTGAGGCAGCTGAAGGTGATTTTCCACGTTTTAAATTAAGTTATTATTCCTCTGTTCCTAACCTCTGCGCTCTTCCTATTTCCCCTCTTTTCTCTGGCTCTGTCATTTCTTGTCTGAACACCCACAAGGTCTTCAAAGCACGCAGCCAGCTCGATCCAAACCCTCCAAGAAGCTCGGACACCGCTCTCCTTTTGAGTCTGTAAACACTGCAAAGAAATATGTGAAAAGGCAGCTATGTTGCACTGAATATTAATGGCTCTTTGAGAGCTTGCTCCCTGGTAAACAGAAGGATTGAGTTGACATGTAGCCAAAGACATAATTTAAATCCGGAGAGGTCACAGGAAACATTAGCAAATTATCTACCCGATGCCTTCCAAGATCTCTGTGCAGATAATGGGAAAGCCAATCTATTTGGCTGATCGGTATCTTATCGGAATAGGCCGAGAAAAGCTCACAGTAATTTCGCTTGATATGATAGAAGATTTCCCCTCACTTTGAGATTAGGTTTGCCTCATGGGTCTGTGCAGTAATTGTAAACTTCTAACAAGGTGAAACATTAGTGGAATTCACAACTATGTTTTCTACGGAGCACGCAGAGAGGGCAGCACTGTATGAGACGAGTGCACGTGAGGGTAAACACGCCCGTCTTAGATGAAAGAAGGGGATTATTTTCAATTTTTTCTACTTTAAATTTAACTTTTACTGTGCAACAGTGCAATTCAATGTACTTTTAAATAATGTAAATATTCATATCGCTGTTAAAGGATATTGTAACATACAATGTTTACGTTGATAAAACCCCACAATACACAAACACCAACGAAGATGTCTCATTGATCAACTGTAAAATGCTGTAGGGTATTAACATGTCTCCACGCTACAGGCTGTACTGTTTATTAACATATTGAACATAAATGACAACTGAGGACATTGGGAATGTCAAAGTATTGCACTAATTTCAATATTTAATGCATGGTAGCTTCAGAATAAAATAGGATAATCACACAAGTCATGAAGGTTCATCCTCTGGGGAACATGGAGATCAAGTTCATCCATCTTGAATCGAATCATAATGTTGTGTTTGTGCGTGGCCAGAAAAGCAGACCAGCCAGTCTAAACAATGTTTTACGACCATTATGGGATTGTTCATGGTGCTAAATGTTTGCGCTTGGGCGTTGCTAGAGCGGTGGCCTGTGACCTTAAAAGATGTGGAAATGAGCCATCAGTGAACTTGAAGCCATCTGTTGCATATCTGCAGACTGTAGATCCATCCGCTTCCAGAGGGGGGGGACTCACCTTAATCTTCTGTCCATCCAGTCAGTTTCCATCAGACTGCTCTCTGCCCCAGATTACTCAGCCCTCGAAGGTTTTGTTTTAGTTAAACTGAGCTACTTTCAGACACAGTGGTCCGTCTTGATGGGAATGAGCTCTGACAGCTGTGGCTATAAAGTGGAAACCGGTCTGTGGTCCTCTGCACGGCCTCTGGAATTCCACAGCTCTCTGGGCCAAATCAGTTGTCCTTTGCACTGATCGATCTGAGTCTATTGATTCCTCCGCCGATTTAATTTTCTTCCCGGTGTCTGATTAGTAAGGATTTACAGAACCCTTTGTTCTGCATGCAAAACCTTAAAACAATCTTTGCGATGAAATGTCTTCTTCCCCCCCCCGTGCTCTTCCATGTATGAACCTGAAAAATACAGAGGACATGACCCCGCAGACCAGAGAGACTGGAGCTCTGCCCTCGGGTGGTCGCTGGGAATTGGAGGAGCTTGTTTTCACCTCAACACAGTAAATGAAGTAGCAGAGGTCATAAGAGACACTGTCATGGGAAGAGGAGCAGACAAGTTTCTACTTTCTCCCTCTAAACTTTTGACAAGCTGCACTGGTTAAACTGGTTTCTCTTACTTTGAATCAGACAAAGCATGTTAAATCTTTCCTTGACAAATTAGATAAAATAATAACACAAACCCATCTTGGTAGGTTACTAAAATGATGTCTTCAAAGCAAGTACATTTCACTGAATTCAGTACTGAAGTATCAACGGATGACATGTGATATTTCAGAGCTACAGAGATAGATGTAGATAAGCACGTTCACGTGTATTGCATTCCAAAAAAAAATAAGAACATGTTTGATTTGAACTTTATACGTTTAAAAACATCAAAGGATCATATCAGTGACATTTCTGAAAAATACAGAGCAAACGTACAAAAATAGTCTTCCCTAGTTAGAAACCAGCTCTGCATGCCGTGCGCTCCGTTCGCTGTAACCTCCTCCCACCATGTGGTGCAGAGTCCTCAGAGGTCACAGCTGCAGCGTGCATGCGGGGGATGTCAGGGCAGGCCGGGTGGAAACCTGGGCCTGAGAGAAGTTTTTTTTTTTTGTAGAAGGGAAGATTTAAAGAATCTCTCCTGCTGTCATGATGGAGGACAGGAAGTCAAACTTGTACCAAAGCAGAGGCTGTGGCAAAGGCCTGTGGGTAAATTGAGCTTCACAGCTGGAGGACCCCGCCTTCCCCCTGCCGTGACCCGCTGACTCCTGCTGCAGGTTCCTGTGGGGTTCAGAAAGCACGAAAACAACTTGCATGAGCAGCAAATTACTGACATGAAACCCAAAGGAAGAGGTTCTGTAGAGAGAAACTGTAGCGTTTGATGGTGGTGGAATATTTTGGTGTTTCACGTGGCTGAAAAATATTCCTCTGCAGTTCTTGGTAGTGAGATGAAAAGATAATCTATATGTGGCATATATACATTAATGCATAAGTCATGGGGTCTGGTCTTTAGCGTCCTACACTTTATCCACAGAAAGTCCACATCTCAGTGCTGGCGAGTTAGCGGGTTCACGAAAAGCTCTTTACTTTAGCAAGCCAAACAAGGACTGGTGCGTGTCATTTTATAAACAAACCCTTGATAATTACATGAAAAGAAACAAAACCTCACGGTGAACATTAGCATCACTTTAATGTAGATGTATTATCATCGAGTCTGGAGAGACTCACGGAATAATCGTTTAAAAAAATCCTACATATCATTATGATGTCATCACTACAATTGGAAAATCGAGCTGCGGTGTGAGTGAGGTTTCCTTCAGGAGCGCTGCCGATCTGAAATAAGGAAAGACGCGTAACCTCTGGTGTGTAAATGTGAATGTTTGCCCCGAGTCATTTTCCTGCCAACAGACACGAAGACTCGGGGGAAATGAGGTGTAACGTGCGGGCCCACACACGCCAGGTTGCGGCAGTTGTTGCTTTGATGATCCTGCAAGCTTATGGGTCTCCAGGTGAGACGCAGCTCCTTGTCCCAGACGTTGACTGTAAATATCCTTGTGTTGTCACCACCACACAAGTAGCGGTTTGACTTTCTCTCGGTGCCCTTGCGCGTTATTTTCACCTCACACGTGATTCGCAGCTCCTTGCCGGGAACTTTCCTTGTTTTTGCTGCTTTTCAAAGCAACAGCTCAGTAGATTATCATCCTTTTGTTTTGGACCGTCTGTGTGGAACAATGGGAGGAGGAGATCGTCCCTGATTATTTTGAGGGCGCTGATAATTGATTACGATATTCGAGCTTCGTCTGCGGCGGCCCAGTAGATTACAAGCTGTGCTGGGGAACCGGCTTCACGATAACCCCACACCTGGCCTGATGGGGAGATAGAAACAAAAGGAGCCTTGATCAGATCAGGATTCCCCAGCTTAAAACCAACAAACTTCTTAGACATGAAAGTGCTCTATATCTGTGCGTTCCCACCACCCCCCCAAAAAAAATCAAAGACCACCTATGCCTCTCGGTATGAAGGATCATGTGAGGTGACATGGCTAATAAAACCAATTTGTTTTCAATCAGAAAGAACATCCTGTGCTGAGATTCCTCTGTGTTTTCAGAAACAGGCCTTGATTATTGTTCTGCCCTTGCCTTCAAAGTAAGCTTCAATAACACCGCCTCACTTGCAGGTGTCAAAAGTACAAGGCCTTGGAACACACGCTGCCACATTCCTGCTTTCTGTCAAATTATTCCTCTCTGTCTTTGCACTTTGTTTTCCATCAACAAAAAAGAAAAAACATCAAGCAGCGTCTGTTTGCTGTTTTCGAGCTCTTGTTTGTGTTGGTATATGCAACCGTGCGTTTCACATGCACAGTGGGTGCGCACTCAAACACATAGTAAAGCCCGATGGCTGACGTGACGCTCTGATTGATTCCTGTCTGAAATAAAGAAAGCCAAGGCTGCACAGAGACAGCAGGTGGAGATTTCTGTTAATGGCAGAGTGGCCCAGCGAGCCACCTGGAATGAGCGTAGCACTGCTAAGGTCAGCAACAAAAACGTGTGTGTGTTCTAAATGTTGAGCACAGACACACGCTCACAGCTGCTGGAGCGTAGCATGGCATTTGATACAGGATGCGTTTCTTTATTCACATTTGTTGAATAAAATTAAGACGGTGCAACACCTTGTGCACAGAAGTAGAAAACCTCTTTTTCACTGGTCAAAAAAACAGCCGTTAACGTCTGTCAACATTCACTCCTGGTTCAGATGATGCATCTTCTTCAACAAAATTAGCAGCGGCGTTACCTGTTTTTCTCTCCCTTGCCAGGAGAGGAGTTGGTCTTTTTTTTCCTCGTTGCGTCACCTTCTGCATCATAAATACATCAAAAACTGAGTCTCTCTCTCGTTCTCTCTCACACACACACACACACCTTGTTCTTTGGCTAAATCGGAGCCGATCTGAGGTAGAGCAGGTTCAAATTGTTGTATTTTAGACAAAAGCTAGATGTTTTTGTCTGGCTTTGAGGATCCAGGGACACCGCGCTGCCTTCTTTATTTTGGCAGTCCAGACGCTGATGCTGCACCTTTGTTATAGCACGGCATTGAAATTTTAGATTTCTCTCTGAGTTTAGGACATTTATGATGTTGAAAATGGATAAACGGCCGGTGTGAAAGGCAAATTTCTCCCCTTGCAATTGGAAAGGAGTCATTTGCCTTTTTAAGTGGGTTCATCCGCACACACCTGCTAATTTTGGTGTGAAAGAAGTATAAAACGGGCTGTATAAAAGCTCTTTGTGTTCTGTCTGGCTGTTTCCTGCCTCCACCCACACTTCTCTCCTTTATTCCTGTCTTCCTCTCCTCTCCTGTGCTGTGGCTGCGGTGGTCGGGTGTCCTCTCACTTCCCCCCAGAGGGCCCTCTACCCAATTCAGTCCCCCCTTATCTGCCACATCAAAAGATCTCATTACGAGCTGTGACACCAGCCCCACCCTGAGCCAACCTGTTCCTGCCATCACATTTAAAATAGCATGACGTTGTGTTCATAATAGGTAATGTCATGCACCGTGCTCTCTGATGTCTTGGATCCCAGATTCCCTGTTTCCTTTCTATTCCTCTCCTCTCCTCTCCTCTCCTCCTCCTTTCTACTCCTCTCTCCCTATTTCAACCCCACATGCCCGACAGACGCCCCTCTATAAAATTCTCTTTTATTTATAGCTTGTTTGCTTTTTATAAGGCAGCTGTGTAGACCAAAGTCGCTCGTCTTGTTTGATGTGCACATCTCTCATCTGTGATTACGAAGTGAATCTTAAAAAAAAACAGCACAGGCTATTAAATGAAACGACTGGAGTGGAGCCTCCTTAGCGAAGATTATTCTGCACACATTTTATTTGCCTTCTCTCCATCAACAGCACATAACTTGAGCCTGAGATCGTTCCAAAGACCTCGCCACTCCCTGTACAACACAGGCTGTACGTGTGATCCCAAATGTGCGATAACCGTCTGACTCGGCTGCTAAGGTGACGGACCTGGAGGGAAGCAAATATTTCAGGATGAAAAAGAGGTCCCGCACACATGGATGATGCAGATGGAGATGTCAACACGAGATGCTTTGATTTCTGCAGCACACCTGATCTTGTCCTGCCTCTTGCATGTTCTACCCAGACGTCATCCCTCACCTGAATGTTTCAAAAATGTTCTTGCACTCCTGCTGGGTTCATCATACACGAAAGTGTACACTGCACATTTCCCATAGTAGCTTATCTCTCTGCTACCTGTTAGATCAGGGGTCACGGAGCTACAGCCACGAGGCCAGAATTAGGAGCAGTGGAGTCACTATTTGCTGCTTACCCCTCTCGTTAACACTTTTAATTCATTCACTGAAAGGAGCAGTGCCGCTCACGTCCCCAGTAACACACTCCGTGCCACAGTGCTGTTAAAGAATAGAACAGAGCTGTGTCATAAATAATCTCCACGGCAGACTTTGCTGGGCCCACTGAGCAGAGCCGGGGATGAATCAGATTGTAATATTGGATAGGGAGCTTCCGTGAGCTGCATTTATCATGACCAATGGGAACGCGCTAGAATCCAGCAGGACAGATGGATCTTTAACTTTGTCTCCTTTCCTTCGTGCTCGCTACTTTGACAGATATCACTCAGTCCCCACCTACAGACAGTCAATTAAATTGGTGTGCAGTCTAACCTAGATGCTCTCACTGGGCTGACCCAGCTTGTGTGGGTGTGTGTGTGTATATGTGCGTGTGTGTGCCGTGTTGGTGGTGGAGAGGGCAGATGCGGAGTCGGAGAAAGCACAGCTGCAAGGACGACTTCTCCATCTCTCCCAGACATTTATCTGACACTTGAGAGTAATAGATGAAGGTTGCAGCATTTTTGGAAGGGGATGCTAGAGTTTTATTTCACAGGATGTTTTGTTTTTCCCGTGGAGAATTTATTTTGGCAGGTCTGTTACTCAGAAGTGCTGCTCTTTCCTCCCTCCTCTCTTCCTCTCTATCTATCTCTGTCCTCTCTTCATCTCCATCCTTTATTTCTCTCTGAGGCACTGTCGCTTCCTTACAGCCTCCCCTCCGTTTGATAAACTTTTGAGATTTTGTATAACAAAGCACACAAGAAACAGCAGCCACGAGGAAAAAAAAAAGGGGCAATCACGCTGTCAAGGTGCTTTGAAGAGCAGAGCTCTGCAGCGGCAGATTAATGTCCTCATAAAATGAGGGAGCTGATTTTGATGGAGGACTTTATAGATTTTTTAGGTGGACCACCTCCTTTGGGTGATAATTCTTTTCTCTTTTGTTCTACATACTTGAGGTAAAAGAGGGAAAGGGTGGAGAGATGTGAGAGTAGGTGCGAGCGCAGGGGCTGACGGTGACAATACCCAGATCAGCTCCGCACTCATGTATATGAAAATCTCTGGCCTTGTGGGAGAACAGTGCACAGTTTCAATGATTATTACCTCCAGGAACAAAACACAGCATGCATCACCTTTAGCCTTGTCCTCCAAACGCACGCACGCACTCTCACACGCGCGCACGCAGACAGTTTTCAACAGCTGAACACTGCCACTGATATTGCCCCATTAGGAGGCAATTGTCCAAGAATGATTGGCCCCTTAAAAACAATAAATCGGTTGTTACTATGGAAATGGAGTCAAAAAGAAAACAGCAGTGGCTATTGACGTGTGCAGGTAATGAAATGATAATACCTCACAGATGGAACGGTTGTCAAGGAGTCATTGACCTTGATTCCTTTCTGTTCTCTGCTCATCGTTGATAAAAACAAACACGCGGGATCAAAAGATCTGTCAAATCGACACGGCTCATTACACGCATCTGACATGTTACTCAGTTTGAAATATTTCAGGATTTTACCAATGCATGAAATGTCTGTTTAATGACTAACAACGCGTGAGGCTCTGTAAAGTATGCAGGGCTGATAAGTTGACGGTAAGACCCAAAAGCAAACATCAGCCATTCCTGTGTGTGATTGCATATTTGTCTGGAGGACAAATGGAACACAAAAGCCGTATGCGATATATCTTCCCTTTTTTGTTGAGACCTTTTGATGAAATTCAATTTGATGGCCCAAACAGCAGTAAAAAAGAGACGCTTGATGGAGGGGAGTTGAGCCTGAGCCACACAAGCCAGGGTAAGGAGACCTCCCTCTGGGCCTGGCAGCCCAATCCAGTTTATTGATTTTCTGTCCTCTCCTTCAATATCTGGAATGCACCGTACCCAATAGATTATGACAAACGTGCCCGCCAGAGACCACCGATCCTCTAATTGAACTTGATGGAGTACAGCTGGGGTTCAAAGGTTGGGAAAAATCCGGTGACTGAACAGGTTTCTGTAAACCTCCCAAAGACTCTTCCTGAGTCTATAAAACACACCGGCAGCTCTGGGAGGAAAAAAAAAACAGAGGTGTCTTCCTCTCGTCCAGCCATCTCTTGTCTCTTGTCTCTTGTCTTCTCCTTGGTAGTGGACAGCTAGACTCTCAACGCACTGCTGAGCACAATGGAGTCAGTGCTTTACAATAACAACCTCCTGCCAAAAGCACAAAAAAACAAGGCAGGAGAAAGCTCAGTGCTCTATTTTGATGAAAGTAACAAGCACAGCTTGTTGTAAATAGGCTCTCTGAAGCCTGAGGCAGCTTTTCTCCCCAGGGGACATGCTTTCTGCATATCTCCCAGGGTTGCTGTCGCCAAAAGGTTCTCTCTGTTAAGGGAAAAAGGAGGCACAAACAAGAAGTAGCTTCAGCTTTTCTGGCAAGAAGAAATCAACCATCGGTAGGGCGCGCTCGCTGGGATTTACCATCCATTCAGATTAGGAATAAGATGTTTGGCTTACAATGCGCGCCTGTGTATGGACCTTTCTGCTAGCTGTGTTGGTAGGATTACCATCCAGGTGCACGCAGAGACACATTGTTAGCCGAGTACACGGAGGTGTTGAGCTACTGACGGCAGAGGTAGCACCCTGTCTGCCTGTGAGCTCTTCCTCCTGATCCCTGATAACTCGGATGTGTGCTTATTCAAATGAGTTCTGCTCCGGGCACCCTCTTGCAAATCAGGTGCCATCCGCAGTGGCATTGTCACACAAATTAGAAACGGATGTTTTGGGTAGAGCAGAGGTGCAGAGTCTGTGGACATAGTCAGCCCTGGCTTCTTGGGCGTATTTGCGTCTCTCTCAGGAGGAGGCCCGGCCACGGGACCCAATCACTCTCGCCTCTCTTAAAGGGGGAAAGCAACGTAAAAAATGATTGTCTCCAATCTGCCACCCACATTTAAGAGAGTAGTTTTTCTTTTAATAAATCTCCTCAAACCTCTCTCTTCACTTACCTTTCTCCCCGATGCCTATAAGCTCCTCTGATCCTTTCCAATAATAATGGCATTGCCAGCCAATCTCTCTGAAAATGGGTTCAGCGCATACCTAATCCCATTTAATTACTTAGACACACAGGGCTCAGGACACACTCCTCAGGCGGCGGCCCCCCCCCTCTCTGTAAGCATGCCCTGTTTGCACCCCATCCACCTCTTCTCATGAATTATGGATCCCTGGCTGCAAGGCGAGGGGTGATCATTCCGCCTGCTCTGTCATAAGGCTCAGGGAGAGCCGTAGCCCAGTGTAAATATGGTGCCTGTCTGGGGTTGAGGTGCCCTATTGTGCTTGGTATTAAAAGCTCACCACTCTTACCTCTCAGTCCCTCCGCCGCTGCAGTGCTCGCAGCAGGGGGGGCAGAGGTAATCTTTCCAGCACTCTGCTCAACTGCAGCCGGGCTCATGCTGACCAGCATTATGGCTGACAGTCATCATACCTGAGAGGAGGAGAAATGAAAAGGAGATGGAGGCTGAAAACTGTAGAAACAGGCTGAATCAGCCCAGTTCTGTTGTTGATTTGTCAGCACAAACGCCAGTTTACACAGCGAGAAGACATCAACACTTTCTCTGTGATCACATGTCAAAGCTCGCCCGACCCTTGTGCCCCGGGTGATGTAATGGTGATATGACTGGAACAGACAGTTGCTGTATGATGAGGGTTTTTTGGATGTTTGCTGTTTTAACAGGGGTGTCTGCAGATATCTGAATCTATCCATCCAGTTGCTGCCACGGCGCTGAGGAGAATCCTGGGAAAATCACGCTATCCTGCAACTCCTTATGAGGATTAGACCTCTTTTTCTCCTGCTGCTATCAGATTCTCTAACTCCGCACGCTTCTGGGCATGATAAAGCATTCTCCCGTGGCACTGCCTGTGTGGAAATATGATGACATGTTTATAGAGAAGAGGAGTCGCCACGATGCCTCATCAGGGTTGTATACATTCACAGAAACAGCTAAATAAAGTACAAGATGGCCGCCTAAGGACTATAATTGGCAATGTCACAGTTCTCCCCTTGCCCTAGGAAAAGAAAAGAAAGATGATGTCTGTGTCAGCTCGGAGATGGTTCGATGCTGTCTGTCAGGGCCCTGAGCACATTTCCCTGAGCTTGATACAGACAGGGCTTGTCTCGCTGCCCTCAGCAGCAGACAGACGTCTCATCTTTATCTCTCCAGATTTCTACCTAATCTGTTTCTCTCCCCTTGGCCTCTCTTCATGAATCTGTCATAAATCATTTTTGGATTCTGGCCCCGTTTGCACAGACGGTTTCATAAAGGGAGAGGAATGGGCATCAAATATCCAGACTAAATAGCGATCAAATTACACGGGATATGAAATGCTGTAGTTTGGAATCCATTATACTACTCAATACGAGACTTCCCACTGTAATATGTCAGCTCTGGCCCTAGAGGGACAAAAGCACAGATGGTACTGTATATGTGCAATATGCATATGACTGAACAGTCTAATAACGATGGCTGACAGCTGAGTGAACAACATGCGAGCTGAGAGCACACAAGTTGCTCACAATACAAGCCTGCCTCAGTACTAGTTCAGCTGTATATAAGCCGAAGTTTGTCTTAGTGCAGTTTTTAAAAACAAGCTCAAAACACAATAAAACAGTCGGAGACCTTAGTTTGCAATTGCTTTAAAAGCGCTCAGGTTCCGCTCACGCTCTGCCTCCTCTACTGGTTGTATTGTTTCTGCAGGTTAATTGCCATTTTTTTTTTTTTTTTTTTTTCATTTCAAAGTTCACGTGAAAACAAGTAATTACATTCAATAACAAACTAAAGTGATGATTGTTCTAAATGGACTGGACCTCTCTGCCTCCATCTGTTAAAACCACTACCTTTTTTTTTTTTTTGAAAGGGCTCTTCATCTTGACAAGTATCATTGAAAAATTCCGTCACCATGGCGACGGCAGACTCATTATGTTTAATCCACTAATTGGTAACTAGCTCCACAATTGGCTGTAATTGCTTTGGGGACACGGTTAACCCCTTGGTTGGTATGCAGAGCAAGGCTACTTCTGCTGCCGTTGGCGGACAAAGGCCAGAAATGAAAGATGGTGCCGTGGAAACTCTGCCCACAGAAAATCCAACCCCCCCAACCCAACCCCCACCCCCCCTCGCTCCAAAAAACAAAAAAAAAAAAACCCAATCAGAAATCTGTGCACACGCACTGTCCTCTTCCTCCAAGCACTGCTGAATCTCCTAGTGCAATATTAATTAATGGGGATGGTTGCCATGGTGATTGATCACCATATTCTCTGTCAGCAGTATTTAGCCAAATGGGCCCTAATGTTTGTTTGTTAATGGGGCAGTAAACAATACTGCTTGAAGTCTTTTATTACCTCCTCAGCGGCTCCGCCAGCACCTGGGCCATTCAGCGGTGCGCACTGTACGCCCGACATCAAATGAAAGAGAGGAAGTCTGCTGCTTTTCTTTTGGTTGCTGATAGCGACCTAACATGAAGATAGCGTAACACACGCAACAACATCAAATCACTACACGCTGCAAACCTCCTGCGATGTGGAATGGCTTTAAATGGTGTATACCGTGATCAGTGATCTTAATATTTACTGATAGAATCAGTGTATTCATTGAGATGGCTCACGCGTTACTGCGCCATGGTGAAACATATGAGGTGACCAGTGGGATGAGTGCTTTTATGTCTGTGTTCTGCTGTGTTAGTTAGGATGTCCACGTTAGAGGAGGCTATGTTTTAGTGTGTGTGTGTGTCTGTGTGTGTGTGTGTGTGTGTGTGTGCGAGTCATGGCACTGAACAAACTCAAACCCCTTTGAAGAGTGAAAGGCTCAAAGGATGGAGAGGCAATCCGAGAACTTCACAGGCACAGAGGGGAAATTGCCTTGAACCTTGAGGTGTATGAAAGTGCAATTTGTGTCCCATCTGTTCTGCTTCCCTTCCATTAGGAGGAAGGGTGCTCTAAGGCCACCGAGGAGAAAATGCCCCTGCGAGGGTCCCTGGGTACACAGGAGCTCTCAAAGATTTAATTTGCCAGACTAGTCATTCCCTTTAACTGTGTTTATCATCGCTGCTTTGAATGTTGTTACCTTCCTGCTCTTTGTATTCCTCCTTTCTCATGAATGAACAATGCTGTTTGTTGTTTTTGAAAATTCAAAATGTTCCACACAAAAGGTGAATTTGTGAATTCACCCATCTGTGTTAGCCAACCAGTAATTTAGACTGCTGATATATCCATGCCATATTGACTGTGTTTCCAGAAGAGAAGAGGGAACAGTGGAGATGAGAGAGAGAGAGAGAGAAAACGAGAGTGAGACAACCCTGCAGCTCTGTCGAGAGAGGAGTCTCCCCACCTGCACTGAATCCTGTCTCTGTAATACTACTCTGCAAAGTGGCTGGATTGGCTTCCTTAACTTTTTGCCCTTTCTTCGGGCGGGGGATTTGCATGACAGAAGCCAGGAGAGAAGTTTGTTGCCCTGGCAACGGATTGCCTCCATTTGCAGCTGGAGCAGAGGTGTTACCGGTGGAGATTAGATGGGCCCAAAGGATACACGTTTGTCAGAGCTCAGGTAGTCAAGTGCATTACTCGCACTAGAAAGAGCTACCGTCAGTGATTCACTCTCTAGTTTATACATCTCCTTGTGCTTATCCTTTTGTTGCATATAATTTTTTCTAATACTTTCTGCTGTAATATTGCAAGTTGCCTGATTGTTGCCCCACTGTAGGCTAGTAAAGTATTGTTTTATTTCATCTTAGTGAATATTTTAAGCGTTTCTGTTATGGATGTATCAACAATTCTGTTCAACAACAATTCTGAAAAATAGTGTAGTACTTATCTATCAATCCAATGAATGCAACATCACTGGTGTTACTGTGTCTGAATGCTGGGGTGATTGCATGTGATACTGACTGGAGAAGACAGGGTGTTCAAACAGCGCTCCCATTTGAATTCCTGTTGGGAGCCATAAAGAGCTGTAATGGACTTGGAGTGGCCACAATTATAACCCTTTTAGGATTTTTTTTAAATTTTCATTTTAATCTATTTAGTTTTTTCCCATGAGCATGAACAGACATAACTTAGAACAACTGGATATTTATACACCCGAGAAGAAGAAAGGGGAGTTTCTGATGATGATATTTGTATGAAAATTAGGGGGAAAGCATATTAACATGCAGTAAGCCCACATTTGCATTGTGTTTATTGGTCAGCTCTTTTACTTGACCTTGTTCAAATCCTCCACCATGTTTTATCTCTGTATGCTTATTTATTAGATAGCAGGAAACAACTCAGCAGATTACCAGGGAACATGGTGGTACAAGGGCGGGGTGTGGGTCAGTTAAGATCACATTCGGTCTTGGTGTGGATTTGGATCAGGGGCCAGATTCAATTTTTTTAATTTCTGCCAGAACCTTGGTGGGAAATCTCTTAGTCTTCTTTAAGAATCATTTTGTTTCATTTTTTTTTATTCTATCAACAGTGACACATTTAGCCATTCTGTTCATCATCAAAAAAATCCACTCTTTGGAGGAAACCATTTACATAGAGTAAGGTCACAGATGCAGACACCTCATCCCCCTCCCCGCTGATATTAACAAATCCTAATGGCACCTTTCAGTGAAACGTTCGTCTCGACAAATTGATTTCCTCGTGTGAAACAGAGAGTTTTCCCTGGTGACAACAGCTCCTAAAACCCTCTTCACACATACTGCACATGCTGCTAATTCAGAGGGAAAGGACAGAAAATGAACGAGAACTAGAAATGGAGTTGCATTGCGAGAGAATATTAACAGTCGGAGGGGCGAGGTGGGTGCTTGCAGTTGGTGATTAGAGCCACAGTTTGTGTAGAGGAGAGTGTACGCAGTCCCCATTGCCAACTGTGAAACAAATGGCATCTAAATTGAATAATTCAGTCTGGGGGAGAAAGATGTGGGATTTGCACACAAAGACTGACTGACAGATAGAGTGAGAGGAGAGGCAGCCAACCTTTAGCAGAGCTGGAGAGAAAAGACAGTAAATGGCAAGTTAGATTAATAGATTGGCATGGTCTCACAGAAGATGGGATAATAATTCACCAAGCAAAAGAAAGGCAGCCTTTTTGAGGTCAGAGTTGAGTGGGGAGGAATGATGAAGATGGAAATATGAGCGCTGAATAATGCAGCCGAGATCCTTCCCCTGAAACAAAAAAAGGATTAAGAGTGGTGCAAAGAGTCAAAGGCTAGAGGCAGAAGTGGAGAAGGATAGAAAAGAGTCAGGTGGGTGTAGGGAAAAATAACCCAGTGAGGGAAGTGAAGCGTAGTGGAGACAGAACAGCTGGAGAAAGAAGAGTGCGCTGCTGGACAGGGGTCAAGGTGTTATTCTAATCCACATCCGGCACCAGCCATCAGGCTTTGGGCATTCACCTCTGCCTGAGCACCTTTTAACCCGCAGCTGACACGCAGGCGCCAGGCTGGAAACACACATGTAAATGAACACCTGGATTCCTGTGAGCTCCTTTGGATCCAGATTTCTTACACAGGCATTTTAGCTGAACACGCACCACTTCACTTAACGTCAATTATAACACGCCAAAATGAGAAATTGACTATTTCAGTTTTTACAAAACAAACTCCACCTCTGGCTAATTGCGTGCGCTGTGTTCCGGTTGGTTTCTCTTCACCCGTGAGTTGACGGAATGTTTCTTTCACTTGCTGCACCTTCCTAAACCCAGGACCTGGCTTTTAGATTTTCCTCTGATCTGATTCATTCTTTGTATTCGCAGCTGAGTTGTCCTGCATGTGTTGTTAACAACCTTCCAGCAAAGACTCTAAACCTGCTCTGCCACTCACACTTCACTTTCAACCATTTATTTTTTATTTTTTTATTATTTTTTTGTTCAGCTCTTAATCTGATCACACAGCAATGTGATACTTCACTCTCTGTGTGATGTACCTCCTCAACAAACCTGCAAAGTTTTTTTTTTTTTTTCATATTCAAGGATCACAGAGAGGCCAAATCTAACAAGCTTGGGTGTCATCACTGTCAACTTGCCCTTCCTCATAACTGTTATCTATGAATGTCACCATAGTCGTCACCTCCTGCAGTTAAAACTCCTCATTCTGAATGAATGCTGTAATCGTTGCAGCCTCTCACTTCAGTTGCATGGAGGACGATTTGTGTGGAGTTAAATAATTGGACGGAGTATTCAGTGAGGCTTCCAGCGTGGTGATTGTTTACAGTAGACAGCGGTGCTCAAGTGTCGCCTGTAATGTGATTAGCTGTCTGTTTCAAATGAAACACAAGCCAATAATGTAACTAGGGACAAAGTATCTCATTGTCCTCAGCATCCCTGCAGATATCCTCACTTCTCCCCTTCTTTCTTTACTTTGACAGCTTTTGTTCCGCCATTCATTTCCAGCCCTTGTCCTTTTAAGAGACAGACAGTAGGGAAGAGGTGTGTGTGTGATTGTGTGCTGCACTGTAGTGTGTGTGTGTGTATTGTGAGGTTGTGGGGTGGGTGAAAGGAGGGATCACTCAACCCTCAGTGGCTCTGGGGAGCTGTCAGAATTGATAGTGCTCTATCACTCGCGAACGGGGGTGCAGGATTGGGCAGAGCAGAGCGCTGCGCAAAGCAGAGGATGATCGTCCCTCTGTCCACTGGAGCCTGACTGGCTGAGATGGGGAGACATGGAAAGTGTTCAACCAGCTGCCTTCGCAACTTGAAATGAACAAGCAGAGGCGATTTAAAATGCAACAAGAGGAATTCAAATCACAGGTTAGCAGTTGAAGCCTCTTTCAAAACAAAAAGTTACATGACTACACCAGGCTGTTCTGACATAGCGATTCATTTCCAGCAGGCATGGAGGATGCAGCGCAAACTACCCAATTCTGCTGTGTTTCATTGTGAAAAGCTCAGGAACCAAAAGGGGGCGAGGGGAGTGTTTACTTCCCTCCACCATTGCTCACACCCTCTCTTGCCATGTTGAAGAAGATTTTAAGGTTTTTGCCAAATCTTCCACAGAGAGTCATTGGTTGGCTCATGCTCCACATCCCCACAAAATCTCATCGAAATTGCTTTCACAGTTTTTGCGTAATCCTGCTAACCAACAAACAAACACAGAGGAACTCATCGCCTTGTGCAGCCGCCGCCAGAGGAGCGAGTGATGAGGGAAAGAAAATCTCCACCACTACTTGAAAACAGTAACTTTAACATTTAAACAGTATCAAGAACTTTTTGTGAGTGGTTTATTTTCCACCGTCACATCATTACACTGGCTCTTTCAACTGGAAAGTTTTGCACATTAAAAGACTGAAAGTCTGACAGTCTGACATCAAAGACATAACAGACTACCCCTGACTCCGCCCCCCCCATAAAACCACAGCTTGTTTTCACACTTCATTTGTTTTTATAACGTGTTAAGAAGTGAGCTTCAAAGTGATAAGCCGGGTTGCATTTCCTTGAAACGGAGCCGAGCTAGTTTTTAGTACATTGTACTTTATTAGTTTAATACATTTTGAGTTTTCCATCTGAAAATGATTGATATGACTGAAAATTCTCAAATGGGTTTTGTGTTAAGCGGAAGACTCACACTCTTTTCCCTGAGCTTTAATTTCTCTTTCTAATCGTTCCAGCTGCCCCCGTCACTGTTTCAGTGCCTCTCTGTGTTTTCCAGTTTGAGTTGCATTGAGAGACATTGCCCTTCAGCACTACAAAATCCCAGCAGTCAGTTTACGTATGAGCAGTGTGCTTTGCTGTGTTTTGATTATGCATACCTCCCTGAACCCACTGCACACTTGGAATGTGGTTAGCATGTAGTAGGCTACAGAAATAGGACTGCTTAGGATCACAAATAGGGCTGGTGAAATTACAGTCACTTTTTTGAAGGTGTGATCAGAGCAGAGGCCATCGCTGCTGAGCAGAGCGGAGCCTCAAATCTGACCATGTTGTTTCTCATTGTATTGCTTCTACGCGGTAGCCTGGCTGTTCTGTGAGGTGCGTCTCTTTAAAGAAGGTCTTAACTGAGCAGTGAGTGGCCCCTCACCTGTCAGGGACACCAGTGCTGAGCTGAGGCTGCATTGTACAGCGAGAGCAGAGATGCAACACGTGAAGCTCTCAGGCAACAGGAAGGACACCTGTGTTCTTGGCAGACCTGCCTGAACCAGCTGCTGCTCGAGGAACACAACAGCATCAATACACAAATGTGGGCTGTGGGCGTGTCGTCACCAGAAGGCATCTCTGACAATGGTTTAAAAAAAAAAAAAAACACTTCAAGGTTTTGTCTTAAATAATTGCTTTATCTTTAAAAATGTGAAAACCAATGAACTTACCCCCTCGTCTTCTGCCATGTGTGCTACATGTAGAAGTTTTTTCATGATTCTTTTCAGTCACATCCATTCCCAAACATATATGTTAACAACTTAACTCAACCTGTGTGTAAACAGCTTTCTATGTGAACTTGTGTGTGTCATGAACACGTCTGTGGCTGGTCACACGCAGGAAACCCAAAGCTTCTGAGGGTTGAACCAAAACATTGCAAATAAAGAAAACAGCCTTCTGAGACATAAACAAGTGACAATCTAGAGCATGGAGTCAAGTCAGCTTTCAGCTCAAACTGAAAAAAACAAGGGTGAGAAGCACAGTTACTCTCAACCAAAACTGTAAAGGAACAGCATGTCCTTTTGAAGCTAAAAAAAAACAAGTGCCAGTCGCCACATTTAATTACACCTTGAACACAACACTCACGTGAAGAACACCAGAAAGTTAAAGTGAAGTTGGATTTAAAAACAAAAAAAATAAACTAAATGACAAAGAAAGAGTGGCATAACACCAATTTCACAAAAGCAAGGTCACCGGATTAAAGTGGTTCTTGCTGTTTCCAAAACAACAACCGCACACTTTTCATTTTTGGAGGTTTCTGCACAGCTGGGGCTACAGCAGCAAACCTCTTCTTCTCCTTTTCCACTGTTAAAAAAAAAAACCCCACTCATGGCCAAGCGCTAAGACATTCAGTGATGGGAGTGGAAGAATTTGCATAGACTGGGCTGAACTCTGGTGGCAGTGACATCGCTCCTGGGTGAGGATGTTCAATTTCTTCGTCTTCTTTATTGCGTCTACACGTTGACACGGCAGCTCCCGATGTTAAGCCACAAGCAGAATCTTCCAGACATTGGTGCGTCCTTTTTTGTTTAGGGGTATGCAATTGATTTGTAAGAGTATAAGATGCAGCGATGGCAAGACAGTGATTCTGCCGCGATGGTTACATCCAAACACGATCTCGGATCCAATCGTTTATCATGAAAATTAATTTTGACTCGGTCTTAATGTCCACTATTTTCTAAATTTTTGATTTAGGATTGATTGATTTAGGCTATTCTTTATTTAAACCTGAATGTACAGATGATGCATGTTCTCATCCTCAACCTGTTTATAGAAACTACAGCCAAATTGGCTTTAATGGGACAGCAGTCAGTCGCCTTTGTGTAGTGACTTTAACAACGTCTCACACCTTGTATCTAGGCTCTGGTGGTTCTGGTGTTAAACTGGTACAGACAGGATAGACAGTAAAAGAGTTTTCCAACAGCCATCGAGGAGACGGGGAGGGGTGATGTCGTAAAGATACCAAAGTTCAGGACTAACACTTCTTCGTCTGGGTCTGTTCTGGCCTCTGATCTCTGTCCTGGCATCCCCTCTCCTCCACCACATTTGGCTGTCAGAGTAGCGTCTCCGGGGAAACATCCATTTGCCAATTGCTGAGACTTAAAATATTGCAAAAGATGCTTGTCTTGTCAAGCACTCGCAACAGTGGGATTTGATATATGCTTACTCACAGTATTATTGTAGCCAAGCGCCTTTGACTTCACTGTGAATAAATCGAGGACCGTCCACACTGTTGTGCTTACAGCCGTTAAAACAGGGGTCAGCGGAGTTACATTCATTTAGATGCTGATATTGTCAACAGCACAGCGAAGGTCTTGGTTTTAACTGATGCCTTGCTTTATACGATGGTTTTCGCTCCAGGCCTTTTGCTCTCTCACTAAGCTTTCTGCTTTCATGTCGATCTGTTCTCGCTTCTGTCAAATACAGTTAGAGAACACTATAGAGACTCAACCCCGCATAGTGCCGGTGTCATGCGTGTAACATCATCCTCGCTTATCGAGCCTTTTGTCTCCTGCCTTTCTTCTGCTGGATTCTTCGTGCCCTCTCTCCCTCTCCGGTCCGCTCTGCCTCCCCTGCCACCTCCGGCTGCCCCCGATCTCATCCTCCACCTCTGTGTCCTCTAAACCACTTGACACCTTTTCAGATTCATCCCCATCAGTTGGCAGACAGCGTGCATTTCACCCGCAGGGCACAATGCAGCGATCCTCAGCGATCAATGGCAGATAAATCAATGCTATCTCTTTTTTCCATGCCTCTGCTGCCATCGATTTTTTTTCTGTTACTTTGCTGTTTGTGGAGACTTAAACTTTGCTCAATTAAACTGAGTCCACTTTCAGGAACAAATTGTAACAGCATCAGGCTTTCAGTTTGAAGACAGTCACTAATGTCGCTCTGGAGGTGGAGAACCAGAGCGTTATTTATGAGGTGCCCCGCTCAAACAGAGCATGCAGTGTTGTTTGTTTGTTCCACTGAAACCGAACCTGGATTTATTGGTATTGTGAACCCTCTTTCAGATGAGACATGCCAAAAGCTTGCCTTGATATCAAGGTCTTTCATTTTGAAATCAAGCTAATACCTTGAACAGAGACAAAGCAAATATCCTCTGATCATGTTTACGAAGAAAGAGGGAGGCTCAATTACCATGTGAATAAACCTTGCTTTGGTGTTTCAGTTAAACGCTCAAAGCTTTATTGGCAGGGAAATATCTGCTATGATTTCATATTCAATCTCCAGCCTCTGGATCCTGTCACTGGGAATGATTCCTGGGAAATGCACAGACTCAGACATATCATTTTGAAAACTGCATTTAATATAGCCCACAGAAAATTATCCACTGTGATATTTCGCTAGTCTCCCCCATAAATAATTCATTGTTTTTATGTGCCCTCACTGAGCCTTGGGGATTGGAACAGCTGAGTGTTTTCACAAAGTATTTGTGTCCAATCTTCTGCGTATTGGGCGTGCTCTAATCAAACCACAGTAAACATGCCTTGAATGTTTGTTGAGTCATCTGGTTATCAGCTAATCAAATGGCTTATTTGCCCGCCCGCCTGCCTCGCAGGAGCACAACACAGCTCCGGTTGAGTATTTTCCAATTAATTGTTCATCTGTGTGATTGACTATGCAGCCACGTGGTGTCGGTGATATGATTGAACTCCGCAGACTTTAATGTATGCTCTTTAGGTCCACTGCAGCACTGAAGGGGATATGTGAAGGGAGCTAATACATTTAAGCAATTGATTATGCCCCGCGCTCCTTTGTTCTGGAAATTTTACCGCTCTGAGAGCAACTGTTATTTGTCATGTTGTTGCAAGGCCTCATAAAAGATCCTCCATGCACATACTGATTGTACCTATATTTCTGTGAAAGGGACTAGTATGAAAGTGCAAGTCATAGAGAGTATTTCAAAGGCAGAAGCCAGGACAGCGACATGAAGCTGCCAGGGATTGGTGAGCAATCAGATAGGGCAGAATTGATGACCTGGCTCAGGATGGATTTCTTGGAGCGAGCTGCCAGACTGAGGTAATACTTTCAGGCTCTTATCAGCACTGGCATAAGCTGAGTGCTGCATCACCCACTTCCCAGCGTCAGCTTATTATGAGAGTCCATGATGTGTGATTGCTTGTACGGCTTTTGTGTGCTGCGGGGTCTGTGTGCGCTGGACACAGTTGCAAGAAGAAGGAGAACAAGAAGAAGATGAAGAAGACAAAGGGCCTCAGTCAAAGTCAACCTTCCACTTCCTCACTGTTGTAATGACATTTTGCAAAAGAGCGCACAACGTGTTTTGCAAGGTTTCCTGTGACTTATGTGAGCTAAAGGCGACAGTGACGGAATCCCGCAGAGGTGAGTGGCTACAGATCACCTTCATAGATTGTCTTGCTGCAGTGTTGTGTCCTCTTTGTCTTGCCCCATAAATGTGTGTTTTTAGTCAACAACGGGCGGTTGATGACTTAAGGGATCACTAGCTCAACTGTCCTCTGAAGTAGAAGCTCTTAATGTGAGTGTAGATGGCAACAGAGGATTTGGATCTACATGTCCGATGTTGATATAAATGCTGCACCCGTCATGGCTTAAGACAAACGGCTCAATAATGGCTCCTAAATGATCCCTGAATAAATCTGTGTGTCTCCGAGGTAGCTCCCTGATGATCACCCAGCTCTCTGACTCCTGATATTATAAACTGATTATTGCCAGGCTTATTATACGATTGGAATATTTGTCCTATAGGAGTTTCAAACCAATTAAGTTAAATAGCATTTTCAAGTCACCAATTCATAAACAGTAGATTCATTCCACATGCTAATCACATTTAATTTTATTCAGGTTGTATAATTATACTTTATTTCTCCCCGCAGAGCAGCTGGCAGAGGAGCACAATTCCTGCAGCTCGGAGTGCAATTCCGTGTGTTGCTCAAGGGCACTTCTCCTCGTGCAGGTTTTTAACCTTCTCATTAAAGGACAGTGTCTTTAACCTTTACCAAGGCAGCTGGAGGGGTGGTGGTGGGGGGAGAGGCTGAGGCGCTCTGAAGGATAAAAGAATGATTAAAGATCTCAATCTGCATCCTCCCTGCGCGATTCACATCAGCTTCTTTCTTTTTCCGCGAATAAACAACGTGGTTTCAGACGCTTGGGCACATCTCTATGGAAACAGTCCTCAATTACCGATGATTGGCCAACCCGTGGGAATGTTTCTATTCCCTGAGTGCAGTGATTGGTCGGTGGGCGGTCTGTGCTGCCTGACAGTCTGCAGCGTTCCGGGTTATTGTCAGTCTCGGCAGCTCGGCGCAAGGGCAGGACCGCAGCTCGGAGCTGGTCGCAGCAGCCAGCTCGTTCTCCAGTCTTAACCGTTTCCGATTTGGGTACTACACCAAAGAGAGCATCCCGGAGCACCGCCGCCGGGGCCAGTGCACAGCCTCAGCGCGGAATCTGAGTGTGAATCGTGGGGAAAGAGCTCCGAGAGGCTGCCGACACCACGGAGAAAGTGACGGACGGAGCAGAGCCTGATCGCCGGGATTTTTTTTTTTTTTTTTTGATTTTTTACATCGCATCGCAGCAGTTTCGGATATATCAGGCAGCTGCTTTAGCCCCAGCATTGTTTTGTTTCAGGGTGTCTATTGCCTGTATAACAACAAAATACTAACATTTGCATGATACTACTCCCATAAGGTCGTGCGCGGTGAGCGGGTGGACCACTTTAAACCCATGCGTAACGCCGGAGCGTTTTGGAATACTGCGTAGTGCTGCGACCCTCCAGCGTTTCCACTGACACCTCCGCTGTTTGGAGATAAGAGAGGATAAACCACGACCTTTTATTCCGCTCCGGAGGATAAACCGAGAACCCCAGAAGCGCACTTACTGGTGCGCAATCCTTCCGAGGACGCTCCTGAAATTGTCGACCTGCGCTTTTGCACTCGGCAAAAATTGGCAGCCGAGTCGAGAGAGAGAGAGAGAGAGAGAGAGGGAGAGAGAAGGCGAAGCTTATTAACTTTGCATGCCAGAAGCTAGAGGGTGGAATCTAATTCGCAGGGGTTACCGGCATATTCGCATCCCGTCGGAGGAGGATAAACTTAATCAGCGTCTGACATCGACCAAGCGCCTGCTGGATTTTGGAGACCAGAATGAATCCTTTCTAATTTGGACCGGAGAGGTGTCAGGCAGATTGCTCAGCAACACCACGATCTGCATGGAGTTCTAGTCTGCACCACGGAGCGATTTATGGTAAATATTCCTCTCCATTTCTGTGTGAGTGCGGCAGATGTGGCGAGCGGTCCGAATCCTCTCGGGGTGGCGAGCGGGAGGCGCGGCGGAAAAATAATGACTGTTTGTAAACGCTCCGTTTCTTTCTCCCGGAACGCCGGCTCGGATTGAAAGCCTTTGTTTCCATGCGTGACCCACAATAAAGGAAGTGTTGTAAAAATCGACTTGTTAGGGAGCCACTCCCGAATGGCTCCGGGAGCCGCTTTGATGTGTGATACTCGCCTTTTCAAGTACGGCTGGCAATTAAGTGTGTTGTGAGGGGCAGCGCACCGCAGGCACCACACACGGGGATGTGTGTGTGTGTGTGTGTGTGTGTGTGCGTGTGCCACTGGTGGGGGAGTCAGAGCAAAAGGTGCGAATTTCTTCCTCCTCGCCCCCCCACCCTCCCTCGTACGTCACTGTGAATGTGTGTGCGCGTGAGTTCGCCCAGGATGACTTTAGTGTCTCCTCCAATTAGTGATTTTTTTCCCCACCCCTGCCCGGATGTTAATGATATACATTCTCCATTTATTGGGCGCCTGCATATCGTGAGTGGCTTTTATCAGAGGACTCGTAAAATTCGCAGGGACGTGCGCGTAGCGCAGTAAAACTTTTCACTTTGCGCTCGGCGACATGTTGATGATGCTGCATTGAGCTCCGGGGGCAATTTGTCACTGTCCTGCGCATCTCCCGTGAATGCAAATACACGCCGTGTCGGAATATATTCCACTGAACGCGAACTTCATGTTTTATTGAAATGCGAGTGTGGGCTCATAAAAAGTTGTTGGCCTGTTTTCCGACCACAGTGAACTTTGAACCTCTCCGGGGCTCGAGCTGCGGTTTTGCTTTGCTGCGCTCCTCCGCTGACACTGCACCTAAATGAGCCCTGCACCTTATGCTGACTGTGCAGCGAGAGGGGAAAAAAAGCTGCACACGGAATGTTTTATCATTAGACTACAAGCGTCCTCAAAATTGATCTTCCTCCCCAGCTCCGGTCCTGAATCAGACAGGCTGCTGGCTGAATGTAATCCGGGCCCCTCCAGCAGCGGCGGCGGCAGCAGCAGGGCAGGCGCCCCCACAGTCCGGGCACCTGCCATGGAGCCTTCCTGGCTGTATTGAATAAAACATCCAGTGATGTATGAGGCAGGGGCTGCACCCGAGGGGGCAGAACTGCCTCATTTACTTCCTCCACTCTGCGCCTATGACCTGCTGAGCAAATTGTGCTCATATTAGCTCTGCGGCTGCTCCTCACCTAAACAAATAGTCTCCCCAGCATAATGCTCGCCTTAACTCAACATGATGGTTGGACAAGGCAGGGGAGGAAGGAAACGGCAGAAAAGCTGTAATATCTAGGTCACTGAATTACCTTTTGGAGTTTGCAGCCCTTGTTTTGCCTCTTTATTTTCGTGCCTGCGATGTTAGAGCTGCGTTTATTCTGCAACACTGGACCTGGAAAGTGTCCCACTGCAGGCTCCAGACCACTCACACTCCATTCCTCTCACTCTCACCATGTTTCCTTTTGCTCTGGACACAACTGACTAAAGTCCACATTGTCATTGTCAAAGTGTTTAACCCTCGGTGTTGGATCAATGATTTTCCTTAGGCATGGACCCTGATTTACACCTTTTCCTTTTTGCCTCAAAGCTTTGGGGGTCAGTGCATATTTTGAAAATTAATCGTAGTTCAAGAACATTGTGTACTTCAAAACAAGCTCAATGTAATACTGCTTGTTAGTGACTAGTTTTGAAAACATCTGCTGAGAGGGCAGGGGCACATTAGGGGCCCAATCAGATATAAGTTGGGGCCAGTCTACACTCGCTCACACCAGCTGCTTGTTTACTCTGCTCTTCCTTCCCTTACTGATGAAATAATGAAAAACCTTAATGACTAAAGTAAAAATCCTGCTGCCGCATGGACTCATTCAGGCTGCCAGCAGTTGGAACAGATTTTAGCATCGCATTAACAAAAGTAATACACTAAGAGAAGCATGGCATTTTATCAATTTGCAACTCAAATTGCCTATCAGTTTGATTGATTGATAGCGTTTGGGCACCTTACTGTATTCTTTGCTTATTAAAGTGCCTGCCTGAAGTGAATCAGGGAGCTCAACTCATGAATATCGTTAAAGTCACTGAAGTTTAATTTCCTGCGCTGTGTATTAATCTTTTTTAATCCCTGCATGGCTTGATTGTCTCAACACTTACCCAGAGGCAGCAAAACTCATTTTGGCACTTAAGATGACTAAAATAGTGGATACACACACGTGGATGAGTACGTGTGTGTGTTACTGAAGATCTACCCCCACATCAGAAGTGTCCTATCTGTGCAGGTCGGTCCCTCCCCCGGACTTTATTACAGAATGTGCAGCTTTTTACTCACACAAATGAACAGAGTCACTGTCCAGGCTCCATTTATAGAAAGACGGACTGCAGCGGTAAATTATTCTGATTTCTTACACTTGGAAATTTCATCGGACACTTTCAACGAACGGGAGCTTTTCTCTCAAAGCTGTGTCAACAGCAACTCATTAGGTACCTGATCAAAGTGCCTCATGTCAGGAAAAGTCTCTTTATCGCGTCTTTATTTTAACACTTTTCATGTGCAGGCAAAACAAAAATGACACGCCTTTCTTGTACTTTGCAATACTACATGATTTAGCATAAACCCTTGTCCCTGCAGCGAGATTTGTCTCGCACATCAGTGTCCGGGACTTGGAGACGGAGCATGGAAAAAAAAGGCAACATAAAACAAAGGGAAGACACGGATGAGTGCGGGGAAGCAAACACAGCCTTCAGACAGTCAGTGGGAATTAAGTGAAGTGAAGGAGACGTTTAGTTTCCAGTGGAGATGGTGCCATTGATGAGATTTGACATCATTTGTACAGGGGGAGTTGATTTTATTCGTTTTTTTTACAGGGAACACAACCAGGGCTTAATGCTTCGGATTCCTAGCTCAATGCTTCCATTCATCAAACAGAGTATGGTATAGTAGAGGATCCTTGACCCTCAGTCTCATGTAGAGTGAAGACAGAGGGCCAGCTCTCTTCTTCTCCATGGCCACCCGCTCTTTACAGAACTCTGGGGTCAAATATTCACAAAGGTTTCAGGGTCACTCACTTTATTATTTTCTTTATGCCATGGAGAAAGCTGCTTTTCACGCGATCCTGACCTTGTGCAAATGAACTGAATTGTCACACATTCATGAATGCAGGTTTAGTGGTGTGGTGCCTGGATGAGATTCCACTGATACATGTACAATAAGGCAGCTCGGCTGCCCGAAAATAAACTCTGAAGCTTGTGATGGCATAGATGCGCCCCTGCAGTGTGTGTGATGGCGGCTACACGTGTCTCTCTGCTGGCTAATCCACAGATGATTTCCTCTTATTCTGGCTGTAGTAAAAGGTTTACCTGACCACAGCTCCGCTCGTGTGATCTGATCCACCGCGATGGCAGGCATTGGCAGCTCTTCACCGGGGGTTATCTGCAGCTACTTAGCGCATGACGGACAGCGGCGATCTTCCGACCTCCACTCTCTCGCTCCCCCGCCCCCCCCCCCACCCACCCATCGCCCTCTGTCAGGTTGAATGGAAGTCACATCGCACCAGGCCTTGAGGTTAATGTACAGCCTTTAATTTGGAAAGGTTACAGCGGTTAGTCAATTTTTCTCTTTTGTTTGAAAATGCTCTCTGGCAGGTGACACGCAGTCTGCAGAAACCGTGCCGTTTATGTGCGGTGATTGAGTGTGGAGAGCCTGAGAGCTGCGCACTTCATAGTTTGCTCCATAACCCATGCAGTCAAAAATAACAGTGAGTGGAGGCATGCTCCTTCCAAAGTGTTCTTGGGGGGAAGAAAGAGAATAAAGCAAATCTGACAAGCTCTCCAGCAGCGAATTTGCTCTCCTTAAAAACAATGCCGCTCTTGCCTTCCTCATGGTCACATTGATTTGTTCTGGGTGACAGTGCAGGCTGCTGTGAAATCACCCCAGCGCCATTGATCTCAAGGAGAGGAGGAGGAGAGGGAATGAGAGCCTGGCGACAGTGAGCAACATGGGAAAATTCTCAGCGCGCCCTCTCCAACCTTAACCAGTAATAAAATGAAGGCCTCAGTTACTATCAGATCAGCCTGCGCTGCACCGCTCCAGCCTCTGTATCGCAGACTAGTCGGCGCTTTGATTTGTTTTGCAGACCCATACATGCTGTTTGATTTGCTATTGTGCCTCACCATGTTTCACATTATCAGCTGAACTCTTTATTGCCACTGTTTTCCATGCCAGAAGCAAGGCTGTTTTTATCTCATGCAGGCCTCTGATTAATCTCCCCCTCTATGCTGGTGTACTTTAATCTCGAATGGGAGATATCTGATTCTCCTCGGCTATTGAGGAAGATCAAACTTTAATGGAACAAGGAACTGCACATCATCCTAATCTCCATCCCCCTGCATTTTGGTTGACTGCTCTCCCTCGGGCTTTGTAGCTTTCCGCAGAAGCAGGAAATACATCAGACAGATAAGATGTTTTCTCTTCATGCTTTGGTAATTTATTCCCTGTTGACAATGGCCACCACTTTACATCTGCGCTGTTTGATTACCTGGTGGAAGGAACAGCGTGTAAAAGCAGTGGGAATTGATTGACGCGTACAAATGGTCCTCTTGTGCAACCTTAGCATGCCAAAAGTTCCCAGAAGCATTAATTGGGTTCTTTTTTTTCCAAAGTTCAGTCCTTCCATGGGAAAATGTTCTCGCCTCGCCGTCTGTATATTGACATTCGAGAGATGGGGCCGCATGTGACCCACGTCATCAGTCTATAATAGCCTGAGGAGAGATACGTTAGCTCTATGGAAGTATCAAGGTTCAATGCGTTTGATTACACTACAGTCAATCCAGGAATCAGCTATTGACTGCCATTTTCTCTGTATCGCGGAATAACACTGCACATTGTGCTGACCAGCATCTGGACTGCGACTGGCTGCAGCTGCATATTGTTGGAAACCGGATAAGACTCACAGACTGTTTGTGTCTCTGACAAAAAGACGCTGTTTCCTAATTCTGAGGCGGTTGCTGTATAAGGTAATGAAATTTCCACTGACTGGAGAAAACAATGTTGTCTGGTCCGGATTGTAATTGCAGAAGCCACTTTGCCATTTTCCCCGAGTTCAGCGTGAATGCAGCACGATTTAATATAACTCTGGAGATTTTTATCATTTATTGCCAGGACTGGCAGCCGCATCACGGAGCGTCAGCTGAGGTGTGCACAGATAAAACTCATTAAATTGACTTTTGAATTTTAACCAAGCTGTAGACCGTTTACAAGAGAGCCCGTCGTCATGTGAGCCATAGGGAAATGTTTATGTGACCGTGTAGGGTGCGGGTCAGCAATATTGTTAATGTAAAGCCACCATTTCCTTAATCTAAATGGAGGGGTAGCCTGGAATTTCCGTCATTTTCTTGCCTGTTATTATTTGTGTCAAGGAAAGGTTGAAAATCCGTGGGATATTAGGCCCCGAGGCCAAAGAGCTTCTGTGCGCCTGCCTGCACTCACATACAAAAACATAGGAAGACTGACATGAGGACATGTATGGACACACACACACACACACACACACACACACTCGCACGCACACGCACACACTCCTAGCCCTGTTTTATTACCTCCTGCCTGCTGCTGGAATTGCTTTCCTCCCTCGAGTGAGCCAGGCAAAGCCGGCTTTATTGTGTTAACCTATTTGTGTGTCAAGAGCGATTGCAGCGTTCTTTATCTCTGTTTGTATTTGGACGGGGAGACGGCAGAGAGGGAGAGCAGGGGAGCGGGGAAGAGGGGCAGAGAGAGAGAGAGAGAGAGAGTGGCGGAGGGGGGGGTTTTGCACAGGAGCCAGGCGAGCCACCGGAGTTAGACGGATGGCCGGTCACCGTGCTCCAGTCTGGAGGATAATGACTGGTTGCTTAGCAATAACCCACCCCCACCTATTTCCAGACTTGCATCCAGAGTAATCACTTTTTTCCTCTAAAAGACTTTGTACGTAATTATAAGCTCACTGGCGGCCTTTGAAATCTGCCTAATGGGTCTTTTCATTTATTAAGAGGAGTGGGTTGAGGGTACGAGCTGGAATTGGAGATTTTGATGCGGGGGTGCAAACTCCAGGTTATTGTAGGTTACAGAACTGTGTGTGTGTGTGTGTGTGTGTGTGTGTGTGTATCTGCTTTGCGTTGAGCAGTTGTTGGAGTTTGACCAGGATTACGACCAGGCCACAGCTATATTTCCTGCTCGATAGCTGCTGCTGTAGAACCTTTGACCTACGTGGCTGCTGCGTCGTGCTTAAAGAGACGCCGCCACACATGCACGCGCTCTCACATATTCACTTTATGTTGGGGCAAAGCAGAGCCTTTGAGCGCTTGATTTTGTGAGCTCTTAGTTTTATTAACATTTTTATTGAGTTGAACAAATTGCTGACCTTTTGTGGCATAATGAATAGCCTGGCTCGCTCAGGAAAAATGAGCGTTTTGGCAGAAGTGACTGGCGTCAATCCAAGCTGTTTAACTCATGATTTGATGCGTGTTTATTCAGCAGGTGAAAACATTTCATACAGCTGAGTGTTTTCCAACATTTAAATTCATTTTTTTCCCCCACTCTTTCCAAATCTCATCCCTGAGTTAAGACGTTAATCTATACGCTGTCTTTAATCGCACACTTCTCCTGCAGGTCTATAATTTTCGGCAACTGTGTTTTTAAGTGGCAGAATAAAAGTTTGATATCAGAACATGACCCTAATTTAAACTGCCTTTCATCACCAGCAGTCACTGATGTTGGCACAAAGTCCAGAGTGGTTTTAACTCTCAGCCAATTATCCTCTTTACTTTTGAAAATAGACAACCCGTATCCCCTCCTCCCTATTTTTTCAAAGGAGAAGTAAAAAATTAACTTGAAATTCCCTCTGAAGTTCATATTAAACTTTTATTTGTTTTGCTGATAAAAAGTCACAGAGCTCATGGATCAAATGAAATGTTTTGACTCCTGCCAGTGCAGCCACTTGGTTATGACATTAGACTGCTCACTTTTAGATTGACAAATTACAGTTTACTAAAAATCTGTTTTGTTTTTGGAGCTTCTTTAAATAACGTCAGTCGGGTTTGATATTTACCCATCTGTGCTCTCTCTCCGTATCCTGTTCGGTGCCATCTTTCCTCATCCAGGCTCATGCACCATCACTAAAAAGTGACAGCTTTGCACGTCCTGGGAACTTCATACAGATAAACTAAGCACACCGCGCTATCCCCCCTCTCCGCCTCCCCCATTTCCATGGCATGCTTCCGTGGCTGCATCTATAGGAACAGCTGTCCAGCTGTCACCACAGCCAGCCAGTCAGCCGCTCTCCAAGGCAACATCTGTACAGACTGAACGCACAAGGGCAGCCTGCCATTCTCTTCTCGTCCCCAAAGACCGCGCAAGTGTGTCAGGCCTTTTGGCTGCACATTATCACTGACCACATCAACCGTATCGCTGCGTTCTGATCGGATCTGCTCCTGTGCCACTTAAATGAGCTCCGAGAGGTACCGGGCTGTTACTTTGTGTTATCTTTTTCTCGCCCACTCCCAGCGATGTGTTACTGAAGCGATTCTCATTATCGCAACAGTTTATAAAAACAAAACATGTGACTGAACAGCCCCCCTCCCCTAAAAAAAACAAAAAAAACTCCAGTACATTATCGTATCCATTAATAGCCATCTGCCTCTGTATGTCTGTGTCTGTGTCTGTGTGCCTGCCTGCTTACTTGTTTGTGTGTGTGTGTGTAAACAAAATCCCAGCGAGCAAGGTGCAATGGCCTGGAACTGACGAGAACCCACTGGGAGAGTCTCTCCTTGATGTAGCCCCCCCCCCATCTTTTCCTCCTGGCAGTGGAGCGACAGTGAGGCGAGCAGCGGCGGCGGTGTTGGGTGGTGGTGGTGGTTGGGGGGGGGGGGGGCACAGAGCTGTGTGAGCTGCGGTCCCCTCTGTCAGCCACAAACTAGGATCAGGGAGATCGCAAGGGACTCTCTCCCGGGACGAGCACAGAGAGGAGGGGCGAGGGCAGCTGTTCCTTATATGTACTCCTTCACCAGCCCACTCCACTCGTGTTTTTTTCACACACTCTCTCCCTCTCTCCATCTCTTCTCTGAGGCCGTCATTAGCTTCTGTCAGGCTTTTGAAATATTTTTTTTGGTGTCTTTAAAGGAGGAAACACTTTTTCAGCTGCAGTACAGAGATGAAATTTGCACTTGTTCAAACCATTCCCGTGCCCCGTCTTCTTCAATGTTTTTAGGAACTATTAAAGGAGTTCATTTTTTTCATCAGTCCTCCTGATAACTAAGGGGCCTCTCAGGCATACTGCTCCGCTCCCCACAGACAGCTGCAGACTCACACAGGCTCTGGGCAAAGTTTGATGGATCCTGTTTACTGGAGCTGAGAGAATGCCTGGGTATCTCAAATTAAGTGTCACTTAAAGCTTGTCTTTTAGTCAGCTTTCCATTTTGTTCCCCCATCTTCCGTGACAGAGCTGTGCTGCCAATTGTAACCGGGTTTGAAAGGAAGACATTTGGTGATTACACATTCTGTCATGATTGAGGGCTGAAGCCAGCAACTCGAGGCAAAAACCAAATTCCATATGGCTTCGGTGAAATCCCTCCACCCATATTGAGCTTCTCCCGAACAGCCTCTGTCCCGATGACAGGGAAATCGCCTGCTCATGACTTATCGTTTTATCATTCAAATTCACCCCATTGATGCCGGCTGCTGTGACTGACAGCCGGGCTTGAAAGCCACAGACATCTCAGCTGAGCTGCGGAGCCAGTTGGTAACTGTGACAATGGTTGCTCCTCTTTGCCTTGTTTTCCCACTCTTTCCTCCGTCACAAGCCCCCTCTTACAACGTTTATCCTCCTTTGCTGCTCCGTATAAAGGGCACCGACATGAAATGGGTGCCGTTGTTTCACCTTAATGCTGGTGGCGAGGTCGCCGCGGAGCTAAATCCAAGCTAAATACTGTCTGTGTACAAGAGCCAGTGGGACTGATGCCAACGCTGTTACGATCCACGTCACGCCTCAGGCATGCAATGTGAAATCACACATGGGGGAGCGCTTTATGGCGGTTTGTCTGCCTCAGTGTACACAAGCTAAGGTGGCATAACGAGGGGTCTCCTTGACACCAAGATAGCGGGATCTCCCTATAATGGGGGCTACAGAAACCTTGCTGATTGCCCCTCTGCCAAGACAGCATCCTATTAATCTTTTAAATAAGGGCTGCAGCCCAGCGGTGTTGGAGCAGCAAAGTTTGAAGACTTTGTGAGACCACACCGAAAAGAAAAAAGGGGGCAACCGGGCCTGAATCTGTCTCGTTGTGGCAGGAAAGTCGAGCGGCTTGTAAAACCGGCAATATTATAAATCTGCTGTGCTTTAGCTGCTGGGGAGATGGATGGTGCTGAGGTCCGAGCATAACCAGCACATTCTGGCCCCACCTGTTAACACCATGGGCCTTCTTCCGCCGCTCTGCTCTGCAGGTGCGTTCGGTGCTTTCATCTGCATCGCAGCGTTCTGAATAAAAGCCTCTGTGTTTATGGCTATTGTCTTTTTTTATGCTATATGCTTTATGCTACACTTATTGATCCCTTTCCGGCGTGATTTTCAGATTTCTGGGCTCAAACAGCACAACAGCAGAATAAAGAGGAATAACAACTCGAGCCATTGCCCCTCTTTACTTATCTGACAATTTGAAGGAGACGTAAAGTTTCTTACAACCCAGGAAAAAAAAAATCAGCCTGGCCTCTGGTTTCATGGACTCGGCTTTTGCCTTTAATTAGGTGTGAATTGGGAAAATATCCCAAGTGGCCGGAAGTCTTTTTTCAGTCTCTGTTCTTCCTTTTTAAGTAGTTGTTAATAGAGAATTACTGCAATGCTCCTGACACCTCCTGCTTTGTAACGAGTGCCTTCCTGTGCCGAACAGCCCCATAAACCAAACTTTTCAAGGGCGAGGAGCACGTGGTGTTTCAGCAGTAGGGGCGTTCACACCATATAAAGATAGAAGTTATGGGATCTTGGCATTGCCCTCCTCGTGCCTTTGTCTGCTCTCTGGTCATGGAAACCCAGTGAGGCCGAGCAACTCAGATGACTAATTGTTTCCCAGGCCGGGGTCACATGATCGCAAGACTTCTGGTCAATGGAAATGGATATACGTTCTCCAACTGGCGCAAAGACGGCTTTGTGATCGTCTGTGCGAGACATGCACCCAGCGCATGCACGCAGCCCCGTGTGCACGTAGCTATTCACGGCTGTTCATCCTCTGTGACGCACATTTGAGAACCCAGGAAACCAATCTATTAATAAGGACTTCAGAACAATATAACTCCACTTTTTGTATGGGCTTTAGCCTGGCACTGCTCTGTAATCTCTCATGCTGCTGCTGCTCGGCGAGAATATTGATAGTTTGAACAATAAAGACATTTTGAGGTGAAGCATTTGTTCTTTTAATCATGTGCTCCATTAACTTGAAAGAATTGTGGCCTAGTTTTCTAATAGTTGACACCAATTTTAAGTTTATCCACTTCAGTATTATGTGAAACAATGTCCTCGGGGCGCTGCATGTGTTTTGCAGTGATGAAGGTTTTTCGCTGCTCTCTGTGCGAGGAGCCTCGCTGCAGTGCTCCGTATCAACAGAGAAGTTCCCTGTGCTTCTTGCAGTTTGTCTGTGTGCAGACGATGTGAGCCTCCGGAGCAGTCGGCCCGTCAAACATCTGCTACACTGCAATGTGTTTCCTCTCAATCCGCCGCTCAGGCCCCCTCCACCTGAGCGTGAGCCCCAGCTACGAGCCAGCCCCCCCCCCCACACCCGCCCCCTCCCTCTGCCCGTCATCCAAAACAGATTCGCTCCCGGTTCCTTTGCTTTCAAAGCGCTCGCATAGCACGACTGTGTCGGAGCACGCCCCGCCTCCCTGACCCCTCCTCTGAGAGACAGCACTCTTGACCTGCTGCCCCATTGTTTCCAGTGGGGATGGATGGGGAGCCGCCCCAGTCGGCGCGATCCTTCACTCAATAGCGGCTCCATCTGTTGACTGCGTGACTCTGGGTTACAAGCGGGGATTTTGCTCCGTCTGTGCAGGGTGTGAAAGGAGCTATCTCAGGGGGCTTCCTGAATAGGGTTTTAAAACTGCAGTGGCAGGGCGTTGCGATGCCCCTCACAGCCCACCCTTCTCCCCTCTCCCCTCCACCCGTCGTCAGCCCAACACAGCCGGCTGGGTTTGTGCAGGATGAGAGGCTTTCATTGTGCCTGTTCACAGGCCCCTAGGCAACAGGGTCACCTTGTCCCCAAACAAATGCTGCCCTCAGTGGGATTGTTGGCACTGTGTCTGTGTTTTCGTGTGTGTGTGTGGAGGGGCTTTGGGTATTTGAGTATAAGAATGCATCATCAGGAAGAGGGCAGAGGCCTTGGCTGTGAGGACATTTATCTAACATCTCTGCCTTTCACATCAAGGCCTATTCAGTGCAATCCTTCTGCATCATGCTTTCCAAAGACACGGCCGATTGAGAAACACTCTGGGCTGCTGTACGGGTCAAACTGCTGACGCTGAGCGTTCAGATCAACAAAGCTGCAGATGTCATTTTGTATTTAAGAATTTAAAAATATCTCTATTTTCTATTATGGACTGGATTTGTTGTCTCTTGAAAAGGTGCTGGAGCTCTGCTTCGGGTGTTTGAAATTGGCGTGTTCCGTGGGTCATCTGGTTTAAGAGAGGGAGTAACGCTTCTCAATTAATGTTGAAATTCCAGTCTGCCAGGCATTTTTGCTATCTATGGAACATGCTTGTACTTATTTATTATTTTTTTCTTGGGTGAAAATAATCCATTCCCTGAATAAAACTCACATCAACCTGAAGAGGTGGTTTCTTGCTGAAACCCATTATTTCTCCCAGTGCAGGTAAAAGAAGTTACATGTGATGATTTATCCTGTTTAGGCTTTTCTTTTCTCTGACAGTGTAAAGTCAGCTGTAGTTTAATTCAATTATTGTTCTTTTGTTTGAAACTAATGGGGGGGTTTGAAACTAAGGGGGGGGGGGGGGGGTCACACTCTTGCCAGGAGCTTAGTCCTAGAGAGGCACAATCAAGCACCCTCATCCCCTAGTTTCCTGTTCCTTTCCTTTATCGCAGCGCCACAGTCACCACCGGGGCCTGAACTCCTCAGCTGTGACAGGTTGTCCCCAACACATGCACCTTTACCGAAGTGAAGATGATTAAAGCCGCCAGAATGCTCTCCTCATGTCTCCTGCACATGTATTTCACCGCCACCTTTCTCCTATAGGCTGAAGAAAAGTCACTCAGTATCAGACAGGGAAGCAGGCGCACGGTGCACCCCCCCCAACCCCCCCCCCCCCCCCCCCCCCCCCCCCCCCACCTCACCAGACGAGACAGAGTCAAAGGAGGAGGGGGCATGTTGAGTGGAATGAGTGGAGGTAGAAAACTGCAGTGACAGCAGAATGAATAAATTGAAAAATTCTCTCATTGTAAATTGTCTATCGCTCATGACAAACGATCTGATAGGCGAGCGGCCCGGGTTCCCGACGCATCCGTCCCAATAGAGCTGTGAATAACTGGTCTATCTCCACACTGCTTAGCACTGGCCCCACACTTAATAATTCATACAGTGTGAAATATTTTCCCCGGTACAGATATGCCAAAGAGCTGCCGCCAGCAGGCGAGGGCGGCGAGGGGGGGTGTCCCTGCGGTGCTAATTTGGGGGATGGTGACGTGCATAGATTTCTAAGGGGGTTCTAGTTTACAAGCGATGCCTCAGACACATTTGCTCTCCTGTACGCTCTGTCTGTTGTTGGAACGAAGCGAGCGGGAGATGCAGAGAGAGTGAGCGGATGCAGATGACATTTAACTCATGGCTGATCTGCCAGGAAGTGCGAACACAGAGGGGCAATACATTTCCATTTAAGCTGACTGAACACAGTTATCAGTGACTGGAAGCTGTACATCCACTAAGTAGTTTTTGCTGTTCGCCCCGGTGACTGTTGTGGCAGCAGGTGTCTGAGGACACCTGGTTCGTGTCTCCTGTTTCCATCAGGTGACTCGTCCTGCCTCTGTCTCCTCCAGTAGCTCAGCAGTGAAAAGCAGCTCTCATGGTCCCTGACCTTATTGTCCCCTCCATTCACAGCTCTGGGGTCACACCACCTTATTCCACACAGCTATGGAGCACTGGAATGCGCGAGCATGTACGGAGGCGTGCTTTTCGGCGATAGCGTCGTCCCCAGTGTGTCATTTTTGCTGTCCTGTGGTTTTTGTCTTGCCCAGTCCAGTACAAACTGGGGTTTTATGGTTCGCATTCAGGCCCCGATGCCAATTATGCAAACTATTAAAAATTTAAGGAGGACAGTCTTTTATAATTTAATCCTAAAGTAATAGATTCTATTAAAAATGCATGAGAGGAGCTTTATAGATGGAGCTGGAATTAGTGTCTATCAAAGACTCCAGTCAAGGATGCTGGGGGAACGGGCAGCAGGACTGGTGGTACTGCCTCATTATTCAAATAGGGTATGATTACCATAGAGCAGGAGTCCCTCAGAGCTGAAGCAGACCTCGCTGGCCACTGTGATCACAAACAGGAGGAGTGGAGTTGGGTTCCCTGAAGGGAAATCTCTCCTTTTTTCCAGTGAAATGAAACTGGTTTAAGATTTCCTGTTTTAACGTCCACATGTGGGATTGGAAGTGACACATGATTTGTTGTGTTTTAAAAGCGCTCCATCAGTGAAGTACTCTGTTGTCCACTCGGGCTCCTGCTCCCTGGTGTTTCACTTGAGATTATTTAGTCTTGTCCTTGCTGAAAGCATGTAGAAGGTGTTCAAGCATGAAAACAGGAAGCCTGCTGTTGTAACTTAATGGCTCAGGCAGCGAGCAAGACGCAGACCTTGGCCTCAGTGCTCCCTGCTTTACCCCACAGAGCTTCCTGAACAGATGAAGAGTCGAGTCGTCCCTGTCTGACTCTCCGCAGCATGTTCCGTTTTTTTTTTTAAAGCTTAAACCACCATATTTGCTTTATTTAACTTTTCATTTGTGTCGTTGCCAGTTTTGTGCTGCACCCAGGCAGAGGAGCAAGCTAAACAGTTTTTCTGCATGGCAGGTTTTATGGAGTACTGATAGCGGTTGAATTTCTCTCTGTTGTCATTGCTGCTCACTTCACTTCACTCCAATTCACCTCGATAATTACTGGTAGAGAACTGAGGTGATTCAGATACCTAAACAGCTTCTGCTTCTGTTAATGTGCTGCGAGACGGGGATTGAAAAAGCGGAACCCTCTCGAAGCTTATGTGGATTCCAAGTTCTGCCTCGGAGGTATATTCCTTGCCTTTTTGATGTAATGGTTGCCTGTTTATGGAATTAATCCAATGAGCTTAATCGATCATCATCGTGGAAAGGTCAAGAGGAGAAGCTGTTGTGTTTGAAGTGCTTATCCCACGGAGAAGTGCCAGAAATGTGACACCTCCTTATGAGGGGGCGGTGGCGTGCAGATTAGTGACGGACAGGGTGGCCCAGGGGGATGATTTAGGGAGATTCAGCTCTAAATACTTTGTGTATTTGAGAGAGAGAGAGAGGGAGAGAGAGAGGGAGAGGGAGAATGTAAGCTGCATCCCCCAAGACCTGATTTCAGCAGGAAAGCATATTAGTAGATTTAAAAGTTGTTGGGTTATTTTCAGGAAAAGAAGAAAACAAAAGGGCGGTCACAGTTGGTGTTGAAAGGTGAACAAAAGTTTATTGTTTTTAATCTCCTGTCCACACTTTATGTTTAATGTGGCTTGAAGTTACGAGTCAGTTTCATCCCTGTGCAGTCTAATCTAATCTGGAGTGGGTATGGCTGTGGGCAGCATCTGTGCTCCGAGTTGAAACGGGGCTTTCTCTCTGCCTAATCCTCTATCCAGGGATCACTCAGTAGGGTGAAGACAATTACCAGCCTGCTTTCTCATGCTAATGGAATCTCTAACTAGATCTTACGGAAAGAGGGGAAAAAATAGATGGAGGAAGAGGAGAAGCAGGGACAATGGCGCAGAAAGATGACCCAACTAAAATGGGTTTTTAGATTACCATTTAATTATTGATAGAGGCCCAGTTGTACGGCCTAAGGTATGGATTTGGATAGCATTTACTGGAAAAGAGATAGATTATCAAGTTATTTCAGAGCGAGAGTGTGTGTGTGTGTGTGTGTGTGTGATGAGCAAGTGGCAGAGACAGGACTGATGTCACTGACACATCAGCAGCTGTTTGCCTTTCACCTTTTTATCACCTGCCTTCAGCAAGGTGCCTGGAGTGGTTTTAAATTGCATTAATATGCAGGAATTTATAGATTGCCTCTCTTGGCATTTCTGCAGGGAGGGGAAGAGAGTATTACAGTCTCCATCTGCACTAATTACTGGGTCTTGGCAGTATTACCTGTCTCTTGTGAAGGACAAACCAAGGCACCAAGCAGTAACACGCAGCAGAAGGAGCTCATCTGTTGGGTGGGTTTTCAGGAAGACGGATGTCTCCGAGGTATCTTTTACCGATATGGTTGAAGTGTCGGCAGCCTTGATGAGCATTAAAAAAAAAAAAAACGTCTGTAAGCGTCATCAATGAACTAAATGACTTTTGCCCAACTTCCTTCATCTGGAGCTCAGAGAGGAGAAGCGACGAGGCCGTGCAGCTGATTTCAGAGCACATCCACTCAAACTGTTGTTTAATACATGTATCTCGGCATCTATCGCCTGTTAATCCTGGTGAATACGTAAATCGACCTTCTCCGCCGGTGTCAGGAGATTTAAAGTCACGGCGGCTCAGGAATAAATCTTTCCAGGTGTACACCAGCCGTGTTCTCCTTGAAGCATACTTCTGAGACCTGAAACAGCGCGGGAGTCTTTGTTCTATCAAGTAAATCACAGGCGCATCGAAAAGGTATCAAAAATCCTTGATGAAAAGGAGATAATCAAAGCTCTTCGTTTACTGTTATCTTCACGATGACCTCGTTTCTCTCTCCATGGCTAGACTGGCTGACTGATAACAGCAGCCCTTATCAGGTTGGCTTTTGTCATGGAAAGCCTCGACCATTTGAAATCATTACAGCCTGCCCACTTTTTCACTTTCCCCAATAGTTGAGTGACACCAAGACCTTGCCCGCGAACACGAGCGATCGATGCTTTAACTCTTTGCGCTGTGGGTAGCTCTCTCGCTGCCGGGTTGCCAGGGTTCCTGCATCCACAGTCGGCACGCGGTAATCCCTCTGCTCGCTGTTGGCTCCTCGGGTTTCCGTGTTTTTGTCTGTCAGCCTGTCAGGAAGACTTCTTGGATTGCTGCTGCACAAACATCTTGCCGGTGTTTGTGCCATCTGTGCCTTTAGCCAGCAGGTGATTACCAACCGCAGGCTCACCTCCCACTCCGTCCAACTGGAGTCCCTGTGCTGGCACGGTCAGGGCCAGCTTCAAGAGGGAGTGGGAAGACAACAGCTGGATAGCACGCAGTATGGAAGGAGAAGAGAGGCTCGGAGATGGAAACTGCAGCGAGGAGAAAATATGCAGAGGAAAAATATCTGCTTCCTCCCCAGCTTGCTTGGCTGTGAGCAGTTGTGTCATCCTCGCTTTTATACTTCTTAACATCCAGCAGAGCAAAAATGGCTTTGTCACACTTCAAATATATCAAATGAGATCAGTGTCAACATTTCGACGGTGCACTATTTGATTGCCTTGTGGGCTTCACAACACACTAATGTTATGCATGACTGACTATTGGATCTGTGACACCCTCCAGTGAGAGACGGCAGCGTTGTCCTTTGGACCATGGGAATTGGGGTCACCTTAGGCCCCGCAGAGAGCGATGCCCGGAGTCGGGCTTCAGCGAGTGAGAGAAGAAATCACATTGTTTGAATTTAATTATATTCCATTGATTTATTGAACACCCATTAATAAGCATACATTTCGAGGCAGGGCCATTTAGCGTGAAGGTTTTCTCCTGCTCTCTCTCTCTCTCTCTCTCTCGCTCCCTTTCCCTCTTTTCTCTCTTGTCTGCTCACTCCATTTCATCATAAATTGACATAAGCCTTTCTTTGAAGTTCAGGAGCCAAGCTGAGGAATGACAGCACAACAAACAATGAACAAAACACAAAAAGACAATGAACACTGTTTGAATATTCAAGTGAGCCACCATAGGATGGGTAGAGGAAAAAAGGAGCCCTTGTTTTATTGTTGTTGCGTTAAGCTGTGAATGGACCTGTCGAGGACAATAAAGGATTGTGTCACATTGGGATAAGACATTTTGCAATATCAACAATGCTTAACAAATGGTGTGTAATAAGGTTTACTTAGAAAATATAAACCCCCAGCCTGAAACACTAAGAAAACACGGCTAATTTTTCACATTTGGCTGAAGTGAGAGTGGAGGGTTTGTGATTTATGTTTGGAAGTCCTTCCCGGCGTACAGCATCTGCTGCTACTGCAAAAAAAATCTTTTTTTTTTTCTTTTTTTATTAAAGAGGGGAATTTAGTTTTTAATTTGGCTGTGTATCTGTGATCAACATCTGTGATGAACTCCACAGCTATACCCGTCACATCTGTTCAGCATGTCACGGCGTTCACAGGGGTTTCTGTGTGGAAAGTATTAGATGACAACTGATGCCGCCGCCGCTGCTGCTGCCGCTGCTGCTGCCGTGCAAAACAATACAACAAAGGCTGTGGCAATAAGAGGAGAGGATGTGTTTCCCCTGTGGTTTGTCTGACAATCTTAAGCCAGACTCTCATTGCTCACAGTCCCTCGCTGGCATCAGCGGGAGCACAAAGACTCAGTCATGTTGTAAGAGCACCTTGGTTGTACAGCACCGTGCAGGAAACAAACAGATTGAACCGAGGGACGCTCAGCGTGGGAGCGCACGTGTGAGATTCAGGTTGCGGGTTAGTTCACAGGAGGCAAATGTAACCGCCGCAAAACTGGAGAAAACATGTAACAATAATACAAATATCTCAGGTTGAGGGAGAGGAGCAGTACACGTGGAAGATGCAGATGAAGATGCCAAGTGAGAAATTTAACAAGATTCAAGAGCTTTGGGGATAAAGGATCAACGTGCTGCAAGGTGCTGTAAACAAAAACACACAGTTTCACTCAATGGAATTTATTCAGTATGTCCTGCCTCCTGCACGCTCCACCGAGACGCCTCCTCTCACACGAAAGCCCTGGAACCGTTCTTCTTGTTGTGAGCATATCACAGCCAGAGAATCTACTGCTGCAAACATCTCCATTCACGAGAAGCACTGGACCCCATTATCTGGACATGTCCCTGAGTTCCTCTTTCATGTCGTCTGTAGACATGTGGTTGCCACACAGATAGCTTGCTGTATAGTTTTGTTGCTATTAAATCTTAATGAGTGTAAAGTAGTTTTGAATTAAACATGCCACATTTCAATACACTCAGTACTCAAAGACTCCTCCAACCTCTCTGATTGGCTCTGTCATGTAGTTCACAAAGTTAACAGCTGAATGACTTTTACAACAAAATACCACACCAGAGACTCATGGAAATGTCATGTGACCAAGTGGTGCCGAAGTCATGAGTCCGGCCTCGGCTCACTGTTGCCAGTGCAGTGTTCACCTGTAGTGTAGGTGTAAAGAGAGCAGAATTTAGAGCCTTACATAACCGATGCTTCTGAGAATTGGAGGCTCTGGTTGTTTCCTAGTATTTCAGTGGAGGGTGCATTGTCTTCTAAGCCCGGGTGGCCACGGTAGTAGAGTTACATCCTCTTTCAGTGTTTCAAGTATTTGAGGCCATTCTTTTATTCCTAAATCATACACGAGAGCAGAGAGGGCTATGAATCCCAGGCGCTCGTGCAAAGAGCAGAACTGCAGGAATGATCCTGTCTCTCTCCCCAGAATAGACGCAGACTCTAAATGCACCTAAGGACACAATCAAGCCTAAAGTGCCCATTTAATTCTGTTTCCCCCCTTTCTGTTGTGTGTCAGAGGCACAGGGAGTCCATCTCTCCTACTCCTCCTCAAGTGCCCGAAATGGCTTGTTTGCATTCCTGACTTTTTTCCGTGCTGATTCTGCGTCACCAGTGGACACGCAAGCTGATCATGGCGCCTCTAGGTTACTGAGCGATGGGCCAATCACAGAAGAGCTGGCCCTGCTTATTAATGAGAGCAGAGGTGGCTTTTTGGGAGGCAGGCTAACACCCAGACAAGAGTATTTCAGCCCGAAGGTGTGAAGAGGTGCAGCAGTGACACACTGTGTGAGACACATTTGTATTTTGAACATTACAGTGCAGGTAACCTTGCGGACCCCCAAATCAAAGTTATGACCCTGGAAATGGTCAGTGTGGGCACTTAAACCACCGGTAGACCTGTATCTATCAGTGTTAACTCAATTCTGCCTGACAGTTCATCTCCAGCTCACCTAAGATCCACAGTTAGGATTCAGCTCATGTTGGAAACATATGGTTTAATCTAGCATATTATCCTCAATTATTCATAGGACCTTCGCCATCCCTCATCCCAGCATTTGTAATACAACTATTCAAGGTTCAAACTCAGGCCTGCCTCTGAATACATTTATATCTGCACTTCATATTTGCCGGACCTCAGCTCTTTGCATTCTCTCTGTTTTGCCTGCAGTTGCCACATAGCCATGACGGCTCGGCGCTCCGTGGGCCTATTATTTGCCATTGATGAAACCCTGCCCGACACAAAGATGCAGCAGTTGGCTGTGAAGTCAATTAGTCCTTATTGCTATTACAGGGTTGACATTAGTCTAGGCAGGCGTGTTTTGATTAGAGATGACAGATGACTCGCTGCTATTGGACCGCCAGACATTCCTCACCCTTCATCCCATGGGTGAAGCTATTGAAGCTGACTGGAATATGGAAAGCGAACAGCTGAGTGTTTTTGCCAAGATGCCTTTCATCTGCACAGAAACCTCTTCTAAATGCGACTGCATACGAGGCAGCGTAAGCCCCAATAACGGAGGCGCGATGCATCGTATATATAAGGCTCAGCTGCCAATATGTTATTCCAACACTGTATATCATGGCAATAATGCCTAAACTGTGGGCTTTTACACACAATGGCCTTTTGTTGAGCAGGTTATTTATTGTGCTGGTGTGAGGTTGTGCAGAGCTGGTGGGTGAGTGCATCCAGGGGCTTGTATTGTTAGGGAATCAGTGGCTGTTGTTTGTGGAGCTGGGAGGGTTTGTTAACAATGCCTTTTTTATGTCCCAGAGTGGCGTGCCTGTCGACAAACGTCCCCTCAGAATTTTTGTGTTGTGTTGTTTTGTTGTTCGTGTGTGTGTGTGTGTGTGTGTGTGTGTGGGGGGGGGGGGGGGGGGGGGGGGGGGGGGGATCAGGCAAACATAACCCTCTCATTGTGTGTCACGTCCAAAGAGACCAGTTTTCTATCAGGCCCATGCGAGCGTTCGTGAGTGTGTGTGTTTTGAATATACTGTATGGGTGCAAATTATTTAGTGCAGATGTGTGGAAAGTGCCGAGCCGAAGGGGTTTACTGCCAGTCCTTCCTAATGGAGCTTTTCACTCTCCCTCCATTCATGTGACGGTATGGTGACGGAGAAGGGGGAGCTGGGGATTAAGGGGGTAGAAGCAGTGCCTTGTTAAAGAAAAAGAAAGGGTTTGAGTGTGTCGATTGGATTAACTTGTTTGGGCTTATTAAGAGGGGAGACACAGCAGCTTGTTAAAAGCACTGCATGGGGTGTCCCACAGTGAGACGGCAGGGTCACCATTCAATTAGGCTGTAGCCCCACCCCTGTTCATTGTGGAGGCAGTCTGCCAGGCTCCCGGACCCCAGCCGGTCCCACACAGCGAGGGGGGGGTTCACTGGAGACCCTTTTAACTGAGACACGTGAATCTGAGTAGATGCTTAGTGAGTTGTTTTACTGTTAAACTCCTTGACAGATAATATTAGCGCCACCACTGGTTATGCTGTCATTGCTAAAGCAATTCAAGTTTGATGCAATACCTTACCATGTTCCTCCTGCCAGACATGGGCATTAATAATAGCAATTATATTTATTTGCATCCTGTAATATTTTAGAACCAAAGAGCTATTAGTAAAGCTCATACGTCTGCCATCGCAGTCCGCTTAATTCCATTGAGCCAGTTCTCACACAATCATAGAAATCAGCTCTATAAATGGGCCTGGTTTTTTCATTGATATCCATTTAGATATTTTTGTGTTACTAACACATGCACAGCAAACAAATGAGGGGAAATTAATGGCTTTTGTGCATCAAGTAATTGTTTGTTTACGATTAAAGTGAATGTTTACTGCAAACTGTGGTTTGGATTTTGGAATTGAAAAAAACAAACAAACATGACAATATTACATCAGTTCATTTTAAACAGTTGCATCCCAGGTTGTGATTGGAAAGTTACACCTCAGAAACACCTGTTCAACACTGAACTGACTCAGTGTTTTTCCTGAACCTGAACCACTTATAGCTCAAAAACAGACACACACACACACACGCTTATTCACCCATGACCTCACTGCTGCACCCGGCACTTGGCAGGATGCTTATCTGGACAGACAGCTTTGGGTGCAGGGAGCCATCTCCTCTGATCTCCTCTGGAGTTTAAGAACCTTTTAACTAAGAAATAGCCCTCTGCCAAGCCCACCGCCTCTTGATTCCGGCTTATTCCCTCATCTCATGGGACTGATCTTCCGCCCCCGTTGCAAACCCTGCAGCAGCGTTTGCAGAAAGAGCCGATAGCCATCCTGGCTTTTGAGATATCCCCACACTGGTGTAATAGGAGACCTGTGAGTGGATTTGATGAGTGAGTGAAGTGCAGGTGTTTTTTTTTTTCAAGCAGCCTGTTGGGTGTGTGTGTGTCTTTTAACTCGTGCTGCAGCACCTTCATGGGGGTTGACCCGGGTACGACAGGCTGTTTTGGAGTCAGCTTGGATGACAGGTCACAGGGTTTTAGTTTGGGAGATAATTTCCTGCCATTGACAGACATCCATTAAGTAGAACAATATCCTAATCGGAGGAGATGGGGGAAAGGGGCAACATGACAAACAAGTCAAAGATTTGCTCCTTCTGCCTCGCTCTTAAAGGCAATAATAGGAGAAAATTGGTTCTTGAAATTGAATTGGAAAAAGCGGGTCTCTCTCTCTGCAAAGTATAATGCCTCAGAATACATTTTGTGAGCAGCAAATGGAGAAAAATGGAGGGTAGTTACATGATTGTCTTTCATTTCAAAGAGGGGGGGAAACTGCAGAGGTATGCCCCGTTAAGTCTAGCTTTTAGTCTCAATCTGCACCATGTGTCCCCGTCCTCACTCTCTCTCTCCACCACTATCATTTAGCAAATAGGCTGTGAGGACGGACTTGTTGTGAAATTAGTATCCTCACAGAGAGGACACAGAGAAAGGATTATGTGAATAGCCAGTAATGAGCTCAAAGTGGCAGTGTGTTTGGGCCAGGCCTGCCTGTGTGTGAGAGGAAATGGCACCATGAGCAACCTTTTTTTTTTTGCTCGAGCACCTGGCGAGAAAAAGAGTGCCCCCTCTCTCCCATCTGCAACGTGCAGATTTGTGTGTGTGTGTGTTGGGGAGCTGGGGTGGGGTGAGCCAACCAGAAACAGGAAATTAACAAGAAATTCAGTTTGGAATCTTAACTGACTCTCGTTTATGGGAAACAACGTTTTTATTTTAGTGTGTGGTTTGCATGGCTCTCAAAGGGTTATAAAAATACATGTTAGACTTCGAGTATCACATGTGTTCAGCCCGTGGGTCTGAGGTCACATTTAATGTCTTGTGAATCATATTTCCCTCCTTCTTCCATTTTTTAAAATCCCGGCTGAATCTTGATGTGGAAAGTCATTCGATTCAAAATAGCGCCACTATTGGGATGATTGGTTAAGTTTGTACAAATGCATCTATTGTTCTGGTTGAAATTATGAATTAAGTAATGGCACTATAATTTTTTTTTGTATTTTTTTCATATGATCGAAGGTCAAATGTTTTAATAGGATCTGAATTTAATTAGATATGAGAAATACATAACATTTTATCATTTGTAAAGGTTGTTATGATGGAATTAGTGATTTAATATTTTGATGTTTCTCCCTGAATGACTGTATTTTGCTTTATTCCTTAAATGAGGGAGAACAGGGCCTGCTGGTTTATGAACTGCCATTAATTCAAGTTGTAATCATTGTAATTGCTTTCTTTCATATTAAAATGATAATCTATAAAGCTAAGTAATGGACTGATGGCAGGTGGCTAAATGTTCATTTAGTGATTCACTGAGAAAATAAATAACCAGGGACGAGTCTGTGACAGGCACGAGAGAAATCATTTTTCAATAATCTGCCACGCATCATGGCGAGAGGCGCCGGCGCTGACAGCGTAGATGAAATATTCGCTTCTGTTCTTTGTTTTAATATGGGAGGAGGCCCAGATGGAAAAGATAGGATTCATATCAATGCATTTTGGACGAGAGACTCAAACATATGCAGGGCTAAGATTAAGGTTACATTGCTTTACAGAGACAGCCAATGCCTTTTAGGTGAGCATGGGCCTCTGCAGTGTTTCAGCCTACATACAGGAACACAGTAACAATGCATGCACCTGCAAACCAAACCATAACTGCAAATTGAACTAGGGACGAGTGAATCTTGAACCCTTGTCATGTAAATGCTCTTTCTGCTTTGAACCTAAATGGTTCGCTTTAGCATCTCTCATCTGGCGCATAATCCAAGCAGAAGACTTTGTAATCAGTCATCACTGTGCTATGTGACATTGGTATGTTGCTGATGAATGATATCCTCCATGCTCCTCGACTGCTGGAGGTTCTTAGTAAGAGAGCTCCATGTGTCCCCGTGCTGGCCCCCATATATATATAAAACTTGTGCGTATGTCCTGTGTTTCCACAGGCGCTATGATGGGCATTTTGAGAGGAAACTAGCAGCAACTGCCTCCCTGTTCCTGAGTGAAGGTGGAAAAGGGGGAGTGTAGAGCTGGAGATTTATGGCCTAGAGGGAGATTGATTAGTGCCGTCACTAGTCCTGATGTACGGTTGGCAGTCTCCCCCTCCCAGCCCATCGCATTTGCTCACGCACACAACCACGCGGTTAAACACGTAGCTACACATACATCCAGACACTGCACGGTCCCCCAGGCCTTTCCTGACAGTCCCCCAGAGCTGCTGCATGTTAAGTTGGAGCAGACAGACGGCTGTTTTCTCAGCATTACCATTTTTTTTTTGCTATCCATAGATAATGCCATCAATCACCAAGTACACACTGCCCTGGAAGGAATGTGCTGGCTACTCTCTGTGTGCGCCTGTGTGTTTGTTTTGAGGACGGTTTCATAGACAGGAGATGTGGTTGAATGGCTCTGTGGATGCACTGTTTGAAGCTGCAGAGTGACTGGCCTGGACTGTGCTCTGAACCCGTGTCAACTGTGCAGCCCCGGTGCAGGTGTGTGTTTATCATTCAGCACACAGAGCTGGGAGGCAGGCAGCTGTAGGCATGCTTCCCCAATTAAATCCTGGGTGAGAAACCTAGCCCATCTAGCTCGGAGCCAGCTCCTGCCAGCTTACCGGACACGGCCATGGAGCTTTGACCTCGAATCATCCTGCTTAACTCACTCAACACTCCTCTCTTTTCCCTTTTCTTGCTCTTCTTCTGCTCCAGGTTGGCCGCAGAACTCCCCCGGCTGTAGTACTGTGCCCACCTCGCCATGCTGGCTTGTCTGCAGAGGAGGCAAAACCCTCCACCCCAGCACGCGGTGTGTGCCAGCAAGACCCTGGAGCCACCGCAAGCCCTCGGACGGAAATGTAAGTCAACAGAGTGACAGGTAGTGATGGGGGCAGTCTCTCTTTTCATGAAGAAATGAGAGGGGTTTGTGTTTGGGTTTAATCTATTGGTCTTGGTGAACGATGGAAACGGGTAGTTAACTCTGACTGGGAATAAGTGAAGGAAAATAGACTTTCCGGTTTCTGTTTGTCGCTGTGTTCCCTCGCCGCTCTGAGGAATTCTAAACAGTCCCATTCGCTCTAGACTTTGGATTGCCATGTTGTTTAGCTACTCATTGAGAGGAGGCTGTTTAGCTGTGCTGATTGTGCAGTCGTGGCAACAGGGCCGAGCAGACAGTGTTTAACGTGCCTCGCTGGCCCTGGGTGACCCTGAGGGTCTGTAAACATTTACAGTGTCTGGCCCTGGCTGTGCCGGCCGCCTGTAAAGCATGACAGCTGCTCTGTTTGCTCCCTGAGCACCTCCCTCTGTCCACTCACAAAACGGTGTAAAGGGACAGAGATGAGCCAGGGCTGAAAAACTGTTGCAGAGCTGACAAAACTAGTTCGGACCAGTTTGGGATTAGCGAGAGCTGCGAGAGTGAGGAAAATGTAAGGGGAAATTCTCTCTTATTTTATTGAAGCTTTCAAATCTCCTTTTTGATGCTCGCTCCTCACTGAATCCTCATCATTCTTTAGTGACCTTTGTTTACATGCGGCCTATGAGCTAAAAGCCGATTAAGAAGGACTGGCGGATGGAGAGCAGGGAAGCACTTACAGTACCTATCAGTTTTACCTCAGCTTAGATAAGCTTACTGGGAATAGCACTGTGCCTCTTAGTCACTGGGACATTGATGCAGGCCTATAACCAGCCCACCACAAGGCTTTGAAGAGAAGGATTGGCTCTGGGCGAAGAAATGAAACAATGCCTGCGTTCTCTCTCAGCTCCTCGCTGACCAATTAGTTGCTTCTCAGCTCAACATCACACTCCAATTACCTCCTACAAAGCAGAGAAGAGTCAGGAACAGCAAGGTGACCGGGTGCTCGCTCTGTTCTCAGATCTGGAGTATTTTGTTCCGGTCTGTATGGATGTTTCATATGAAGCTTATAGGTGTTTGTGAAAGAGAGGGAGCTAAACAGAGCTCCAGGTGCACGTGGAAAAGGAGCAGCACTTCAGCTGAGTGGGTTGAACTGAGCTCACTAATGAGGATTCCTAGAGTATCTGGAGTGAATGGGAGGACAAAGAGAAACTGTGCAAAATAGAATTAGGGAAGGTAAAGATGGAGAGGAGAGGAAAGGGAGAGAAATGGAGGGAGTCCTCAACAGTCTTAATCGATTCCCTCCTTCCAATTTCGCAGGATTAGCCCACTTCCTCTCAGGATCCTTTTATTGAGGAGCAGCCAGTGGGAGTCAGGACTCAAATCAATAGATAAAAAGGACAGTCTCCAGTCTCCCCCTTGCCCTTCTTCTCACTGACCCTCTCTGTCTGACTCCCTCTCTCCACCTGTTAAACCTTTGATTGAAAGACTACCACAGCGACTGGCTTAACGTTCATAATGAGGATGTTTGAACATAATAGCCTCCTTTCTGTCCTTGGAAGCGGAGCGGGGGGGGGGGGCGGGGTGTTGGATTTCTACCACTGCGCAACTCTTGGCCTCAATAAGGCAATTGTTCACCCAGGCCCAGAAGGGGTACAGACAGGCGGTGGGTCTGGCGGCAGAGGTGGGCATACTCAGGTCGCAGTGGCGGGTCGCTCCCCGTGATTTAGTGTTCATGGCCCCGTTAGAGCCAACGTGGAAGGGGTCCATGGGTAAGGTGACCTGGTCTCTCAACAGGAGGATAAATACCAGAAAGCTCCACTCAAAGAGAGAGAGTGAGTGAGAGCTGGCAGAGAGGCAGAGGCAAGCTGGGTTATTAGCATGTGCTGTCCTTTACACAAAAGTGAGTGAGTGACTGTGTGTGTGTGTGTGTGTGTGTGTGCACATGATGTGGGGTGACAGAGTAGATGAGAGGGCAAGGAGGGTTTTAGAAAAAGCCCCTGCATGCAGATGCAGAGTGGCTGCACAGTTCATTGATGCGACTCCCATTAAAAATCCCTCATACCCTCAATAAAAAAGGACTTAACTGGCTCTACCATCAGCTGGAAGCGTTGAGATCGGCTCGCCAGACAATCAATTTCCCCCAAGCGCACAGAGCTTAGCGGGAGAAACGGGAGGCGGAGAGCGGGATGTTTCCATTATCACAGCCCTCTCTGTGTCTGGGCTCGAGGGGGTGGGGTGAGGGTACTGTAGAGCGAGGAGTGCAAAGGGAGAGAAAGGAGGGAGCGGCAGAGAGGGAGATGGGGAGACACAGACAAGTGGAGAAGAGAGAGAGAGAGGGAGGCAGAAAGGGAGACAGAGAAGCTGGCTTTTCAAAAAGCCATTGACCGCCTGCCCTTAAAAATATCATATTGGATTAGCCTCACAGGGGCGGCCTTTTGATATTTTTTTCTTTGGCCGTAGAATTAAAAGGAGTGCAGTGCATTACTTGAATTATAAATCATAGGCACTTGCTTTCACTGCGCCCAAATTCTGCGCATATGTGGCTGCACTCTTCAGCGCCAGCCCCTGTCATTTTTAATTAAATCCCCCCTTATGGGTGACATTTGTAGCTTGCCTTCCCCCCTTGCCTCCGTCCTCCCCTTCACGTCTCTCTACCACTGCCCTAGATGGAGACATGAAAGGCAGAAATGGCAGCAGAGCCAGGGCCTCTCATCGTGTTGTTCCCCATAGAGAGGGCACCCCTCCAGACAGCTGAGAGAGAAAGGCCCTGCAGGGGTAGGGGGGTGAATGGATGCCACTGACCCAGGCCACCTTCAGCCAGCGGCGACCTCCCTCCCTACCCATCACTCTCCTTGATCGCTGTCCTCCACTGTGTGCCTAAAGGTTCATGGAGCAGGGGTGAGCACAGTGGCCCTGCTCCTGCAGGGGAGAGGGAGGTGTGCCAGTCCTGTTATGAGTAACACAGACGGCTGGACTGGAGGCCCAGCAGCCCTCACTGATATCCTGCCTCCTTTCTGGTTCTGAGAACTATTTCCTTTTTCCATTTATCAGCTAAAATTTGGACCGTATTCAACCACACTGACCTTTCCATCTGTTAATTCTTGACTTAGCAATAACATTTTTGCCAACGTGGCAGCCAGTAAATGTGTCGTTGTCACACTGAGAGTCATGTTGGTGTTGTTCAGACCTGCTGCAGTGACCTAAGTAAACCACTGACACCTGTGATCGGAGCAGACTTTGGGTCTAACCTGGGTATTCCCACGTCTGTGACTGCAGCGTGAAACACCCACAGTAATATTACATACTTGTGGTTGCATTTCAATGATTTATGAAACCCTTATCGAAACAGGAGCAATTTCACATCAGGGTTAATGCAACTGTGGTGAAATCTAACTTGGGAAACCAATTTAAGCTCCAGTTAAATGCCTCCAGTCAGCTGGTGTGTATTTGTCTTGTTTTTGTATTTGTCCCCAGATCTGCCTTGTGGCACATGTACACACACATACATATATGAGAAGACCTGCAGCCGTAACCCACTGTGACACCACCCACGAGGCCCGAGGTGCCAATCAGCCAGGTGTAGATGAGAAGTTCCCAGAAGGCCTGATATCCCTGGTTGATTCTATGTCGAGCCCAGTTCAGCCTTCTTTCTGCTTGATCGACAGAGACAACCTGGCCTTGTCACACGCAGCCTCGGGACATGACATAGAGGTTCACCTGAGGATTGTGGTTTTCCTAATAGCCCTGTGCCTCTGCAGACAGTGCTGGCAGTGCCATTAGTTGGCTTTGCTTTTAGCAGCCAGCCTTTTTTTCCTAAGCTGCCGCCCCAGCAAGAGGGAATATGCTCAGATAATGACCTCTCGCCACCTCTCCTACACTGACGTCTGAGGAGGTGTTCGACTTTACAGTGGCGTTGGCCTGCCATATCACACTGCGGCACAATATTCCAATGGTTCTAATGTGGGGAAAGAAGAGGGGGGCGTTTTCAGTTGAATATTTAAATGTGGCCATGAGCAGCAGCAGCAGCAGGAATAACAACCTTTAGCCTGATTGCCTCAGTACCCTGGAGGTGGGGGGCGTAAAGTGGAACTGGGGGAAAAGGAATGGAGCCAGAGCGAGGGAGAGGGAATCTGCATGCACTTGACCTTTTCCCACTGATTGAACTACCTCTTTGCTGACTCCCATTTGGAATTCCACAGAGTGCCCACAGAGATTGTCATTATTCCACAGTCCGCAGCAGAAATGCAAGGGGTCACTGGGTATTTTTCGTGGTGAAAGGTGATTGACAGCTATCCATGCCTCTCATACCTCCCCCTGTGTGTCTGCTTATGCAATCTCATTTTGGAGATCGCTAGGTTTGCATAGCCCCACGAGATATATATGGTTCCTGCTTTCATCACATTGCTATATTGCAAAATCCGGAGTATTAAAAGAGTTTCAGTGTATTCCAGAGAGGCAGCCATGTGTTATTGGTTGTACAGTTCTTACCTCACGCAGCCTCTTCTGTCACGTTGGCGTCTCAGCACTGGCACACAGAGGATCATTTCCGGCTGGTGGTGTCCCACAGAGCCATGCCTTCCCTCTGCCCTCTGCCTTCTGCTGTGAACGCAGGGGGCGAAGCAATCTTATTGCCTTGGGTGGTGAGCTTGAGGAAGACGGACCCTGCTTTAGTTTTGGTCACAGCGGGACTTGGGTTGAAAAACAGGTTCCTGCTTCCAAAGCCTCTGAGTTGGCATTTGGGCATCCCAGGTGCAAGCCATGGACACCCTCTGTCTTCGCCTGCCAGAGACTGGGGGAGGGATGGGGCATGTGAGCCGGGATACAGAGTGTCCGCAGTCCCTTGCTGTCCCTCAGGAAATAACACAGCCTGTGCCATCTCAGAGCTGAGCCCACCACACACTGACCAACAGAGGCATTCAGGAAGTGGTGGAAACTCCCAGCGGGATACAAGGGGAGCTTTTGAGTGGGCTCTTCATTATAAAACGTATTCATAGTCCAACATTTGGACTCACAAATATAAAAAGAAGACAGGTAGTTCTATTTCTGGCCATTCGGCCCTTTCAAATCATCAAGCAATGATAGCACGATTTTGATTATATTTAAATGTTATTGAATATGGCCTTAGAGAATATTTTGACATATTTTCTTTGTGGTAAAAGATGCTTACAACTTTGTGTCTTTTGAAAAAAAAAAATCTATAAAACCAAAAAAGCCGACAGCAGAAGAGGGTCCAAACCAGTTCTAAGCTTGAACCAAATTCGAACGTGGTTCTTGAGTCTGCTCTAATAGAGGGTTTGGCAGAGGATGCTGACCACAGCACAATGGTCAAATCATCGCTCCTGTGGGACATTTAAGTACAGTTTCTGTGGTCTTTCCTCTTCAGGCTCATTCTCATGGTTCACACGCTTTGAGGGCATCGTCATTTTAGATTTCAGAAATGGTTTAATTTGAGTTTTATTTGCTTGGTTGTAGCGTTAGAAGTTGGGGTGGTTTTTTTTTTTTTTTTTTGGATGACCTCTGGCTACAATTTCCAACTCTGACATGCTCATTTTATCTGGACCTCAAGACCTTTGAACAGATTTCCAGCAACCAGTTTGTACTAACCATAACCCCAGAGGAAATGCTTCAAACCCAAGTCTGAGACTGCAAACTCCATCATGGAGCATCAAGCATCTTACATCGAACTTTCTGTTACCGCCAAGCTTTCAATTTAATAAAAGGTAAAAAAAAAAAAAATAAAGGTTTTAAGAATGTTTACATATTGTTTAAGTTTTATATACCATTTCACTGATGTACTGAAAGAGGTGCTTTAACATATTTTTTCTCCTAAATCCATTCATCCAAAACACCACTGACATACATCTTTCAAATGTACCCATTTATGTATCCCCCTTTTTCCTCCTTCTCCTCTCCTCTCCTCTCCTCCCCTCCTCCTCTCATTGGCATGTGTACTGCAGAGGAGTGCCTTGTTGTCTGTGCAGTGTTAAATATTAATTGGGAATCAGTGGAGGACTTGTCTCCTAAATGATAGAACAGAAGGGCCCAGGCTTGCCTCAGGCAGCCTGCAGGCGCCTTTCTTCTTCCATTTACCTGCAGGCCTGTGCACCAGCGCTTCCTCCGGTCTGACAGGCCTGCCCAGGCGCCTCCAGCCTCTCCTCATCTCTCACTCGCTCTCTTTTTTTCCCCCTCTGCTCTCCGCTCTGGTTCCTTCTCTTATCTCTGTGTGCGCTCACAATCTCTACCTCTGGGGTCCTTTACTTTAAACCCGTGTGTGTGTGTGTGTGTGTGTGTGTGTGTTTGTGTTGTTACCCCGTCCATTTGAGTTTATGCATGACTGTGAATGCTGCTGGCTCTCAGCTGTCCATGTAGCCCTTTATGAAATAGTGTCACAGCACAGCATCTTCTCTTAAAGACACAAAAGGGAAGGCCTGACATAAATCTTTCAGGTCAGGATTTCAGCTTGTTGTGTTTCTTTCTCTTGGCTCTGTGTCCTACGTTGCTCTTAGAATCGCTGAATGGTTTAATCTCTGTTTTCCTCTGTGATCTTCCCCCATAACTACCGTCACAGTTTGTCTTTCTCTCTTCCACTGCCCTGTCTTTGTTCCTCTCTATCAGCCTTGTCATCGGCAGAGGTGCACCGAGACTAAACAAGTCTGGCACCGGCTGCTCCTTGGTGAAATGGCTGGGCTCTAACTCGTGGCTGGCCCCATCTGAATGGAGTAAATTAAGCTTCAGAGATTTGTTTTGGAAATAAAAACCAGTCTATCTTGTTGTTGTATTTTCGTTTGGTGCGTGTTTGCAGCGGAGCGCAGCTTTTCACAGGGTTCGGTGAGAGTATGCCGCGAAGTGACGGGGCAGAGTGTGAAAGAGAAAAAGGGCTGGAGAAGGAGGAGGAGAGGGCAGCGAAGAGGCAGGGATATAAATGGAGGGTAGTAGGGGGTGGGGTTGACTTTGATGCCATAGGAATGAGTTCACAGGCTCATGAGCACGGGTCTAATCGCACATGACAATATCAGCTGGTGTGCCAGTCGCAACGCATAACCACCCCGCTGCTTGTGCTGACTCGGGGTATTTGCTGATAAAGCTCTGCTTTCTAGACCATGCTGTATGCACAATGAGGGTGGCCCAGGCAGGCCCAGGGGCTGGCTCATCACAGGCAGCCCACAAACCAGGGCCTCGCTCCCCTCATCCATACACCACCATGCACTCCTCCATAGCCCTTTAGCCAAACTTTATTATTAAACAGAGAGCAGTTTTGTGATGAATATAGTAATTTTTCCTCCCATTTATAATCTATTATGTCGCCCATCCAGGCCGATAAATTATTAGAAATGGAAAGTGCCTTGGTGGAACTCAGAAATGAGGTTTTGGCCGTGAGGGCAGCTCTGATGCCAGCTTTCCGATTGTATTTTTTTCTCGTGAAATATCCTGGTGTCAATGGGAGCAAACACAGAGCTGTTTTTTTTGGTTTTGGTCCTTTTTGTTTTAGGCATGCAGTGTGTAGTGTGAGGTAAACATCAACATGCCCCAGTTCTGTGTTTGTTTGGTGCTGGGGCGTCCCACAAAAGACATGGGTGCCGCTGGCCTGCATTCCTTTGTTGCTCGGAGGGGACATAATCTGCCCGCTGGTGTTGTTTGTGCTGGACGCTGAGATGCATCATCAGTAATTAACACGTGCACTGATTTGAATTAAAGGGAGATCCTGCATGTTTCTGGTTCATTTGTTTCATTTTGCACGTAGCATAACAAGAGATCTGTTTAAATACCTTAGTCTTTTTTGCTGTTTCCATCTTCACCAAGGTTATTGGTGATGATAATGTTTTTAATTCCCCAGGCAGGCAGTGGGTCTGCTCCGGTGGTGCCAGTGGTGTTAATGGACGAGGAATGCAGGACGAGTGCTTTCCCACGCTGTTAGTTTTCCTCTGCCGGGCGTGTTTGAGACAAGGCTCTGGGCTGGCGAGGCTCTGCTAATGCAGCCAGAGTGCAGACAAATGGAAAGTGACACTTGTGTGTGTAGAATGGTATTTGTGGTGACGCTTTGACTACAGATAATAAAGTGTTCGCCCTGAGGTGATTTCGCCCGGCAAGCACCCCAGATGAAACTCACTTACTCAGAGAGGGAGACGGAAGAGACAGGGAAGGGGGGGAGAGACAGAAAGGGTTATGTAGAAATGGAAGAGCACAAAGGGAAAAAAAGGGAGATGAGGTGAAGAGGATGAATGAGAGAGAAAGCGGCAGAAACAGATCAAGGAGGCATGCAGAGGGAATTCAGCCATTTGTAATTTCCATGCTTTTTGGGTCAGGGGGCACAACTGTCGTCTGAGATGATGTTAGAGGTCAGAGATTTGTCCTTCCACGTCATTTAAGTGTGCATCCTGGGAATCCGCCTGCTTTCTAACATAGCGGTAAAAAACAAGAAACAAAGAACATATTTGCAGTTTGTTTTAGATGAATGAATTTTAATGATTGTGATGTTGTCGGTACTGGAAGAAATCAGGCGGTCAGGATGGAGGATAAAATGTTTGAATCAGCTTTTTAGCCGGGTTTATGTGTGTGTGTGTTTCCATGTTTGTTTCTGCGTTTGTGTGTCTGTGGGGCCATGTGTACAGAGGAGTCCTTGAGGATCAATCAATTCTCAGTCATTTCCCCTACAGCCCATAAAAGCCAGGTCTGTCTGGAAGGGGCACAAGGTTGCCACATCGGACCAGCTAATTAATTTTCATGGCTGATTCAGTAACATCTGGCTTTAGAGATAAATTCTAACGAGAAAATGTAAACATGACAGTGTTCTGCTGGAGCAGTATTTCACATTTCTCAGCAGGAAACCTTCGTGCCTGAGACCTAATTAGCAGTTTCTGATTGGAGCCGTTGTCCAGCATCGATTTATACATACATGTGAGGCTGTAAACAGCAGGAAGTGAATCTTCTTTGGATCCTTCCCGGTGTCATCTGGAGCTGCGGACCTTATCTCATACTGTGTGTATGTATCGCCTCATTGCAGCATCGCTCTGTGACCTCCCGCTGCAGTCCGTGGGAGGAGGGTGTCAGATTTAGGCTCTCAATTTGTTCTCTCTTCTATCTGCTAGTGCAGGAAATAGGATGATTAAATCTCAGATAAGATTAGCTTTAATAAATTGAAGGATTAGATTTGGAAGTTTTGTCTAAGTTATTCTGTTAAAATCTCTTTTAGCAATGAAATCCATTTTTGGACACAGCGTCTGGTCTGTGTGTGTGTGGAGGATCAGTGTGCAGATACCTTTAACGTTCTCATTATCCTCTTTGCTGTTTGTGCAACACGTTGGCAGGTTAAAAGCCCGCTAAGTGGCTGCAGTATGGCACCCCCTGTTGAAAACCACAGCTTTTTACTTACACGGCAATTCATTCATTTCTTGTGTTACTTTCAATTTATTCGGTGTCTGATCTTGATTCAAATGTGACCACGTGCAGCGGTGCTATAAGACTTGTTTAAGGTTTATTTGGTTGGAAAGGCATTAAAAATTGCGATCAATAAGACAACTGATTAATAATTTTTGGACACAGCGTCTGGTCTGCGTGTGTGTGGAGGATCAGTGTGCAGATACCTTTAACGTTCTCATTATCCTCTTTGCTGTTTGTGCAACACGTTGGCAGGTTAAAAGCCCGCTAAGTGGCTGCAGTATGGCACCCCCTGTTGAAAACCACAGCTTTTTACTTACACGGCAATTCATTCATTTCTTGTGTTACTTTCAATTTATTCGGTGTCTGATCTTGATTCAAATGTGACCACGTGCAGCGGTGCTATAAGACTTGTTTAAGGTTTATTTGGTTGGAAAGGCATTAAAAATTGCGATCAATAAGACAACTGATTAATAACAAACATGGAGAATTGCAAGCGACAGAGAGAAGTTGGGCGAGCAGCACATTTTCTTTTCAGCTGCCTTAGAATATGCATTTGTTTGATGATTATGATGACACAAGCAGCCGCGAATCCAGACAGCTCTATCCTCGGAGAAATCATTGCAGTTTGATTTTTATCTTTGCAATTATAGATAGCGAAGGCCTGACAAATAATTGCCTTGATTTTTTTTTTTCCCCTCCCTCCCCGTGTTGTTGCACAGAAAATCAGCCCTGAGATGAACAGAGGGGGATGAGTGTTCCTAAAAATGGCTTTTCTGATATCAAGCAAGCAGCAGGGTTCCCTTTCCCCTCACGTGCACTTGAATTGATTAGTACTCTGGCTGAGGGCATATTCAACATGTCTGCCCCCTGCAAGGCTGCTCTACCCTGTTGATCGCTGGCTCATACATGTGCTTCCTCCGCTCGCTCTCTCCTCAGGAAGCTCCTGTGGGGTAGCGGGACTTTGATTGAGTGGCAGCCGAGTCCACGGGACGCCTCTATTATTATCATCTCTACCTTGGCAGAGGGGTGGGGGGCTATGTCCAGGGGGCCTGGCCGACAGCCCCTGCTTTGTGCGCCCGATAGTCAATTAGAGGCAGCGCACTGCCGGAGACGAGTGGGATGCAGGGTTAATTGCAGAGGACCAAACAGCTGGCTCTATCAGGGCCCATTGTGTTTGCAGCAGTTGTCACGGCAATTGAGGCCTGGCTGTAATCGCTGACTAATCAGCCCTGTGCCAGATGACACCTCCATTAGCACAAGGCAGGTATTGTTCGGGACGCGGAGCTGCTCCGGCGCCCCCACCCCTCTCCACCCCATCTCCCCGCCTGCCCATCCTTTTGATGGCAGACTAACGGAGGTGGGGAGAGGACGTCATAGACCTTGATCCTATCTGCTAAGAGCTAAACAATAGCCACGGGTCAAGGGTTCCTCCCGGGAACAATGCCGTCCAGTCTTAAGCTGCAGCGCATTTGACAGGTCAAACTGTTTCCAAGCCGAGGGATTCTGATGTGAAGGATTTGAAGTCTGCCAGAGCAATGAATTATTAATCTGATTAACTTTGTTACAATGAGGGGAGGGTCATAGTGTCCTTTAGTGGTGGAATGTGGAAGAAGACGAGATCTCCAACTTGCAAAATGTCACGATTGAAAGCAGAACCAGCAGAGCTGCGTGTGGCAGCACATGTTCCTCTGCTCACACACGTTAACACCGAGTGTCAAGCTGCTGGCAGACGTGTGGTTTGAGTAAGTTGCTCAGGACACTCTCTGGACTTATTCCCATCAGCCCGACTCTGATGTGTTTGGATTTCAGAAAACAGCCGAATATTGTCCGGAAAAATCACATCAAGCAAGTCGGCATGTTCCTGTTGTTTCATAAAAGCGGCCGATGTAAAACTGAAAAAAAAATAAAGAAAGTGAAGGACACAGTGGAATTAATATGACATGGCTACCCCTCACCTGAACACTCCCTTGTTGTTAACACATCTCACCTGGTGTGTTACATTTGTAAAAGAAAAACTGCGATAGCGTCCACACTCAACTGACCAGACATTACTTGGAGTTCATGTCTGAAACAGAGTCATACTCAGGCGAGGCGTCTTATCAGAGACTGAGGTTGATGTTGGACCGAAGCTCATTATTTTTCTTCATCTCTCTTGTCATCTCAAATCCTGTCTCTTTTATTTTTTTGGCCCTAACCTCTTCACATACTGCGTTCTTTGTTTGGCCAAAGTTTGTGTTTATTATGCACACGTTGTTCTGAAAACTTAATTGCAGTTCAACCAAACACTCCTCTCCCTTCATCTAAACAAGCACTTGCTTCCCCCTGCTTGCTGGCGAACATGGTCTGAGGGGATCAAAGCGTGCGGTAAATAGGGATCCAGCCTTGCAGGAGTGAGTGAGGAGAGGCTGAGGGTCTTTTTGATGTGTCGGAGCATTTTCTACACTAATAAGAAGAAAACTTCTCCAACCTGCTCATAATCTCAACACTCGCAACACTAATAAACGGGCATTTCAGGCAGATCTCCCAGACTTTTTGCTCTCCTTATTCATTTTAACCTCTAATTAAAATGCAAAGCATTCTCGGGGTCTTCTGGACTCTGACCCCTAACCCCACCCCACTCCCTGCTCTCACACTGCTCGTCTGCCTTGGTGATCAAAACAATTTGACCTCTCATTCAGAAGAAGTGCACAAAATTTAATGATTTTTTTTTTTTTTTTTTTTTTTGCAGTCTAATCTAACCAGTTCTCTCTTTATTGCTGTTTTGCACCCAGTGGACCTCGTCTTTACCAGAAACCCCCCTTAACACACACACACATACACCAAGAAAATTAGTTCATCAGAATTCAAAGTGTACTGCTGGCTAATTAAAGGAGTGTTAATTGAGTGTTCAGAATTGGGCACCCCCTTCAACACTAAATGCCCACAGATACACACATGTGATCACACACACACACACACAATCGCAGTGACAGCACCGGGTACACCAAGGACGTTGCGCTTGGGGAGTTTCATGCCAATCAAAAATGGAGAGAAAGGAGAGCGCCCATCCTCTGAGTGAAATGGGATTTCTAGATCATATCATGGCCTGCTGCAGCTCAGTCTGGGTCTGTGCTGCCATGTTATCCTATCCCAGCCCCGCTATCTCTGTCTGGCCGCTGGAGAGTGTAACACTCCACAGATAGCCTCTCTCACTGCGTGCATCGTGCTAATGAGGGGTGGCATTTAGAGATGTGCTGCTCTGACACATGGGCATTGTGTGCCAGGCACTGGGTGATTAAGGACGAAGGTCAACCCATTAATTGCCTCCCTGCCATCTCCGCTCCCCGGCGCGTGATCTCCCAGACCTAATGCATGTGTTTGCCTGAGCTTTTATCTCATCTCTAATGCGCTTCAATCATATGCTTGGTTTGTTTACGTTCCTTTCATGTTGAAAGTTTTCTTTTCTCACTCACTGCAAAAGCTGCGCCCTTCCAGGTTTCCCTGTTCATTTACTGTAAGCTGTTTCATGTGCTCGCGAGTGCACATAGCCTCCTGCTCTCGGGAAGGAAAAAAGCATATTCTTCCATCCCCAGGGGAAATAATTAATCCTTACAAGGCTGTCGTATGTCGAAATGAAGCGAGTGTGAAGCATTTAGCCCAGGAGGCATTGCAGGCTGTCGCCCGCACAGGCACCTGTTGTTGTCCCTGCCCTACATTTCATGAGAGAGCGCTGAGCAGAGGATAACAACATGCTTCACTGATGGCAAATGAGACACACATCTGCAGATGCAGGTTTTGTGTGTCTGTCTGTCTGTCTGTCTGTCTGCGTGTCTGCCTTCCTGCCTTATTTTCTGTTTTCATGCACACTGGAGAGCGTGCACAGGTGCAGGAAACCCCCTACCTTCTGAGAAGGTGAGGGCTCACATAAAGGGGGCAGTGCTGGCTGCCTCAGAGAGTGTTTATCAGCCAGCACCATCTGTATGCTGCTGCTCATAGCTATGATCTACTGCAGCCTGGACCAATAAGTCACAGAGCGTCAGCCCAAAAGAGACTCTTTCCTTTAACCTCCATGTCCTCACTTATAGACTTACTGCTCTGGAGGAGAGAGCTGCGGAGACCCCTGCACATCAAACACACAGTGTGTTTGAGAGTGAATTTACGGCCCAGTCTGTGGCTATACTTACTGTAATCAACTTTGCTATAAAAATTTATACCGTGGAACTTTTTAAGGAAGAAGCTGGAATCAGAAGCATCCAGATGCTCATTTGCCTCCTCCTCCTCCTCTTCTTCTTTTATGCCTGTGGGTTCTAATAACCGGAAGCTTTTGTGGAGCTGAGATGGGTTTTGTAGGCCTGAAAGGCCTCTAATCCCTGTGGCCTGTGAAGTGTGAAACCCTTTGATGCCAGGTTGGTGTGCCAAAGGCTCTGCCTATTGACAAACAAGGGCCAAGCTGGGAAAAGACGGAGGGCGAGGGCTTCCTCCTCTCTCTCAGAAGAAATGCAGGCTCAGGCATGGAAAATATGGACTCAGTCAGTGAGAAGGAATAGAATTAGCCACCCTTTAATGAATTTTCAGGCTGTTTTTATAGTTTTTTTCCCCTCATGTGGCAGTAATTAGGTGGAATGATGGGCATATTGCAGCTGCAAGCAAGTAGGGGCACCAGGGCAGAGGCCCTTGATATGCCTGAAAGCCAACTATCTTTCCTCATTTAGACCATGTGATGATCAAAGATGTTTTTTTGCCCCCATGTAAAGAAGATCAGAAAAAAATGTGCCATTCCATTTGCATGTAGACCAGCAATGTGCTTTGAAATGAGCATGTTTTTCTCTTTTGAGCAAATGAAATAAGTCTTCTGTCAGTTTCCCAGTGCGAGTGAGAACATCAAAGCGAATGGCACTGCTGTCACCAGGGAAGCAGCTTTGCCTCAGTAAGGTTGGTTAGATCTCAAATAGGCTGGCCTGGCACTCACTGCCTAAACCATTAGGATGGCACTAGGTTCACTGACTGTTTAAAAACGAAGACATAAAATCCAGGCTAGTCATTGATTTACTTGAGAAATATAAATCCTAGTTTGAAATGTTTCTAATTTAGAAAGTATGTTATCTGCAGAATTAGCCAAACCCACTGGAATCAGTCTGCCATTAAATCTGGTTGGGGAAATTCACAGTTCTCAGTTGATAAATTCCCAATTTATTTATTTTATAGATTATAGATAGAATCAGTTGTATCATGGGAGATCCATACGGGTTTTGAAATTAACTCCACTCTGGAAATGAGAGTTGTGTACCTTTGTTGTGGGGTCTCTTTAAAATTGATTTTGCAATGGCAATGGAGTGAGTTGTAGTCACAGGCTGCACCCTGCAGACTCCTTGGGTTGCCAAGACATTTGCTGACAGCACAGTTATCGCAGTTAATTTTTGTGCATTTTGTCAGCCTGTGCATAAAAAAATTGCCATTTTTGAAGGGGTTGCAAGTCATTTGTGGCAGTTGATATATTGCTTGTAAATTGAGTTCTTTTCCAAACCCCCCACCCTTTTTGTTACACTGAGCTAAGTACCCATGAAATTGCCTGAATAATGTTGTTTAAATCCAATCTCACCACAGCCCCTCACCTCTATGCCCAGCCCCCAAACAATGACACATGGTGGGGTTTTTAGAAATTGCCATTTTCCTGTTTGCCACCTCAATTCACAATGGTGAAGCCTTGGTTCATTGAGCGAAGGCTATAGCTAGTCTCAGTTTCCACGTGTGCACTACTGAATTGAATTTTGGAACTGGGGGGAGGGGGGTTTATAAGGAAAACTGCATTTATATATAATTTTAATAGCATTGCACCTGCCTTTTGTCTGTGATGTGTACATGTGTTCAAAGGACCAATAAAATGCCATCAGCATGCCTTAAATAATTTGTATGTGATTTAAACAGTTTCATATTTGACTGGGATGTAGTTCACCTTTACCAGGCTAGTAATTCCCTGTAGATGCTTAATTTTTGTGAGGGGTCTCTATTCACGTTCTCCTGGATTGATTAAATGTGGAAATTCTGTGGCCATGGGTAAGACCCAGTAAGTGATACCACTTAGAAATCTCAACTGTGCCACTGCAATTAAACAGGCTTTTATCCCCTCCCCTTCATCCCTCCTTGCCTGGTATCCAAGGCTAACCCAATTCAATGCTAAAGAGAGTCTGAATTAATTTCACAATGCACTGATTTAACAGCGCCTAAGGTACCAGGCTTTGACAGAATGAGTTTTTAAAAAGATCCATTTGTCTAGGGATGAGCTTCCGCAGGAGGGTGTGAAAATGAGATGAAGAGAAAGCTCACATGGAGGAGGGGAGTGATGGAACAGTATGAATGTCAGTCCTAACTTACACCTTGCAAAGTCTTGTTTGGGTCGTTTAGAGTGTGCCAGCTGTTATGTATGGTTTTATTTGTATACATTTGGTTTTATACACCTGCTATTGTAGAAACACCGACAGTTTTCAGTGGGCTTTAGTCACTGGGATGTTGCCAGGTTTTAATGCTGCAGCAAATTCAGGATTATTGCAATTGATTGATTGATTGATCTGACTGTGTGGCTGCCAACTCCTAAGATGTTTCTGGTAATTAAACTCCTGGTCTGCTGTTCTCTTCTTTTAGACATTTTACTCATTCATTTCACTCATGCTTTTCTCTGTGTTTGTCCCATAGGTGAGCTTTTGATGCCCACCCATTCCCCTCGCTACCCCACTGCGGCAGAACTTGATGCCTACGCTCAGAGGACAGCCAACAACCCTCTGTCCATCAAGATCTTCCCCACCAACATCAGGGTTCCCCAGCACAAGCACCTTAACCGGACTGTAAATGGATATGACACAACAGGGCAACGCTACAGCCCCTACCCACATATCCATACAGGGGGCTATCACGGCCTGCTCGCCATCGTCAAGGCCTCCTCCTCATCAACTTCCACCTTTGTTCCTTCAAAAGGCGTTCTCAAGAACTCTGAAGGCAGACGGACTAAACTCTCTCCAGCCCACATAGCTATTGCTCCATACCCACCCCCTAATAATAGCACTTTAGCCAGTGGCCATGGCCAAATGGTATACCACACTGGGGCCTCGAAGCCTCCAGAGGGACCTGGACTGTCAGTTCCTCCAAATGTCACTGTAGCTGGCTCAGTGATTCCAGTAACTGGAGGCCGAGGCCTGGCCCTGCCCACACAGTCCAACCTCCCCTCCATCCAGAGCATCATTTACCAGATCAACCAGCATTGTCAGGCCCAAGCTCTGCAGCAAGTGTGTCAAGGGGCTGCAGCTGCACCATCAAATTCCAGCCCCTCAAAGCAGGGAACAACCATCATGGGGGTCTCTTCTAGCTCCTCAAGTGGAGGCTATGTGGTAGGAATGGGTCCACAGGCAAACATGGTGTACACAGGGACAGGACTACCGGTCCAAAATGCTGAGGCAATGAAGACTGGTGTGTACGCAGAGGGTATGGACTACATCCTTTGGCAGAAACAGCAACAACATCATCAACAACAGCAGCAGCAGCAGCAGCAACAACAACAGGCTGTGCTCCGAATGTACAGCGGAGGAAGTGGAGGAGGGGGCGCCATCAGCAAGTCTCCCGAAACTTGTGTTCCAGGAGGAGGGATTATGGCTGGCCAAGTGTCCTCCTCTTCCTCCAGACCTTATCACATGACAGCCAGTGCCAGCGGAGGAGGCGGGCTGGACAAAGTCAGCTCTTCCCCTTTGAACTGCGTGGGTATGCACGGAAATTTCTCTGTGGGTCAATACTTTGCCCCGCCATGGAACAGTGTGCTGGTGACACCTGACAGTGACTGCTACAACCCCCAGGAGCTTTTGGGCACCTCTACAGGAGGTCCCGTCACAGGGCACAGAGAGATGGGCTACCCACACCACCATCACCACTACCACCACCATCCTGCTGTGGACAGCGGGGGAGGCTTGTGCTGTAGCCTGCCCAGCAAGAGCATGTGCAACACATCTGTGTTGAGCAGCAGCCTGCAGTCTCTGGAGTACCTGATCAACGATATCCACCCACCCTGCATCAAGGAGCAGATGCTCGGCAAAGGCTACGAGACTGTGTCTGTGCCGCGTCTGTTGGACCACCAGCATGCACACATCCGTCTCCCTGTTTACAGATAGAGGGGGAAGAAGGAGAGGAGACGAATCAAGAGTTATGAATTTGTGAAGAAATCAAAGTTTAAAAAAAAAGACAAGATGTTTTTTGGGGTATGGAGTTATTACGAGTGGCTCGGATTTACCTAGTGTGGGAGCTTAGACGATAGCAGTTGTGCTGTGTGACCCTATGGTTTGGTGGTTTCAAGGCAGGCATTGGGAATCCTAAATATAAAGAGGTGATAGTGATTGCCAGTGGGAGAGAAAAGGGATTTCAAGATTCTCCAGATGTTCCATTGTGTGGTTTGCCAATAGGAATTTTGGATTAATTCTTTTTTCTTGTTTTTTTTGTGTTTTTTAAATATTATTTGGTTGTTTAACTTACCTGAACATTTTTGACAAGAATCATAGCCTGACATGAAGTGCATACGCCACTTGTACCCCCTTCCAAATACTAAGGATGAAGCTACTGTGTAGGTTGTCACTGAAAAGGTCTTAAAAGGGCCAACCTTGAGGGCTGCTCTCAAAACTCTGTAGCAGTGCTCACACACACACACACACACACACAAACACACGTATACATGTACCTATACACAAGAAGAATACAATTATAGGCAGTATTCGGGTGTTGTGTATAAGGATCATAAGGTTGAATTAGTACAATATTAGTTATTATTGCTGTTATAATTGATACATAAATTGCACTGCTTGAATCTTGTTAACTTTGAAGTTTGGAATTGGGTAGTTTGGATATGATATATTTAAGAAACTTGAAAAACTTGAACCTATTTTTGTTGTTTTATATATTTGTAGGTATATTATATGCATTGGCTGCTATGGGGAAAGTGTCTCAAATGCTTTTTTTTTCCTTTGTTTTATGATTGAATAATTCCTCTTTGAGCTGATGTGCAGTTTCTTATGTCCTGGTGTGAGACATAGTCACTGCATTGGTTCTGTAAGAACCAGGTTGGAGAGCTCTTCTGTCTTTTTCCTAACCAACACTGGAATCTACAATAAATCTTGAAATACTTATTTAAAAGGAAAATGTCACAAAAACCTACAAAAAAAAAGAAATGTTACCATGAAGAATGTGATCGGGCGGTTATCCACATAACCTTATGTGTATGTTAATGCGTGTATGTGGCTGAGTGCATGCGCGTGTTCATTTTAGTTTGTGTTCTTCAAAATCCTCAGACTTACTTTATTTTAATCAGGTCATTATAATTTTTTTTTACCACCATGACTGAAACAAAATGATTCCCCAGTCCGATGAACATCATATCTGAGTAATGTACAGGAGATCTTTTGCAAGTCTCGTTCCCTTTTTCTCGGAGGCTTTTGAAATTCATCAGAGGAAGTAGAAAAATCAAGGTTCCACCTGACTCCTTTATATCTGTTGTACTCTAGGCCCTTCCTCCGTCAGGTGTTATCAGAATGACAGAGAGGCAGGCACAAATGTAAAATCCTACTCTTGCAAAGGAGAACAAAATGAAAACAATCATGCCCTACCCTCTGGTGTCGGATGAAATGAGATGATGCCCACTTGCTCCTCCTCGTCCATTTCAGCCCCATGGTAGGGATGCATTTAGCCTGGGCCAGTCTTAACTTGATGATTCAGAGCAGTGAAATATTTATAATGACTGTGAGATTCCCTTGAATGTACTGCACTTAAATTACTGCGATGTTTCATTGCCTTGTGGGACTCAAGTGAAAGAGAAAAATTGGATCAGTGCAGCAGTCCTCTGGTCTTAAATTAGCATTTCTTTTGTCAGTCACATTTCTATGGTAAATTGAATTTATTAACTGGAGAGAGAGAGAGAGAGAGAGACGCCGCTTTGTTGTTGGGAAACACTGGCATCAGTCTAGATTTATGAAGTGCAATTATTATGACTGTATTAACATTTTTTTCTCTGAGCTTACACCAAAAAAATGTAAACTACAGTTGTCAATACATTCCCAATGTACCACATCCCTAATCCCTATTCTTTTTATTTTTGTTTTGAGGTGTAAAATAAATTCTTTAAGAATATATTCAGAAGGCCACATCTTGGCTTTGAAGTCTGTCATTATTTTTTAACTTATGTCCTCTAGAAGAAAGTGGGAAATTGGACCCCTTGTTCCAGAGTGGAGCGTGATGTTGAGCGTAGGTGCTGTTTTACATAGCACCATTAAAGACTTTTTTAAATTGATCATATTTTAATGTTTACACTCTGGCCATCCAAAGATAAAGGCAGCATTTTCAAAAAAAAAAAAAAAAGATTAAACCATCAATATTAAAGATTCTTTTTAAGGAGATGCAATTAAATATTTCTCTTCCCCCTGAAGACAACCCTCACTTAGTCTTAAATATGAGCCTTACATTTTCTGGGCTACTGGTATTTCTAGACACGCCACTGTCTTTGAAGGCTGACAAAGATTGCAGTCTAAAGAAAACCAAGCCCCTTGGCTTAAATTTGCACAGTAAGCCTCCTTAACATTCCACTGAAAATTTCTCATGTTGTTTCAACAGTTTAATACCCCGGCCACAGTCTGATTCCAGCATATTTTCTGTCTTGTAGAAATATTTTGACAGATTTACAGATACATCCCAACCCTAAATCCCCACCGCTTGGCTTCTGCATCAGAGCATTAAACCCTGTCACATGATGTTGGAGTGAAGAGGAGACACTTGAGCCGGTGGTGTTTCTGGTGTCTGCCCTTTCCCACCAGTGGACGTCCGAGGCACCAGGCCTTGCTGTTAATGGGACTATTGGGTGACGACTGCTGCTGGACACAGCCAGTGGAGAGTAATCATTCTCTCCAAGGGTTGAAATCAAACCCTTTTTAAATAGCATGGGGTTTCCTATTCAGCACAGAAAGGAATCTGGCCCTCATGACCAAAGTTCAACTGAATAAAATGGCCAAAGACGGGGGCACAGAATCAATAGATGATGTTACTTTTTTAAGAAAATTGCTGATTTAGTTAATACCAGATGGTGTTTGAATATTTTGACATCTTTACGTAATGGCGACGGGTTCTCCTGTACTGGCTCCGAGCTGTCGCCCCCCCAGCCCCCCCCACCCCTCTGGCCCTTAACACACATTAATTGAGCTCCTATTGATGGGATGCATCGTAGCCCCCTGTACCTCTGTTCCATTCCACTATTTTGGACAATGGACGCTTAGCCCATATTAGGATAATAGAATTAAATTTCAAATAGATCTGTGCGTGAGCTGATCCATGCGTGGCTCACTCGGCTGCAAAGGCAGAGTGGCATATGGCATGTCATTATCTAAGCCCACTCCCCCTCCGTCCGGGGCCAACAGAGTTCAGCGGTGCTTAAACAAACTGAAGGTTAGGACGGGCTGGCTGGCGTGGAAGGGGAGGACAGCAGGGTTTGTAGGCGGCGGTGGTGGAGGGGTGGCGTAGTGGGGGTTGCAAAATCACAGCCTCCACAGCATCTCAGAGGGCCTCAGCACCACACCATGGCGCCCCGGCTCTGAGGCCTGCTTTAAAAGCTGGGCTGTGTTTGATCGAGGGGATTTGTTTTCTGTTGGATTATACATGGTTGCTCCCTGCCTGGCGGAGGGGCCCTGTGCAATGTGACAGATCTCAGTAAAGGAAAGAAGGAAAAAAAAAGAGTGAAAAAAGATACAGGGAGGGATTTTGGGGTCAGAGAAGCCTCGAAGCATCAGTAATCAGGATAATTGCCATGTTCCTGGTGCTGGTTTGAGCCCCCCCCCCCCTCTTTGGCTCTGCTGCCATACATTTAGATCCAAGCTCTGAAGAAATCACCTTCTCGCTCAAAGACGTACTGTGCCTATATTTATGAAAATCTTGCCCAGTAAGATGCTCATTTGTAATTAGGTTTTTAATGCTTGGGAAAATATTTGAAGCTGTGTTGCCCATGGAAATGATGAATTACGCCAGTCAAACACGATGTGAGTAAGGACACTCAGATCCATCACTCTGTGGTCTCAGACTACAAACTATTGACTGTTAACGTGCTTTCAAGGGCAATGAGACACTGACGAGGACGGCCTGAGGGAAAAGTGGAGGGGGGAGCTGACTTGGGCCCTTCGTAAAAATCCCTTAGTAAATCCCAATAAGTCCACGAAGACCTTAACCCAGTGCAAAGGTCTGGCTGTATATTATGCACCTTAAACACTTGTGAGGGGGAAGGAGAGAAGGACGGGCCCGTTCAAAGCAGGGTTGGCTCTTTCACTCTCAAAACAGAGGGGACAGGAGGGGAGGGAGGGTGAGAGAAAATAAAGGCAGCTGCTCGCTCTGTGGAGTCTTGGCGCTGCTGCTCTAACCTACAGATGACAGGGGGGGTGCGGCGTGGGGGTGGACATCCCCTCCACGCTGCTTTGGTCATCCTCCACCATGTCCCCTGGCTGCCCTTGGACCCTTGGGGCCCTCGTCTCAGAGTTCTTCTCAGAAGCCCTCCTTAGCGTCAGAGGGATGAAAAAAAAAAAACTCAAGAGGCCAGTCCTCTCCATTTGGCTCCTACCTAGCAAGAAAATACTTTAATCAATAATTCACATGGTCATGAGGACCCTTGTATAGTTAACCCTCAAGCCTTAAAGCTGTGTTGCACAATATCCCTGGAAGATTTGTTGTGTTTGGCCACAGTTCGAACACCTCGCTAGCTCCTGAAAGCTACTAAATAAAACCCAGATGTGTGTGTGTGTGTGTGTGTGTGTGTGTGTGTATATATATATACAATTACATATATATTGCTGTTATTAAGACCATTAATATCATTAATTCATATTAATATTAGTCTCATTAATTTGGAGCAACACAAGTTAAACAATCAACACAATGAATCAGGATCTTTTTTCCAAAGTCACAGCCTCTGAGCTTTTTTCTAGACAGGCAAGGCAGCAGGTCGTAATTCCATGAGCCTACAGAGTTTTATTTCCTCGGCATCGAAACCATTTACGTTCAGCCCAAAAAAGCTTATGGCCTCCAAATATTCATTTAGTTTATGTGGTGGGTATATCGTGGTATCCAATCCAAACACAAAAGTCTGGGGATTTTGCTTTTCTTCTTCCTGTTTCTTTTCACTGTTTGTGTGGCTCTCAGAATGTTCCTGTGGACAAACAGCCCCCCCACCCAACCCCCACCCGAGTGATCTCAAATGCACCGACGCTGCCAAAGTCTGAGGGTGCTGCAACCTTGAGAAAATAATATATATGGAAATGGGAAATCTATAAAGCATCTTTCTTATTGTTCTCCCTGCAGTGTTGTATTTATGTTCAAAAAAGATTTTGTCTCCTCAGGATGAAAAAATGTAAAAGATACCATGCTTTTTTTTTCAGAAAAAAAATGAGATTATATGAGTCTTAGATTTCAAAATAAGAAGTCTGAATATTAAAAAAAAGCTGTAAAATCCTTTAGTCGTGGGGTTTTCAACTTTGAATGTGCCTACAGCCAAGCATCCCAGTGATTGCTTACTATTACCTTCTACTCTCTCTCTCCACTTCTGCAATCTCCCCCTTATCTCCTCACAACCATCATCTTCAATTTGCTGAAACTGCCACTGTCCCTCCTCCATCCTGACGACCACAGTAGATATTTTGTCTGTTCCTCCTTTTTGTCAATCTCAGGACTGAATTTTTTTATTTTAATGTAGATGGTTGGTTTTCATTTGACCTCTCCTCTCTTATGTATTATGGTTTGAAATAAGTAAATAAAGCAGATGACTTCTACACCTGTCCCAGTGCTATCTACTGATCCACAGTGTGCCCGTTTGTCGGTTGGATCTTTTCGTTCTTTCTTTCTTTCTGTCTTTGTTTGTTTCTTTCTTTTTTTCTTTAAACTGTATTTTGTATTGCTCATGTTGGAAACTGACAGTAAACAAATTGTCTTTCTTTCTAATAGCAACCTCAGATAAATGTTTTTGTTTGTTTATTTGCTGTCTTCCTTTGCTTCTTTCCTTCTTTCTTTCTCTCTTTCTGTCTTTCTTTCTCCCTGCTGCACACATCCTCTCAGGCATTTTTTAAGACCTCACTGTAATGATGGTAAGCATATTAGTCTTAGGATTCACCTTGCACATCACCACCATATGCTGGCCCTCCTCAATCCTGTTGTTCACTTGACCTTTTTCACCTTGCGCAGTGGTACATTGTGACATCACTGTAAGGCCTCACAGAACACGCGGTGTTTTTATGTCATCGCTGGAAAAAACAACCTCACCTTGGATCCTCAAACGCTTGGAAAAGAAAACAAAATATACCATGGGAATGATTGACATTTTTCCTGGATGAGGATTTGCTCTTAAGCGCAGAGGCAAAGACGAGCTAAGACTCTTTACACACAATTTACCAAAGTGGCCAAGACAAGGTGTCCTCCTGTGAAGCATAGATGATTCAGCCACACAATAAACTGGAACGTCAGTCTTCCCTCTGAACCTCGTTTGTTACAAATCATCACGCAGACACTGATCTTTATCACTTCCCGCAGGTCACACTCCTTTTTCTGCATATGCATCTAAAGTAGACATCCTATTTCCATCAGATGTGGCGGGGATGGAGCACGGCCCAAGGAAGAGCCCATTCAATTTTGATGTTGATCCAGGATTATTTCACTTTCTCTGATTTCAGTCAATCAATCAAATTATATTTGTACGGCCCATATTCACAAATCACAAGTGCTCTCACGGCTTGACAGGGTGCGACATTCTCTGTCCTAAACCCTCAGCAAGAGTGAGGAATAAATACCACAAAAAAAAAAACATCTGAAGAAGGAAGAAAACGTAGAAACATCAGGGAGAGCCAGATGTGAGGGATCCCTCTCTCAGACTGAACCATCAGCAACAAAACAGCATTTACAACGTCGATTGTAAGAAAAAAGTACTTAGAAATAAGAAAATGTCTGGTGGCGATGGAGGGAGCAGCAGTGACTAATGAAGTGAGGAGTTATCGTCAGTAACGGTAGAGAAGGTGAGTATTTGTGTGTTTGATCTTGTTGAAATCATAATCCATGGTGAGATGCTGCCACAATCAGACCTGTCAGAGAATCATCTTAAGGAGAAAATTGAGTTATTGATATAGTCTATATTCTGTGCGTGTATAGTCTTAATTCCTTAAGAAAAGGACAACACACACCAAATCTAAATGTTTAACAACGAAGGTAGCACAAGGAATTTGAGACTGACGCTTTCCCTTCCTTTTTTCCTCTCCTCACTCCCCACCTCTCCACCCACCTAAAACATCAGATAAGCCGTAGACTGATGAGCCAGCCGCCTCCATCAGAGCGTGTGGTACTGGGAGACTGCACACTGATTTCATACACGCTCGCTCAGACAGAAAAAGAGCTCTGTGGAGCAGAAATGCTTCTCTTATTAGCAAAACTCATTCACCTGCACGCCACATTGAGTCCCTGGCAATTTCACAATAAATCATGAAAGATGCCTACGGAGGCCGGGGCAGCAGGCTGACGCTCGGCCGCGGCCGTGCCCTCGGCTGTCAGTTTAGACACTCTGCATCATTTCGGGTTCAGCAGCCTCGTTTCATCTTAGATGAACTGAAAGGTCATCCCGCACGCCACCCAGCCAATATGTCTCTGGCGCCTCATCTCCCAGTGCTTCCAGTGATTGCTCATTCCATTTAGAAATACCACACCTCAGTGAAATATTTCACTGCAGGGCTCGTGGACGGCATTTCAAGGAATTATTTCAAGGAGGAGAATTAGTGCTGACTTTAAACTGGGAGAAATCTGCAACTGGATTTTTCATTAAGCTGAGCTGAGTCTGATTTTATCTTTTTGCCTGTAGAATGATTCAGTAATCTTTCCACCCATCGACGCCTTTGCAGTATTTTTGCTCGCGGAATGGTAAGTGAGATTGTGACCAATATGGTTTTCCTCCCCTGCATCTGGCTGCCGGACCTCTGGAAGACAATGAATGGCGCGGTTGAAGCCATCAGACAGTTTGAAGTGTTGTTTAGTGAATAAAGAATGAGTTGGCCCAAGTCCAGCCCACTATCCACTCCAGTCTCATCTGCCTAAACACCTTGAAGCTTAACTGGCTGGTCAATAGCTGAAGAATGTGTCTGTTAGTGAGTCGGTTCCCTCAACGACTGCGCGGTTGCTAAATGAGGGTCGTTACCACACGACCCTGCTCGGCCTCCGCTTCAGTCTGCTGAGACGCATCTGTGGTGGCGAGCAGTCGCAAGCGCGCCGCAAACAAGCTGCAAGCAAGCGGGCCTTTTTGTTAACAGCCCGAGCGCGGGGGTTCCAGAGTTGCTGACAGTGTCACTTGCAGGACCGAGCCCTGCCCTACTTAACAGGCTGCGGGGAGGAGGGCAGGCCAAGTTGTCAGCAGCGCTAGGTGCTCACTGCTTAGATAAACCTGGAGGATTAGTGGCCCAGTTAAAGTTGGGGCAAAGAGGATTAGCCTCTTCTCTGAGGTGGCGAGAGATTCCCTGTGTCCTTCAGTGCTGCTGGCCTCAGAGCGAGAGAGAGAGAGAGATGAGTGGGAGGAGGAGGAGGGTGGGAAGCGAGGCGTGAGGCCCTAGTTAACGCGAGGGAGAATCACCGCGGTTTAAAAAGGAAAACCAAAGGTGAGGCGTAATGACGGGAGGGGAAAAGCGGGTAAGCACTTCATAAATTGCTGCTAGCTTGTGGTTTCATTACTAAGGCAAAAGCCCATAATTATGTAGCAGGTGTTAGAGAGAGGTCAACGAGACCTGAGATCCACAGGAGAGGAAATATAAGTGGACGGCTTGCTACAAACTATAACCTATTATGGTAATAACAGTTTACTCTGACAATACAATACATTCAGCAGGAGAGAAAAACAGAAAACGTGTGCAGGACAAGACCCTCATCGGGTATGGGTAAGACAGGCAGAGGAGTTTAAACCTCTGCTGCCATCAGCAGGCCAGACGAGGAACTACAGCTGATCGTTTGAGGAGGAGGAAGATCCAGATCAAAATCTTTACTATGTGTAATTAGGAGTTGGGTTGAAATGGGTCTGTTTGGTACCGAGCGAAACTCTGCGACATCACAAAAAGTCCTGTTTCAAATAGTAAAAGGAGGTGAGGGTTACACTGGACACAGCATGTCCCCTGGTCCTCAACAATACACACGCCATAATGGGGACAAAATTGGAGATCATAGTTCTATAAATAAAGCTGGTGCTTTGTTTATAAAACTATAACCACCCTTATAATCTGGCCCTGAAGGATAGTTATAGTTCTACAACCAAAACGAATGTTTAATGTTTATTTACTAATATTTTTCTTGTTAAAACATAAATGGGAAAATGCAGAACTAAAGTAAAATAAAGTCTTCTTTCTTGCAGTCCTCTTTCACACATCATAAATCATTCATGATATTCATAATGTGATCATGCACTGAACTTCCACACCTTGTGAATTTTGGTGAGCAGCACAAGTTCTGGGCTAAAATAATCATATGGATGATTCAAGTGCTGATTATCTCAAAGCAACCGGCAACCGAGTGCGTGTATAAATATATTCAGTGTTTATTGTTCTGTGCAGCAATGTACAAACCAAATAAAATGCATAGACATATCTCAATGTAAACACAGTGCGACCTTCAACAGTAATGAATCGGTCTAAATGAAGTGTATTGTCTCTCTGCTCCTCAGCAATGTGCATTAACACGTATAGATACATACATTCAGGAGCGACGCAGAGAACGAGAGCCGCTGTATAGGGCATTGAGCCAAGAGCAACGAAAACACTGCAGCAAATACAGGGAAAGTACATAATGGCGAGGCCTGAGAGTTGATTATGCAAATACCCCAGCTGCAAAGGAACAATAACTCGGGAAATTCAAAGACAAACCGTAACACGGAAGGCTATTGTCTCATATTTGCACATTTGCTTGACAAGTACAACCTGCTCATCATGCCCATCTTGTTCGGAACAATGTCTTTGTATTCCTATAATAATGGACACATCAGAAATTGGCACAGTGCATTGTTTCAGTTCAAATGAGAGCTGCCTGTTCCGCCAGCCCAAGCATGAGACTTTCATAGTTTTAAAACTATTTGACTGATACTATATAGAAAAGAAAAGACAATGTATTGTGCAAAACACTCTCGTTCTATAAAATCCAGCATATACATTTAATAATTTATGCACCCATTATATATATTTTTATATAATAAAGACAAGCCACTAAAAGCTGAATTCTAGTGTATAAATGTATAAATATTTACTAATGAAGGTTTTCTTAAAAATATTTCTCATGTATAAATGGTTCAAAACTTGTGTTTACACTGCTACTACAAAGTATAATTTATGTATATGAAATATACTTCTTGCTTCTCTGGTTTTGTCTGGCTGCGTCTCTGTTTTCTATAACAAGATAATGAGAGAGTAAATGCTAAAATATTTAAACTCTTTAAGTGTTCAGATTTTGATGTCTAACATTTTAATTTTTTTTTTTTACCATATGATTAAGCACCAAGGTTTTTGTTTCTCTATCTATTTAGTGTTCTCTAAATCGCACTTGAGTTATTTCAGGACATTGTCTATCCAGTGTCTCTGTGCTCTCAGTCCTCTGTCTGACACTGGCTGTCGCACTGCAATATTTTCTGTACTCTGTGAGAACTAAAGGCACATGAGATTTGTGCAAATTAGAAGCACTTATTGGCCAAAGTGTCCCCTGCAGAGTCGTGCCGCTGACGCTGATGGTGCTCCGCTGTCTCTTCAGAAGAGGGACAGTGCTCGTCCTCTGCTGGTGTCAGCGCCTGCGTGTCAGAGGCTCCATCTCCACCACTGCCTCACGACCCTTATTTAACTCCACCACCCGTGGGACTACTGTGGACCAGCGGTCTGGATGGGGATAAAAAAAAACAAAAAAAAAAAAAAAAAAAGAGGAAGGAATTGATTTAATTTGTGTGAATGAATATACAGTATGTGTTGCTCACGCTGTGTTTGTCTGTGCATTTATTCATGAGAGAGCAGTGAGAATCTCACCTCTCCTCAAGACTCCGACGCCCTGCTGCTGCACGTTGACTTGGCCTGGGTCCTCACTGATTATCGCCATGTTTTGATTCCAGTGACACCAGCGAACCTCGTCCACTCTGATACATGAGCACAGTGCTGGGGTTGACAGTTTTCTCTGTAGTGGCATTGCCACTGCGGAGAGACAGCAGAAATAAATCATGCAAAATACCTGAAGCACCAGCGTCGGTCAGGTGTGCCATCCCAGTTCTTCCCCACAGTCACCATCTCCCCGGCTCGAAAAGACTTACGCAGGCACACCGGGAACGAGCGCTCGATGTCCAAGATGGTCGTTGCCCACTGTGAGTACACATTATTTAAACATGTATTTATTCCACTCAGACTACAGAAACAGACATGAATAAACCATAAAGGAATCACACATTCCACAAAATGTATGGAATGTGTGATTTTGGTGATTCCCTGCTCATGCCTAAGATTGACATTCATGGTTTTGAGGAAACTATTGTAACATCTATTGGATTTATTATGTTATGAATAAGAGTTACATGCCTTCCTGCCAAGGAAGATCCACACCAACATTTAATTTGTATTATCCTGATAGAAACTAACTTTGTTTTAATAAGTCACACACACTTTGTTATCCTTTTACCAAATTTTGTGAAGCTCTATTCGGTTGTTTTTGTGTAATCTTGAGTACAAACATACAAACCAACAAAGGAAAACGGTAAATATAAAAACAAATTAAATTAATTGCCCAGCTTTCTTTTTTATCTCGCCCATTAACAGGTCAAATGTCCACTGATCAAGCACCTGCTCCCACAAGCAGCTCACCTGAAGCTTCCAGATCTTCTTGCTTTCCTTGGACACCTGTCCCACCGTCTCCCCCATCAAAGCGATCAACATGTTGAGCAGCAGCACAAACGTGAGGATGATGTAAGTCACCAGCAGGATGAGGAAGACGGCAGGATACTGGGCACTGTGGATCATGTCCAGTTCTCCCATCCCGATGGTCAGCTTGAAAAGGTCCAGCAGGAAGGTGCTGAACGTGTCAGGGTCCCTGCAGTGTGGGTAGGTGGGGCAGCCCCCTTCACACTCAGTCCCCGGCGGAGGACACACGGTCAGCAGGGACACCAGGGCTGCGGGGTACGAAGAGACGAGGTCAAACATTATGTTAGCGATAAGAACCTCGTGTTTAGTTTAGCTTAGCATAAAAAGTGGAAATGGTCTAACCCCCTGTTTGATCTGTGCTCAGTGGACTAATATTTATACATGTGTGCGCAGCGCGGAGCTGATCCAAATCAAAATCCAGGACCAATGACTTTGAAAATGTGGTTTCATAAAAGGAATGTTCAGACTTGTGAGATTCATTTCCTTTTTAGTTGCTGCTGGCCCACAGATCAGGAGAAAAGTGGGCCACAGAGGCCACGCCCAGTGCATACCAGCTTGTTATGTTCCCATTTAGAAATGACAATAACAGTGCAGGCGTTATTTCATCTTAACATGAGACTTATAAAGACACTGATGCTTTGGCTTGCCAGTCTCTAAACCTCATTTGAAATGCATGTCGGTGTACTTTGACAAGCGCTGGCAAATCCCCCTCTATCTGTAGAAGTGAAAAACAAAGGGACATAAGCCTACCTGATGCATATCCAATCATGAAGAGCACATACACCAACAGAAACCTGAACAGGTCTTTGAAAAGAATCTGAGCATCAAAGAAAGAAAGTTAAAACACGCTGTGATATTTGCACTGAGCGACTGTCTGTTGCGTGTCTCACCTTCTGTATCATTATACTGTAGGTGCCAGTGAGCTTCAGGCCTCTGGTGAAGTAAAGTGTGTTCATCCAGCCCAGGACGAGCGCAAACACCATCACGGACACGTAGGCCTTGATGCCCGACAGGTACAGAGCAGCTGTGACTACAATCAGCACAGAGTAGATGAAACTGGAGGAGACAGAGGAAAACGGTGTCAAATAAACTCCGCAGTAATGAATAAAGAAGAGTGCTGGTGTCGAGCACTGCGGGACAATGTAGACATCACAGCCATGCTGCTAATCACCTAAAGCATCGCAGTTCAGAGGCACTCAACATTATCTGCTCTTTGTTTGGATCATGGGTTTAATTAGAGTTGCAAACTATAAAACATGCCAGGGAGAGGGCTGAGATATTAATTAGATGACTCATTTAGAGGATGCAAATTTTGCCTTGGGTAAAAGTCAGCAAAGAGCTGAAGCCCCGATGAGGAAGAGGAGGGAGGAGGGACAGGGGAGTGGGACTTACTACAGCAGCTGAAAGGAGCCATCAATAAATAAAGATTTCACCCCGGGACACTTCTTCAGGAAGACGTCTTTAATCTGCAAAAAGGAGGAGAAACATTTCATCGCGACAACAACGCTACTGTGTTGAGATTGATCTGGGGAACAATGGTGAAGCAAGTAATAGCCAATGTGTAGATATGTGTCAGAGCCTCAATGACTCACATTGGTGAGGAAGAAGAAGATTCCTGACGCCAAGGTGACGACCTCCCCAGCCATCCGCGTGTAGTCAGTGGAGGTTTTGTACGGGTAGGGAGGCTGGAAGGAAGGACTACGCACTTATATACTTTTCTTAAAATTAATCTGAATATCTCAGTAATAAAACATACTCAGTACAGAACGCAGTACTGAGTGCAGACAGAAAAAATATGTACATGGTACCGTCTTAAACGAGCTATAAGCTAGTAAGGCAGAAACCTAGACCATATATGAAGCCCACCTCTCCCTGCGTTGGGTGGTAATATGCCACGAGGGTGAAGATGATCATGGTGATGAGGTAGGAAACCACGCTGATGTAGAAGGTGACTGCACCAAACTTCTGCCACTTGGCCCTGAGCAGCTCGTTGATGGGCTCCACTGCCAGCATCTCATGACGGTTCTGAAAAAGAGACGAGAAACATTCCTTAACACGCACATCGTTTTTATTGCACCCAGATATTTGAGACTTCTCGTGTTTTGTCTTTTTAAATCCGCCCTATATTAAAGGTTCAGTGCGTAAAACTCAGTGATAGAAAAACTTGACTAACACCTCATTGCGACTGTTGTAGACGAGGATTTCCAGCACAGATGGCTCCTCTCCACATGTATCCAGCGATGACAGATCGTAGAGGGATGAGTACACCGGACCGTACGCCCAGTCCTTAAACTTTCGAGACAGGTGACGAACTTCTTCATCTTTGATCTCTCGCCGGATAATGTGCTGAAAGACCTGGAGGGACACGGAGAAGCTGGCCTGATGCAGAAATGTGATGACAGACCCTGACTGTGGTGACGCTGCTCGACACAGCGATGCATCTTACCCCTATCTTGCCCAGTTTGGCCGCCATCATGAGTGGTGACATGCCATCACAGTTGAGCACTGTCTCCAGGCTGCATTCTGGGTAGAGCTTAGCGCTCTTGATCAGCAGCAGGTCGTACATCTTTGTGAGGAAACGCGTGTTGTCCTTGGTGTTGTCTCCGATGTGCACCAGGGCGTGCAGCACCGTGTTGCCGCGGGAGTCCTGGCGCCGCAGGTCAGCTTTCTTGTGCGGGTTCTCCGTCAGGTAGTGCACTATGTCAGGCTGGTTGGTGCACGCCGCCAGTGAGAGAGGCAGCTCACCTGGGCCAAAACACACACACACACACACACAGAGTGACTTCATGGTGAATTCGCAGGGGATCGAGAGCGTGGCACCTCAGATTAAAAATAAGCAAATCAACAGGAGGGTTAATTAAGAACTGTAGCTGGCATCTGTATGTTTTTTTTTCTTCCCCAAAGCATACTAACCACGCATCAAAGATGTGACTTAAATCCCCGCTATGAAAACAGCACAATTAGCAGTTGTTGGAGGGAGGGGCGCAATGAGGCCAGAGAGCCAAAAGCAGCTGCTGAAAACGAGCCGTTGCCATGGGTGACAGATTACTTTGTCACCTCACATAGAAACGCTCCTCTTCATGGATTTGCACGGGTGCATGCAGAGTGTTAGCGTGAGTCTAAATCCCATTAGCCATCAGCCCTGCCAGGTTCCTGTTCACCTCGCTGCAAAGCTCCGCGGCAAATTACTCACACTGTGCCCGGACACGCTGGGATTTGGGAATGACAACCGTGCTAAGTGCAAATAGAAATCACCTCCTCTGCGACGAGTGGGGAGTGTAACGTTTGAATGTAATCAAAAATGCAATTCTTAAAATTAGGTAGTAAAAAAAAAAAAAAAAAACAGCTACCTCTATTTTAACGTTTGTGATAAGTGATGTCAAAATCAAGTCTGGATACTTATTACATACTACAAAATTATATATATACACACACACATATTGTTTGTTTGTTTTTGTTTTGTTGTCTTTTTTCTGGGCATCATACAGCAAAGGAGGCTTTAGTGGCTGAGCAGGAGCCAGCAGAGGGCAGTGTTGAGTTTAATTTACAGACTGTTTTATTCATTCAACCCTCCTGGTCTTAAAGGTCAGTGAAGTCCGTCCCACCAGCAGAGGAGGTTTACTTTTCTGCACTGCAGAACACAGACACCTTTCACTGGATACGCCAGTTGGACACGCGACATTGGCGCTTTACCGCCGGTGGCTGAACATGCCACCCTTCAGAAAACATTTGGGTGTGAGGTTAAATAAGAAGAAAGAGAGGGTGGGTCTAATGTCACCTCATGTCTGCGTGCCAGAGGAGGTTTTCTTTCCTTGCCAGGAAAATGTACCACTGGTTTTTACGGTTTTATCTTGGCAGCCGCTTTAACACACGTCACAAAACTTTGGTGCCGCTCGCGGTTGTAAGAGACTGAGAGTTAACGTGGAAACTGAAAGTGAAAAATGAAGACACAGAAATCTCAGACCGACACATCAGTCAATGGAAAGAAAAAGGCAGAAATTTTTGCTCAACTCCACAGCTGTGTGTTTCAGGGTATGAGTACAGAATAATGAATTTGAAATGAGCAGACAAAGGTCATTACCAAAGTAGAAATAGCCCCCTTCATCTTTGGGCTGAAAGAAGCGACCTCTGGCCTGGGCATGAACATCAGCGCCCTTCTCCACCAGCAGCTCCACATACTGTTTACAGCGTCGCTCTATGGCAATGTGGAGCGCTGTTTGTCCTGACAACACAACAAAACAACACAAACATTAGCCCCTGCCATGTTTGCTCAGTTTACATGTGAAGTAATTACTCAACCGAAGTGTGAGGAGCTTCATAATGTTGACAGGCAAATAAGAACGTTACAGAAGTCAAACAGTGTTGATGTTAGTTTTTTTTTCCTGAGAGAAAAAGAAAAACCTTTAAGGTACTAGGTAAGGTATTAGATAAATATGCAAATAGAATTAATGACGAATGAGAAGCTCTGATTTTGTATTACAAGCTATTAGATGGTAAAAAAAGGCTCCTGTCCCCGTTGTCTCATAAGTAATAATGTGAAAGGTGAAATCCAAACAAAGCTGTGTTACTGAGCTACAAAAATATTCCTTCTCCTTCTAATTGGGCCTCACCAAGCATCCTGTCAAACCCAGAGTAACCAACAGCAACCTCTGTCAACCTCAGCTCAGAGGAAGACAGGGAGACTGGGGTCTTACACACTCTACAGTTATAATAAACCTGCTTTAAGACATTAGCTGTCTTGAAAACACAGACATCAGAGTGTTTCAGTCGCTCCGGATATTTTCCGGATCTTTTCTTGACAGCCTCTCAGGTGAAATGTCCAGAAAATGTCCCGAGTGCCCCAGTGAGCCTGAGAATAGAGCAGGAATATTTCCTTTCAGTTTTGTTTCACCTCTGTAGTAAAGATCCCTGAAGGGTGCGTTGATGAACTCTCTGAGGTTTCCGGTCTTCTCTGCGATGTCGACCAGCAGTGGGATGGTGTCGTTCTGACCCCCGTAAAGGTTCATCAGGGCTTTAGGCAGACAGGTCTTACCTGTGGATGGCTCTGGTGGAAACATGCGACGAAGGAAGAAGAATATTTCTGTAATTAGGCAGGGTTGTTTAAAAAGGTTAGACCCATGTACCCACAGTGTCTCTAAGTCATTTGCCCACAGTCTAATCAGATGTCTACTCATTGTTACTTCAAACTTGATCTGGTTTTAATGTCCAGTCATGTACATGTGACTGTGCTGGGAGTGACGATACACACGGCCACAAAGCCAGAGAATAGTTGTCTCATGAAGTTTTCAGGGTTCATGAGAACAAACTGTTAAAAACAGGGGTCAAAGTAGACATTTGCTATTTTTAGTGTTTTTTCTAAAGACTGTTGGCTCCAGTTAACGCTCTCTGTGAGACCGCAGTTTGCTGTTAGTTTTCTCTGCTCCTTGTTATGAGCCTTGAAAACCTCCTGAGACAGAAGCTTTGTTTGGCCCGGCCTGCAGTGGCACAAAGTCTCTGACATCACCCCACCTTTTCCTTCTGACATCCTCTGAGCGAACAATAGCAGAGAAGTAGTTCATGCAAAAGGTCAAAGGTAGATCGGGCGGGGGTTTTGCTTTGGAACAAAGGCAGAGTCCGGATATTCAAAAGTAAAAGAGGAAACTTTTTTTTTTATTTTTCTCAGAAATCAGGACACAGATATTTACTTATGTTAGTCTTACCCCTGAACTCCTCATCAGTTAACCTCTTGCCGTTGCTTTGCAGGTACTCTAAGAGGCCGTCGAGGGCCCCGGGGTCGCCGCGTGACACACAGTCAAACAGGAGAGCACGGTTGAATGTTTTCATGACCTTTGGGGGATCTGTTTGACCATCATCACAGGACATCTCAGCTTTACTGGGGGCACACAAACAGAACACAGTCTTACTGGTGGATATACAATGATTACATCTGGAATGTCTTAGAACTTGATTCGTTTTTTTTGTGGATAAACCATCTTTTACTTGATCAGCCACACCCTCCACGGCTTCACTAAATAGACCTCTGTGTGTATTCGGTATGACAGGTAGCCAAAAACAGGCAGCAGCCTAAATATTACCTCAACGGCTGCAGACTGACCTAACAGAATCCTCTCTGTTAGATCAGTGAACAGGCTGAATGAAGGACTACAGTGTGCGTGCGTGTGTGAGTGTGTGTACACTTCCTACAGAGCAGCAGTTGTGGGAGGTTTTTGTTTTCATGACAACATTTTTCCAAACCAGCCCTTTTGTATGTGGAAGTCCAGTCAAGGTTTTTACTGCTGCTGCTCAGACAAAAATTAAAACACACAACCATTAAAACCTGGAAAGTCATGAATTCAAGTTCTGAGACAGTGAGGCTCCTTCTCACTTTCTTAGAAGCTTCTTTCTGCGTCTCTTTTGGTTGCTCATGTTGCCATAGGTGCCGTAGTCAAAGAGTGAGTCCATGGGTGCTTTCTTGGGTCCCTGAACCACGTTCGACTCATATATGGTGGACTCCAGCAGGTCCATGGGGTTGGAAATGCCCTTCTTGAAAGCACCCTGGAACTTCATCCGCAGGTTCTGTCTGCTGTCCACAGGCTGGCCGGGCTGAACCAGCTCCAGAGCTCCAGCTGCCGAATCCTGGCTCGTGTCCTGAGTTGACGGGGGGACATCTTCGCTCTCGAACAACTGCGAGAGGTCGGAGAGGGAGAACGCTGCATCCGCCTCAGGCTGGGCGGCCTCGCCATCACCTGTGTCCGCAGAGAGAACAGCTTTGGCGGGAGCAGAGGTGAGAGTGTCAGCCTTGGACAAGGCAAGGTGGCACCTTTTGAAGAGAGCAGGACGACCCTGGAATAAAAACCACGACACAAGGGTCTTTAGTCAGTTCAAATTCACTCAGACATCAAATGTTTCCCATTGGTACATATTTCATAATTTGTCAGATTAGTTGGCTTCTGTTTTGAATAACTGCAAACTGTAATTTACTTTTTATGTTTCAAATTTGAATTAAACTAATTTGTTAAAGAAAAAAAAAATGCTGATCATTAATACAGAATGTGGGTTTATGTGGGTTACTTCCCCACATGCCTTTATAGCAGTATTAAGAGAACTGAGATGGACTTCATGATGGTTGGCCCATTAAATCTGATATGAGTTACATTATAATGACACCTCTTTAACTCAGCGTCAAAACGATTTTTAAAAGAAGTATGAATAAAAACCATTCAGATCCTCTCAGAATTCCTCTCATAGTTTATAATAGACACATTAAATATTGCTGAATATGAGGCATTTGTCATGAAATGATGCTCTGCTCTCCTGCCTAAGCATTTAAGATGTATTTAATAAAAAGATGATCATTTTGGGGATCTGAGAGGGTGTGATGTTGGCTGTATTAATTCTGGATCACCTCTGCTCATAAAGGAAACCCTACAGAGTTATAACAGTTTTATAATGTACTAGTACATCTAGAAACACTAAAGGGTTCCTGGAAGTTTGAAACAGATTTTAAAGTAAACCCTTGACAGTTAACCCCTTTGTACCTCATTCATCCCTTTAACATTGATGTGCCAAATTCCTCTTCAGCAGAAACTGGAAATGAGGCTGAAGCATGTGGGCCTGAAGAAACAGAGTAAACAGACCAAAGCAATGAGTGTCAGCAGAACACAGAAGGAGCTCTGAAGCTAGAGGATAACACAGCAAAGGACTGATGCTCAAACCGCCGTAGTTCTGTTTCCTCTCCCTGGTCAGAAGGAGCTTTTATACAGAGAAACACAGCGGACACATGCAAAGTGCCACAGGTCCCCTGGCCTCTCAGCCTTCCACAAACACAAACCGTAAATTCACAGCAGGCTATCACTAATGTTCAATCCAACTTCCTGGCGTCCCTCCTCAGCTTCCTATAGAATGGCTCTTTCCTGAGTTTGTCCATGACAGTGACAGCTTATCTAGTCCAGAGCGAGCAACACAAACAGAGGAGCTGGGGTTGACCTGAGGGAGAGGGGTGACTCATGCCCCCTTCTGACATATGGGGATTATCGTGCCTTTACACCTCAGCGGGCTTCTGATAGTGGAACAGACAGAGGGACAAAGAGGAGTCTGCCCTTGCTAACGACTACTATAAAAACTCCACAACAATGGAGGGTGTTTAGCGGTGAGAGTGAGGACCTGCTGTGTCTAGGTTGGGTGACTTTTCTACGTGTTTACATCAAAACAGAAAATAGATGCAGTGCAATTATTAAAGTTTACAAGAAAATGAATTGTGGCTTAAGTAAATTAATGGGGGGAGAGGGACACAAAAAGAGGAGGCCGTGGTGGAATATATTTGATCAACATATTCATTCACAAACAATTAAAAATCAAAGATGACTTTTTATAATGTTCATGCTTTTTAGAAAGAATAGAATAGAAAGCATTCTATTCCTGAGTACTTAATTTAAAGTTTAGGTGAAGTTCCATCATTCTAACTCACTCACTAAAGAGAGTAAGAATGACAGACTCCGAATCAGAGTAGGAATTTACCTCGATGTGACAAGCTGACTCCTCTCGATGCTCTCAGATTCATGGGGTCGCTCCAGAGTTAGAAAAAACAACCCTCCGCCTGAGTTTCTGCCTCCTGTCTACAGGATCAGTGTGTTTCCAGCCCGGAGAGTCTCACTGAACTGCACTTCTCCTGTGACCGCTGAGTTGCACCAGAACAACGGGTGCTTTCACACGCTTCTGGTTGGACAAGTTAGGTTCTGCTGGAAGCTCCAGCCCAAGCGGAAATAAGACGCAGCTCCTCTTAAGGCCGCTAGGGGCAGTGGCGTGTCACTCCAACGTGTCCATTGGTTTCACCAGATTCATTCATTCATCTGTCCCTCAAGACACCATTGATAGTAACATTTGCAGAAGAGTAAAATACTTTTTTATTTGCTTATAGCGGAGTATTCATTTAAAGTGGCAACAAATAAAGAGCTGGTGTGAATGTATTTATCCTCCAATCCTCTCAAACAGAGAGGGAGAAGTTCTACAAGGAAAGAAAATGAAAAGCACACGACCTGCTGCTCATATCTTTATTGTATATTGCACTTGATCTGAAAATTCACAATTTGTTGCTTTGCACAGTAGAAACACTGCAACATTACTTCAGCCAGAAACAATCACCAGAGTCATAGGCCATCAACACATCCAACTATATCCAGGCGTTCTGTCCATCAACATCACATTTGACACCAAGCTGGATTTTAAACCAAAGCAGCTATCACACAGTTGTTTTCTGTATCAACAGCAGTTAAAATGCTATGGGCCAAAGTGTATCAAAATAATTACCGAAGCAGATCATACTATTGAATTGGGATTAGTTGTGTGGTAACCCAGACACTCCACGTCCTCTTAATCTTATTTAAAAGTTCTTCTGGTGAAATGTTCTTATATCTGTGAAAGCGCAGAGCCATGGCCATGTACATAAATGACTCTACTAATGAAAAATAATTAAATTTAAAAATGAAGACGAAAACTTTGCCCCAGAATCCAAAAACAACAGTGAGGAAAAGACTCATAGAGCAAAGCCAGAGGCAGAAACGATGATTAGTGCAGAAATATTTGATGTGAGTATTACAAATACACTCTCACAGTGAGGCAGCAGACGGCCTGCAGGGAGCCCAGTCAATATGCAGACCACACAAGTGGTGACTGCATCATGTAAATGACTGAGTAAACTACACGGATCACTGGAGAGAGGAGGAACGTCACACTGAGGAGTCGAGGTCAGCGTTCATCTTACTGTACATCTCATAAATAGCATCGACAGTGGCAGAAAAGTTGATGAGGAATTTTCGGATTTTCTCCAGGCATTCCTCTTCCTTGACTTCTCGGCCCTTGGAGAGCGCCTTCAGGAAATCGGACTTGTACGGAGCAGCGTAAAGAGCAGCCTGTGAATCACACACGTTTCAAAATTATACACCACATGTGTTTTTCTGACAAGCTCTCTGCTTTCTTCTCCGGAGATCCTAATGTCCAAAAACTGCTATACCAGTGTGTATTTAAATAAATGTTAGGAGGAAACTGACCTTGAAAAGCTGCTGCACAAACCAGCTATGGTACCTCTTCAGGGCAATTTCATAGGCTTTGGTGATGTTGACTCGGATGAGGTTTGGGTTGGTTTCATCTTTCTCGCCGTCCACTAGGCTCTGAAGGAAGACTTGGATAAATCGTAAACCCCTGTTGAAAAACAATTTTTGAACAAACAACTTCACAAAACAAAACCCCTGCCCCCCAACAAACGTCAAATTTCTCGAACCTTTTCAGCCACATGAGAGCAAAGGTCGCTCCAACTTTGGGCCATCCTGCTCCATGCATTTCCTTCTCTGCCTCCAAAATCTGCTGCAGGGTCTTGAACCGTCCTGGGTTGGTATCATATACCGCCTTGATTTTCTAAGGGAAGAAACAAAAGTGAATGAGTTATATACACATCCAACATATTCACCTCGAGTCACGTTAAATACTGATTGTGCTTACTGTGATGTTTCCAGATAGGTCAGCTTTAATTGGTGCAAAAACAGTAGAACCAAGGCAGTCTGAGGAGAAATATTTCAACAGGATGTGAGAGAATCGTATCATTCTTAGTTTTTTTCTCCTTTTATTATAATTTAATATTACAAATGTTCTCACTATTTAAAACTCTTTCTTCAGTGTTGCCCTAATACTGTGTAGAACACATTAAAGATTCCAGAGCTTCCACAAATCCAAAATATTGCAGGCTTCATTAGTGGGGTATTTAATATGTTTTAAAAAGCTGCACTGCTGTTACGCAGATTCTTTCACTTAATCCTCTTCCCCATATTCATCATAAACTCTAATAGCAGCAAAGATCTGGACCAAGCAGATAAGGAATCTGTGTGTAAATTCCATTTCGCACATTTGGCTCGAGTAGTCAAAACTCCTCGAGCTGACAATAACACCGGCAAATAAAGCCAATGTACCGTATTAGGCCTTGTTAGGCTAATCATCAGAGTATTATTATTAGGTGTCTTTTAATTAGGCGAATGAAAGGTCTGAGTATTTGGTCACAGGCCTGCGAACAAAGACACATCTCGAGTGGCGGCCACACGCGGCTCCTGGCTGACCCACTGACACAGCACACAGTTTCAGCCTCTGAGCCGTTAGTGGAAACTACTAGAGACGAAATCCACTCTGTGGTGCTGATGTGATGCATCGTCACAACACCAGCAGCATCACTTTACAATGAATATTACTGTTGTGCACACCATGAAGCCAAAGCCAGTCAAACAAGCTGCTGTTAAAAGACCTGACCATGAGATGTGTGTATTTATAAATATATACTCTACAGTACAGTACTGCCCACAAAAGCAATAGGAAAAGGTATCTAAAATACCTGTGCGAGTGTGTGCACTTAAAAGGCCCATAGGAAAGTTGGCCGAGAGAATTCTAGGTCAGAAAAAACAATGGTGACAAGGAGCAAAAGCTTAATGTCGCCATCAGACTTGGTTTCTCTCAAGGGTTTCACATGGCAATTTCAATAGAGGACCTTTGGCATATTAATACAGAATGAAGCTGCACAAAGATGCCCTGGTGCACCATGCCACCAGTGAATGGGCAATGGCAACTCAACACCAGACTAATCAATTTTCACAACTTAAAATCCAGGCGAGTGGATTAAATTATGCATGATAACGGATTGTGGACAGCTTGACTGAGCGAAATACGATCCTTCCCGAAAAAGATTATCATTCGGACAGATCGAGATCGTCTCATCGGGCCTGGCAGAAGTGTTGTGACAGATTTGTCTCACAACATGTTTTGTGTCCATCAATAAAAGTTAAACAAATTTCACGTGAATATTAACACTGCAGAAAATTGGTCCATTGCAGAGGGCTGCTTTTGAAAAGAGACATTTTTCCCAGGCATCCCTGTCCCTTTGCTGCTTATACAACTTTAAAACTATAATTATCACTTTGTCAGTGCCATCCTCCTGGCCTGTACGACTACAGGCCTCTGACAACTCAGTCATTATAATAAGCTGAATAGAAATAAAGTTGTGTGTGGAGGTGCATCATTTCTTTGCAGGCAGTGACAACTTAGAATAAGGTTTTCACATTTTTTTCCACACAGCTTCACATCCAGGAATGTCACTACACAGCCTCTGCCATGTCACACTGTGGAAACTTGACTTACCAAAGAACGGTGGAAGGTATGACACAGCCTCCAGAAACGGTCTTGTTTCCACCTGTCGGTCGGCTGGCAGCTGCCTGAACTGGTGCTCCATTAGCAGAGCCATCGCTTTAGTCCGGACACTCGCTTTACCTCTGAAAAGATAGCAACAGGCTGTCAACCCCACACTGCAGATTTACACTGACACCAGTGGACAGGAGGGTGACTCTGAGCATGTGTGTGTGTGTGTGTGTGTGTGTGTGTGTGAAAGAGAGAGAGAGAGGGAGAGAGGGTGAGACAAACAGAGAGACAGAGGGAGATGGTGTGTTGTTGTCATGAGCCATTTTTGGGAGCACATTTTGCACTACAAGCTGACTTATTGAGAATGAGCTTTGATGGGTTGTGAAATTTGAGGCAGTTCTCAGACCAACTGAGACTCTCAGTTGGGCTTTATGTTGCTTTAATGTTTAATTTTAAAGGTTAGCCTTTAGTTATGTAAAGGTAAAGTTGGTCAGGTCAAGGTCAAGTTAGGTCAAGTTCTATTTTGTTTTTTTATGTGTAGGTTAGGTTGCAATTAGGCTTAAATTTAGATTAAAATTAGATAATGTTATGTTATGGTTAGGTTAGGTTAAAATATGAAATAGCATCAAACATGAACACACACACAGACATCCAGACAGCCTGATGTCCTCCAACCAGCTGATTGACTTCCCCTGAGAATTATCACACATGATGCTTTACTGACAACTAGTGGACATGTCTGGAAGTACTGTATTGGCCTGGGAATAAGCAAATGACTCAAAGGATTAGAAGTATATATATGTGTATTAGTCGTATTCCGTCTAAATCTAAAACAGCATGACGAAGAAAAAAATCACAAAAGTCACTATTTAAGTCCATAAGGTATGAATAATGGCCAGATCATTAATAAGAACGTTAGTATAATGGTTGTGTTGGCAGACAGGAAAGAGTCTGGACGATTATTATTATCATTATTATTATTGCTGTTGTTGTTATCATTATTATTGTTGTTGTTAGCATTTGTGTGTAAAAATAAATACAGTGCAGATACAATACTCATCGCTGACACATTTTCTTAACAGACTGTGCTCCGGCGTTTGAGAGAACCTAATTTCGCGTTTTCTGGATTTTCTTCTTAATTTTGACCCACGCACCACCCCGTAGCGTGCGAGTAACTAGGAAGTGATGTCGGTAACTATGAGAAACTGTGGGAAAAAGCAACGGCGAGTTCTCTGCGCTTAAACTCAAAGCACCGAGTGAACTGGGCAAACATCGAGTGAAGGGAACCGACTTCAGCTCGAGCCGCGTGAGTCCATGTTGTTAAAGCAGTGTTGACTAGCTGGTGAGCGCCTGGTCGTGTGTCCGTCATCACAGTAAACACGTCGCATCCACACGTGTAGGATTAGCGGGGACACACATTAAGTGTAAACGAACTCCTGTTTGTGTGGATGAGAGAGCTAGCGTTCGGTTCAGACACTGGCGATGTGCAGTGTGCTTATCCAACTAGCAGTGGTTATTCCGACGTCTTCTCTGTTCGCAGTGATTCCGGATCCATGGCTCTGCCGACTCGTTCGGCCCATGGGCCCAGCCGCTCCCGGGTGCTGGCCACTCAGTTTGCCCGGCAGCGGGAGCAGGAGGCCCGGTGGCGGCAGCAGTGGGAGCAGCATGCCCAGTACTTCAGAGAGCAGAGTGTGTACGGCCAGAGACAGGCGGCGTGGAGCTCCGGTCGGTCCTACCAGCAGAGGCAAGTCCTCCAACAGAGCCTCACCGACACATCAAGAACAGCTGTAGGGCACACACACACACACACACACACACACCAATAACAACAACAACAACTCTTCTTCAAAAAATACAAAAAGTAAAGATGGATCCCTCTCCCAGGACGAACAGAAGTACAAAAGATGCTGAGCACATCACCAAAATGACAGCATTTAGAGAGTCAGGTTCATCAGCAGCAATACATGAAATTAAAGCATGTTGTGGAAAGAAAAACCTGTTTTTCCCCCCCACTCTTTCAGTATGTCGTCATACCATAAACAGAAAATGAAGGAGGAAAAAAAGGCAAACCTGGAGCGGCGCAGGAATCTGCTGAAGGCCATGCTTCAAAAGGAACAAGAGCAGCTCTTCGCCGAGCTCCGAGAACTGGCCCCTGACACGAAAACACTGACGAGTCAGCTGGTGCAGAAAACGGAGGAGCTTCGCAAAATCAGAGATGAGAGAAAGAAGAAGGTAGCTGCATTGTATTAGGTGCATATTTCTTATCAAATATAGTGTCTAATTCCTGTTATTTATGTTTTTTTTGATCCCCAGCTTGCACAGGAGCTGCTGAGGGAACACTGGAAGAAAAACACCCCAGAGCTGCGAGAGGTAGTCAAGTTTTAACTATTAATGCAAGAGTGACATGTGCCACACTTGTTACCTCAATGTCTGATGAACGGATAAGTGGCCCAAAGGAATCTAGTGACCATCCTGTATGTCTGAACAACCCAGCAGTAGAGAAAACAAATACTTTTTTCTACAAGATGTCCATTTGATCTGGTATAGGTCTTGTGATGCAGATATTCCATGAAGTATTCATCAGTATTCTCTGTCTCACCTCTGTCAGAACTTGTTCTTTTAATCTGTCCACAGGTCGAGTCAGCATTGCATAAAGATCATGTTGTCAGCCAATGGCAGGAGCAGATATCTGAGAAGAAACAGGTAGGAAATACATCACAGCTCTTTTACAACAGTTGATGGATAGGACATGTTTTTCAGGTGCAGGAGTTTGTGTACAACATTCCATTTTAGTCAAACCTGAAATGAAGAAATTGCTCCAGAGTTCTCTGAAGTATAACCTTCATAGGGCCGGCAATGACACAGCGGACCCACAAGTCATTACACAGTCATTAACCTTTCATGTGACTGATGCAGGTGCCAAATCCATTTTTAATTAAACAGCGCTCATGTCATCTGTGACCACAGTATCAAGTCTGATATTGCCTCAGGTTAATCCCCTCAGCATGCTACATAATTTAGAAAGTTTGGACACCTACTCTAAATCACCCATCTCTTTTTATGCACGCAGCAAGAGGTGGCAGTGCAGGAGGAGACGAGGCGCTTTGAAAACGAATATGAACGCACCCGGAAAGAGGCTCTGGAGCGAATTCAAGAGGCGGAGGAGAAAAGGAAAGCCGAGGAACGCAAGAGAGGGGAAGAACTTTGCAAACAGATGGAAGAACTGAAGCTGAGGGAGGAAGAGGTACAAAGATCTGAGACAACATTCTTCTTCTTTGAAAAGACATTTTGGAGATTTAAGCATCAGCTTTTGTCCCTCTCTCCCAGGCCACTCGTCTAAAGAAGGAGCAAGAGGCTCTGCTGGCCCAGCAGTGGGAGCTGGAGAACATAGAGGAGGAGAGAAAGAAGGTGGAGGAAAGACGAAAGAAGTCTGAGATGGGGTAAGGGAAGATCTTTCTGCAGTTAACTACTCACACTTTGGATCATGCAGGTAAAGGTATTAGATTGAATTTATGTTCCACCAGGTATTTCTTGATCCGTCAATATCGAGCTCAGTTGAAGAGAAGAGTGCAGAAGGTGCAGGAGGAACTGGTAAGTTTACTTCACCTGCTGGTGAATGTGCTCAAGATGTATATGTATTTTTTGACATCCTCTCTGAATCGTCTTCTGCCTTCCAGGAGGCCGACCGCAAGATCCTGGCAGCCTTGCTGGAAGGAGAGCAGGAGGACAGGAGGCTGGAGAGCGCGCGGAGGGAAAGGGCTGTCGCTGATGCTGCCTGGATGAAGCAAGTGATTGAAGAGCAACTTCAGTTGGAGCGAGAACGGGAGGCCGAGTTTGACATATTGCACAGGTGGGCGCCCTGACTCAAGCAAGCTCTGACTCCGCAGGCAGTGCCCCTTGCTTCTCTTCAAACATAAAATGCTGTTCTTCATCCGTTTTAGAGAGCAAGCTCAGCGTGTGTGGGAGAAACGAGAGGCACAGTGGGAGAAGGAGAGGAAAGCCAGAGAGCGGCTCATGCACGAGGTAACCTTTTCTACAAAATACTTGGATTCTTAACAATGTGATGACGGACTGACTGTCCTGTGTTTTTATTGGAAAAGGTGCTTGTGGGGCGACAGCAGCAGTTGGAGGAGAAGGTGCAGAAGAACCGCGAGGCTCAGGAGGAGTCACTGAGGAGACGAGAGGAGCTGATCAAGGAGCTGGAGCTGGAGAACGACATCAGACGACAGGAGAAGGAACAAGAAGAGGGCCGCCGGACAGCACGGATACAAGAGTTAAATGCTCAGGTTGGCGCGATGCTGCAGTGTATTGTGTATCACTGACAAATTAAAACAACTCAGAGCTCAGTTTAAGACAATATGCTTTTTGTGATAAAACAGGCCTTAAGCTGTTTGTGTGTTTTCACCGTAGGTGGAGCAGCAGTGTCAAGAGCATTGGGAGGAGCAGCACCAGAAAGAGCAGGAGGAGGAGAGAGAGAGGGAGGCGCTTCGAATCCAAGAGGAGGAGCTGAGGCAGGAGATGCTGAGGATGGCCAAGAGAGGGTACCAGGAGAAGGTAAAAAAAAACAATATTATTTGAATAATGATATTCCAAATTTGTAAGTAATCATTCCTAAAATAGGTTTTAAAACTGTCCCTTTCAGATTCACAGCAGACCTCGTTCCGCCTGGACATGAGCACCCTCAGAGTGTGAACTTGACACAGATTTGTATACTGTGTATTTGTCTAGATGGGATTATCTGTAAAATATTAGTTTTGGGTCAAGTGTGACCTAATACAATACTTAAATGCCAAACTGAAAACACTAACAGTTATTGATTGTTGGAATTGTGTCTCCTGACCATACTGGCATGTAAGAGACCTCTTCCCAACATGTGGTGATCAAGTATTTTTACTTGTCCAGTTTTCTTACTGAGCCACAGTGAAAGAAAGAGATATCATTTCATACGATGGAAACATTGAGGACCATAAATGTTGTCCCACAGTGCAACCACCTTGTGATGTTCTCTTTAGTGCGCTATCAGTCCGTAATTTTTTTTAAATAAATAGGTGGACATGTTTGTTTGAAATTTTATTCCTGAATTTTTCAAGATTTGAGATTAAAAAAAAACCTCCAGTTTTCTTACTGAGCCACAGTGAAAGAAAGAGATATCATTTCATACGATGGAAACATTGAGGACCATAAATGTTGTCCCACAGTGCAACCACCTTGTGATGTTCTCTTTAGTGCGCTATCAGTCCGTAATTTTTTTTAAATAAATAGGTGGACATGTTTGTTTGAAATTTTATTCCTGAATTTTTCAAGATTTGAGATTTAAAAAAAACCTAAACGTTTTCCAACCAAATCAGACCAGTCAAGGAATCAAACTACAGCAAGCTGTAGTTATAAATTAAGTTTATTTAGAAAATAGTTATTTTTCCAAAGTCCATCTTTGGAGCTGCATTCAATGACATAACTCTGATCAGATTTCCAAAAAAAAAAAAAAAAAACAATGATACATGAGGATGAATGCTGGGAAGCACATTAATAGTGTCTACAGCTCTATCACACATGTTGCACATAGACACAAAAACTAGCAGCAATGGAACAGAGCACACAACACATGGACGTACGTTCAGTATGGCTCTCAGCTCTACATACGCTGTAACGACAACATCCCTGTTCTGGTTAAGATCACAACGTGCCCCCCCCTCCACAACTGACATGGCAAATCAACATACTGTGCTAAGTGCACTGCAGACTGGATTACACTAGGACATGTATGAATGGCTTTTTTTTTTTTTTTTTTTAGCATTGCAGAGCTACAAAGTGTGAAGTAATCAAGTTCACCATATATAATGAACGTTGCCTAATGAATCTGTTTCTGAAAGTTAAACTTTACAGTATGTTTGCAAGCATTCAATGACTAACTGTTTTTTAGCATCTGTGCGTTTCTCTAGACTGATAACATATACCTGTTTCCCCATATATGTTTACTGTAGTGTGCTTAAAGACTAATTGTAAGTTAGAGCAAGTTTCAGGGGGGAATCTGGAAGCCTCTTTGTTTCCCTGGCCTGCTGCATGTCATCTTTATCTCAAGGGAAGTTGTGCTATGATAACAGCTGAGGGCCTTTCCCTTGAAACTCAGAGCTGGCTTTAAATATTGTCAATATTTATTCATAAGTTAAAAAACAAAGAAAGGCATGCATATACCACGAAACCAAAAATCCACAAAATCTTTTTTTTTTTTTTAAATATAACAAAAACACTGAGATGCTAACGGGCTTTGCAGCCTGGTAAGTGCTGTTAGTTGGTATTTTCCTTTGTGGTGATGGTGACGAGCTGCTTGGCGGCCTTGGCGATGTCATAAGCACATTGGATGACCTGCTGAGTGACCAGCTGCATGTCCGGCCCGGGGCAGCCCTCCGACGGGGCGGCCTTCCTGCACTCACTCTGGAGCCGGTACGCGCTGGAGGTCAACAAGCGCAGGGAACTTCTCACGGTGTCTGAGCGCGGCCTCTGCAGAGGAAGATTAAGATATCAAGGTTGGATATTGTGTCAACTTAACGCACGCATTTAATCGTATTTAGTACACTGTTATTAGTATAGTTTAGAATATTGTATTTGATCGTGAAACCTCAGGTATTTGTGCTGCGTTTAAATGAAAAAAATGTATTCACACATGTTTTCATACCTTGGGGAAGAGGGCAGCCATTTCTGTTACAGCCACATGTATTCTTTCTGAGCAGGGTATGAAGCTGTGAGCAGAAGACATTTGTCAGTTAAAGTATTGACACCATGTCCACGTTGAATCTCAACATTGCAGAATAAATCTGAATGAAAAATAATTTCACCAAAAGTTATTACATGCAAAGAACTCTGTCATATCCACACCACATCATGCATGCTTCTACTTCAGGCTGACAAGATCAAAAACATGTTATTGAACACACATTTCTGAGAACTGAAAAACAGTTTTAGTCCTGTAAGAGTTTATATTCAGAAAATTAAGGCTGAATAGAGAAAACAACATCTGTATCAAACCTGATGGAAAAATACAAAAACACTTTGGGCTCGATCTGTTGAATGCAGGTAATTTGTGTTGTGTCAACTCACTGACGCCAAGTTAGTCAGGGAGAAAAAATATCATCATCAATCAGGTTTTAAACTAGAGCCCGACCAATGTGGATTTTTGGGGTGATGGCATATTTCAGGGAGTAAATGATTTTGGTGGTTATCAAACCAGATGTCTATGAAAGTTTATGAGTTTAGTTTGTTGAGCTCCATTTTAAACAGAACAAATTCAAGCATTCATTGGCACACTGAAGAAAAAAAGAGCCAGCAGCTTGTTAGCAGGTGAGAGAAGAACAGGAGCGAGGGAGAGGAGATGAAACTGTGCCTGGGAGGCAGGGACAGAGGCCAGAGTACCAGGAGGTGGGGTCAGGGGACCGGAGGCTGAGCGGCTGCAGGGGAGGGGGGGCCTTGTCAGCCCAGGGTACCAGCGTGCTGAAACATCCCAGACTGTGCCTGAGCCGGCGCACACCTTCACGCTCAGATGGTCTGCTCACAGCAGCCAGGGAGGGGGGGCACCGCAACACAATAACATAATGGCAGCAGCAGAGTGGAAGTAGAATGGGGGTGGGGTGAAGATTACAGAAACAAAGAGGAAATTATAGGAAATAAACAACAGAATAATAATGACAGGAAGTGGAACTTGGGGCTTACAAATGAAAGCAAGGAAGTGAATGCTCCACTGATTCAGATGAAGAATTCCTGAGTCTGACCTGTCGTGTTTGTTTTCCTGAGCAGCTCGCAGCAGCTCCTGGATGTTCTTGGTGATCTGCTCGGTTTTGCGGATGACGTCCTCCGTGCTGGGCAGCGTGGGGTCCGACTCCACCTCCAGACTGTCCAGCTCAGGGATGGAGCTGCCCTCCCCCAGCCAGCCACTGCTCCTCAGCCTCCCTCGCCTGCTCAAACTGCAGGGGCAAAGATCACTCGTTGTTTTTACTCTGCCATTTATCATCTTCTACTTGACAACTTATTTAGTCTCACCCTGAATCGTCCAACTCAGAGTCGTAGAACGTGTTGTCATAGTCACTCTCAGGCATGCTGCTCTGCTTCTCAAACTTTGAGGCCTGGCAGGAAGAAAGAGGACACAGAGATCCCATGCTTCAGTGCATCAGACTCATCGGCGACGAGCGAGACATGACATTTTTCTGTTTGTTGTAAACAAAAAGGATAAACATCTGAGAGTGATGCAGACGACTGCAAGAAGCCAGTACAGCTGTGAAGCAAGAGCACATCATTTTACATTTACAGCATTTAAAAAACATTAGTAAAACAGATTATCAGTTAAGATAAATTCCAAATTCCTCCTGACACAGACTGTGTTACACTGGGGGATGATATGTCAGGGAATTATGTTCTCATGTGCCCTTATTTTCTTCTTTGTTAAAAGGATAACAGAAAAAAACTACTGGATGGATTTCAAAAATCCCTCAAGGGGGGCGTCAACCAAGATAGAAATCATTGTGTTTTGAGGCACATCTGTACAGAGGGGGCCAATCCAGGAGTCTCTCCCTTTAACACTGCAACATTTGTTTTGACACCATCCCAAATTTCCCAGGGAATCACTCATAGATCCTGATGGCAACATACAAATCAGGCACACGGATGGAACAGCCATCTATGACTGTGGGAAATTTGATGCAGCTTAATTGAATGAAAGCGTATTCATGTCAGCGGTATGTTCTCAACTGGATGACATTCGAGTGTTCATAACCTTCAGTAAAGGTTGGACATCAACAACAATCAATAGACAAAAAGTCACATTTTCAGCAACACATGGCTCTAGAAATAACAGAAGTAAAACCCAGAGGGGTTTTCACAGAGTTCATAAATAAAACTGAATGTCACGCAGCACAAATACGTGCGACACAAAACAGGAGACCTTTGTCTTCCAGCAGTAAGAGCTCACTGCCATCTGGTTTGTTCATTGCAGCTTAACATCACACACATTCACTCTAAGTCTGAAAACTATATTCATAAACAGGAAGCAGTAAACTCAGCCCACACAGCCTGAATGTGCATGTTATCCTTCCAATATTTGTCCAAAATTAAATGCTGCAGGTATAAGCTTCCCTCGAAGCAAAGCAATTAGTTCATACGTGTTTAGATTAGTCTGTGTTCAGCCTGAAGAGGTGATCGGTCCGTTTATACCGTAAACACTCGTAGACGACCTCAGTGCTGAGAGCATGCTGCTTAAAGGTCACTGTGCAAAGTGGACAAGCTTTTGTTAGACACAGGAAAATACGTTTTCATGATAAGCAGAGGATTTGGAAAATTGAAAAGAACTTAAGATGTATACAACATACATTTAACTTCAAACTAACATTGTCCAGTCATTAAAATTCAACATCATCTGCCTCACGGGATTCTACAGAAAGCGTTAAATTGATCAGGCGCTGCATCACAAGCATGGCGTTCTGCTCTGTGGTCAGACTGTGCTTTGCCTTCACAAAACCGCACAAGTCCACTTGTGCAGCTGTGAAGTGAGGATGATGCTGATGGAGGAAGATGTCTGGTGGTGAAAGGCAGCCGTAGGAGGGCGGGCTCATGCAGCAGAGCAGAGAGGGGACGGCGTATGGAGAGACAGGAGGACGAGGGATGAGAAAGAGGTAGAAATGGTAAAAAAGCTCCGAGTGGATTTGCCGTGTCCCACCGAGTGGACCGAGTGCGGATGTACTTAACCTTTTCAACACTTTCGTCCTTCGACCATGACATGGTTGATGGAAATGAAGGGAGGGATGAAGAGGTGGTCACAAAAGTTCCCCTTTCCGTCTAAAGACAGGGTTCAAATCACATTTTAAGAACACATTTGTTCAGTTTGAAATTAAAGGTGTGGCGAGAGGACGGAAAGACGTCCCACAAACCTCTTCTGGCCGTTCGTGACCTTATCACATACTGTATAATGAGAAGCTGATGGAAACAGTGCAGTGAATATGAACATTATCAAGATTAGAAAATCCTGCTATTATTATGTGGACAGCTTTAAAAGAGCTTGGTTGTTTTCACAGATCACCCTCCTGCAAGTAAGACCGGAGAGTGAAGAGTTTCCAAGAAAACATAGGACAAATCAAAGGAGGGGAGGGGGGGTGAGGGGGTAGTTTAGTGAGTGTGTGGATTCATCATGCATTACAAAAACACAGAGTATTTGTATGGTAGTTTTAATGCTTCATCAACATAAAACACAATACAAAAAAAAACCCATCAAAGTTTATCAGAATAACAGCATCTCTGTTTGCACAGCGACGTACTGACTAAGGAACAAGCAGCACCCTGGTAAACAGCAGCTATATACACACGTGTGTTTAATTCTGGACATAAGGAAATGGGACTGACTCTAACTGAAATGCATGAAATTGTACTTTTTGAAGACTCTGTCTCTGAGGCTGCAGAAAACTACCCAGTGGTAAATGAGAGTGGAAAACATTTTGGAGAATGGTTTGCAGACAAGGTGAATACATGAGGGAAAATCATGGAAACAGAGCAGAGGAGAGGAAATGGCAAAGGAGAGCAGGGAACAGGTCTTACTTACATTCTTACTTACATGAGGTGGGAAGGGTTGCAGGGTGGGGATACCCTCCTCAGGGTAGGAAGTTTCCCCTTTAGGGAGATAGGGCTTCAGGCCTGAACCGGTCTCATACATAGACATGGGCCGACTGGCCCGTGCAGACTGCCGGCGTTTCAGGGCTGAGGGACTGGAAGGGTCAGGGTAGTCTGAACCGCTGGGGACCTGATAGATATTGGGTGTGACCTGCCGCCTGAGAGACGTGTTGTCGCTTTGCAGAGATTGAAGCTGGAAGAGACGGTCAGCAACACACTAAGAGGTGCTCTCAGCAAAGCAAGCTTTGTTCCCTGTCCTGATCCTTTCAGCATTTCAGTTTTTCTCCCATTGTTCTCTCAATATTTATTCCCCGAGATAAATTTCAATACAGATCTAAAAAAGTCAATTCCTGTCACCACCATAAATAACCTGAAGCAGTTTAAATTAAAAAGACAGCTCGCTTAAGCTTCAGAGAAATATTCTATTGATTTAATTACTGCTGAGGAGTTATTATTACCTTTACATTATCCTCCAAGAATAAACTTGTGCCATTGACTGAACCAGCTTCCCATTATAAATGATCTAATCGGAACCACCTCACAGCAGTAACCAGACTTTCAATTTGGGGGAGTTTTCCCTTTGCCTACAGATGCAAAGCAAGTGACAAGCAAGCAAAAGATTGTTGCACAGGTGAGCAACACAGGTGAAGTTTAAGTCAAGGTGCAGCTACAGTACAGAGACACTGGGAAGAACAAAACCAAGAAGATTTTGTCAAAGATAACCTGGCCTTAATCAGTGCAGAGCAAGGTCTGGTGTACTGGTGTTTAACAGTAGGGAGGGGAAACCTGCGATGTAGAGAGACTTAGTTATCAACATCTACTGGTGTCTAGTAAAGCTTGCTTTGTTTCAGCAACTGTGTTCTCGTACATATGGGAAGTCTGCATGTCAAATATGGTGAATAATACCTGTCCATCTTTATCTGAATGTTATTTGTTGAGAAAATCCTTAGTATCTATGCATAGACTGTACATAAAGATTGACATGACACTCTCCCCCAAAGTGAAGCCAAAGCATAACTTCCTTTGTGTTAAACTGGAAGAGGACAAGTCATCCATCTTTATAAACATAAAAGATCTATGACCTGCCCCCAAAAATGAGAGCGAAATAATCTGCACCCTCTTTCCAAACAAAAAAAAATGTCAAACAGAAGTAACACTAATCCAGATGTTGCAGAAAAGATTTTCTATGACATGTAACTAGTTAAAAAACATGTCCAAAAATGAATCCACACGTTAATAGGTAGAAATCTAAAAACATTCTATGCAGTAAACACAGTATATGTGATGAAGCAAGGCACACACATACAATTTGAGTTAGTGAATATAACTATGAATGGATTAAAAAAAAAATCTGTCATGCTCTTGAAACATGCTTGTTAGTAACATAAATAGCACTGCTATGATGATAATTTATAGATAACAAAAAGTGAGATTAAACCGTGTTTGTTATGAACTGCGGTAAAGGTGCACTTGTTTTTTTTTTCATGTCTACAAAACAAACCAACACAAACCAAAAAAAAAATGCAGTTTACATTCAAGCTATGGAATTGATCATGCTGGCCAAAACAGAGGGTGGACCAGCAGGGTGTCACAGCAGCTCGGCCCTCACTATGACCCACAGGCTGGGCCTCCACACCACAGAGCTCTGCTGACCGCTGTGGCCCCCCCCCCCTCAGGCTGGCCACTGGTGTTAGTGATCTTAAGGGTGGAGCTCGGTGGATACCTTTTTCTGCATCAGCCTCAGCTCATCGCTCAGGCTGTTATTGGCTTTCATGAGCTGCTGAATCTTGGCTTCAGAGGCAGAGAGTGCGTGTTTCACCTCCAAGTATTCGTGCATAGTAATGGGGCTGTCTGAGAGGTCAGAGTCCAGACTCTGTGAGGTTAAAAACGAAAACTGTGAAGACATCTAGCAAGAGACACGACTGTCATGGTTTTTATTTTTGATATGTTTTAACATGGAACACTATGATACCTTGGTCCTGTCTCCTTTGCTCGAGGGGAGCTCTTGATCTGTATCCTCATCAGAGGCCACACTATCATAGTCAGGCTGGTCCTCCAGGCTGTCATCACAGTGTCTGACACCCACACTCTTCAGAATGAGTTCAATATTGTCTAGAATAAAGGGACAGAGTCAAGCAGGCAATGTCCAGTCCCAGTAAGAGGCAAGACTTAAGACACAAGATACTGACCTTTGGGACTGGCCACTGAGTTCCCTTGTTGTCTGCGCTTAGCATCACTTAGTATGTCGATCACCAGAGTTGCAAATTCATGTGCATTAAATCTTGCAAGTTTCTGCCGTCCCTGATTAAAAAAAAAAAAAAAAAAAAAGGTAAATATATCGTCAAACTGAATCTGTACATCAGTAGAGGGGTTCTGTGTAGGTTACTTGCCTGGTTTCGTGTCGATGAATACTCTGGATTCACAGGCAGAAAAGGCACCACGGTTGTTTCTGTCACCAGTGTGCTGTGGTTCTGTGTGGCCAACCACACTGCAAGAAACAGGCAGCAATCAGTAATGTCCAGATCAAGGGTTACAGGGTAAGGGTTGTGTGCAAAAGAAGAGTAGTATGCACCAATGCTTTATCTTTCTAAAACACAGCTCTAGTGTATCCTCTGTCCCAAGTGTAGCAGACAAGGCAATAAGACTTTTACCTGCATCTGTCTCTCGTCGGTCCACCTCATCATACACGTCCATTGCCAGCTCCTCGAATAAATGATTACTGAGCTGCATTAAAGGCAAGAAATTGCAGTTAAAGTGGGTCCTCTTTAGTCGCCAGATGGAAAAATATGTTCTCTAACTGAAAACCACAACAGTACTTACAGACTGTAGTTTCTTCTTTGCTGCTTTGGCCAATTCGGATAAGTCTAAACTGCTGTGAACACAAAACAACTCCTCATTAGAGGCTGAGCAGTTAACAGGATTCAAACCTCAATCTGATGAATACTTACATGTTCCTTATTCATCGTAAGAAAGCAATGAAGAAATATAAAAATGTAACTTTCAGTTTAAGAGGTTAAACAGTGTTTTGTCAGCCACATTATACTAGTTCCACATTAGAGCTGAGAGGAAAGTAGTTTTTGTTTTAATAAAATATTTGCAGCAATTACAGAGTTTATAGTTTGACTCTAGTGCCTCACTGGGTCTTTAGTCTTCAGCTCATTTCACAGATGCTGCAGGGAGCTCAAGAGCATGTCAGAACGGGCCTCAGAGCAAAAATCCTATCATAAACAACTGCCTCACTCGTCTCGCTCTGCATGCTCCATCCAAGTCAAACCATATCAGTTATGCACATGTTCATTCAAAGACAAATTGCTGAATATTGACTCACATGACGCTGATTTACAGCTCAGGCTCTCTTACCTGTCGGCCATTTGTGGAACAATGAAGTGCTGGCTGTTTTTATGATCTGAAAGAAAGAAACGGGAGTTGGAGGAATTCCAGAATCATTGCTGACTTGAAACACTTTTTTGAGCACATTGCATTGTTCGTCTTCACAAACTTAACTGACTGGGACAATGCGTTGGCATCCTGAATTGGAAAGCAGTGTCAAAATGACTTCTCTGGCTCTGACTAAGCACAACAATCACAGAAATAAATCCATGTATTTTTTAGCCTATTTCCTTTTAAATACATTCAATACAGATCTTCCTCACCTGGTTTCCTCCCACACAAGTAGAACGCCAGTCGATCAGTTAGCTCATACTGAATCTCCACCAGTCTGTCTGCCAGGTCATGTTGGCCAGCTTCCCTGAAAAACATTTCAAAATAATGTTTCATATTGGATAAATAATTGAAATTTCTTTAAAACTGGTTTATAGAAAGTAGTTTACCTTGCATAGTCGATGGGAGTTTTGCCATTGCTGTCAGGGGCTCCAGGGTCTGCCCCATAAACAGTTAACAGTTCAGCCTGAGATACTTGCCCTGCCTTTGCTGCTACATGCAGAGGAGTGTTTCCTTTTTCCTGGAGTAGAAGCAGAGACAAGAGATCCAATCACCATGGATGCAAAATCACTGATGAAAATGTATATGTATTTATGGATGGAGGAGGAATCTTACGGGGTGAAAGAAATTTGCTTGTGCTCCGAGGGATAGCAACCTCAAGCAAGTCTCCAGATTCCCGGTGCGTACGCTGGAGTGAAGTTGCTGAAGAAAAAAAAAAAAAGAAACACTATTAGTATTAATTGAAAAATGTATGAAAAAAGTTTAATACTAGCACATTCATAACAACTGTGAGCAGTCATTTCGCCTCACCTTACTGAGATCCTTGGCTGTCAAGCTGTCGTCCTCTCGGCAAGGCATGCGATGGACGAATGCCAGCATTTGATATTTGGCTCTTATAAATTCTGATTTGTTTGGGCTTTAAGACAATAAAAGAAAAGCAAGACACATCAACGCTAGTCATCATTATTATGATTACTTTAAGTATATGAACCAATTAAAATTCAGAGAACAAAAGGCCCTGTAATTAATTCTATTGTATATGACTTACTGCAGTTTGTCCTGAGGGTTGGCCTTGCGTTTTCCGCTCATCACAGATGCAGGGTCCAGGAGGGAGTGTTCCCATATTGAATTGGAACCGTTGCTGTATAACGTCTGAACCATCTAAGTGAAATCAGAGAGAAAAATTTTACATTTTAAATTTTAAATTTTAAATATACTTCAAATTTATTTGAACTACAGAAACTGCAGGTTTTAGCAAAGAAACAGGGACGCTAAAATCAGAAATCAAATCAGAATTCCCACTGAAGTGTTGTTACCTGAAGCTGTGTAGGAGGCCACGGTGTGTGTGTCAGGTGGCGGACTTGGGAGCTATGTCTTCCCAGACTCCGGTGAACACTGCAGCACTCATCGCAGACCAACACGCCCCTGTTCACGGAGGCCCAGCGAGGTTCTGACAGGGATGAGAAACGAGTTACAGTTCCTCTGTTCCTCACATTGAATCTACGCTGATTTTAAAGACAACAGCGGGACCACCATAACCTTTTATTTATCATGTTCTTAACCAACCATTACACAGTGGTACTTACATGGAAAAGGCCACAGCCAACAATTTAAAGATCAAACTAACAAGTGTTTTCTGTGTACCCAAATCCTCATGACATATAGTTCTGTGCCTTAGACCTAAATTGTCATCTAAAATTGATTAAAGGGCATCAGTGAGCCAAACATTTATATTCAGTGACATGTTGTTTCATGTTTATGAATCATGCCTAAAACAGTCCCCAACAAATACACTGTTTACACCTGCCTGAGTAAGGAGATGTTTTAACCAACTGAGCCCTATTCAAATGATATTCAATATTTTGACTTCTAGAAAGAAAGAGCAACAGACAGTGAAGGGAAAAATCATAAAGCCCTGAGAGACGGACCAACAAATGCTTGGTTTTGGTCTTTTTCTGAAATGTTTAACAAATGAATGACACCAATGTTGCCCTCTAAAGCCCGAACAGTGCCTGGCTCCGATCACAGGAAGCTTTATTCTCATTAACAGTTAACACAAAGTAGTGTACACACTCTGTGACAACAGTGATTCAAGGCCCCTTTTTTCGGCCATGATTCACTCTGTTAAAAAAAGGAAGTGTAGACAAACAGTTGCAGGTTGAAGCACACCATCTGTATTGTTGAGTAATCGAGAAGTTTCCACTTTCAATTGTTAAAAGAAATGTATGTATTCCAATGCTGCATAAGCAGGCAAGACATGGTGTTAAGAATTTGAGCGTGTAGAAGATACAGAATACTCTGTGCCCAAAATAAATATGTGTACTTAACCTTGACCTATTTGGCACACTTCATGTACTACAAAAGTCTCAGGGTTGCGTCGTTCACCATCTGTACTGAGATTCTAGTGGCAGCAAACATCTCCAGGAATATTGTGTATTCATATGCCTCTCTGATAGCCAATTAACTGTTGAGCGCATTGAGTGTCTGGCAGGGTGACAGCACAGACAGAGAGACTGTGAGTGTCTCAGCAGCAGCTGAGGAGGAGGAGGAGGAGGAACAGCTGCAGGGGTTGCTGGTCAGATTCTGACATGCTCCCCAGTTTTCAGTGACTTCTCCAAACTAACTCGCCACGAAGACACAAGTGTTAGTGCTGACATGCCTCTTTCACCCTTTCCTCAACAAGTGCTGCTAAATTTAATCCCACATCTTTGAAACTATAAATATTCTCCTCCAACAACTGGTGACAGTTGTACGGAGGGGCAATCCAGGCCAGCTGCTGTGGAGACCAAGGTGGGGTTAACTAGCTCGAATCCTGAGTATTTGGCGAAATTGGAATGGAATTACAATGATTAACCATCTCTCTCGCATTGTGCCACATTCATAAAACATTGTGGTGCCATTATAGAGAAGACAATCATTTGCATTGAAAGTATGCGGTCGATTCACTCAGCATCCTGTTTTGCTTCCTGTGCCTGTTGAAAACGTCGCGTCACTTCTATATAAATGGGACTTCTGAAAGCAACGAAGTCACAATGCAGCTACTTCTTGTTCGTCTTTCACAGAAACAGTAAATTACTAGAACTTTTATCTGCTCCTCTCTCTGCTAACAGCCTACAATATAAACATATCTGCTTGAAGTTGCTTATGTTGCTGTGATAATGTTTTGTATTTGAGTTAAAATGTCTAATCTACTGTAATATGGCTATTTTTTCTTGCTTGTTTATTTGTTATTTTTTCATCAGATTTTCATCTGCCATTACTTTTGAATCATGTTGTATTATTCTATTTGTTGCCTTTTTTGTATTTTATTGTTTTCTGTATTTGATTTTAAATGCTATTTTAAATTTTTTTTTTTCAAGAATCTGCCTCCAATAACTCCAGACAGCATAGTAGGTCAAACAGTACCACAGATACAGTGTCTGATTTGATAGGATTTTGATTCTGGATGTATAATTGTATTTATTAGCACCAAACAAGATTCTATAAAGAGAGTTATCTATCACTTAATTCATGTTGAAGTGGATATGAGAAATGTGTGATATGTATCCCTTGTGAAAAGTTAGATCAGCATCCAAGGCCTTTGTGTGTTCTACTCTGTACCCAGCACCCTTTTAAATAAATGATGCTGTCATCCTAGTTGTTCTCCAGACATGACACAGAGCTTACAAAGCAGGTTCCTGCTGCTGATCTGGGATGAGATATCAGAATTCAATTTCAGATGCGCTGGAAACCTCTGATAACAACTCATAAACATGTGGTTAGAGACAACTGGATTTAACAACTGTACATTCTTAAAGAATACGATTTAAACTCAAGCAACATGGGTGGAAACAGAATAGAAGAAGAAAGCTGCTACAGGTCTGATAGAAACCTGAGTCAGGGGAGGTACCGGGTTAGTGATCTGTCAACAACACTGACATCCTGCCCAGCCCAGACAACACGCAACTCCATGATCTACATTGCTGCGCAGTGTGAAAACAGCCTGGACCAGCAGCGATAATCAGATTTAAATCAGAGGAGTGGAGGCTTTCTGAACCCGACGAACCCACACCTCCGTGGATAAATAAAGGCTAGCAGCTAAACCCTGCAGGGATGGCGTGTGTTAGCTTACCTGGGACATTACAGTCAGCGCAGACCTCAGTGTTCCTCAGACGTTTAGACATCCTGTCCTCAGCTCGGGGGTAAATGTCTCTTCACAATGAGCAGCCTGTGCTGTCCGTGAAGCTAACCATTGATTACTATGTGCGGGGACGCCTTCCGCGTTAGCAACACCTCGGTTAGCTTGTTTCAAACAGCCCGAGCGACGACTTGTTTAACTTCGGGATAGCGTCTTACATGTGCACCATTGTTACGGTGCCCAGAGGAAGTAGTGACTGTGCGTCCCCTTAGCTGAGTTAGCACCTGACTAGCTAACTAGAGTCTAAGCGCCTGCTAGTCTCCAGTGTGTGTGTGTGTGTGTGTGTGTGTGTCAGACAAGCAGCGGGGCAACATGCAGCTGTAGCCTGACCCTGAACTGTGCCCAGAGTTTAGCCTCGCAGGTCACACACACCCGGCGATGATAGAGAAATAGACATATTATTGATTGATTGATTCCCGTGAGGCACTTTTACAACACTTGAAGTTAATATTCAAACATTACGTCTTACTGTATGTGTGAGTGTGAGCTGTGGTTTGAAAATAGCACAACCTGACAGACCAGACTGGGGGCGATAAGACTGATCGTGGGCGCAGGAGGTGGGTTTGATTTCTTTACAGTTTGAATCTGGTAATTGTCAATAAAACTTGTATTTACAACTACTGATAACTACAGCGCATGCTTGTTTACAGCTTGTTTACAGCCACACATCGCACCAGTCAACAATTCATTTGTTTTACACAACTGATGTCAGAAGAATGATGACAGAAGAATACACAAGCAGTGTCAGGCACCAACATGCACACAGCTGACCCCGGGCTATTTAGACACATGTTTTATCATTGTGGATACATTACGGAGCATTTTTGTCTCACTTGAATTGTCTACTTTTTAATAACTGCCTCTGTGTGTGTTTTTATGGGTACACCAAGTACATCCAAATATTGCTTGTATATTGTGCACCTGACCATATCAAACTAGGATCTATACAGTTTGCTGTTCGTTTGTGTTTCTTTGTTTGCCTTGTTAGACTGTCCCTTTTAATAATAAAATAAAGTAAAATAAAATAAGTAAAACTGTTCATCTCAACCTTTGCGAAATGAAAAAAAAAATGTTTGTAGATCATAAAAATGTCAATGAATATATGGAATATATTTATTTATGGAAAGAAAGAATTCCGGTAGGCGTCAGAGATGTAAGTCCACCCCCGTGCGGCCAGGTTGAATGGTTGCGTCCATACTGAAAGTGTTTTTTATTATTTGTCCTTTATACTTTGATTTAAAAGGTGAAATGGAATGAAGGAATTTTGATCACTTTGATCAAACAGACAACAGGCATCATCAATTTGTGTTACGTTTATTTCATGTATTTGAATATATTGTGAGTCAGTTTCTCTGTGAGACACCCCTGTGCTGATTGGTTTATCCCGCTGCCACTTCCTTGTTCAAAAGTTTTATTTAGGGGAAGGTTTGGACAAAAGTTGGTGACCGGTTCTGGTCGTTATTCGACGCTGCTGTTGCCAGACACGGAGAATATGGGTCGCACGCGTTGGCAGTAACAGCGCACAGCTAGCGCGGCTTCCCCGTATGGATGTGACCACTAGAAGCGGGCCAACGTTGCACTGAGCGTGTCCGCACAGAGGAAGATGTCCACGGCTAGCGTTAGCGATGACATCCGTGGGAAGTTCCCCCTGCACTCAGCCGTGTGGGAGAACGACTACAGGCTCCTGGAGGAGCAAGCGGCGATAAGACAGGTTCGTGAACACACGGGACGTTAACTAGCTAGCGTGCTGGTTAGCTAGTCGGAGCCAGGGTTGAGCGGTTCCATCTGCGGAGCCGGGTAAAGTAGGCCAGTCGTGTTGACAGATGCTCGGTATCACTTATGAAAACAAAGACGCTACCGCGGCGCCGTGGTCAACAGGTCTGAAAGTTGAACAACACAGAACCGTGCAGCTGTCCTAGAAATCACCATCCATCCACTGAGGCAGGATAAATAAAGAAAACGCTGTTTAACCAAGTAGATCCGCACATTGCGCGTATATTGTGCACCTGACCAGACAAGTGCACGATTTGGCCCTAACGAGTATGAAGATAAGTTCACCTCAGTGAATTGTTCTCACGATCAACATTGTTTATAAACATTTTTGTTCAAGTTTAGGTGTGATATTTGCTCCTGAGAGAAGGTTGTTTTTTTTAAGACAAACGTATATTAAACAGCAACACTTCTTAAAAGTTGTTTTCTATTGTGCTTAAACACACACTGATTACATACTACGCACTGGGCTTTTTCTGTCATATTCTATTGATGTAAAAGTACGATATAGTAATGTAATATAATTCATCTCGAATAAGCTTACGTTTTGCACACACTAACCATCACAGTTATGACTGTGTTGTTGCATCACTATGCTCTAGTCACTTCACTTGTTAGAGCCCCACAATGATGACCACTAACCTACTTACCACTCCATTGTGACTCACATGATGACCACACGTGATATCAAGTCTCGTCACTGCCGAGTCAGACAACCTGTCGTTATTAGTGTTGACCTAAATTAAAACCTATGAGCGGTGATATAAAGGAGAGCAGTTTTATGTAGCCAGCACACGTTTTTCCTCATAAAACAGGCCACGCGCTTACTGCAGTTCTCTGTCCATCTAGATTGTATTATCACCTGTGAAAAATAATTATAAACATGCAGGTGAAACTTGTGTTTTTCTCTTATTTTCTCAGAATGACATCGAGGCCACGGATCCCAGAGGTCGAACCCCTCTGCACTTGGCTGTGTCACTCGGACACATGGAGTCTGTGAGAGTCCTTCTGAGACACGGTGCTGAAGTGACAAAAGAAAATGCGTACAACTGGACAGGTCAGTTATAAACCTGGCTGCAGAAAACACAGTGAATGCCATCACTTCCATGTGTGACTCACCTCCCCTGTAGATGGGTCGTTCCAGGATCTGTGGGTTGTTAGATCACTTAGATCCCTCTGTACATTAATCTTCATATGTTCTGCTGTTAATGGACTTTCTGGTTAAAAAAGGATGCCCATCTTCTCCTGTGAGGTTTTTAATGGACAGTTGCTTCTCCTGGCAAACATATGCGGTTGCCAGAAAACATTTAGTGGCTTGTATAGACTTGTCTGTCCCTGTGCAGTGCTGCAGGAGGCAGTTAGCACCGGAGATCCAGAGATGGTTCAGTTAGTGCTTCAACGAAGAGACTACCTCAAAGCTTCCACCACTCTGGGTGGAGTGCCTGAGCTGCTGGCAAAGATCAGAGAGGTTATTCTTAATATCCTATCATTCATCATCCAATATTAAAGGAAACATTTACCAGTGAAATAAACAATTGATCAATTGTTATTTTTTTCCCACAGTCTCCAGACTTCTACATGGAAATGAAATGGGAATTCACCAGTTGGAGTAAGTGTGTGTTTCATGACGTGCAGGCTGTTATCAGCAGTTTGCTGGGTATAAAAGAGTTATCCGCAAGTGTATTGTAATACAGAGTCCAGTGGTTAAATATTATATTTGCACCATTGAAGTGAAGAGGTTTCATCAGGCTATACAGCTCAGTGTGGGTGAAGCATTTGTTTCATTTTCGTTTTAGAAGACTTTGCTTCTCATGTGTGAATACTTTCCTTCCCTTTGAATATTGATATATTTTTGCTTCACAGTCCCCCTTGTGTCCCGAGTTTGTCCAAGTGACGTTTGTCGCATTTGGAAAAGTGGCGCCAGCCTACGAGTGGACGTCACTCTTTTAGGCTTTGAAAACATGACGTGGATCAGAGGGCGCAGAAGCTACATCTTCAGAGGAGATGGTGAGTGTTGTGACTCTCCCATACAAAAAAGCCGTCACTGTGATGTGAACCATTTCTGAAGCGTGATTTAAATCTGACTGCACTTGTGTTTTTCCAGATGCATGTGCAGAGCTGATGGAGGTGAATCATGATGATGAAGTGGTGGATACAGAACGCTTCAACATCTCCCAAGAAATTGAGGATGTCACACTGGAGTCAATGCAGCCAGCGAAGCAGGAAGTTGCCAAAAGGTTGACAACTCCCATTGTCAACACCTTCCTGGACACCAAGGATATCGCCTTTGAGAGGCAAGGATCACATCTTCTCTCCCTTTGTCCCTTCTGCTGTGGAAAACCCTGCAGCTCATCAGTGAAGAAAGTGTTCAGGAGCCTTTTGATGTCTTAGGTGGAAGTATTTATTGATGCTTGGCCAAGGAGAAAATCAGAGTTCATTGACACAATCATATGTGCATGATGCTCTCTCATATTCTGAAGTTTGCCCTGCAGCTTTATCCCCACCCGACCAATCTAGTCAGGGTCAGCTAGTTCCTAAACAATGGCATGTTTTGGTAATCATGGAGCCAGCCTGCCTGCTTACGCTGACTCGTATCGGTGATGTCTGGGGAGTGAGCGCTTTGACCCTTGCTATCATGGTGGCAGGTTGCACTATGCCCTGAAGAAGGACAGAGACAAGGAAAATTCCATAACACCTTCTCTCACATCACCACACCGGGAAGCACTGACTCCAACCCTGGCATTTCCAAATCATACCTTATGCTGCACTTCATATTTGTGTTCACTGTTACAACCAACTGAAGAACCCCTCAGTGGATTTCTCCTGTAATGCTGTTTGGTGTTTTCACAGGAACAAGTCTGGGATATGGGGCTGGAGAACTGACAAAACAGAAGTGGTCAATGGATTTGAAGCAAAGGTCACTGAAGCTATACGATTTATTTTTTATTATATTTAAAGTATTTTTCACTGAAAGCTTTGCAGCAGTATCTAACATCAGATTGTGGTTGCCTGCTCAGGTTTTCAGTGTGAACAATGTAAATGTGGTAATCAGGACGAGGACGGAGCATCTGACAGACGAGGAGAAAGCCAGAATAAAAAGTGAGTGCAAATGTGAATGTGTTTTTGTATTAAGGTTTGATCATATCTAATGATTCATTCTGAGAGTGAGAGAGAATTAAAGTTGGATCTTTGGATAAAAGGTGAGAGGAACGTCCTGGAGTCTCTGCTGGGGACTGTGGAGCAGCACATTAGTGCACAAGGGGTGAGACATGCATTCATTCATTCATTCATTTAAAATGATGCATTCTGTCCCCACCCGGGGGCTCTTCTGAAACAACCACAAACAAACTGCTCTGCCTTCATAGGATCTAACTCTTGAGTATGCAACTGCCACCAATCCCACTGCCATCACTCCAGAGGAATATTTTGATCCCGACTTCGACCTCGGGAACAGAGACATCGGCCGACCCATTGAACTCAGCATTAGAACCCAGAAGTAAGAGCCACCGTTTTAAGTTTAAAGTAACCTCATACTCGATTCCTCATATATATTTGTTGTGGTATCATGACATAAAGTTGAGCACAATCTTTTCTCATGCAGGTTCAAAGGTACATTGTGGATGAGTGAGGATCACCCCCTGTCCCTGGTGGAGCAGGTGACGCCCATAATTGACCTCATGGCCAGAACAAGTTCCCACTTTGCACGGTTACGGGATTTTATGGCCCTCAAGTTTCCTCCTGGATTCCCTGTCAAAATAGGTAGGTGACATTTTTTATAAAGACGGACCTTTTACAGGGGATTTTCCATTCCTCTGTTGTTTTGTTAACAGATCTTCTCTCATACAGAGATTCCCCTGTTTCATGTGCTGAATGCCAAGATTACCTTTGGTAATGTAAATAAATGCAGTACGGCAGAGGAGGCGATCCCGACGCCAGCAGCCACGCCAACATCCTCAGGGGAGGATGAAGAAGCAGCAGGTAGGATCCATGTCTCCCTGCCGTCTTAGGATAGGAAATTTAAAGTCTGCACATTTCATTTATTTATTTTTTTACTCCCTTTCAGCACTCCCTCTGTTTAAGGTGTGCCCCTCAGTGTTCGTGGTGCCAGTTGGCTACCACCGTCGGGGAGGCAGCCGCCACATACCCGTGTCAAATAATGACGAGGAGCTCCTGCAGTATGCCATCCATCAGAGTCTCCTGGAGGCTCGCAGAGTCCCAGACCAGGTCACAACAATTATTACTCAGCTCTCTTGCAAATGTCTTCTTATGGTTCACCCATGCTGTCCATTGCATTACTTACCTTGGCATTATGCTTGTGTCTGAGCAGGAGGATACAGACAGGGAATTCTCTGATGCAGTCCCCAGAAGCCAGAGTGACAGGTAAGAACACACGTTTAGGTTTCCAGCATGGCAGTTAGATAATTACATGTGGTAAAAGCAACAGTAATTAAGACAGCTCTGTATATTTATCCTCTGCCTGTCGCTGTCAGTGAAAGTCGATATCCCCCGTCACTGTGATTCTAGGAGTATCCCAGAGGGGGTGCTAGTGGAATATGGAGACACCTCCAGTGCTACCAGCTCTGTCTCTGCCTCCAGCCCAGACTCGGACCTCCGCCTGGCCATGGAGCTCTCTGCCCGAGCTCAGGAGGAAGAGGAGAGGGCGAGGAAGCAAGAAGAGGAGGAGCTGGAGAGGATACTGCAGCTGTCGCTAACTGAGAAGTGAAAGGAATAAGAGGGAATGATAATCATGATAATAATAATAATAATATTAGTGTAAATTTTCCAGATCCAGAAACAACCACCACACCTCAGTTTTACTTCCCAACCACTGTCTATGCAACTGCAGAATTCATTCCTGCACATGCAATATCAAACTCCCAATATCTGATATTTTCCAAAAGGTATTTTTGGTAAGAGCATACTCATTTTATATAATATTTCTCGGCATAGTGTGTCTCCTCACTGGAGCTGTGGACTCCTTCAGATCGTTTCCAGTGGTTTCTACTTTTATTTATTTTCTTTTTCCTACACAGAATCACATCAGCCACTGACGGTGTATTGATGGACTCATCTTCCTGAGGGCAGTTGACTCTGTGTAATTATGGTTCTGTGAAGTGACTTTTTTTGACCTCTCAAGGTGATTCAGATGTGGCTCCTGAGGCGGCTTGTTTTTTATTTGCTAGCACTTGTCCCCAGCTGCAGACCGACAGGGACAGACCAGTGTTTTCACTGGGACGTTGTCCTGCAGAATTGAGGACCACGGGCTCACTGAATAATAGAAATCTCAGGGTTCCAGTTGTACACATTTTCCCTTTACTTCAGATGTGTAGTTTGTTAATTGGTTGTAAAACCTTGTCACTTGTTGCATAGTAAATGTTACTTTGGTGCAACATGGGACACTGAATATCACTATGCCATACTAATATTAATTCAGAGAGGTTGTTGATAATTAAGGGGTTAGGGTTAGTTTCTTGTCTTTTGTGAATGACCACTCTGCAGATGGTTAAACAAATCATGGCTGTGAGGAAAACATATTGTTTCCTCTGCAACGAGGATAGGGGTCTAACTTCCCTGACGTGATGCTCTTTTTTTTTTTTTTTTTTTTCCTTCCGTTTGTACATTTTATGGTCCAACAGGAAATACTTATGTTGGCTAAGCATCTTCAAGAATTTTCACCTACATTCAAATGCAATAGCTAAGACCGGTCTGTCTGTGGATGTCACATGTTGAAGGAGTGTCACACAGCTGATGTTGCAGAGATATTTTTTCTGATTCCTATGGGCAGCTTGCCTTTTGTAGCCATGAACAACGTTTGACCTCTGAGCAGATGAAAACATTGCACAAGGTCAACGGTCAAGCATGCCTGCCACACGTAGGTCTTTCCAGCATGTGCCAATCAGTCACTGGCTCTGAGTGACGGTTGCTCACTGAAGTGTCATGCAGTACCGTCCGGGCTTAACTTTCTGAAGAGCTAATTTTGTACTTTTAAAACATGATGCTGTGGGTATTGCTGAGTAACATCCATTAACCACTGTACTTGATTTAACTTGACAGCCAACCACTTGGAGTGGCAAGAAACCATATGTGACACCTTTGGGATCTCCTATATTTTCTGCAGTAATTTGTCATAAAATGTGATGTGATTCTCATCAAGGCACCAGAACTGAGAGTGTTCAGTGTCTTTATGGAACATGCACATCAAACATTTACAGGCTGCAGGATACATAGGTCACCTTGACAGCAACAATCTCCAACAGGTGTTTTCTGTAGCTGCTGATCAGACCTGCACAACATTCTGGAGGAATTCCAGATTGTCTAGTTCCTCAGGGGTCACTCACTATTTCTTGCCACTTAGCAAAGGTCTCTCTGTGTTGCTGCAGCTGACTTTCAGGGGCTTCCGCTGAAAATCTTTAATAATGATCAAATTGCCAAACTGCTGAACAGTAGACTGGCTAGCTTTGGTTTATATAATGCATAACTTTAATGCAATGCTCGAGCTGCAAAGTTGTTTTTTTTAATGTTAACTTTAGGAACGTGTTGGTTTCCAAAAGTTGTTTTTAAAATAAAAGCACTTTATTTCCATGAGGACCCAGGTGGTCTTGTTTACTCCATTCAAGTTGTTAATTGTTGTTTTAAAAAGTACGAAAGAGCAAACAAAATGCAACAATTTACATACTATTATTTACATTATAAATGCATCATCTGTCACATGAGAAAACCAGTAGGCAAATACAGCACTGGAGGAAGTTCATGAGCAGATTTCCACCTCTACAGAAAGAAACAGTGTAAGCTAATGAAAATTCTGTACTGACAACTATCTCACTTTAGTTTCTTTAAAGGTTTTTGGCCTCCAGGTTTATTCTCCCGCCAGAATAAACTGAGCAGCCCAACTCTTGAACTCCTGAAAAAAAAAGTTGCAGCCTTAAGATGTGAAGTCCTAACAATTATAATTCAAGTCAAATGTGACAGCAGCTCATGGTATTGAGTGTCAAACCAGCGACACCATCCAGTGCATCAACGTAGACTCATTTCAAATGATATAGATGAGAATAAGATGTTGCATAAATAATTCTTCAGGAACCTGATATTCATTTAAACACTGGTGACGTGCCACAGTGTCCTCTGGGTGTGTCAGGCGATGCAGGCAGGTGGCAGAGGTTGCCCCGGGTCTGTTGTTGTTGTTGTTGTTGATGGTGTGCCGGGACTAGGCGGTGAGCTCCCCGGTGCTCGGTGCAGGTTGTACCGGGACAACAGCTCACCTGGACGGCTTCACCGCCGAGGCAGCGGCTTGTAGACGCAGACAGCCATTGTGATGATGAGCAGCAGCAGGACAGAGAGGACACAGCTCATGGACACTGTAAGGACAGAAACAACAGACAGAGAGAACGAACACGTGTCACTGGAAAAGACAAAGACTGGAAACCAGTTCGCAGGCTGCGGAGCAGCGTCACTGTGGCCTCGGTTCTGTCTCACCTACGTCCTGCTTCAGGAGAACCACGTACGGTCTCTGGGTCAGATCCGACTCAGTGTGTCCTCCGACCAACACACTGCTGCACAGTGTTAGCACCGCGAGCTGCGGGAGGAGAGGCAGCATCATGGAGGAGGAGGAGGATGGTGATGGTGGTGAAGATGATGGTAGTGATGATGATGATGATGATGGTGATGGTGGTGGTGTATGAGGAGGAGGCGTTTCCTCTCTCAATCTTGGATCTGGGTCCTAACGCCGACCCTGTCAAGCGCTGCCTCCAATAACAGAGAATTACTCGATTAATCGATTTGATACGAGCCCTGATAAGAAAGGAGTCTTTCAAGTCCTTCCAAGTCCTGGAAACATTTTAGCCATCAGTGATTTATAGGAAATCAAAATTAAATAAATACTAGCATTGGGCCTTTTAAATTAGATGCTCTATGAATTCTGTTGTTTTTTTGTGTTTATGTCCTCAGCTGAATAAGAATATAAAGATTTTGAGTTTGGAATCATGGAGGAGTAAGAAATATTAATTTCTTCAACATGTTTGATGAGAACAGACTTTTACAGTTAAACAGACAATCTCAACTGTTGCTGGTTGCCGGTCTGTCCAATCAGTCACTGCAGCTTCGTGCTGGAAAGAAAGCTTCAGGTGTTTCACGTACACACGCTGTGAAATCATTTTCCTTTACTGGGAACCATCAAGCAAGTGTGAGACCTCCATCACATTTCTCATTTTTGAAATGTCAAAGAGTAATGAAGAATAGATATAAAGGTCAAACTCCTCAGGGTTATATCCTTATATAATCCCTCTGCATGACTGATGTTTATGGCCTTTACCTTTATCCTATAGTAATTAAGTATGCACACCATTACAAACACTTATAGCTCTCAATTATAAGCCAGAGAGACTTAATGAGCAACAGGAAATGTCACTCACGTGAACTGAAATGAAAAGTTTGTGGATAAATACAGAACATCCTCATGTTCAAGCTGTTAACAGAGCCTGTCATAATAATACAAATAATATAGGTTGGGGAGATGCAATGCCATTTTATTTGACCTTGAAGAAAAAAATGATTGCTTTTCAGTGTGTCGTCAGATCAGGGAGACAACCTGTATTGTTCCAAAAATACATTTTGGTTTCATGTCTCGAATATAACTCCTCCAGCAGCATGTGGATTTGTCCAACATCCTCTGTATTCCAAATGGACTCTTGGGTCCTAATTGACTGGCTGATAATACGAGTGTTCTCCTGTATGGAGAGCTGCTCCTGTCAGGTAGAGGAGACGTCCCCCATTTAACAGCGTCTCTTTTATGTGTCTCCTGTGTTTGCCTGTTCTCTACTTCAATGGCAGTCTCTGACACAAAAGAGCTTTGATGTCTATCAACCAGCAGCAGCTCAGCGGGGAATCGTATGCCCCGAGCCGCCGTCTGCTCTACTCCCGTATACGTTCATCATACCTGTCGTCCTTGAAGTGGTCGGGCCTTAACCAGGAACAAAACACACACAGTTGAATAAGTAAAGATCTGAGGGGCGCTGTGAGCATTTGAAGGTAGAGGCTGCTCTCTGTTTCCTTGGATGTTGATGGATTCTGGATGTTGCAAATCAGCTTGTTAATTAGAAAATCTAATGGAGGGGAGCAGCAGCAACCAACGACCTTTACAAAGACATGACAGACGCTGTATGGAGATTTAAACCAACTCATCTCACATCTGATTTCCTGCTTTCTTTTTAGAGACAGTGGAATTCAGCTGCTTCAAATATTGATCTTTTTTGTTTGTTTATGTTCATGTTTAAATTTTGGAACTGAAATGAAGCACAAATATGAAATTGGCAAGTGATACTGGTATTCATTTATACACATCTCACTACAGACATCATGTTGAAGTGGACTGACTTCACATAACAATCATCACCTCACTCACCACAGTATTCTCTGAATATATATACGTATATATATTTCACTTTGTGTAGCAGTCAAGGGAGTTTTGTCTTTCCTTGATTTCCAGATATCCTAATCTAGACTATTCTAAGTTGACCATGTGTTTTCTTAAGGGGACTGTTTTACACTAGTGTTAAGCCTTATAAATTTAACACAGGTGACTAAGATTGAATTGTATATCCTTATATCTGCAAAAACCATTGAACAGTGTTCAGAGTGAGAGCGTTGTCTGGACAGGCACAGTATCAATGAATATTAAAACTACCTTCACCGCTTTCATACTAACAGTGTGATATTTAGGCAAGTTAAGGCAGAAACAGTCTCTGGAGTTCAATGAAGCATTAGATGAAGAACAATGTGGAAAAAAAAACTATGGTAATACATTACATTATAGATACAGTACATACAGTTGCACTTATTTAAAATTACTATCACGTGTTAGTGCAAATAATCAACTTTCTATATGTTAAATAATATGCTATAACTAGAATGAGAGGTTTATCATCTGATCATGAGTGCCTCACTTACCTCAATCACAAACACTTGAAGGGAAAAACAGAACATTTTAGCAGACATATCCAGAAGCATGAAAATGCAAATGAAGCACGGTGTCACAGAACTACTGTATAAATATAAAATACAGCTCTGACAAAAAAAAATTACAAGGGGACTTTTCCTGATAATCTGGTTTCTATTTGTGCCCATTTAATATCTCAATACCTTGAATATCTTGAAGTGAAAAACGTTCTCTGACGTGTCATAGAATATGTTACGAACTGTTGGACTAACAACCCGCTGTTGAATACATGGCTGCGTTAGCAACAACAACCCATGAATCTTTCACAACGTACAGAAATGATCAAACTCCATGCAAACAGAAAGGACATGCTGAGTGTCAGTTAACATACAGAAAAACGTGTTTTTATTTTCCTTGGCATCATGTTCAGGTGCGATAAATACATCGGATCAGGAGCAGAGTTGATTCACTCGACCATTCACCACTGACTCCTACAACCAGAAGAATGCAACACTTTGAAAATGGCAGCATGTGAAAGCTGTGAACTACCGTGGTGACAGACTGAGTCACACAGACAGCGCAGACATGAATCTCACTTCCTGGCACGAGTTCTGACGAATTTAGCAGCATTGCCCATTTTACAGAGTGTGTAACAGGATGCTAATTTAAAACTGTGGTGGGAGCGGGTAAGTGTGTGTTTTACATGTGTTCCGGTGTTTCCCTCTCCCTATGGCACAGAGGCCATGTTGAGGCTGTCGGCGTGGATGTCTGGTATGGTCCTCTCCGGCCTCAGACACACCGCCAACCTCTGTGGGGAACAACGGCGTCAATTAGGACAAGGTTAATTTTGTAAGAAACAGTTTGGGGACGTGAACTGCTCCTCCGTCTCTTCAGTCCGCTGACCTGTTTGAGGGATCCAGGGGTCCACACCAGCTTGTAGACCATGTAGATGGGGATCCACATGAAGGACGAGAAGCCAATGAAGTATCCCACTGTGATGCTCCAGTCCGGGTACTTATAATCAAACAGCGCGAGCGGCGGTGCCTTCAGCAGGGAGCTCACGATGATGTACTGGGAACAGTTGGGACACGTGACTATTTCAAATGTGCTAATGCAGCTTTTGTAATATAACTGTCACGCTTGCAAAATGTCAACAGAAACATTGGCCTGGGAGCAGATGCAAATAAGAACCTGGTGATATGAGACTGTGTGTAGAGATGGGAAATTGACATTTGCCCAAGAGTTTTGCAATAAACATTCTGAAGATAAATGAGAAATATTTTATGAGACTTGATTCGATTACAAGGACGCGATGCTCAGACCATTTCACCTCTTACCGCCAGAAATGCAGGACTGATGGCGACCCAGCACACCTTCCAGAACAAACCTGGAGCTTTGCCCAACATGGCCTCCACATCACTGCTGAATCTCTGGATGCCTGAGACCAGAACAACAACTGGATCAGTGTTTGAATACAACAGTACATGTGTCTGTCGATCAATAACGAGCTCTTGTTTACCATAGAACCAGGAAACTGCGATGGCTTCAAGGAAACCCACAGCAATGATCGAGCATCCGACTCCAAACTCCTCCAGCAGCTTCACCACATATGCACCACCCTGAATAACAAGGAAATGTAATCCTGGAGGGGTGAATTATTGTTGGTTAACCTATATGAAATTTGGGAAAATCGTACATTCGTAAGAGTGCTCAGAGAGCCCAAGAAGCAGACCACAACCAAGCCCAGAACGAAAAGTTCCCGTCTGTGTGAGAAATGATCGGGGTATTCGTCCAACACAGCGGTGATGATCGCCTCCAGCCCACCGAACTGGAACAGACAGGGACAGTTACCATCCATGTTACAGCATCAAGGTTGAATTGTTTTGAATTGTTTGTTTGTGTCAGTATTGAACAAAATGTTTTTTATAGATAAATAAAAGGCTGTTTGCATTGTTTAAGATGGGAGGGACATTTAATATTGTTATGTAATGTGATGTAAATGTGTAAAATTCTATTAAATCTGGGAGGCATTAAGTGACCCTGTGTCAACCACGTCCTCATGTGACCGTTCGTACAGTGCTATCCAGTCCCAGTGTGATCATCATGGTGAAAAAGATGATGGCGAAGAAGGTTGAGCCCGTCATGTTTGTGATGGCCTCTGGGTACGTGATGAAGAGTAAACTTGGTCCTGGAGGAGGCAAAAAGAAGATTAACGAGTTTTACCTGAGCTCTTTTCTTGTCATGATGTGTTTATTTTCTCTGACTAACCTTTATCCCTGGCTACATCCTCCACCTCCACCTTCCTCATCTCTGCCATGTAGCCCAGCACTGTGAAGATCACGAACCCTGACACGAAGCTGGTCAAACAATTCACCAAACTTGTCACGATGGCGTCACTGTTGAGGAGGAAGATGCACCCCGTTAAAGGACACTCGTCAGGTCTACTTCTTTCAGAGAGGCTCGTCTTGTGAAACCCAGGCAGAATGGTGCTGACCTTTGACCTATTTTTAATGGATTCATTTTAGACTCTTCTGCTTTGTTATCTTTGTGAGAAGACATGAAAAACAGTGGGGTTAGTAACCACAGGAAACCATACTAATGAGGGACCTGCCACTGAAGCATGTATGATGTGTGTTTATTCCAGACATAAATACGTCCCAGCAGTGTTAACAGCCATGCAGTTATTAGTGTATTCAAAAAATTTTTATGGAAACTTGGTGGAGGGGTGTTGTTAGGGCCAAGGAAAAATCATTAATTTTTGGAGATTCAATAACTTAAATAATAAATATATATTTTTTATGTTTGTTTAATGTTTTGTTGGATGGGAACCTGACCTCAATACATGTCTGGGCAATATGGTGAAAAAAAAATTGCCTCTTTTATTGAGAACTATGTAGGTAACAAACGTTGGTTGTCATGAGTTGGTCAGTTCTTACCGATAGCAGTTATTGGTGAAAGGGTTGTAGCTGGAGAGAGCCAGCAGGACCCCGAACCCTGGCCCCAGAGAGAAGAATATCTGAGCTGCAGCATCCACCCACACCTACAAGCAGGCAAAAAGACAGAGACCTTCATATCTGGGACTTTTACTGCAACTAAAATTGCAATGCATGTGTAACAGTTTTCTTACATTTCTTTAGAATCAATGTCTGATTCCCTCTCCGCTATGTAACATCCTCCAGTGATCCTCTACTTTTTTCTCTGATTAGTGCTCGGAGCCCTTGAGTATAATTTAGCACAGAGGTGTTGTCTGAGCCGTCGCTGCTGCACAGCTGTACGCAGCGAGATCTGAAGAGCAGCACGCACTTGGCATTAAAGAGAAGGGGACAGCGGTGGATGTTGGCGAGTGAGACCGAAAGGGAGGCCTTTGTTAATGGGCAGACAATCTAAACCAATTATGCATCTTATTATGCCGCTCTGTGGCTTATTTATGCATCTCATTTCATCTCATGCATATTCTCCTTTGACCAGAACACTCGCACTGTTTAGCAAACAAGAGGAAGACGAGGATGTTTCATTGATCTAAAAAAAAAAACTAGAAGTGGGCAGAGATAAATAAATGTGTGTACTATATTAAACTACTGACTCTTCCAGATGTGTTGAATCAACAAGTTATTACTCACAAGTGCAGTGAAGAAACTCAGGCCCATGTATTTTAAGGGCTGTATCAAATCTGCCTCTTGGGAGAATAGAAACAGGGAAATTTTGTTCCATTGTTATTTTGTATTTATCGTAAATCTGCACTTATGTGAGAAATATCTTGAAATAAATCAGAAAAGAGATGTGTGAATTATGTTTTTCTACTCAGAAGTAAAAATAAAAGAAACATCTCTTACAACATCTCTCATCTGTCATATGTGGCCGAATGGTACTGATAATATATATAAGCTTGTTGCTCTTTACCTGAAGCAAACCAAGCACGTTCAATGTATGTTTTCAAATCATTTTGTTATTTATTGATATTAATTTTGTATACGTACCAATGCAGTATTTTATCTTTATCGGTCTGCGTTCGCACATTCTTATGGGTCATATTTTTTCTTGTAAGAAATAACTGAATCTGTTACTGAGTGTTCAACTCACACTGGTCTCCAGCAGCTTCCCCCACTGTGGCTTCAGGTAGAACACCACACCTCTCCAGGCTCCTGGCAGTGTGGCACCCCGAATCAGGAGGATCAAGAGCACGATGTAGGGTAGGGTGGCGGTCACCCACACAACCTGACATGGACGAAAGAGGTAAATGATGAAGCGACGACAAAATGAGATGTTCGATCTTGGTCGTCTACCATCGTCTACCAGCTGCTGTCTCCCACCTTCCCAGATGTCTTCACGCCCTTCCACAGGCTGAAGTACACGATGGTAAAAATTAGAAAAAGGCAGAGCATCAACTGCCAGCGGACGCCCCCAACATCTCTCAGCCCTGATGACTTGTAGATCTCGAGAACATTCCTCCTGTTGAGATGAAACATCAAACACCAAGTGTCCCAAAGCCAAAATAACATTTCTCCTACAAAACCCCCGACGGACAATATCTGTGCAGAGCGTGACTGTAAAGCTATTTATACACGCAGCGTCTGTTACTCACACTTACATGCACTTACGTGTAAAATTCCTCTGCGGGAGACCTGGAGGAATTCGTCCAGGTGACGTTGTCGACGCCAAAGTAGTTGGTGCAGTCTGGGGTGTTCCACACGTTGTCGCAGTTTGTCCAAGGCAAGGTGCTGCTGAAAGAGGAGTAGAAGTAGAAGAGGGCCCAGGCAATGATGGTGTTGTAGTAGAAGGACACGTACAGGGCGATGATGCAGATGGCGTATCCAATACCTGAGAGAGAGCAGAAAGTTGGGGAGAAAAGACTGAAACATGGTCTGTAGGCTGGGTTTTGATTTGCCACAGTAACTGTGTATATGGGTGTGTACATCGAGCGTCACTGAAGCTCAAGGCTGTACCTTTGAAAATAGGACAGATGTGTTTCCATATGGATATGGCTCCAGTCCTGTGGAACTGCCCCAGTGCCAGCTCCATGTAGAAGAGCGGCACGCCACCAAAGATGGCCATCAAAATGTAGGGAATGAGGAAAGCACCTACAGAAATAAATGCATCAGCTTACATGCTATGTCCTCCTAGAACAGAGGTTTTAGTTAAGTAAGAGATTTGATTACTGTTTTTTTAATTTACTGTTCATTGGCTTAATTTTCTTGTTTTAATTGTTGTAAAGAAATATCTGGATGATATTTAAGTAGTTAAAATGAATAATAATGAACAGAATATATATATATATATAATGAACAGAACAGAGAATTTTCATTTTCTCTTTTAAAAAAACAGAAATTGACTCATTTCTGCCTACACACATAAACGCTCCTTTAAAAAATACTGTCTTCACAGTTTTTAATCTGGTGATAACTCTTTTAATTTCTGCTCGTGCATTTCAGTCCAATATTCGTATGTGGAATTGTCTGAACCACATAGGCTGTAGTGATGTAACCACCCAGTTGCTGCTGTATAGTCAGTAAAGTGCACTCTATCCCAATGTAATATAAAACGACTTCTGATAATACAGAAATATTAAAAAGGTGAAGACATTTATTATATTTTTTTATCAACAATTTAAAAAACTACGGCATACACGCTCCTGTTGTCTAAAGAAAATAGCTTAAAAAAGAGGTCAGACTGAAATCGAATTGGTTTACGTTTATGAGAACTTTGATTGTGACGTAAACAGATGAACATTTCAGCACCATGGACAGTTGTTTAAATCATCATAAACCTGACATTTGATCGAGTCAAAAACTCTGATTTGATTTTATAAACCGAGTGTCTCCACGAGGAAGATTCCCGGTCGAACAAAACTTGTTCAGGTCACAACTCACCACCACCGTTTTGATAACAAATGTAAGGAAACCTCCAAACATTCCCCAGGTCCACCGCGAAGCCAATGACAGACAAGAGGAAATCCATCTTTTTGCTCCATTTGTCCCTGGAGTCCGTCTGCGTGATGGCCGGCACCGGGACGGCGTTGTTGTTGGAGCTGTAGCCCGGGTTAGGGGAGCCCTGGTGGGTCAGAGCGCCGGCCATGACCGCTGAGTCCTGTCGGGCCATCGGACTGTGAAAAAGTCAGAGAGGAGCAGCTCCACAGAGGAGGAGCAGGAGGAGGAGGAGGAGGTTGCTCCCGCACAGATGACAGGGAGCAGTGGGAGGAGTTGGTGGAGTAAAGACTCGAGGTGGACCTGTCAGTGGAGACACATCTGTGGAGACACTGTGGACACTGGTCCTGCTGGTCATCAGCATAGACCTCTATATACTGCACTGGTTTCACTGGTTGTCGAACTGGACAGACCCTCAGTGAGGTCACAGCAGCTGGAGCAACTTGTTGACAGTTTATTTTATAGCCTCCAGTCCCCTGGGCTGTGAGCTTCTTGTCTCTCTGTGTCCATCAGAGTAAATACTTGATTAACTTCACTCCTCATCAGGCTGCAGAGCAGCAGGTCATGCATTGCATTTGCTGAAAAGTTTAAACTTTTAAACTATTTAGTAAAATGTAGACACTCTGAGTATTTACTTTATAGTGTGGCCAGATATAATTTAGATATAATCCCCACAGTGGAGTGTCATCATTTTAATTTTTTTCTTCTTCCCTATTAATAATTCCATGACCCCTCAGATACTTAGATTGAATTGCAATGATTATTGTGATTCATATTCACAATAATCATCATATTTAAATAGTAGTGGATTAGATTGGATTATTAGCTCATCTCAACTAAGACATTGATATTCCGAATATATAAGAGTTAGTAAGTTAGTTAGTTAGTGAGCTCTTACATTGTTCAATCCTTTACAGTCAAAGCCTCTTTTTCTTCTGAAGGCTGCCAGTCGTCCGTCTGCATTACCAGTCCATATCTGTGTCTGTCTCACAGTAAAATTCTGTCTTTATGATAAATCTAACTCTGTTTCAGCAACAAGTTGCCAAGGTATGAAACTATAAACTCCTGATGTCTGTTTTTATTTTTTAATGTTAAGTCAACTTCGTTTATCTCCATGGTATATTTCTAGATCATACATCACATGTGAAACATGTAATGATAATGTAGTGTAATGATTTAAATGTAATGATAAATAACTGCAAAGTAACTAAAATAAAATAGAAGCTGATAGCTTATGTGACTGTGATGAAGAGGAAATCAAACCCAAGGACAGGCTGAAGACAGAGTGAGAGAGAGAGAGAGAGAGAGAGTCAGTCTGAACCTGCACCTCTGACACACACATTTAGAAATAGCACCTTGCGTTCTCTTAACTTCCTGGTTCTATGTTAATACAGTTTGGTGAAGACAGGAGAATAAAATCGTGGCAGCATTACTGCACTCATTAAGAAAACCCAATAAAAAGACTCGGAAATCAAATCCACGGCTTTTAGAGCGTGGCAGCCTGAAAAGGCTGCTGACTGGAGAGAGCGGCCGTGGTGCAGGTCTGTGAGCGCAGAGAGTGCATCAAATGAAGTTACTCTGGGAAATGGATATGACACAGAGATGGGACAAGAGACATCCAGCACCATCACACATCGTCTCTTAAGAGCAGCCAAACTGTCTTTGCCCGGTGTCACATGACTTGTTGTCTGACCGAAGCTGGGAAATGTTAAATTGAAGATGGTTTGTGTGATAACTTCAGCAAGTTCCTGTTATCGCTCACCTCCTTCACTGGAACAATGATTTGACATGATTTCCTTCGGATTCCTCCTCATTCAACATGTTTTCTCATTGAAAGAGCTGGGGCAGTAAACAACCAGCCATGGCAGAAAGGTTGCGCTTGCTCAGCTGAGGTGCAGTGCGGGGCCCCCAGGGGCCAAAAGCATGACAACATAACAACAAACCATATAGCGCTGGCCTTCTCCAACATACAATCCTGTCAATCTGCATTGGCACACACAGGCAGAAGAACATCAGACTGACAGGAGCCTCCATCACATGCCCTGGTGCCTGATGGAGCACGTCGACTCCAATCACACACGGACATGTGCATGTGGCCCTGCACACAGACTCTGCTGACAGGCAAACAGGAATAATTTGTGTGCATGTTGAAGAGGGGCATTGTTTTGGGCTCCTGATTTATTATGGCATTTAACAGGATGTGTTATTACCGCATATCAGCTAACGCCACTGCAAAGCTGTGAGTCACCTGGGATGAAAGGACGACTGTGAGGGAAAGAAGAAAGAAAGACGGCTCCGTCCTCTCTGATAGACACAGTAATAAACTGCTGCATTGTACTTTACGTATCCTCAAATCCCGGCTGAACGACTGGCCGGGCTAGGAGCTGCTGTCACATAATGTTCACATAATTACATAGATTGGTTTAAGAATGAAGAATTGCATCTTGATGACTTGTGAGTATTACTGATGGAGAGTTCCACAGAGCTGCTCCTCTCAGTCTGTCATCTTGTGTTATCACTCTCTCCACCTGATCTACCTGACAGCTCTGTGCTGCAGGCAGAGCTGGACTCACAGCCTCAGGACTCTGGTGCGCTGAAGCCTGACTCACACTGCGTTTTCTGTTAACACAGTCACAACTTTTTCCACATTTCAACAGAAACCTGAATCATTATTATCTATATGGAATGTATTGACTGTTTGTGAGTCTTGGGTATTAGGGAATCAAAAATGAGTGTGTTGGATGAATCGTGTATCTCGGGGGGGAAAAAAACACAATAAAATGTTATCATTATTATTATTATTATTGTCATCATATCACACAATTGTTGCTATCTCAGATCATCTTATGTTATTGTATTACCCAAAGTGAAGGAAATAGAAAATAGTGTGAGCGTATTTGCGGATTAATGACCTGGCCCTCTTATAAGATCTACCCTCACAAGTGCTTCCGTATCTTGGCCACAAGATGGCGACAAGACCCAACATTTTTCTGTCAGGGAAATTCCCAGGCTCTGACACGCACCTCTGAGCCCATGTTGTTCTCAGATCGGTGTGCGCGTGCGTGCGCGTGTATGTTTTAATATAATTGCAGAGTATATGTGAGGATAAACAGTTTCTGCTGTATTATACTAGTGAGACTTTTATCTCTTGTTGTGGCCGAAAGTGTGTGTGTGTGTGTGTGTGTGTGTGTGTGTGCGTGCGTGTGTCTTTAAGGGGCGTGTGCAAAGCCGAGGTGTAGTCGTGAGCCTCCTCTCCGAACAGGCGCCACTCAGCTGATGGGAGGGGAGCTGCTCGCAGGCTGGAGACAGGATCCATGGCAACAATCATGGCAGGTGGGAGCAGAAACACACAGCGAGCCTTTCTGAACACGTCCATCTCTCTGTGTTTGTCTTGTGCTCCTCTGACGGGGCGAGGCCGTTCAAACTGTGTGTGACTGTGTTCCAGAGGCAGAGACTCGTCAGAAGCTGCTGCGCACCGTCAAGAAGGAGGTGGGTGTTCTTATCGAGTTGGAAAAACAAACATGCAACGTGCGCACGCACACACACACACACACACAGGCTAATGTGAACTGTAACACGGCTGAGAGCTCATCTGTACCACAAAGACCAGAGCCCAAGGCTGTGTGTTTGTGGTGTTGATGCAAACCACCAGCTGGTAACCCAGCATCATGGCCGAGGTATTACTCAGACATGAGTAGTATGAGTAGTAGTAGGAGGAGGCATGTTCAGAGGTCAGGCAAAGGGTTAGGATTGAGGTTTGATTTGGTTGGGTTAAGGTTGAGATTAGGTTTCGGTCAATAGTAACTACAGCTAAGGCTAGAGTCACTGTGTTGTCAGCACTTCATTATGTGACATGAGGTGACCTGAGTTCAGCAGAGATCAACTCAAACATCAGAGCCTGTAATGAGGAGATCTTCGTGGATGATCTGGCTGCAGGAGTTTTTTTTTTTTTTTTTTTTTTAAGGGGAGGTGTTCGTGGTCCTTTGTTTGCAAAGTGACACACGATTAGTTCCAACGAGCTCTGACACATCACTGACTGTTTGGAAAAGTCACGTGAAGCCCGTCATCGCTTCACGCGAAGGAACAAGGAGCTGATGCTAACGTCTGATACAGGGGGGAAGAATGGCTGAGGAGTAATCTGTTCACTTCTGATGTCTGACTGCGTTGGACGTGGAAGGAAAAGAAACATAGAATCCAACATTAAGACACAGATCATTCATTCACCTACATTAAAGGACCTATACACAGTTTGTATGGTGAATAAAACATGAACAACCCCCATGATCCCTTGCTGCTTCACGACATCATCACACTGGGTCAGTTTGATTCTGATGGTTTGAGTTTGCTGTGATATGGTTGGAAGTTAACGCTGGTGCTGTAAAACACATTCCAAGTTTCCATAGTGATTAAGATATTGACTATTTATAGCTGGAGCAATATATGAGATAACAGTGGTGAAGGGGAGGATGAACCTCTTTTGTTTCTTACTGTTCGCCCGAGGAAGGTTTTCTCAATATCACCAACACGTCATTTAACATTTCCATTCACAGTAATCACAGCTTTCCTTTTCCACTGCTGTTGGTCTGAGTCAAAAAAGCTCGTCGAGGCAGAGGAACGGCATTGTTAGCGTCACTGAATCAGACACAGTTATACTCTTTTCTTCTCCCTCTCCCTTCACCTTTCTAATCTTTGATCGCCTTGTAGGTAGCATGACTTTAATTCCATTAAACAAACACAGATAGAAATCACATCCTGGATCTTGTGAAAAGAGGAAAGTGGCGACTTTGTTCTGAAATATTTTCCTCTGAGTCCTGTTTGCAGTCTTATCAGCAGAGACCAGAGCCTTCCCATGATTAAACCAGCTTCCTGTGTGCTGCTGAGGTCTCCCTGAGACTCATTCACCAGTGGCTGTTTCAGTGATGGACTCTGGAGATGGAGTCTCATCCGCGCCGCTTCATGAACATCAACATTTATCTTTTAGTTTGATCCTTTCCATTTAATGTCTTTTTCAGAGATACCGCCTCCCAGGGGAGGGACGCACGTTGTTTGTGCTGGTTTCCTGATGGTTTGCGATTATTATAACTGTGCGTGGGTTCCACCATATGGCGTCTCTATGCTCTGTGTTCTCACGCTCTCCTGGTCCAGCTGGTTAAGAGCCACCTGTCTGCTCACATAAACTTGGATATAGGTCAGTATCCAGAGAGAGTGGAGGGTCTGTCGCAGCAGAATTACCTTCTGGCTCAAAAAATGGTTTCGATGAAAACCCTCATTTGCCTCGGCTTTGATACAGAACACATCTCCGTCTGCCTCGCTCCCTTTATCTTGCTTTGATTGTGCTCCTCCCTCTGTCTTTGTGTATCTCACTCATGCACTCGAACGCAAATACACTGTGTTTGCCAAAGGAGGGGGTGGTGGTGGGGGGGCAGCTGCTAGAAAAACTCTCAGGCCACATGGATCAGGAGCATTTACTTTCCAGTCTCACAAGTTAGTCCTGCGGGCTCGCTCTGTGTTTTCGACTCTGTGTGTGGGTTTCCTGATTCACGGCCACTGAGAGAAAACAGGCTTCCATTGCATCCATTCATCCCTCAGCCTCATCTGCTGCCGAGGGCCTGGTCCTAAATACGTGAATGATTGAATGACATCTATAAGAAGACAAATCACAGCATTGCCCCGCATGGTGCTTTGACCTATGACCTTACCCCGAGGTTAACATGACATAACCGGGAAGGGTTTCATATTTACTTTGGCGTCTACAGCAGGAATTCACAGTGCTCAGTGATACTGTACATTTTGAGTGTCCGTATTTCCAAGACAAACGGCCCACTTCATGTGCAGAGGAAGATGATGTGATGCGATCAGAAGCTCCAGAACCGCCCCTGAATAGACCCTGTGGGGAGCCTGTGGAGCGGCTGCATTGATTTTGTGCTTCTTCCCATGTGAGAGTCTGCACGTCCGTTATTAAATCAGCATTCAAACAGTGGGCTCGTAATTCAAATAGATAGCCTCGCATCAGAGCTGTAGCTCCGTGTGCACGCCTGGATTAACATGAATAACAGCAGACGAAGAGTTCTCTTCTTTTTTTTTTTTTTCCGCGCAGTGTCCTCCACCCTTCATTCATCTGTGGCCGCGCAGACGATGAATAATGAAGGGTGGGTGTTAATGGATGTGGCTTTCTCCCTGCCACTTATTCCTGCGCCTCGTGCTGTTGCACGAGTTAATTGGAAATACTCTGAAGATCTTTTATCACTCTGTGATGCCTCCAAGCTGTACTGCTTAGTTGGAGTAGATTCATCAGGCTTCGCTGCTGCGGCACAGACGTCTAATGACTGCTGTCACGTCACGCACATCGACAGAGTCTAGAGATGGAGATGCTGGAGTAAAAGGAGCCGCAGTTGTTTGTGTTTATTTCAGATGTTGAATGAATGTTGTTGTTGATGCGTCCTCTTTGGCGGAAGTGATTCGCCGTGCTCCACGTGCCGTCTCCATGGAAACACACAGGTTGTCAGTGCTCAGACACTTCAACATGTGAATTCCTCAGAGGCCTGATGTGTTGCACAGATGAAAAAACATCTTTCATCTGCAAGTTGGCAATCAGCCCTCAGTGCCTCAGCAATGTGGAAAGGACTCATTGTGACTCATATTGACTGTATTCTATATGCATTCTGTGTGTGTGTGTGCGCACACCTTTGTATACGTCTGTTCATCAGTGTCACGACAGAGTCTCTCGTTCCTGCAGAATCATTTCTGTTGATGCTGAGGCTCACACTTTGTTAAATTGAGTCGGAATCAGGGAGGATGAGTCTACTTCTTTCTTTCTCTCCTCTCTTACAGTTTCCCATGACTCCTTTCTCCCTCCCTTCTTCCCATTTCTTCCTCAAGCATTCTTTGGATTACTCTTTAGATACTTCCAGAAACTGATATTTATATTCATCCGTACACCAATGAAGTTATCAGTGGTAGAAACTACCTTTGCCCACGTATTTTTTATTATCTCCATGTTTTACTACACTGAAAATTCATTTGATATTTACAGGTGTTATAATCCGTGATCAGCAGGTGAACCAGATATCAAAATGATTGGTCCATAAAACTGAGCTGGAGTGGAAATTAGGTCGAATGATATCTCCTGGAAAAATTTTATGATGAAGGTGTAAATATCAGAGTGTGAAAACTGATACTGGTGGACAGCTGGTGCATCATGAGCACTGGGCTGGCTCACAGGGAAAACCATGGAGTTGGCAGCGTGGCGTGGCCACCGTAGAGAGGCACGGCTCAGCAGGAAATTAAAGACCTGTGCACGACTCTGTCCTCAGGTTGATAGTCCCTGTGCAGGTCCAGAGCGGTGCCCGCACACGGGGGCGTCGCCATAGCCACTGGATGTATTGATTAATCAGTGATGCTAACTATTGGTTTGGCCCCTGCTGTCAGATCACAGTGAAGAAGCTGTGGCACCCCCTCCCCAGCAACCTCAAGTGTACCATTTCCATTTCCCAGCTGGTGACTCATCCAGCAGCTTAACATGCACCCCCCCCCCCCCCCCCCCCCCCCCCAGCAGCTTAACATGCACCCCCCCCCCCCCCCCACTCTGCTGTGTTCTTCTGCCTCTTAGCTTTTTGCCCCCAGTCTTCCCCTGACTCCCAGACGTGCTGTAGTTTTATAAACTCTCGTAATTATTCTCTCAAACACACACTTCACACTTCTGCCACCGTGTGTGTGTGAGAGAGAGAGAGAGAGAGACAGAGGGAGCCAGGGACAGTCGCATATTAATGAGTGACTCATGCAGCATCTGCTATGTCATTGACAGGTGAAGCAGATTATGGAAGAAGCTGTCACCAGGAAATTTGTCCACGAAGACAGCAGTCACATTGTGTCTTTTTGTGGTGAGTCACCGAACATACAAATGAATCCCTTCATTTCTAATTGAACAGGACTGGAACACTGATGTTTCTTTTGTTGATGAAGATGAATTTTATGTGAAACTTCATCTGCTGCGCTGTATCCATGATATAATATGATCTGTCAGTTTCCTATGTAATAGTTATCTATATACATAAAGACAATCTATCAGGGAAAAGCACAATGAAGCAGAGTAATAGATACAGAAAAAAGATTCATATTATTATTCATATTAATTCATCGTAATTTCTAAATCTGCCCCTGACTTTCCAGTTGACTTTAGTCAGAGTCAGGACTATTCATATGCAGAGTATACTGACTTAATTTACAATTTTTACACATAATATTATAATTATAAACATTATAATTTATACAAAGTCTATTAACAGTAAGATGTTCTGCGTATTCAGTATATGTCCAGACTCATGAGGTCAATAAATGTGAAAGACAATTACAGCGGAGTCAAAGTCCAACAGTGTCATTAAATTCAATCAAGTCGCACATAATTTCACACACTCATAGAGTTCAGTTCCCTGGGTCAGAATGTATTCTTTCAAAAAATCCATGAATTATTCAATTGGAAAACTGTGAAAATCTTTTAAAAGAATAATGCAATATTAATGAAGGAAATCCTGGATCTGCCCCCTTTCCAGATTCAGGCCACAGTGTCTGACTTCTGTGTAATCGCCCTCACAGACAAACAATGAAAGCGTCATCTCTTTGGGGAGGCAATAAAACAATATATCATGAGGAGAAAACAGTCCTCCAGTCAGTACAATGTACATTGCACAGTCTATGGTTTGTGTTTCGTGGAGGTAAGATCAGGATCTCCTCCAGTCAGAGCGAATCCGCTTTTTCACGGTGTGCTTGAAAACCTTATTAAACCAGCGCAAGAGAACGACGTTGCACATCCATCCCGCCCAATAATCAGCTTAAGCAGCCTCTCTCGATACTTTTATTGTTCTCTGTGAAGGGTTATGAAAATAATTTGTCACAGAGCACAGACTTTATTCCGTATTGCAAGCGTGACGCTGGGCCATACGTTTTTCTTCCACCACTGTCGTGTCTCCCAGTGGACACGTAGCAGCTCAGGTCAAGAGGGCCCTCTCATCCCTCTGCTTTGTGGACAGCCGCAGCTTCCTCCTCCCTGTGATCCCTGCAGTGCCTCTTGTTACTTCACGTCCTCTTTCAGCTGTGGTCTGTTCACAGCCCAGAGTGACTGAGTGATTGAGAGCGCGGAGGATGGGGGATGAGCTCGGCCAGCTCACCAGGGAGCAATTAGCCTCCACCATCTTGGCTACTTTGATAAGCTGCCCGGGAAGAGTAAATGAGAAAATGCAGGCGCTGCGGAGGGAAATCAGATCGCCGCTGTCGAATTTAGGGTTACGGGTTTATTGATGAAGCTCTGTTCATTGCATGGCTGGCCCTCGCTGATGGTACATCAACCACGTCAGAGCAATGCTCCGCACCTTCTTTTGTAGGCAAAAACACATAAAAGTTCAACAATAAGACATATGTTTATTATTATAGAGTACCAATCTTCATTTAAGATACTAGAAATGATTTATTTACTCCTGAACAATCCCCCCCCTACATTTAAAACACAGCAGACGCTGTATGATCACATCTGATGTAAAATACAAATACTGAGTTGTTCAGTAACTTATTAACTTATTGATGAATCCTTTCAAAAGCATCCACGTTAAGACCTTTACCGGTGCCTCTTTGTTGGTCACAGTGACGTGAGGCGACTGTGGCTTTGTGTTAATGCACTTAGTTGCCACAGATACAGGACGATCACAGATAATTTGCCGTGTTAGCCGTTTTTACCAGGAGTGACTGCACAAAGGGCTGATCCGGCTGGTTTGATGAGCATTTCCTGCACAGAACATTTAAGAACTTGCTCGCTGCTGTTTGCGACACATAAAACATTTCACCTGAATGTGATGATGGTCTCGTATGTGGACAGCTCCCGCCCCCGTCTCTCACACTGTCGTGTTTTCATCGATGCGCCGTCTAGGGTGATTAAACTAATTTCACGACGGCACGATACACTAATTATTGTCTTTAGACGATCACTGATGCTGCTGTTCCTTTGCTATGAAGCTCTTTCCTGCAAACACAGCGGCAGTCTGGGAGTTATAGTTGTTATCTTGGAGCCGAGACATTAGCTGTGAAGGAGGTGTGAAGGTTTGTCTGCATCTCTCTCGGCCATCTGAGACTAGTTAGTTGTAATGATGACAGAGAAAGGAGGATGAGCTTTATCTGAGACCTTTTAATGTTCCGCTTTGTTCTGACATTTAGCCTCCTGCTCTTACGCGATGTGGAGGGGAAAAGCAGCGCAGGCAGATAATGAGCAAAAAGCCCTGGGAGGGAAAGGAAGGAGGTATGATGAGCTTAGAAGAAGAAAAAATGATGAGGACACGTTTAAAAATTTCAAAAAAAATGTTATCGCCATGCTTGAAGTTAAACAGCGACAATAGTGAGAGCAGGTGCACGGGGCGATGATGGAGGCAGGAGAGAAGGGAAGCTGTGTTTGAAGGAGTATGGATGAGGGAAAGAGATTGTGATGCTGATGAGTCGCCGCCACCCCTCTCTCCCTCCCTCCGCTCAGCTCAGCTCTCCCAGAGCTCGAGCTCTCCATCAACAGGGGTTGCCATGACAACCCCAGCCTTCCCCCTGACCCCATGTGAGCAGAGAGGCAGGATTAGTCCTGGAAGAGAACTCAAATGTCAACACAGCTCCAGGCCGTGCCACGTAGGCCTGAGAGCGAGGAGAGCCGAAGAGCGACTGTTTTTCTGCACAGTTGGGTGATTGTGCGAATGTGTGTCTTCCTGTCACACTTGCTGGACGAGCTGAGCTCAACGTAAACATTATTGGTAACAGTATGGCTTTATGAATGTAACCTAATGCAATGTATTTCAATAATATCATGCACACTGAGCAATCATTCAGACAATTTAAAAAAATATTTATGAATAATAATAATAATAGTAATAATATAAATATATATTATTATTTGTTTATTTCTGTTTGTTTTTGTTTGAATACTAATGATGCGATGTAAATTATTACAAAAAGACAGCAGGGTGACCACAAGTAATTAAAGAAAAGCTGTTACTATTCACGTGTTTATATACTTTTGAGTACAAAAGGTTTTTGGAAAACGTTCATGTTAAGAGCCATTCTGTTTTCCTCGTTCAAACTGATCTTAAACTAATATATGCTCTGTTTCTGGTGGGGGTGTAAATTAGCAGGTTTTTGCCAACACGTGCGCAACATGTCAGTGGGAATAGTATAGAAATTATATGGGAATTACAAAATATTGCCATGTTAATTTGTGAAATTGCAACAAGCAGCGTTTTGATTTCCCGACCAATGTTTGTGGTTTCCAAACAGCTGCGGTGGAGGCGTGTGTCCTGCACGGGCTGAAGCGACGAGCAGCGGGTTTTCTGCGTAGCAACAAGATAGCGGCGCTCTTCATGAAGGTGGGGAAAAGCTTCGCCCCTGCTGAGGAGCTGTGTAGGAAGGCCCAGGAGCTCGAGCAGATCATTGAGACAAAGTGAGGGACTCGCACATATCACCAGACTTCAAAGCTCACATCAAAGCTTGTCTGACTGTTACCAGCGAAAGCTCTGAAAGCAAACTGCTGTCCCCGTATACCCAAAGGACGATTTCTTATTGTGAAGCCCTTCTAAATAATTCATGTTGATAATCTTGTATGAGTCACGAATCACTGATGCCATTAGCTTCGAGCACATGCCGTTTTACTTTATGGAAATTTTAAAAAACATGGTGCACGGGTTTTTCCTCCCCGGCTCTGCAGACGAAGTCAAAGCCTGCAAAGTCAGGATAGCCTTCGCAAGATGCCCCGGCTGCCCAGCCTCAACCCACAGGGAGCCAAGAACCTGTGGATCCGGGCGGCTCTTTTTGAAAAGGTGCTGGACAAGATCGTTCTCTACCTGGTGGAGAACAGCAGGTACAGTGAGAGGAGCCGGCGGTCTCTGTCCAGCTGTTCGTCGTAGAAGAACACTATGTCCCTTCAAACTCGCCCTCTCGCATTTGTCTTCCAGTAAATACTACGAGAAGGAGGCTGTTCTAATGGACCCTGTAGATGGACCTATCCTTGCCTCATTGTTAGGTAACTATGTGCTACATTGAGTTAGTGTTTGTGTGATTTATCATGCTACACCCTGTTTTGGGCTCAACATGTAAGATCTCAGTGGTCTAAAGCAGAATTTAGCTCGCAACCTGGTGCACTTTCCTTAGTCTAGTTTTATTGTGTTATTTGTTCACGTTAAATCTCGATCATTGATGACTAGCAGAACATCAGCTGATACTTTGCTCCCGACAGTTGGACCTTGTGCTTTGGAGTACACCAAGATGAAGACGGCCGACCACTTCTGGACCGACCCGTCCGCTGACGAGCTGGTGCAGAGACATCGCATCCACGGTGGCCACTGCAGACAGGACTCCCCCACCAAGAGGCCTGCACTGTGTGTAAGTCAGCCTCCGGTCATCCCATCCCTAATAGTGGACCTGCCCCACTACCCACTGTACTCCTTACAGAGGCCTGATGATGAGGATGTTTTGGTCCATATGAATGAACGTTGCGTCCATCTATGTTCAGTCACTTGATGGACTCAATACGTTCATGTCAAATATTCTGAGTTACTCATACTGCCAGCTGTAATTCACAGTGAAGTTCATTCACCAGATTACCGTTGACTCACAGCGTTGGCTGATACGTATGTGTTGTGTGTGTCTGCGTTTGGGGAAGTTCCAGAAGCGGCACTCCAGCAGCAGCATGGACGAACGCCCCTCCCCCTCGCCGTCAGCTCGAGAATATGTCGAGTCTCTGCATCAGAACAACAGAGCGACGCTACTGTTCGGGAAGAACAACGTGCTCGTACAACCGGTAACTGGCCTCAGTTGTTTTTTTAACACTCAGACTCTCATCATGGATAATATCCCATTTAAAATTTTGTAAGTAAGAGGGGGGGTAAAAATTACATTTTTTTTAACTAGCAGAATAGGATTTTGTATATTTATCAGATGGTAATTAATGGTCCCCAATGAAAAAAGACTTATCTAAATAGAAATTCAGCTCTAGTGAATTTAAAAGTGCTTTCAGTGCTTTAATTTGACCGTGTTTGAGTTTCCAATGGCCGCTCTCTATTAGCAATACAGTACTTCTTTTCTTTTTCTTACTAAGCTCTATATCTTTGTAAGTTTGTGTAAGTACACAGTCGTCACCGCTTCAGGCCTATAAATCCTGACTTTTACCGGCGTTTGCATCAAATGATAAACATCCATCCCCACATGTCGTTTCAGAGGGACGACATGGAGGCTGTCCCAGGATACCTCTCCCTGCACCAGACTGCCGACATCATGACGCTGAAGTGGACTCCCAACCAGCTCATGAACGGCTCTGTCGGGGACTTGGACTACGAGCGCAGGTGCAGAATTATCACGATGGCAGCGATGGCTGTGGAGGTGGAGCCTGCACTTGATGATATCCATTATCCCCCTCATGTCAAGAATATCTAATCTATCTATGTGACGTGCTTCCCCGAAGACAAAGGAAACACTTGTGTAACACTCGGGTATTACTGAATAATGCAGTGTGTTTGTGTTTGGCCCAGGGGGATGTGTGTGTGTGTGTGTGTCTGTGTGTAGAGAAAATGCTGCTGATCTGATGAAGCTTGTTCTGAGCAGCAGCAACAGAAGGTTTATTGACTGAGACACCGTGTTGCGTTCCTGTGCTCAAGTATGGATTATCTCACCAAAAAATGGACTGGTGCAGTCAGCAACTCCACGCCTGCTCATCTGTGTGCATGCACTCCAATTCCTTCTTCTATTAGCCTTGAAATTAGTGTTGGTGAGATTTTGATTCATGAAGTTAAAGACAAACATTCCCAATGGATTTGTGGATGGATCCTCTTGGTTATTATTTTCAACCCTGTCTGTTTGTTTGTAAACATGATTCAGCAAAAACGACCTAAAAGATATGCAGAGAACTTGGTGGAAGGATGCTTGATGGCAAAATCAGGGGAAGGATATTTGTATATAGAGATTGACGAAAAGATAGCGTAAGCCTTTATTAGTCCCAAATGATAAATGTTACAACAGCAAGGGGGCAGTCAAGTGGAGTAATAAGATAGGTAAAGACGGAGTGCAGATAACAGATCCAGATCTAGTGCGTTTAAGTATGGTTTTATAAGGGGAGGTTACTGCTTGTGATTTTACTGACTGATTTCTTTGGATGTCTTTCAGTGTATTTTGGGACTACGCCATGACCATTCCTCTCGAGGAGATAGTTTACTTGCACTGTCATCAGCAAGGTGGGTCCACTCCAGCCTTGAGCCCTGAGACCCAGCATGTTACGCACAAATGTAATCAATGCCCATCACCGTGAATAATTGAATCATGGAGGATTCATTTCCTGTTGCTGTAGTGGACAGCGGCGGGACCGTGGTGCTGGTCAGCCAGGATGGAATCCAGAGACCTCCACTGCGCTTCCCCAGGGGAGGACACTTGCTCCAGTTCCTCTCCTGCCTGGAGAATGGCCTCCTTCCCCACGGCCAGCTGGACCCTCCGCTCTGGTCCCAGAGGGGAAAGGTCAGAGCAGGAGGCCTTTTGTTTTGGCTTCACATGCAGAGCAGAATGGAATCAATAGATCAATATAAAGACGACGTTCGCATTAGATCATAAATGCTGACTAGTTGCAGTACAGGTCTGAGGGATGCTGATGAATGTGCGGCTCCGTGTGTCTATTTAAAAGAATGGATGTTTTTGTCCGACTGTTAATGGTGTATCTGCTGCTAAGCTGAATAATTAAAGCCACCCACGCACACTCAGCCAATATTAATAGTCCCCAGCATACAGACACTTATCATCTTTAATTCACATGGATGGTTTAGCTGTATCTAGAAGCGTTTAGACATTTTTGTAACTCGTTATTTTTCTGGTTGCAGGGGAAGGTGTTTCCGAAGCTGCGGAAGAGGGTTCCCCAGGGGTCCTCAGAGTCTGTTTCGGATAAGGAGGAGGACGAGGCTACGGACTATGTCTTCCGCATCCTCTTTCCAAACAGCCAGTCAGAGTTTGGTGAGTTTTGCTCGATGAAAAAAGCAAATTGAGAAACATTCCCCACGGGGTTCGGAGTGCAATCAATATAAAGACACAGATGCAGAAACTATATCACAACTGCGACAGCCGCACCTTCGCTAACACCCATTGAGGTTCTGCCTCCACCGTACATGGCTCTCACCAGATTTGTATGTGTTCATGAAAATGTCGCTCATTGTTTGTTACAGTGACTGTAACTCGTCCTCCTCACCTGACTTCCTCCCTCTCCCTTCAACCGAGCGGACAGGCCCCGTCCAATGCGGGGACTCTGGTTGTCCCCAAGAGGTCCTGCAGCTGTCCTGAAGAATCCCCCTCACTCACAGGAAGGAGCTGTAACGCTGTCACACCTTAGCTCGTCTGTCGGCTTGCGTTGTTTTAATTCCCTTGCTTCTATGTAATATCCTCCTGGCCCTGCACCTCCGGAAAACCTTTATTGACGCGTCGCGCCAGCTTGTGTCAGACCTTTTTCACCCGCAGTACGACACAGTAACCTTTGAATGGGCGATGGGCGGACAGCTGATTGATGGAACGTGGCTCCTGAGGGAGGCTACTGCTCGCTCGCTCTCTCTGTAATTCTGTAATTGAATTATGTCTTCATGCTGTCCGATTGAGTCCACGTTAATTCCACGTTGCTTCCATCCGTGTCGCTTATGTGCTTCATCTTTGCTCTAAGGAATCACACCCATGCAAATTGCAGCATAGCTCTCTGCTCATGCATACGCGTTTCCAGCTGAGTTCAAATCATTTGTAATTGTTTTTTGAAACCCTGCACAGCCTAATGACTTAAGATCTGTGTGTCTGTGTGTGTGTGTGTGTGTGTGTGCTGGTGTTGCAGTGACTCCTCCAGACTTGATGGATCAGGGAGCTACGATGTGGCATCCCACTCTCAGGAAGGCCTCGTGTTCCTCTTGTTCTCAGGGGAGCCTCTCTGATGGAGGGACCCCCAAGGGGTGTAACCATGAGAGGTGAGCGTTAAACACACTAACTTGGATGAGCTGTGTCGGACCGTGAAGGGAATATGCTGAAACCTGCCGAAAACCACCCGCTCATTAACCCTTAATGCCAACCCCAGAGTAACGAGGCAGCCGTAGCAAAGACACAAGAAGCTAGCAATTACCCAGAAGACGATTACATGACATTTACCTAACCGGCTTGAGAATGTGTGGAGGTGATGAGACAGATAAAGTGGGTGAAGGCTATTAAAAGGGCTGGTTGAATAATAAAGGTTAGCTCCAGCCACCATTGTTAAGCCTAAATTAGACCGACAATATGAATACCTGGAATCATGTCAATCAAGAGAGCAGTATGGTAGCAGCACAGTAAAAACGATCTGTGCTTCGTCTTCTTGCAGGGCTCCCCTGAAGCTGCTCTGCGACAGCATGAAGTATCAGATCATCTCTCGGGCATTTTACGGCTGTGCGTGAGTCTTAAATATCGCAGCTCAATGACCTTTAGCTTCTGCGGTCACACTAACGAACGGACTGATCTGTGAACTAGGGCTGGCATACTGCCGTCACCTGTCCACTGTGCGCACGCATCTCTCGGCCCTCGTCAATCACGCCATCGTGGCGCCCGACGCGCCGTGCGATGCTTACAAAGGGCTCACTGCAGAAGTGTGGCAGACGCTCCTCCAGGACTGCACAGTAAGCACAGCGGAGTCACCGCGCTGCAACACTTCACATGATGCTAGACACACACACGTCCACTCCTGGCATCTCTGTCTCATCCATATTCATCTCTGCTAATCCAGCGACTCACACCATTAGTTTCATAACAGTTTGCATGAAGTGCGTCTAATGAACCGGTCAGAGTCCACGTCCACAGTTCATGGACATAATTCACATTTACCTGGAGTTTGTCTCAATAAAAGCCTAAAGCTTGGTCAGAGAGCAGCTGCATGTGGGTCCTGTCTTGTCCTCAGGCCTACAAGGAGCAGGAGCTGCTGCGCCTGGTCTACTTTGGTGGCGTGGAGCCCTCGCTGCGTAAGGAGGTGTGGCCTTTCCTGCTGGGTCACTACCAGTTTGGGATGTCAGAAGCTGAGAGGAAGGAGGTTTGTCGTTTCCGCGATTTTTGGTTTTATCTTACAAAAGCCTTTTTCACCAGAGCCGTTGACACTTGATGATTAAACCCCCGGCCCCCAGGTGGACGAACAGGTCCGAGTGTGCTACCAACAGACCATGCGAGAGTGGCTCGGCTGCGAGGAGATCGTGCGGCAGCGGGAGAAGGAGCAGCACGCCGCAGCTTTGGCCAAGTGCTCCTCGGTAGCGAGTGACACTTCCAGTCAGAAAATGATCCATCATGACTCCACTGTGAGCAATGAGGTAAAGCAGTGAAAAACCAAAGGTGTGTTTAGTTATGGTTTAGTCTGAAGAAAAGCCTCTGTTTGCATATTTGGAACATGGCCCATTACAGGACCACTGACTGTGTCTAAAGATGGACCACATCAGGGCAAAGAGGCAGCATTGGTATCTGTGGTACATTGCTATATTTTGGCTTCATTTCAGGGCAGTAGCAGGGCGTGGAGACACATTGTCTTTACATGCAGTCTGCTAAGTGCAAAGCTATATCCCCACCGTGTCTCTTTAATTAGAATGCATTAGGATGCGTGTATCAATAACAGTTGGTTATGTATGGTTGTGTTTTATCATCCAGTCCCAGTCGTCCCAGAGCTCAGACAGACAGAGTCTGGCTCGCCTGCAGAGTGACTCAAGCAGCAGCACGCAGGTATCAACCTCTCACCTTCATAAACAGGAAAAATGAATTGAATGAATCATCATCGGCATCAGCGGCCCAGTTTGTTAACTCTTTACTTCTTCCCATCCCTTCCCCTGCTTCCCTTTCACTTGTTCCTTCAGGTGTTTGAGTCCGTAGAGGAGGTGGATCAGATTGAGACAGAGCCCAAGACCGAAGAGGCCAAGCAGGCGCCAAAAATGCCCAACGGAGCCCTGCAGAACGGGACCTGCTCTCCCGACTCTGGGCACCCCTCCTCCCGCAACTTCTCGGTCACCTCTGGCCTGTCGGACACTTCGCTCAGCACCGACGACGCCACCGCACCCGACGCAGCCCCGAGAGCTGCAGCTGTCACTCCGGCGTCGCAGAGCTCTGTCAGACCTGTGGGACTGGAGGGTGAAGGCGAAACTGAGGAGAAGACCAAAGTGAAGGACGAGGAGGAGACACTCGGTGAAACCCAAACTGCAGAAAATACCAAGATTGAGGAGACTGATGATGACATGACTCCTACCCTGGGAGCAGAGCAGGCCGTGACCAACAAAGACGCGTGTTTGCAAACCAAAACCCAGGAAACCGTTGAGGAGCTGGAAGCTACGCTAACAGGGGGAGCCAGGTCCGAAGACATTCAAGCGACTCAGTTTTTAGAAATAGGAAGAGAAGTGTCTGATCAGGATGCTGTGACGGCATCAGCCACTGCCACGGAATCCAAAGAAGAACGCGTGGATCACACTTTCACAAAAGACGAAGAAGTCCGGATCGCGGAAGCAACAAAGCACAAAGAAAGGATTGTGGAAAAGATGAAGGGGACGGACGAATCAAGCACAAGTGAAGTGCAAGAAATGAGTTTGAGGGAGGGGAAAGAGAGGATGATCCAGCATGCTGTGGCTGCTGATGTGGAGAACAGGCTCCTGCTCTCAGCAGAACCGTGCTGCGCCTCGCAGCAAGAGGAGCCCGTGACTGAATCCGACGAGTCTCCCTCAGCCATAGAGATGGAGGAGATCCCCAAAGCCAAAGTTTCCATGGTGCCTTGGAGCAGGAAGGGCCGACGCGAGCCCTCGTCTTCCTTTGAGGAGTCGGCCCCTCACGCGGAGGAGGAGCAGGAAAAGCCCAGTCCCGAGGGCACCGAGTCCATCCTGTCCGAGGAGCCGGAGATGGACAGTCTGTACCCTCACTTTGACTCTCCTCCCGGGTCTGGAGACACCAAGAGCAAAGCGCCCTCTCGGGGACCTGCTGGGACCTTCTCTGTGAGCTCATGTTTGAATATACCTATAGTTCTATTCATGTACGTCCAGCTCTGTTTGGAGCTGGATTTATTCATTGTCATCACTTTGTTTATTTTAGCAAGAGCTGCTGGATTTGTACACATTAAATCTGCACCGCATCGAGAAGGACGTGCAGCGCTGCGACAGGAACTACTGGTACTTCACTCCCGCCAACCTGGAGAAACTGCGCAACATCATGTGCAGGTAAAACCTCGACGGAAGGTAATGAGTTGTATTAACAGGAAAAGCAGGCACGGCTTCTTTTATTCTTTATCTGCTTCCAGAGGTTGATGGTGTTGATAAAACATTAATCACAGAGACAAACACTGGTGCCTCAGGTTGATTGTCCTGCGAGATCCAGTCTGTTCACACATGGAATTCGAATGTGTCTCCTGCGACCACTCGATTGTCACGTCCCCGGGCTGTATGAAAATAATCACGGACACCATTTGTGTTCGCAGACACCAATTCTCCGTGTACAGAGGTTTTTCCGATGACACAAAATAATTTCCTGGTGGAGACAGAGTCATTCCTCTGCAGCAAATGATTCCAGCCGATGGCAAACGAGAGCAGCCTGAATTTCCCTGTGTCACATCTCAAGGGGAGATTAAAAACTTGATGAGCTGAGCTCTCTCCTTCACGGCGGCCGTGTGCCTGCGAAGACATTTGCGACAAGTTCATTTTCTTATTGTCATGTGCACACAAGATTATTTTCTAAAAATGAATAAGGGTAGAAAATAAATCCGGTTTGGACTTTAGGGTCTCTGGGGGGCTGTGATGTTACTGTGACCACAAACAAATCAACATTCAAATGCACCACATTTATGCCCGAGAGCAAAACAATATCTTTTGAAAAGCATATCTTCAGCATATCTTGGGAGATATGAACCTCGCTGTCTGTTCTCTCTCTGCGTTTGCAGCTATATCTGGAGGCACCTCGACATCGGCTACGTTCAGGGCATGTGTGATCTGCTGGCTCCGCTCCTCGTCATTCTGGACGATGGTGACTCAACACGCCGATGACTCACTTCCTGTTCTCAGCCGACACGTGGCGTATTTTTTACGCATATTGACGGAATGGCGTAGAAAAAAAATTAAAAAGAGTTTTACCCACTCACTCCCTCCCTCTGCTGCTTCCAGAGGCCATGGCCTTCAGCTGCTTCACGGAGCTCATGAAGAGGATGAATCAGAACTTTCCTCACGGAGGCGCGATGGACACTCACTTCGCCAACATGCGCTCTCTCATCCAGGTGACGCAGCCACAGTCAAGTCTCCACACGCACTGCAGTGGCCCAGCACCTCTTACATCACTGTTGCCTATTATTCTCCCACCACCAGCCTCATTATTCCTTCTTCCCAAATCTCCTCTGATCCCTTCTCCGAGTAGATCCTGGATTCTGAGCTGTTTGAGCTGATGCACCAGAACGGAGACTACACCCACTTCTACTTCTGCTACCGCTGGTTTCTCCTGGACTTCAAGCGAGGTAAATTGGCAGAAACGGCGTGACAGACTTGGTGCCAATTAGACAAAGATGGAGACGCTCTATTTGTCGGCAGATAAAACCACTTGGCAGCTTGTTAATAACACTTACAGTTACTTGAACCTGGAAAGGCTCTGAAAGTCAGCTTTATTGTTATCATTCACTTTACTTTCTGCTAAGGGATTAACCACAGGCTGTCAGAGTAAATCCCTCTCACGGCCTTTCTCAATGCATCCACTTCTCGTTTTGCTGTGATTCTTTAAGAGCTCGTGTATGAGGACGTGTTCGCAGTCTGGGAAACCATCTGGGCGGCTAAGTGCGCCTCCTCCAGCCACTTCGTCCTCTTCATTGCTCTGGCGCTGGTGGAGATCTACAGGGACATCATCCTGGAGAACAACATGGACTTTACTGACATCATCAAGTTCTTCAATGGTGAGGCGGAGCACTTCACAAGCATGTTTTCTAATGTAAACACTACGGGAATGTTAGAATCCAGAATTTTAGTCTCGCACTCATTAAAGCCCAGGAAACCTCACTGTCTTCTTCTTCTTCTGAGTGAGCGTATTCTGCTTTCTTGAAATAGCCGAATGTATTTCTGAGTCCTCCTCTGTGTTCCAGAAATGGCCGAGCATCACAACATAAAGCAGATTTTGACCCTGGCCAGAGATCTGGTGTACAAGGTGCAGATGCTGATTGAAAACAAGTGATGGCGCTGTTCTTCTTCTTTTCCTTCCAAGTAAAGCGTGAGCGGCTGTAGCAGCACAGTAAAACACATGTAAGTGCACACACACACACACACAAACAAACACGCGCACACAATACATGAAGCCTTACAATCACAGCTTGCTGCTATGAGCCTTACTGACCCTATCCACTATGTTATTTGTGTTGTCAACAGTTGTATGGGAATATAACGCTTAATATTTGTCAGTTCGTTCGACTGAAAACAAATGTAACAGAAAATCTCTGTGATTTCTAAATATTTTTGTGCGACGTCCCTCAAGTGTTGATCTTAGTCCGTGTGCACTTAATATTTCGAGGAAAGAGAGTTTAGCTGCACATTTCATACCAAAATGCAGAATTCACCCAGAGACTATATTTATGAGGAAAGGTATGTTGTGATAATCATTTATAATATGAATTATTTTAACAAAGCCTACAAGTTTACATGTTTAGATATATATTCCCTACCTTGGAAAGAATGTACACAGGGTTTTGCTTTTATTAAGTAGCACACACATGTCCAATTATTCTCCACTGATAACTGCAGTTGTGTTAAAAACACAACAGAAATATTTTTGCCTTTAGCACCACGCCAGTGATTTAGCATCTAACAGTGTTTTCAATGTTCTTGAACTGCCTTGTCTGCCAAATAGTATGTCTTAATTTGTTGCGTGTGGATTGTACTGTACTCAGAGAAAACTGTGTTAGATCGTTGTTGAATTATAAGGATTATATTATGTTAAGCTGTTGTTGAATCATAATCTGATTATCTAAGTGACCTATGGATGTGTGGGCAGAGATTTACACAAGGAAACATGCCTAATTTAATAGTCCTTTTAAATTTGTTTTTATCCAGTGATCCACTGTACCTTTATTTTTGAAATTGTGCAGTTTACTTGTGTTGATTTTTGTATTGTCTTGTTCTGTCTGGCTCCTGTATGTTGAATCCAATGTTAATCGCAGCTTAGTTACTGTATGTCTATGAGAGTGGAAGCTCAGACGAGGCGGCGGCACAATGTGAGGGCAGGGATGGAGTGAAGAGTTTTCTGATTCCTTGTGTTACTTTAGTGTGAGAGTGACTTAACCAGATGTGTGAAAATGAAAGGTTGAGTATGGCAGATTTTAGAATTAGGATTGTTTTAATGTACAAATACATGTTTTAAATGAATTTTAATATTGGTCTCAGACGTTCATGCTCGTGATCCATTGAAGCGTCACTCAGTTGTTCTTCAGGTGTTGTTTCCTGGCTGTGGTATGGTGAATTGCATTTCATTTTGTTCTTTGTTTGTTGTTGTTTTTTTCAACACTTACTACTGTAGGAAACTTTATATTTCATTTGTTGTAACTTTTTTCCCCAAAGTATTTATTTATGTATTTATTTGTACATGCATATTTTTTCTTCTTCCAAATGCTGCCTTGTTTGTAGCTAATATTTAAATTTGGGGCCAGCTCAATATGTGTATTGTAAAACAATCAAATTCTATACTAAGAGTTCAATATATAGATAAATAAGCATATATATATACATATATATGGTATATGTTCTTATAATAAAAATAAAAATGGAATAATCATTATTTTTCCAAAAATGTATTGTGGTGTGAATTTTACTAGACTGGTGAGAGTGTTTAGAGACAATCTGCGAAGAAGCAGAGAAGATTACAGGAGGTGAGTGTACATTTGTTTATTAAATCTGCACATCTGGTGTTTGGCTGTAGTTGCAGGTTGTAGGTGATACAGTAAACCCAAAGAAGAGAACAAATAGAAATGAAATAGAAATAAAACATCCACATTACAGCAAAGATGTATGAGTGGTGATGTTGGAGGAACTGAAAGGTTTTTTGTACTCAGGCAGACATGTGGACAGCCATCAGGTACGTCAGGTGGTCCAGGGGCCAGTCTAGAAATAAAATGCCATTAATTGTAAGGTGTGGTTTTATGGTATTCTTTCATTTAACAATCTCTCAGATTTGCATTTGTTGACTTTTGAAGTTTATTATTACAATAATTATTATACAAACTCAACACAAAAAATTCAATATACATTTAAACATAGATATTGCACAGCTCAACATGAGTGTGCATTGGTTTTATTACAGAGGTGAAATAAAATGCACGTCCCATGCCTGGAGTCTGTAAAGCCACTGATCGAAACAAAAAGTGAGCGTTTCGCCCGAACAGGGACTTGAACCCTGGACCCTCAGATTAAAAGTCTGATGCTCTACCGACTGAGCTATCCGGGCGCTCTGACACAAGCGGTAGTTTAACGCTAATTAAAGATACCTAATAACGTAATGGTTTATGATCGATTATACTAGTTGTATGATTTGGTACAGTTTATATGGAGGATTGTTGTTAAAATGTAGATAAAGAGAAGTCACTGTGTGTAAGACTGTGATGATCGGATAATGGAGACGCCTTTATGGAGTGATAGCGATACACGTTCATGACATCACAACACTGGTTCAGTAAACGTGACGAATATCTTGTAATAAATATATCTTATAATAAACGTGGTTATGTTGCTACGTGTTCGTTAAACGCTCTTTGTATTTACACAGAGACGAAGCGGCGGGTCTGGAGTGGCGCAGAAACGAATAAGGAAGTACGTGGAGGGTTACACTCTTGTCCCTCCTGGGCTAAATAGCACCGGGTCGTTAGCATCCGCCGCGCGAAACCGGTTTAAACCTTCCTGGTGAGGTCAGCGAGGACAGAGGACATGGGACAGTGGTGAAGGGGACTGTGTTCAACATGTCGGTGGTTCGCCTCGCTGCTGCGCGTGTCCTTCCTCTCAGAAACATCAGGCCTCCTCCACCGAAGCTAACGACTGAGACAGCAAGGGTTGGAGGCTTGGTCCCGCAGAGCCGCAGCTCCACCGTGACACGCGTGTTCAGCTCCGCACCACACAACCCGAAGGTCCGTCCATGTTAGTTCAATCAGCAGTCTGATCAACCTGTATGGATTGTTGTTTTGTCCCCCCCTAGATGGGCCCGGGATATTTAAATACTTGATGTTTGCGTAGGAGGGTTGTCTTATGGAGGCCGCCATGTTTATTTAAGTCAAAACAACTGAAGGCTGCCACAGCTGCTCCTGACTGTCTTCAGAAGGAGACGGTGAAGTTAGGGCTGTTCTGCCGCTAATTATACTTGTACAGCCCATATTCACAAATCACTGATGTAATGGAAATGTATGTGAACACTGAGTGTGTGAAAAGGCATTAGTAGGCTTAGTCCGCAATCAGCTGCCATCACCACCCATCTATACTACAGGTCCTTACATTACAAACACTAAACCTCTGTCTTTTACTGGTGGTCCTGTTGCATGGTTGTTTGTCTCTGCTCCAGGTGCCTGAGTTTCCAACGTGGGAACCCGTCACAGAAGACCAACTGCCCCCGGTAAGGTCCTGCTTGCTTGGTGATTGTGATGCATTTTAAATTCATGCACATTTTATTTAAAATCCCAGAGTTTGCTTGTTGTTATCAGTCATGATCACACCAGTTTGTAACAAATGTAAAGGTTCAGTATAAGTGATTGGAGACAAAGTCTGTATGTCCCATATGACGTACCAACTCAAACTAATTACTGAGTAGCTCAAAATAATGTCATAGAAACTCATAGTTAAACATGTTCATCAAATTAATGATGTAATAAAACAGCAGAGATGACCAAAGATAAACAGGCTGGGTCATGAGACATGGAAGGGTTCGGTGTATTTTTCAAAGGTGATTTGCAGCATACATTTTACTGAAGTGATTGTGAATTGTACACTTTTCTCACCAACACCTCTTGGATTTTGCAGCCCACACAAATTCCTGCAGACCTCGTTGACAAACTGGAGCGACTGGCCTTGGTTGATTTCCGGACCGAACAGGGTCTGGCCTGTTTGGAGAAAGCCATAAGGTTTGCAGATCAGCTTCATGTGGTTGACACGTCAGGGATTGAGCCCATGGATTCAGTCCTGGAGGACAGGTATGACCGTTCAATGTTTCATCCACATTTCTTGAGAAATGAGCAGGAAACATAGCTCAAATGTAACCTCTGAAGCCCACTGCATTATTGTGAATCATTTCAGGGCTCTATACCTGAGGAACGACACAGTGACGGAAGGAGACTGTGCTGAGGAACTGCTTCATCTGTCCAAAAACACAGTGGAAGAATACTTTGTGGCACCTCCAGGTGAGAATAAACCCGGAAACATTAGAGTTGATTCCATGATTTCTTGATAATTGTTATGATTATAATTCAGGTCATTAAAGATAATTTCTTGTGTTTTGCTTGTTATTGTGGGAGTTGAGAACTTTTCTTTTCCCCCACAGGAAATATTCCTTTACCAAAGCGAGAAGAGAGGTCTGCATTACTGAAACACTCAGAGTTCTGATATGTCTGCTCTTTTACTGCCATGATTTTTTTGTTTTTTTTTTCAAGAATGGATGTGTCTTCCATGAGTTGCAGTATGTGTCATATCAACAAAGACCAATAACAGCTTTCGTCAGATAAAGCGAACAGGGAACATATTATGGAACAGGGAAAATGAAATGCCAAAGTTAAGGTTCTTACCTTTTTTTATTTTCACTTTCCATTCCTCAAAATGCTGAGTGAGCAGTATGTGTGGTCAAAGGGTGGAGTGATGATTCAGTCATTCATGAGATTCTATTTATTGATATGTTGGACTTGAATTAAAATCTCATCTTGATCATCTGGTCTGTTGCTTGAAAACGTGAGGAAATTGTTGTCAAATGTGCCAAAAGTTGGGTTAATGTTACTATGGGGACCAACGAAAAAGCGTTTGTGTGCATTGTCATGATACTCTTCTCTGCTGCATTTTAAGATACTCCACCCTTTGATATTCCACCATTCCTTTGGGGCGTGTGATTACACAATCATCAACATCCTGTTATGCTGGAGCTGGAACTTTCTGGACATTTCTAGGGCCCAGAGTTTTACTGTACTCTCTGTGTTCCAATTCAGCTTGGGAGTGAAAAGTTTCACGTTGGTAAATTTGTGTAATTTTGGTCGAATAGAGATGACATTGCAATCACATTTGAACACTTGGACAGAAACAAAGAACAATTGGAATTATTTTAGGAATCCCTTGTAGATATGTTTGCACATAAAGTTCAGTTCATTGTGGACAGACTAATCTTAACCATGACCTCAGTCAGGACCTTCTGCCTCATTCTGATCCAAACACTCTGCCGAAAAAGATGCACACACACACACACACAGCAACAGTGAGGAGAATGGAAACTGAAAGTAAGAGACGGAGAGAGGAAAACGAATCTTATGAAGGGCTGACCAGCCTCTATATAAACGGAGGAGTTGTGACCCAGCCGGTGTAGTTGTTGCTGCTGAGCATCACCTGTGCTCGTGCTGATCTCTGAGCATTTCCTGAGGAGTTTCCACTTCGAGTTAAGAGGTGAGGGAACTCATTTACACTCTGAAGGTTTATTCCTTGTTGTTTTAAAGCAAACTTTTAAAGTTTGAATTGTGTTTCAGTCATGGATTTGATCATCACTATGCTGAACGGGAGATCCGTCACGCTGACGGTGGGCCCCGCAGTGACGGTGGGCCGCCTGAAGCAGCTGATCCAGCAGGAGCTGGCGGTGCCCGCCGAGAGGCAGCGGCTGCTCTTCGTCGACGGCAGCGGCCAGCGGATCGAGCTGAGCGACGACTCGCGGACCGTGACCTTCTACGGGCTGCGTACCGGCTCCAGGCTGTCTCTGCTGGTCATCGAGCCCACCCCGCCGGCCTCCATCCAGGTGTTCCTGAGGAACGAGAAGGGCGTGCTGAGCACCTACGACATCTCGCCGGACGAGACCGTGAGCGAGTTCAAGCGCAGCGTCAAGTGCAGAGAGGGCGTGGAGGAGAGCCAGCAGCGGCTGGTGTACCAGGGCCGGGAGATGACCGGCGGCAAGCTGTCGGACTATGGGGTCGTGGCGCTGAGCACCATCGACCTCCTGCTGCGCCTGAGGGGAGGACGATGATCACTGTGTGTGTGTGACATTCGAACAACATTCCTCCATTCCTCCAGCAATGTTGCTTTGATCTTTCGCGAGGATTGTGTCTGCGAGAGATTTAGTCTGTTAAGGTAGCATAGTTTCTTCAGTGTCATGTTGCACCACCACTTTCAGTGACCGAAGTGTTTTGAGTATTTACGATAATCGATGTATGTTCTTGTGAGTGGCGAGCCACAGATCGTTTATTTTTATTGTGGCAATATAACTTTTATAAATCTACATGTACGCCTATTTTATTTACAAGCTTGCCGTATACTTGGATAAAGCGAGTTAAAACTGTTTCTAACGCTGGAAGTATTCCCATTGATATTACATGTTCTGACACACTGTGCACTGCTGACTGTGATAAAATTAGTTTCTCACCACTTGTTTCAGCTCACAAGTGTCTTCTTGTATAGGATGAGTTGACCTTACTGAATTCTCACCTCCCTACCAGCTCTATCTTCCACTGTCTGACCTTGAGGGGACTGCACTCCCATCACACAGGCTTACACATTGTTGAACTCAAGATAAAAAAAAGATGTTTGTGATCATCATTTCAGATTTTCACCACCTGGAACCACTACTGTAAGCAGTATAAGTATTTATTTGTATCAGTATCTGTCACCTGCTTGTTGAACTGGGATCACCATCTGGTTAATTCCAAACATACCTCGACACGTTAAGGACGTTAACAACAGCAAGCCTGGTCCCATTTGAGAGACTTAATAATATGAACTGAAAGGTGAGTCAGGAAACAAACTGTGTTGATGAGCTGAGTGAGCATGAGGATAAACCGTCACCACAACTTTTAGCGGCCCAACTACAAACCAATCAGACGAGAGCCATAGAGCCAATAGACAAGTCTCTCCCAGGCTGACATCTCTCCATGGGAGAGAGGGCTGAAGAAGCTTCCACAAGGATCTCATTGTGTTATTAAACCTTTTCAAGTATTTATTATTTGTTTGCATTGTTATTTCAAAATCGTTATTTTACTGAACAGTAGCACATACTTGTGTTTTGGTTAAAACATGTTGCTTTAGATTGATATCTGTATTCTGACAAAACAGAGACAATTGTTACAATTTGAAACTGACAAAGTACAACTCTGTTTACCAGGTTTTGGGATGAGTGAAATTAAGTCCTGAATATGAACTGACATATCTCCTAACATTTCCTGAACCTTTCTCGAACGCTTGCAGGAAATGAACAAGAAAGGCCATACGATTCCAACAACCTACCTTGATCATACAGTTATAGACACTATAACATCTTACAAGATAGAATTGTCAGCTTTCTATAAAAGAATAATTATAAACAACATTTAAGATTTTCTGTAGAAGCCTGAAATAGACGAAATAGATCATTCCTCAGAAGACCTTCATCTGGTGTAATGTGTAATCCAGATTAGGAACAGGTTAACAGTCGTACATTAAACAGCCTGGTTAAGTTGATTTAGTTCTTTGAAAGCTCCAGAGTCTCTGTGAAGAAACAGTTCCCTCCTGTTCTATTTTTCTGTGAAGAAATCTTCAGTAGAATCATTTCCTCACCGATGCGAGGTAGGCGTACCAAAATAAGGCGACGATGTTGGCAAACAGCACTCTGAACTGCGAGCACAAACAATAGTGGAAACAGAAAACCATTACGACTGGTGTCAGTGTGAGAACGCCGTGTTTCAACAACAGAGTGGTTCTCCCATATCTACGAAATCCCCACTATGACAAGTGAGTAAACACCGTAACAAGGTGTCTGGGGAAATACAGACCTGAACAGGCACAAAGTTGATATTGATGAACTGAAAGGGAGTCCACACTTTCCAGTTCATCTTCAGAGCGGTCCAGTAACTTTTCCGCATCTTCTTTTCAAATTCGTCCCACCCTTTAGCCTGAAAACAGAACGGAACACCACATAATCATGTATGATCTTGGTCACCTCTCTCACCAAGGCTTCCTGTGATGGTGCACTTTCTCTGGGCGGACTGTGAAAGACCATTTTTGAGATGATTCACCTCCAGGATGTTCATAACAAAGTAGAAAAGGAGCAGGAAGCCGGGGGCGAATATGAGGCGATCCAGGAGCAGTCGTTTGACTATACAGTACGGGTCAGTGGTGGGCATCCACAGCTCCATCAGCTGGTAGAAGTAATGGCTCACGGGTCCTGTAATAATCAACCTGCCACAGGAAAGAAAAGGCATTAGAGTTTTAGTATTATCTGTGCATTACGGACTAAAGTTCTGTGACTTGACACAGAACTGACACCTTGGGAATTTCGTCGCACAAATGTACTTGTATGATGTCGGCCTGTACAACGTCTCACCCATAAATGGCGTAGCGTGCAGCTCCAGTTGTGTCAATCTCAGTGAGCGGGTCTCCCTGCCTGACCTTTTTTCGAGCCTCCAAAATCTGAGACAGGAGATTTCCTAGAGCTGAAAGGATGCCACTGAACACACACACACACACACACAGGTGCAACAGGTGGATTCAGAGCATTTCACTAAGATTAAATAAATATGTATCAAGGGCCATGATTAGGATTAGGGGAGGTTCTTCTGGGCAGATGCTGATTGGCTGAAGCCAGGGTGCAGACTGACGTGAGCAGTGCAAACAAAGTGAACTCTACAGCAGTTTTTTTTAAAAGTGAAATCAACTGTACAGGTTTAACTTTAAAAGTCGTAAGTTAACTACGTTATTTATGAGAGTAAGAAGCACGCAGAGACAACAGAACAGAGAACCAGCAGCAGGCGGCTCTGCAGCGAGAACAGTCCGACAGACAGAGCTCCAAACCTGGTCACAGACTTGGTGAGGATGGGGTATTTCTTCAGCAGGACCAGGTACTGCTGGAGGAGGCGGAAGTGTAAGGACGCGTCCCGGACAGGTCGACTCTCCACAGGCATGGTCACTTCTTCTTCTTCTTCTTTCCCGGACCACAGCGAGCAAACATAACCCCCGAAACACACAAGGCACAGGGCCAGGTTGGAGAGCAACGCCTTCTCGGACTTCCTGTTTGCGTCATCGCGTCAACTGCATAGCCACGCCCATGAAGCGACGTCCCATTCTGTGACGGTGTTTTGATTTTTTTTTTCCAACCAGTTGAGCGAGCCCGAGAGGACCAGGGGCACAAGAACAATACGTTTATAAAAAAGTGAGGAGAAATGATTATGAAAATTATAATTATTAGGATTCATGTCAAGTGATTTTCTTACGCCCCTGGAATGAACGTTGTAGTTTTACCCTCTTTATGAACAGAATGACAAAAATGTCACAAATCTGATGTTGATGAATGATGTGTTATACAGTCGGTGCTTTCACAATACATCCTCAATTTCCAGTTTTAAAACAAGTTTATTTGAACTAACTCTTTGAGTAAAAGCAAGCTTGAATGGCTAAAGTAAGAACTCCATTAGTTCACACAGAAATTTACAACTATGTACTATGTACCACAACAATAACAATCAGGCTTTAAGAAAGGTCGTTGAACAGAACAGACAAACACAAATTTTTTTTGGCTGAAACAGAAAACAGTGGAAGCTTATATATGGGTATTAGTCTGTAGTTAATGGCAACACATGTTAGAAAAAACTGACATACACATGCATTACAACTTAAAGTGCCGTCCAGTCTATCGGAGACTTCCCAGATTTCTTCAGAAGCTCGTTGGCCTTGGAGAAATGTTTACACCCGAAGAATCCACGATGAGCAGACAAGGGAGAGGGGTGCACGGCCTGCAGCACATGGTGGCGTTTCTGTGACAATGGGGTGAAAACGTAAGATGCTTGAACAAAATGAAAATATATATTTTCGTAATTGTTTGTAAGTAAAAGTGAAGTGTTGACCCACCCTGTTAATAGCAGCTCCTTTCTTTTGAGCGTATGACCCCCACAGCATGAAGACCACGCCCTCCAGGTTATTGCTGAGCCACTGCACCACAGCGTCAGTGAACGTCTCCCAGCCCTTGTCTTTGTGGGAGTTGGCCTGATGTGCTCGCACGGTCAACACAGCATTGAGCAGCAACACACCTGAGGTTTGAGGTCACAGAGGGGAAAGATGGCAGCTGTCAGTCAATGACTAACAGCTCTTTTGTCGTGTGACTGTATGTAGACATTAAATCTGCCATTCATTTTTTAGCCACCTTGTTGGGCCCATCCAGTCAGATCTCCATGTCCTGGGTGCTGGAAGCCGTCAATGTCTGAAATCAGTTCTTTATACATGTTCTCCAAACTGCAAATGAGACATAACAGACATAACATTTGAAATTCTCACTGTGACACTGCTTATGACAGTGCTGAGAGAGACTGAGGAGGCTTCTCACCTGGGTGGAGGAGGAACTGGTCTCTTGACACTAAAGCACAGTCCGTGGGCTTGGTTCAGACCGTGATATGGGTCCTGGCCGAGAATCACCACTTTGACCTGGAGTGAGAAACTGAATTTTTAAGGATGCGTAACATCATCTCATCTCCGAAGTTTGCACAATAGCGCAGCTTTAGTATGAGAAGCTTATGTTCTGGACAATTTTTATTTCAATAACAACAATGTCACTTTAAAATAAGGAAATGTAGATAAATGTACACTGCACCGATGATCTTGCTGTTTTTAAACAATACATTTCAATTCATTAAATTAACAGTAGGCTACCTCATTAGTTATGAGCTGATATATATATAGTACTTGCTTTGATCATTGTTGTGATTTGCTTTTGCCTTTGCAGTTCCACCATGAGTCATGAAGGCTCATTTCTACAGCTGACAAGAATCAGGTTTCATGCTCCTGATGTCACTGTGTCACTCACATCTCGGATGTCACACGTCTGAGTCCAGGTGAAGACGTGCTCAGCGGGTGGGAACACTGTGTGACGTAACCTCTCCCCGGAAACAAAGTCCGTCAGCTGTGGCAGACATGAGAGGTGATGTCATCTACAAACACTGGGGGGGGGGGCGCAGTGTACAGCAGTTTGGTGACTGTATCACTCACTTTTTTGAAGTACGGTTTTCCAAACTCTGCGGACAGGCCCTCCCTCCAGCTCTCCCCAAAACCAGGAAGCGTGTTAGCCGAGGCGAGCTTCTCCAGCGCGGCTCTCTTGTTGCGGGCGATCCGTTCCTGCTGCGTCGGAGTCAGGGGGCTCTGAGCGGTGGAGGCCGACGCAGAAGCCGGGCTGGGTGGATCTGAATCCACCTCCGAGGCCTTGCGCTTCCTCTGCATAGTTTGAAAGTGTTGGGCAAAACACACAGGAGGTGAGGGCGGCGACCAAACACGTGCACAGCGGCGTAAACACGCCATCACGCGGACGAGGCGTCACTGTTTGCAACGGCTGGTCGTGAACGCGGCCCGGGGGAAGCTGCTCGTGTCGCGGGAAATTAAACGCTGCAAGTAAGGCAGCGGTACACGCGCCTCGCATGTGCACACCGTCATGTTTTAACTGCGCAAACGTGGCGGGTGTTGTCACGTCAGCTACAGAGCGTCACTCACCGCGTCTGGCGCCTCCTCCTCGGTTTCAATGAAATCCTTAGAAATCCGCTTTTTGGAGACGGGCGAAAAAAAAGAGTGGATCGTTTTCTGTCCGATCATCTTGCTGAGATGCAGTGACAACAAGTACAGCCACTGGGTAGCGACTGGAAAAGACTAACTGCTGCAGACCCCCTCCGGAAAGAAAAACAAACCGACCGGGAGTTGAGAACTTCGCGCCAACGGTGAGTGACGTCATTGGGGATATGATAATGAGCCGGGGTTGTTCAAGAGCGACTGCTGTGAAAGATGTCCTCCACTGTTTGAGCTGGCTTTAAGCTGCTTTGACAGCAACAACGTGAATCTTTTCAAGTCTTTGTTTGATTATTCGAGTAGCTAATCGGTTGTTAGCTCGATCATCTTATTGGTTGCTGCTTTTGACCTATAGACACTGTAATGTTTTATTTAGCCTCATATGAAGTTGAATCTAAACCGCTCATAACGTTGAGCTCAATGTGATTCTATAAAGATAGATACATAACAACACTAATGAAGATACAGCAGAGCTCAGCTGACAGATTGATAAAGATGTATCCCCGATAGGATACTGCAGTATTGCTTCTTTACATCTTCCAGATCTCAAAAGGTAAAACTTAATCTCCTCAGACAGAAAACGGGTTCCTATGATGGATACATTTGCGACTCAGACACAGAATGAACCCTCCTGCACCAGTGGTACCGTGACAAGAAGTCCAAGGAAGAAGATTGAATTGATGGAGGAAGTGAGGGTGAAGGAAGAGGAGGAAGATGAGGATGAAGATGCAGCTTTTGCGGAGTTCTCTCATCCTGTTCCGTGGCAGAAAGTAGAGTCAGAGGGACTGGACTGTGATTATGCTTTACTGTTCTCCAGAGAGGAAGCAGACCAGCTGTTTAAACAGCTGGAGGAGGAGGTGGAGTACTCAACAGGTACAACATCAACCCCACTGTTTTTGTAATGTCGTTGGAGCTGCTGTTGAGAAGTTGTGGTTGTTTCTCTTCAAGGGGAAGAGGCAAAGGTCCACGTGTTTGGAAAGCTGTACAATATACCCAGAAAGCAGGCGACATACGGAGATGCAGGTCTAACCTACACTTACTCTGGGGTGAAGCGTTCAGCCTGTCCCTGGACTCCAACCTTGGAATCTATCCGGGATGCTGTCACTAAAACGACAGGACAGATGTTTAACTTTGTCCTGGTGAACAGGTGAGAAATGACTGAACACAAGTTGCTAAGGTCACAGTTTGATGCTCCACCCTGATGAAAGCCCTCTTCACTCCACCAGGTACAAAGACGGCCAGGATCACATGGGTGAGCATCGGGACGATGAAAAGGAGCTGGACCCGTTGTGTCCCATTGCCTCTGTCTCTCTGGGAGCAGCACGAGACTTTGTCTTCAGGCACAGAGACGCTCGAGGAAAACAGAGCTGCCGGCAGATAGAACCCGTGAAGCTGGAGCTCGCTCACGGGAGCCTGCTCCTCATGAATCCACCCACCAACACTTTCTGGTACCACAGCCTTCCTGTGCGCAAGAGGGTCCTTCTGCCTCGCATCAACCTCACATTCAGACGCATTGTACTGGATGGCAAGAAATGAGAGGGAGCCACGTCAGGGGCAAGGCCCGCGCTGCTGTTTGCACCAGTCATGGGTCTTGATGAAACTAATGTGGGAGAAATTTGGTGCAGCTTCACTGAATATAAGGTTGCATGTTGGGCCTTGAGAGCTTTGCGCTCTGCTGAATGTCCTAGTTAGTATCCGTGTTATGATATGATTTATTTATTTTATCTTTTGAAAACGACTACTCGTTTGGTTCTTTCAGAACATTCAGAAAAGGTGGTGCTTAATTTCTACGCTGACATATAGCATATATTTACGTTGCTTGAATAAATCTACATAAATAATCTGCTTGAATAAATCTGATATGCATATAAGCTTTGTTTTTTAATACCTGAAAACAATCACCTTTGAAAGATTGCACACAGATACACACAATCCCACATGAATATACATTTGTGCAAAGTGCAAACACGAACCAGGAGCTTCCTACTGGGCTGTTTTTCTCACAGATTGGTTGGAGCAAACAAGGCAGTCATGAATTACGCATATTTAAAAACATTCAGGATAACTTGCGCTAAACACCTGCAGTTTTCCTCTCGCTCTATCAACCAAAAGCAGATTATGAATTTGTTAAAGACGATGTCAAGCAGCTCGGTTTCACCATGATTTCACTAAGAGATCTTTTGTTATGCTCACATCAGCTGTAGCAGATTGGTTTCAGTGTTTAAAAAAATCCCGTGCTAAAAGAAACAACATGGCACTTTAACCTCAACTGTGCAGCTCTGCAAAACAGGACAGTGTAAGAATTACTGGAAACATAGAAAAATATCAAATTCACTTCATCTATTTCAGAACACTGCTGGGAATGTTTATGCAGATTAGACAGTGGTGAACCACAGTTAAGGAATTTTACCAATTTGCCTTTTTGCAGAATATGCACCATGTAGCATCATCTCTACAGAGTCCTGTTGAGTTACCTCTGTTGAGTCAACACCTCTGACAGCCTCAACAAAAATAACACAGGATTCTCACCAGACTCCACAATATTGCCATGTGTTGCTGTTTTTTGTACAACACACGTTGACAGAATCAGTAACACATGTCAGATATCCGGCAGGTCCATCATCATTGGGATTTAGAGCATCCTACTTTCAGAGTAGTCGTTCGTGGACTTCATGTCAGAAAACATCATAGATGTTGGATCTGCAGCATGTTGCTTTGATCCAAGAAGTAACAATTACCATTTTTTACAACTCTGTGATCCCTTTGCTATCTGCTCTCCAAGTCATTATTATTGTTACTGGCACACACAGCTTCACTGGAAAGTCTGAAGTGTGTCCATTGACTCGGGGCGCAGGGCGAGGTCCAGCCTCCGTACTCTCTCATAGAAGAGCATGTAAGCGTTGGACGACAGCACCTCGTGCAGGCTGGCCTTTCGCACCGAGTCGTCTGACACCCAGAGCCACTGGGAGCTGAGGGGCGAGGGGCTGCGTCGGTACGTGATGAAATGTCCTGAGTGCATGTCCCCGTGGTGAACCAGCACGGCCGTGAGCTGGAAGAGGTATTCCGAAGAACTGGAGGAAGAAACAGAGTGGTCTGTGAATTGGTTTGGCAGATTCTCAAACCAAATTATAATCTGATGCCGTGAGGAACGTTGACGTCAAAGTCCTGCCTTTCTAAAAGAAATTCCCTTAAACAGACAGATAAAGGCAGCGATGGTCCTCACTCCATGTCTGAAAAAGGCTTTGATCACCTCCACAAGACTTATTGATCTGATACGTGTGAGTTCCTTCTATTGTTGCACCGTGCTCGTCATTGCTTACCTGTAGTCATACACAAGGCCGAGCTGTGGGTTCGCACCAGGAGAGTGAAGAAATAAAGATGAACAGGTTCCATTGGAAAAAGATTTGATGTTGTTGTTAAGATGTTCTGCATCTGGAAGTCGAAAGACAATGTATGATGTATTACAAAAACAAATGTAACTGAAGTAGAACGACATCACAGAGCTGACCAATCCACATACCTGCACCGTTGGGGGTGACATCATCTGTATTTTCTGCTTTCTTGGGCTTCGCTGCAAGCCGCTTAGTTCTCTGCAATGGAACGTTGTGTTTGTAGCGATCCATGGATAGATATTCTGTGACCTGCACATGCTCCTGTCTCTTGATGGGGGTTCCCTCACTGGACCACGTCAGTCTTTGTAAATGGATGCAGAGGCATTGGGGGAGCTGAAGCGGGGAGGTAAACATCAGTTTGCAAACAGAACAAAATACAAATGCATAAATAAATATTGTGATGTGACCATTACCTTTCCCAGTTTTAGCTGTTTAACAAATGTTGTTCTCTGACTTTGCAGAACTTGTCCATTTGCTGCGGACTCTTGTTGAAGCTGAGGACAAATGATCCAAAACCAAAATTAACCTGTCACATGAATGTAAATGCACATACCATAATATTCCTGTCCATAGTTTTCAGTAAATTGCTTGTTTAATGAGACGCTTTACCAGAATCTGTCCCTGACGCTGTGGTGAGTGTACCTTTGTGCAGTTTTCACACTCCACTTCTTTGATGGTTTCTGAGGAGATGAAATGCTGAAGACACTGATCTAGAGAGATGGGTCGACCCTGAGGACAAACACAGATCAAATTATGAGCAACAGCAACAGAACAGTGAGAATGAATATAATAACCACATTCCAATATGCATGTGTTTCTCACCCACTGAGGTAAAGGGATGGACAGGGAGAGACTCTCAAAGGAGTCGTACCGCACTGGACTCTGAAAAACAAAGCAGAGGTACAAATCATCTCAAGGTGTGAGGTCAAATAACAAGACATGTTGTTCACTTTATGACTTCACTGGATAAAAGCAAACACACTTACTTGTTGCTCACAGCGCTTGCATGACATGTTGCTTGTTAAACGCCCATGAAAAGGATGATGTACCTTCCAAGGACCTGGTATTGGATGGAGTGGGGCTGCAAAACATGAAATGAAAACAGTAAATATTGTTGTCATGTGTAGTTTGGATGACTTTTATGAATAATTGCTTTATTGTCTTACCCCGACTCCTGCAGGTCATAGTATTCTCATCTTGATCAGGCAGACTCTGGTGGGACACAGAACAGTTAGGAGTGCTGTACCTCATTTTTAACAATCCTATAACACTGGCTGTGAGTCACATGAAGAGACAGAGAGACAAAAAGCTGGGACACGTGACTGCGGCTTTGGGGCCAAGTCAGGAGATGATGACCTACCTCGAGGGACTGCATGTCGAACAAGTGAGCGACTTTGGGTTGGCGATCCCGTTCCTCCTCCAAAGAAGATGTGAGGACATGAAAAAGTTCATGTGCATCCTTCAGGGAATAAAGGAAGATGTTAATGGAACTGCACCATAAATTGTACATGGAAATGTGAATATGATACAACTGAATGACCAACCTGCTCTTCAAACGAACTAATGTGCCAGCGGTACAATCTGAGGACATCCAGGAGACATCCAGCGTCAAGTACGTCCTCCCCAGGTTCATCACAGGACAGAGCTGTTGGTGCACAAATGTCAAACATGTGGACACCATGGACACCTGGTGTCCATTCCAAGGGTTCATCTGACAGACTGCTTTTACAAACCTTGGAGTAGCTGAAGCAGCGTGTTAGACAGCCGGTTGTCTTTGCATGGCTGGATCAAAGGTGAACATGAAAACTTCTCCAGCCACCGGACGAAAGACGGACATGCGGCCAAACCCTGAAGCAAAGAGTTGAGGAAGCAGGTGTTGCTCAAGTTCAACAGACCAGGAACCATACCTGAAAGAAAACACAAGTCATTCTAAGTTACTGCTTCACACCCTACCTATTGGTTTATGAAGGCAAACCAAATCTCACCTTTCTTTCTCTTCTTTCTCTCTGTAATTGGGCCCCACAGGACATAGACGCCAGCCGCAACCGCAGCAGCTATTCCACCAATGACACCCCAGTTCCTAATCATCTTATTTCTGAAAAGACAATGTACAGACAAAATGACAGAGATAAACAACATATCTGTGATTTGTCATCTCAGATATCTACATTATCTTAGGTGTGTGTGTGTGTGTGTGTGTGTGGTTGTGTGTGTGTGAGAATGTGGTGAGTGATAAAACTACTATAAAGTGCACTAGTCATCAAATACAAACTACTACTACATTCAATCAACATAGAAATGACTGTGCATCTATATAATATTGATGTGTAGAATACTGAATCGTTAGAAAACCTATGAGGGTCAAGACCAGTGTTTTCTTGTTGAATGTAAACTACACATAACATGAAACAAAACAAACGAATGAAAGAATGACTCCATCCACTGACTCGTCAACCAATTAGTTTATTTGTGGCCAAACAAAAGGCTTTAACGAAACAACAACCTCTAGTGGCCAAGTTCACAGGTTTGTTTATGTTACATTATAAGATATAAACGTGATCCGATCCAAGTAGCGACATTAGCAACCCCTCACCCCCAAACACACACACACACACACACACACACACACACACACACACACACACACACACACACACACACACACACACACACACACACACACACACACACACCAGCTGAGTGGCCATGAAGCACCGTGTTAGCATCAGGTTAGCTTACCAACAACACCGAGGTCAGACTGCCCTCAGTCAACTACGTCGCTTCCATTGATATTAACTAGCTGTCATCTTTACAAACAGGACACACTAAGCTTAGCTTCGTTTCGTTTCACCGGGAGCAGAGTTACCGACAGTTCACGTTAAAGCAGTCTGTCTGTATATGTGTATGTGTGTGTCTGCGCATGTTAGACTTTAGCCCCGACGCACGGTGACGTCGCGACCTGCCTGACGTCCCGACCCCGGTCAGAGAGCGGCTTAGCTCCGCTAGTGGTTGTTTGCCAGATGGAGAGATTTTACCTGACGACGTGTCCAGAGCCAAGAAACTCCCCGACGAGCTTATCGGAGGATTCAGGTCTGCACCGCCACATCCTGCTCTCATGGCGGAACGGTTGCCCGCCGCGCCGTGTTTCAACACGGACATGCGGAAAGGGAGGGAGGCGGATGTGTTCACAGAAAACACTCCGACACGACAGTGTTGCTGGTTTGACTGGCGGCTGGAATCCTGCTCATAGTTGTATTGCCGCCACCCACTTCATTCCATTTTGTCGTTGTTCTCGGGGCTTCCTTTGTTCCTTCTCTCCTTTCCTTCTTTGCTCTCCTTTTCTCATTTCTTCTCTCACCATGTGTTACTTTATTTATTTTATTTGTTCATTCTGTTGCCTTTAGTACTTACTATAGCTTTTCTTTGATGTTTTGAAAAACTATTGACATTAAAGTAAAACACACACACACACACACACACACACACATAAATAGTTTGTGTCCTGTCCATTGATCCTCTCTGATTTCCTGACCGCATGAAGCGAACAGTTCATTACCTCAGCCATAAACATTGTGATCCCATTCTCTCCTTGTATAGTCCTTGAATAGGCCAATATATTTATATATGAAAAGATTTTTCAGTGCTTCCATTTCCCAGTGTGTTGTAGGCAGACTGATTGGTATATGTATGTGTTTACATGTATACAGTTAAAGCAGAAAATAGGTATCGTATGTGTGTGTATGTGTACAGTCACTGTATATATTTAGCATAATGTATAATGGAAAATAGAGGAAGACTGAGTGAGCAAGGACATGGGCCAAACCAGCAGGAAACGATACAAATCTTTAATTTTTTAGCGATAGAAAATTATTTTTTCAGAAGTGCTTTACTTAAGTTGAAAATGTAGTAAAGTCATGTCACTGTCTCTGTGTGTGTGTTATTCGGGCCAATTTTGAAATGTTGGGGTTGTGATGGTGTGTGGACCACGGATCCTCTCTCTCTCTCCGTCGCCGCGTCGGTCTTGTGCTATGCCGCCCTGTGCACGCTGGCTTCTGATTGGCTATTCAGGGCGGACGCCGGAGCAGGTCGGTCGCTCTCCTCGGTGCTGAAATCGCAGCTCGTCGTGATCATGTAAACGGCGATGAGGCCAAACGGACAACACACAGCAACATGGACGATGATCTGTTCCAACTGAGACAGCTGCCGTGAGTATCACACCCCTCCGCCGTCGATTGCTTCGTCTGTTCTGTCTGTTGTTGTTCCTTCTGTTCTCAGCGTGTTTGTCCGACGCGACGCCCTCTGCCAGCCTCGCGTCGTGTTTATCCCTTCAGCTCAAACAGCCCGACATTCCCCAGAAGCACCAGTCCCATCATCATAACACGTATCCCCTCATACGACCGGGGACATGGTCTACGCCCGAGGAAACATTAACAGAATAGAGCCTGCCATGTTCAGGCAGCTGCTCCTTGTGGTGCGGTTTGTTGACAGTCCTGGCGTTTCCCCACAGGAGACCATTCATTCTAAGGAAGCTGCTTCACTGTGATTTTTGCCTGATAACTTTTCCCAACGTGATAATAATTCCAACACTGCTGCACGCGCACTCAGCTAAAGCTGGGCCCAGTCTACTCAAGACGTTAGAAAATCAAAATCTTCATCATTTTATACTCTAAAATTCTATGAAGTAATGCAGTTTGATACATTACGGGATTTTTACAATGTAGCTGGATATTTATACTCCACTTCCTCAGATACTGGTCTCAACAGCTTGACAGGGAAAGTGAGAGTAGTAGTAGTAGTAGTACAGTTAAAGATATTTAACCAAACCTGTTATAAACTCATCTGGTGATAAGGCTGTTCTATTTATACAGCACATAGTGAAACAATAAAACACACTTTAATACAGTGATGCTAAACATATTGTAAATACTTTATAGAGGGGTTTATTTTCAGTCTGGATTTGAAATTACTTTTTTGCAGCACCAATACTTCCCATAGCACGTGGGCAGTGTTATGTAATTACAGTGTTCAGACATCACCGCCTCTCCTCAAGTTCTTGCACAGACTTTCATCCTGTAGAAACAAAAACCATTATAGCCACAACGTGGGAAAAGATTACCCCCTTCTGTCTGCAGCAAACATGCAATTCTCTGCTTAATTAGCTGTTAGAAGGTTAGCAGAGCAGAGTGTGCAGTGCTGTCAGTTGGTCTAACATGGTTTCCCCATGGGCCACCCATTCACAAAATCAGTGCCAGAAAAAGCTCACATCACCTAGGCAACAGCCTCCGACTCAGACCTCTGAAACTCCTCAAACTGTAGCTGTGTGGTAGTTATTCATGATGTAGATGGAGGGAGAGTATCCCGCCAATAACCAAAACTGGCCTCTTCACCCCCCCCCCACAACTTCACTCCTGTATGTCCTGTATGATAAAGTGGTTGGTTTCCTTGATCACATTTAGTTCATAGCACAAACAAACAATTTTATTGTAGTTTCTGGAATTGAATATCCTGTTACAGGTTGAACCCATAGATAGAAATAATCAAGCTATTATATATCATTAAGAATAAGACTTCATCCAGAGCATTTGACCTCACACCCTCCCAATGTTCAGCCCCATGTTACTCCCTTGTCCATGTTTGCTTTTTCTTTTTTTGCAGTGTCATCCGCTTCCGTCGCACAGGTGAGAGCACACGCTCCGAGGATGATGGCGACAATAAAGAGCAGGTTATCAGGATCGCAGAGCAGACTGATCTGGAGTCTGTGGCTCTTGCAGATGGAGCTCCAGTACCTCGGGAATTCGCCAATCCGACTGATGGTGCAGTAAAGCACAGCTCAGACAATTGGTTAACTCCTTTAAACCAACCTGTTAGACTCACACATGCCTCTTTCCTCCAGACACGTTCATGGTAGAAGACGCTGTGGAGGCCATCGGCTTTGGGACGTTTCAGTGGAAACTCTCCATCCTCACTGGTCTCGCCTGGGTAAAGCCTGCCATGGTGTTCAAAGAACATTCAAGGAACTGTCTGCAAGGATTGTTATTTAGTTATTTATATAATTTTTGTTTGTCTAGATGGCAGATGCCATGGAGATGATGATCCTCAGCATCTTAGCCCCACAGCTCCACTGTGAGTGGAGACTGCCCAGCCTGGAGGTGGCGCTGCTGACATCGGTAATGGCTCCCTGATGTTTTAAAGTGCTCTTGCCTGCAGCACCATGTGACTGATCGTTATTGATTAAGTGCTTCGGGATTGTTAAGTAATAAGTGCGTGTATCCAGCAGTGATGACCATGTGGCAGCAGAGACTAATGGTTGTTTAATGCCTTTAGAAATGTTGTGCAAAGCCATAATTACTTTTTGTATAATATCAAACAACACTGAGACAGATAAATCATACAATTAACAGTCAAGTTCTTTTCTAACCAAATCTATGATTGAGACATTCAACATTGATTATTTCAACCCAATTGCATCATCATTTCTCCCCCTGCTGCAGGCTGTATTTATTGGGATGATGATCAGTTCTTCTTTGTGGGGAAACATATCGGACAAATATGGCAGAAAAACAGTAAGTTCTAACAACACTTCTATTTGTCCTGACATCTGTTTGCTCTGGGACAAATTTTAGCATTAGCTTTTGTGTCACTGCAGTGATCTGACCCTTGCCAGATCACCGCAGGTTATCAGACAGCTTGGTTTGTTTTCCTCCCATCCACACACAGGGTCTGAAGATGAGTGTGTTGTGGACAATGTTCTACGGCCTGATGAGTGCATTTGCACCTACCTATGGTTGGATCCTTGTCATCCGGGCGCTGGTAGGCTTTGGCATTGGAGGGGCCCCACAGTCGTGAGTGACTTCCCTTTATCTCTCTAATCTGAAGCAACACTACAATGAACAGATTTGCATTTGGATTAACAGCAAAGTGTTCCTCCTCATCAGGGTGACGCTGTACGCTGAATTTCTGCCAATGAAGTCTAGAGCCACGTGCATTTTACTGATTGAGGTACGGAACACACAACACCCAGCTCACCATAGGGTTAATGGTGTCACTAGACACCACTTTTTTCCCAACTTGTGCTACCTGCTGATGCTTTGCAGATATTTTGGGCTCTGGGCACTGTGTTTGAGGTCCTCTTGGCGATCCTGGTGATGCCCACTCTGGGCTGGCGCTGGCTGCTCGGCCTCTCTACCATTCCTCTGTTCATCTTTGCAATCCTGTGTTTTGTGAGTACGGCCTGATCAGTCCAAAACATGAAAGCACAGCAGATTGCAGGTCCTTTAACTGACTCACTGCCTGTGTTTTTTGGGGGTGTGGTGGGGTCAGTGGCTACCTGAGAGCGCTCGATACGACGTGCTGACAGGAAACCAGGAAAAAGCTCTGGCCACGCTGAAGCGCATCGCCACAGAGAACGGAGCACCAATGCCCCTGGGGAAACTAATTGCTGACAGACAGGTGCAGTCTGTCTCCGCAGACCACATGTCTTCTTATTTGATAGCTCAGACATAATGGCTTGTCAGTTATTATGTGTTAATCTTTGAATTCAGATTATTTCATGTGTTTTGTTTTGTTTTTTGAAACCAGGAGGATCGTGGGAAATTTCAAGACTTATTTTCGTCTCACTTTCGCTGGACCACAGTTTTGCTATGGTTTATTTGGTAAATGGAATGACAGAAAATCTCCAGAACCGTGGATTCTAGTACAGTAGATAATCAACCTGTGAGTTTCCATTTCATCGTTGTCTCTCTCTCAGGTTTGCAAACGCCTTCTCTTACTATGGACTGGTGCTTCTGACCACAGAGCTGTTTCAGGAAGGAGGCGCGTGTGGAAGTGAGTCAGTGCCCCTCAGACACCAGGGGTCCCAAACACAAATAAACACAAAGCACATCATCCTTTATTATCCAATGATGATCCAATGGAAATATAACATCATATATCATGTTCAGTTCGGCCTGCGCTGCTGCTAATGGACACATGCATGCGGAGAGGTTCATGAGCTGGTCTTTTCTTGCCTCCATGTGTTTGAATTTGTTGCTTTGTGCTTTGTTTGTGCCTCCCTCTAGTGTCCAAAGGGAACAAGATGGAGCTCCGATGCAACTTGGAATGTAAATATCTCAACTCTGATGACTACAAAGATCTACTGTGGACGACGCTGTCTGAATTCCCAGGTAAACATTACTCTTTGAAATGTCCTCCAACACATTTAACTTAACATTTAATCATTTGAGTTATGTTTTGTGGCTCATTTTTTTACAGTAATTACAATTCATGATAGGTGCGCTAATGCATCACATTTTTACAATGTAATTGTAATGCATTTTGAGAGAGTATTATCAAAGCACCTGCTATAGCATTTTAATGTCAGTTATAAACCTGTTACTCCATGATGTAATACTTTGTTAGAAACAATTCCAAAGAAAGATGATGGAATAATTAAGTTAATGTAAGAAAAAAATTGTTATATAATAACCATACACATTATTGCTATATAGAGAACACACAATCATTACTAGGTGTATATCAGCTTATTAAGAAAACACAACATTAATTAGCTATATAAATTAAAAGTAAAAATGATTTATAGTGGACTGATTGCGTTTGTGTTGCGTAGGACTGCTGGTGACACTGTGGGCTATCGATCGACTGGGACGGAGGAAGACGATGGCGCTGTGCTTCCTCGTCTTCTCTCTGTGCATCATTCCACTCTATGGTTGTGTTGGGAGGTAACGTGGGCTCTCATTTATAAAACACCTGATTGGTTCTGGACTCATGTTTACCTATTCTGATTGGTTTCTGTCGGTCTACTCCTGCAGGGCATCCATGACAGTGCTGATATTCATCGCCAGGGCCTTTATTGCTGGAGGATTCCAGGCTGCCTATGTGTACACTCCAGAGGTTAGAGGTCCAACACATGGCCAGCTTTTTTGCTTTATTACAACAATTATTAGATACAGATGCAAAGAGTAAGTAAATATGAGTAAGAGTGAGTAAATAGCGAGGCTGCCCCTTTCTTTTGGTGCTCTGCAGGTTTACCCAACAGCAACCAGGGCTTTAGGCCTGGGAACAAGCAGTGGAATGGCCAGAGTCGGAGCCCTCATCACTCCCTTTGTCGCACAGGTAACACCCAGCTACCATGTTCTACTTACAATACAGGGCACAATGAGGAAGAGTAAAGATGTTTGTCCTCACCCTGCAGGTGATGCTGGAGTCCTCCGTGTACCTGGCTCTGTCAGTGTACTGCTGCTGCTGCCTCGTTGCTGCCATCGCCTCCTGCGCGCTGCCCATTGAGACCACAGGCCGCGGCCTGCAGGAGTCCAGCCACCGTGAGTGGGGCCAGGAGATGATGGGCCGGGCCTCCTGCTCCTCCCACAACTCAGAGGGAAACCCCAACTCAAGCTCTGGCTCCCAGGGCTGAGGATGTCCCGGGCGGAGCTGTGACCGAGTGATGACTGCAGAGGAGAGAAGAGGCAAGGAGGGGCGAGGGAACTAAACAAGCTCTCCGAGTCCACCTCCAGTGTCACCCTATGTTCCTACAAGCCAGGCAGCACAATATTTTTACATGTCACTGTACTTATAGTCTTGAACCCCCATTGCTGTCACAATCTCACCACAGTATGACTGCACACAGGGTGACTGGGAAGACCAAATGACCTGAACAAGTGCAAAAAGAAATGGTGGAGATTATGGGAGGCCCTCTTGAAGAAGTGAGAATTCAAATACTTAGAGCAAAGTAACTGAATCCTGCTTACCGAGGGTGTCAGGAGTTAGCTTCAAACCTTTTTCTCAAAGAGCCTTAAAAGTACCTCTTCAGTATGTGGTTGAGAGTCCTTCTCTTAACTGGGAAAAAGCTGCTTCTATTTGCAATACTGCATATAAATGCTTAGATAAGAGAGAACCACGAGTCACAGAATGCTTGATGTACCGCTGAACTGAAAAACAGTTCCATCAACATATCAGGAGATATTGGAGAAGTTAGTCACTGACAGAACAGAACTCGAGTCAGTATTATTTCACTGTTTAACACATATGATATCTGTTTTCTGCTGAGGACATTCGGAAAAGGCCATGATTATACTGGTGATAACCAAAAGTCTGCATTAGCCGCCCATATATTTACAGCAAGTGGACAAATCTGCAGAGTTTCCAGCAGGGCAAAATAACATCAAACACCTGACAGTCTGCAGGTCCTAAACTTAACTTAAAATTAAGCAATTGAAATCAGAGTATTTAAAAATCCCAAAGATTCCTCAGCTCTAGTTAAGACAGAGGAGAATTTGGTGTTACGGTCAATAGTGTACACACTGAGCTTAACAACCATCTCCCAGAATGTTCCTTTCTGTCTTTCTGTAAATATTGTACCAATACCTGGTTTAGTTGTTGTCTTTGCTTTGTTTTTGACAAAGGATGATGTGGAGACAGATTATTCCCAGTCTGATTCTACCAGTATCCCACTGATCCACGTTTTGTTAAACAAGAAAAGGATATTAACTGGCACAGTCCTAGTGAAGCTGAGTCGGTGTATGAGATAGAGACCTGCAGTAAATGTCTGTGTGCACAGATTCATGTCAACACACTGGGTGTAAATGTGTATGACACCATAGTAAATCATCTTTGAAAGAGCACAGTGTTATGTTGTTCTTGACATGAGATATCATTTAGCAGGGCTACAAACATTTAATAAGCACTTTTTAATGATATTTAACATTCACATTATGTTGATTTAAGTGGTGTAAGTGTTGATGTTGGGGTATCATCAGGGGATCAAGGCACGTGGCATGTGTCACAGGTGTATCATTTCTTCCTTTTGTCATTACTCTGGGACACAAGATTACAAGCGAGCTTTTAGACCTTGGCCTTTCTGTTCTACGATCTGACCGAAGAGCCTCGCTGCCTCCTGGGCGCAGCCTCTGTGAATGGTGAGCCCAAAACCTCCATGGCCGTAGTTGTGAATCACCTGAGGGAGAGCCAGTGTTTATGAGTGTTTACGTGGTCATATTCCTGTGTCAAGCTCTGATCAACGGTTGGGGTTTACCTCAACTGTCGCAGCACCAGCCTGTATGCGCTCCCTCTCCAGTCGAACTTTACTGCGAACAGGTCTGAGGCCGGACCAGTCCTCCACTATCCTGGCATGCTGCGGTTACACCACAACCACACTCAGGATTTTGTTAATATCTCAAAACTGAAATGTCACTTTTTACTCAAATGTTAAATGGAATTATGATTTAAAATATCCAAAGTGAGAAATTTTACGGATGCACATCTGCAAAACGTCTCACCTTGAGACTTGGCTCGAGCTCGCAGGCTCTTTCCCAGATTGTCTTATGGTCAGCAGAGTTGTTACTTTCACTCCAGTTTCCCAACTGGAACACCCCACCGACGGTCACAAGGCGACTCCTGCAGACGCAGACACTCTTTGGATTAAATCAGGAAAGCGGCTCTTGTGTTCTGGTCATTATCCAAAAAGACGTGTGTGTCAGCGCATTGTCACGAGCGTCGTACCCCGGAATGATGTACGGTGAATTGTAGACTCCCGCCTTGAAGTTGTGGGTCAGAATCCAATGTTTTAACCACGGCGCGTCCACCTGAAACCAAAGTCAACAACATGGCTCATCTGATAAGCCTTCATAGTTGACTATAAGAATGATACACAAGACACCTTATTCCTGTTCTCTCTCACCTTCACTATCTGACCACGGCCTGGTTTCAGGTCCGGGTCAGGCTGCAGAGCTCCCGATCTCATGCCAGTGCAGTTTATGATAACGTCTGCCCCAGTTTCTGCCAACTAACGAAGATATGAGAGATATCTGCAGGTTTCCAAATAAATTAATAAAGCCTTTAAGACCTGTGTGAGATCAGAGGGAATTACAGTGTATCTGCTAATATCTGTTTCATCAAAAAGAACTCCATACACATATACATTAGCATATTTATGAGTCTCTTGAACCCAGTGAAATTCTTTATTTGATGAAGAATACAGTAGGTGTAGGTTTAATATTGAAAAGCAGTCACTAACCTCTTTGAAGGACTCTATTTTCCTGTGGTAAAATTTGACCCCCCGTTGTCGCAGCCTGGAAACAACACAGAACAAAATCTTTAGTTGGAGCAGTGGAAAACTGACTTCTGGAAAAATATGCTTTTTGAGAAAATAAGCAGGTTACTGTACTCTAGAGTTGACACCAAGCCACCTCTGAATGTGATTGGGTTGTTATGCTCTTGTTTTTCAGCACTACCTGTCAGCACTGAGACCTGATGGACACAAACAGTCCTAAGCACTTACTTACGTTGCTTTTAGTTTCTAGTTCTTTACTTGTGCTTGTACCTATCACTTGTACGTCGCTTTGGATAAAAGCGTCTGCCAAATGACTTTGTAGATTTGTAGTACAGCAGGTGTCTAAGTTTGTAGTTTTCTGTACAATGCGTGTCCATGTGCACTATCATGAAATAAATGTGTAAGATAAGACTTTATTAGTCTTGAATGGTTCATCAGGAGTCTGTAAAAAAAAAGTCAATATGTTTGTAAAACCAGCGGCCAGTTGTTTGACTTTATCTTTTCGTTGGGTAATAAATGTTGCCGCAAACAGGCGTCACATGAAGATGACCTCAGTTTACTTGAGTTTACAGAGTTGTTAAGTTAAGTAGCGGTGATAAGAAAATGCAGACACACTCACACTTCAGAAATGCTTACTACTCACCAGTCCATGAGCCAAGGTAAATATGTTTTACCTTCCACCATGAGAGCAGTGTTAAACCACCCAAAGCTGGAAATATAACAACAGACATAAAATGTTCAAAAGTCACACACACCCATTAATGTGCTAGATCAGTCTGATATTTACATTCAGAACATTTGAAGTCTGTGAGTGAGTTTTTCTTCTTATAATTATTGTGTTCCTTAGATCAGCAAAAAAAATAATATGAAATCCTATCACAATATAATTTTAAAAATGTAGGAAAACCACAACCTTCACTCAGGAGACAATTTGATTTATTTAACAAATTCTACTGATGTGAATAATATTATCTAATATTTTTTAGGAATATCACTAAGCCCTAGTTTTACTTTTTAACTTTGTAGGCCCATAAGTGCTATTGTAACTTTGCTTTATTTCTTATTTCAGTGTTTCCTTTTTGTGGCAGTGCCGATGAGAACCTACCTGTATCCAGGGAACATCTGCAGTTCTCGTTCTGTGAGCTGTCTGAATCCCAGGACGGTATCTTTAAAGGAGGGATCCTGCAATTCAAAAACACATCATTTACTAAACCAGCACTCAGGATGCAGAAGCCCAGAAAACGTAGAAGAAGAAGAAGTAAAGGAACCAAGGACTACTCACTGGGGCAGCTTCGGTGCAGAGGTTGTAGCCAGACTGAAGGAAAATACCCATATTCACAGACTCTGATGAGCTGAGGAAGCTCAGTAAGTAGTCAAATGTCTCTTTGTTCCATTTCCTGAGGGTGAACACAAACACACCATCAAAGTGATGCTTAATTTTTATGTGGGGTAAATTAAATTGAGAATAAAGGCAGCTCAAAGAGGATGCACTTACGTCTCCTGGACGTTGCCCTTATCATACAGGTAGGGCTGCCAGAAGCCTGCGGCCCCATCACTTGTGGTCAGCGGAGTGAAACAGTCTGCATACACCTCGATGGTCAGCGGCGAGACGGTTGAGCGATACTGCTCATAGATGCTCTGAGCTGTCGACAGACCAATGACCCCGGCTCCAATCACTGCCACCCGCATGTCTGCGTTAAGTCGACACATCAACTTGAAAGCGAGTGCAGGACGTCACAGCAGTTTTAGTCATCACAGTATCCACGGATTAGATTGTTTTAGTTAAAACATTTCTTCAACACTGTATTGGGTGATTTTTATTAGACAACAGGGCAGCAACTATAAAAGATCTGTGAGCATGTTGATGACATGAATGAATGTAAAGAAAAGGCATTTCAGACAATTAGCAGGGTTGGCTGATCAGGCACAAACAGCGTTACATAACCTTTGCATAGTATAGGACAGAGTGAGTGTGTGACGCAACAGGCAAGGTGTAGGCAGTCGGTGTAAACTTTATATGCTAAATGACTGTTGAGGACATGACAACCACAATCATAACTATACGTTCTGGCCAGGTTAGATATTATGAGACAAAGATGTAAGGGAGCCAAACCGAACTGTTATTTCCTGGAACGGAGATTTTAACCTGCAATAACAACTTTGTGAACTTTGTGAAAATGTTGATCTCAGTCCAGCGAGGCATCGCATCGCAGACCGCTGAGCTGGAAGACTTCTGAGCCTGAGCGAGCGCTGCATGGAAGCGCGGATCAGACACCGCACAGATCAGCGGCTCTACAGCGGATCAGTGTTAGTAAAGAGTCGAGACTTTACCTCCAGAGTCGCCTTCAGATGCAGAAGCTGTTCAAGTCCACCACACAAGAGTCAACTCAGCGCTGCAGGGACGAGGGGCGGAGCCTCACCAGCAGCTGTCAAAGTGTGGGCTCCATGACGGTTCCTCGCCAAGTTACGAAACTCCTCCATCTCCACCTGGTGGCTGGCCACACTCTGCATGTTAGTGGGAGGGATATGTCAGATAAAGTTTCCTGTCCTTAAAGATGCCTCGTGTCATTTAAGGTCACACTGATGAAAGTGCACAGTGTCCTTGTAAACTTGGTTCGAATTAGTCATTTGATGCTTATACAAACTGGTTTAAGCATCAACACCCATGTTTGGTTGAGTGAATGTCGGCCTCGTTACCCATGGCAGTGTGGCTATATTTTGGCTTCATTTTGGATAGTGGGAGGAAGTATAGACGTGTTGAAAAGAGAGCCAAGTTTACAGTGAGTAAGAAAGAAACTGATGTACTCTGTCATCCATGGGCTTTATCATCCATTCATTAATTTATTTATAACCTCTTAGACATAACCTCTGGTGGACATGGTTATTGCACCTGTCAATAATTGCTGCTTCCAATAATCTACCTGTGTGCCTGAAATAACATCTTATTGTTCTCTTATCTTGTGTTGGCCCATTAACCTACTTTAAATCTATTTGTTTTATCCTGTATATCTGTCTGCACTGTTAGGTCTTAATGAAGTTTATTATTACATCCAATATTTACACTACATGAGGTTGCACAGCCTTCTCTTGTTGTCTTGTTAGCTGAGAGATGATTATTTAATGATTATGTGATCGCAGGTGCCATCAGACAGGACGGAGCCTTGATGGCAGCACTTCCTGCACAGAGAGCTCTGCTGCAGGACACCGAGCCTCCCTCTCCCTTCTTCCCTCCCTCTCCCTTCTTCCCTCCCTCCCATCCAGCCTCCATCCCTCAGCTGTATGTGTCGCTAGCCCGGCAGCTAGCAGCTAGCAGCAGCAGGAGCAGCAGTAGCAGCTCACCAGGCCACATCGGCCGGCCGGTGCATCATCCGCAGCTTCCAGCCATGGCGTTGGTTACTCTACAGAGGTCCCCGACCCCGAGCGCCGCTTCCACCGGGAGCACGGCAACCACAGCGGCGGGAGAGGTCAGTGTTAATCCAGGGTGAACCGAAACGATGCTCCGGCACAGGGAGGAGGGTGCTGGCGGAGCGGCTGCGGGATGTAGCGGGAGAAAGGCCCGCTGAGCGGAGCTACATGATTAGCAGCGTTAGTAACGTGTTATGCTAGGTTGTTAGCTAACGGTGGCTAGCAAACGTCTTCGTTTCTCATAGCCAGATATGTGTGGCCACAACATGTGCCAACACAAATGTCTAATGCGTATTTTTTTAAATACAGCCTGGTTACATGACAAAACGCCTCAAACCTTTGCAATGTTAAATTTAAAACGTTAGCTTATTTTGACAAGTGCTTTATGAATGATATACGCTGTAGCTAACGTTAGCAGTTTCATGATGTCTCCATCTGACATTGAACATTTGTCACATCTTAAACATTAACTTCATCTTAGTCAGTTTGACACATCAGCTGAAGGACCGCTCTGCGGCCACATCCACTCCTCTGAGATTCATGTCATTCATTCTGCTGGTCTGAGTTGAGGGTGGGGGTGTTGAATCAGATTTAAGGCAGTCATCTGCTCTGAATATTTCTATTTAAGGGCTCCATTGCGTTGTCATGTTGGTGCTTTTCAGTAATTGCACCATATGGGCTTTTTAGCCCGGAACACTGTCACGTGGAGGGGAAAAGACAGAATCTTAAGGGTCGTTTGTCTTCCACTGTAGCAGCAGAGTCACACCTTGAGGTCTGTGTTTTTCTGACCACTCACTGACAAAAAAAGCAAGTCATGTTAAACGTAGCACAACTAAACTAATTCACAGATAACTTCCATATTGCTATTTTAAGTACATCCATCAGTTGCCAGATGGGGGCGCTAATTACTAGTTATAAACCACTCAAGCACCTTCATGTGTATGACCATATCAGAGAAACCAGGGTAGACAGCTGCATTTAGTTAACAACTTCAATTGCTGCTGCACTCTGCTGCAGTGAAGGTATGCTTTTCTTAAAGCTTCCTACATACTAGTTATTACTGCAAATGAATTGCTTCAGTTCTGTGGGTTGACAGGGTTTGTCCCTCAGTGTCCCTCTGCAGCGGGTGGTGTGGTCCAGCAGCAGTATCATGGTGAGGTGTGATAGATAAAGCTGGCAGCAAGCTGCTGCAGCTATGATGTCATCTACTCATGAGGGGTGGGTGGGGTGGAGGAATACTACTAAGGAAATGGGGGGGCGGTGGTAAAAAGGGATTTTTACAATGCACACAGTAATTGATTTGTGGGATTATTTTTCCTTTTATACAGCTATGCGGGTACCTAATTATATATGTTGCAGCTCCCTTGCAGAGTCATTTTGTCTATCCTAGAAATGGTGCTCTCTATTTCTTTACATTTGCTGCTGCACATGGGGTAAATTTTCTCATCAATAGACCATTTGTTTTGCCATCTTATTTGCCCTTATTTGTTTCCACACATTTCTTTGTGAGTATTTTCCACAAGTAGGGTTTTGTTGCTAAATATGTCTGCCACCTCATAGTTAACCACAGATTTGGATTTTATGAAAATGGGTCAAAGAGGATTTGGGAATTTTAGAAAAACCCAAATCATGACTAATGGATTGGGGTCTTTGTGAAAATCAAGCAAGATTGATAACACTCATACATTATGGCAAAAATATAGACAGTGCATCAACTGTCATCTTCTATTTTCCATACATCCCTCCTACTATACACACACACACACACACACACATATTTTGTCTGTATTACAGTGGTGAGTATGTGTCTTGTCCTGTAGAATTAATCAATTATTTTGACACTATTTTCATACACTCCACATTACAAGCTGAGGGTTTGTTAGTAATTCCATCAGAATTGATGGAGTGTGTTAATAATTTTTTTTCTTTTATCTATGTTGCAGGATTTTGGGAGTGATGATGAACGGCGAGCAAATCAGAGGTACGTTTATTTCAAGTGTAGCTCGTCTGTTTCTTGGTACGTAGCATACCAGGTGTAATGTTAGTCACAGCTTTTCGCTGAGCAGTTGCATCTGTGTTTGAGTCATTCAGTGAAACCTGGAGTTGGGGCAGATTAGCTGGCATTACTCCATGAGAGCAACTGAGCGTCATTGTAGTTAAACACCTGCCTGTCTGTCTTGTTGGCAGAGACATTCATTCTTAATAAACAGCTGTAACAACCTTTTTTTTATTCCCAGTAGTTAAGGAATATGTTAACAACAGTGTTTCCCACAGAGTTGGATCCTCTATGTGTGGTTGTAGCTGCTGTGGTGAGATTGTGCGTGTGTGTGTAGAGTGGACTCGTAATACAGTGCAGCTCAGGTGACATTTTTTCTGTCTGAACCTGTCCTACCCTAACACCTTTTTGTTTGTCTGGACCGGACCAGAGCAGACGTACTTAATGTGTCTGCACCTTGTTTGTTTCACTCATTCTATTATACATATGATTATTAATTCCCCCCTTTATAGACGTGTGCAGTGTAAAAATCAGTCCAGTGAATGTCACTGAGGTTATCTATAAACTGGTAAAGACACTTGTGTTTCAACCTTACACGTCCGTTTTCTGTTGAAAGCTGTAGCTTTAAAAATCACACTCACAAGTACTGCTTCTTTATTATGTAAGTGTCTCTACCTGTTTACAGTCAATGTCCTGTCCTAAAATATCAGTTATGGAAACGTGTATGTGTTTGAGTGAATGATCTTTGCGTAATGCAAGTCCAATCCTGCCTTTCCTCAAGATAGCAACCAATGTGTGAGGGGGTAGTTAGCTTTGTTATGTAATTAAAGTGCCAGTAAATTAATGTTTCATAATATTATGGCACATTAAGTGGATTTTTATTTGACAGATAATATTTCTCTTCAGATGAGGCCATACCAATCTAGAACCCTTTGATAGATAGTTACATCTGTTTACACACAGCTTTGTAACTGCCGAGTGGAAGAATTTTGCACCGGCTGTTCCAAGCTGACCCTGATAACGATGACAAGCCCAGGCGGTTGAAGGAGGCCAACATAAACATCGTGCAGGTGTTGCTGGCTCTGAATCAAGGGTGATTTCATCTCACCAACTTGTGCACAGCAAAGTTTGGCAACAAGCAGAACTAGGAGAGATGCATGTGGATGTGTTTGCTCATGAGTTCACGGAGCAGTGTTTGGAATGAGCAAGGATGCAGCGTGAGGATAAGGTGATGATTGACTCCACAAACAACAGAGAAACAAACAAGGATACACTTACTTCTAAATTGGAATTCATGTGAACTCACTCTTCCTGATGGGTTCCTGGGTACTGATCCAGTAAATGTAAATGTCAAAATGCTCCCTCTTCATTTGAAATGGTGCAAACAAGAGAATTGTAGGATCCAGTCATACTTCTGTTTGCATTTAAAATGCACAATGTCTGCTGTGGATAAGTCTTGTGTACAGACCCCCTTCCAGAAAAAACCAATTACCATTAGCCTCAGCTACTTTTGCAGAAGGGACCAAGGATAATCAGTTTGAAAATGACAAATAAAAATGCATAACAATGCAGCCACCCTGAGACAAACTGCAACTGAGGCAGCAGCTCTATGCGCATGATGTCATTTGTTTCCTCCACTCCACCAACACCTGAGGACATGTGTTCCTCTCGGTCCCTCCTCCCTCTCTGTCTCTACCCTTGTCAATGGTGTGTGTGTGAGAAAATGCCAGCATTATGCAACTGGCAGTAGTGAGAGGAGATTATTTTCCCCTTCATCATTTCGATGTGTGTTAAAAACATTCGGCCTGCCTGGTTTCTGCCACTGTGTAGCCTCTTTGTAGTGTGTCCTCGGTGTGATCGAGTGTACGTCTCCCACATACTATCCACCTCGTGACTTGGAGCAGTGGCTTAGAGGACATCTGGTAGTGTTTGGCCCTGTACAGGTCCATCTGGCTACTGTTGCTGCAGCAAACCATACCTTAACCAGGTGATGCGCTGCTTCTACAGCTTGACCTCATACCCAACCAGGTCATTGCACATGCACCTGACATATTGAGCTATCCAAGTTTCCACCTGGAACAGAATGAATACATATCGACTTGTAGAGCACACTATCTGCCCGGAGTTTCTGAAGTTGTGCTGTGGCAGAGAAGAATAGAAGATCTCACTTCCTATCTGCATCTCAGAGCTACTGGTCATGTCTGTCAGCAAATCCCCCCAGATTAGTGTTGTGCTCTGTCTTTGTGACCTGGTGGGGGGTTTCAAGAGAAAGTGAGAAAGAAAGGTAGAGCTCATAACAATATCACACTCACAAACACATGAAACTCCGGGCTCCACTTCCACAGTTTTATATATATATATATATATATATAGAGAGAGAGAGAGAGAGAGAGAGAGAGAGAGAGAATGGAATTTCATCCTTTTATCTGTCTTTGATGAACAGGTACTGCTGATGCAGAGGCTCTAAATATAAAGTTGATTTTATCTTTTAAAATTGTGCTCTCAAATAATCAACACACTGTGTTCTGTTTGAGGTCTGTGTAAGTGAGTGACAGCCAGTGCTGACCACTTGAAGGAGAAAGACAAGATAATCCCTCCCTTATAAACCCGGGTATAATGAGATTCAGGAGATTTGGGAGATTGCCAGTTCTCACTGCCCTTTCCGCCCATGCTTGGCCCATGTGTTAAGCTCCCTGGAGGCACTACCTTGGATTCTGTTGACCCCTAAAGTGGCATGCACATGGAGACATCCCAATAGCAGAGTTTGTGCCAAAATTCCTCAGCCAGCTTTTTTTTTTTGGTCTTCCTCCATTTGTGCAAGTAGTGTCCCTTTTCTCTAGAAAGACAAAGAAACCCACTGATCGGGTTTTCAAAAGATGGTTTCTTTTGAACAAGTGGACAAGCAATGCTCAGGCTAAAGAGGAAAACTGTTGTTCACTTTCAGTCACTCTGGATGGATGAGGAAAGTAAAGAATCACAGAGTTCATGCAGTCATCTCCAGATGTTAGAGAACATGCCTGTCTATGACCCCAGGAAAACCACATCAACATTATTTTCACAATATTACAGTGTAAACCACCCTCTGATCGTTGTTTACTGCAATCACATTATGAGGCTGTTTTGCATATGGGTCCAGCCTTTGCGACGCAGACAAAACAGATGGAAGGACGGGGAGACAACCACAGGTTTGTGTGTGTGTGCGCGCCTGAGGCAGCGGGCGGAGGCTGCAGCACGTCCCTCCAGGCAGCAGTCTGACTCCACTCAGAGCCGCTCAGATGAAGGAGGAGGAGGAGGAGGAGGTAGCAGAGAGGGAGTGGCATCAGAGCAGACAGCACTTCTTCACTGAGCAGCACAGATGACTGTCAGTCAGTCTGTCACTCAAAGTGGTGGGCCTGCGCCTGAAGCCGACACACCACCGCCTCTTTAGCATTCCACTCCTGCACTGCTTCTGGAGGCTGATGAAGCAGAGATAGCTAGAGCTGGAGAGGGGCAGGGTTTGGTCCAGTCAACAGGATGCATCTGGTCGTAGAACCCATTCAAGAGGTCGTGATGAAGATGATACCCTATTTTGTGGAGAACGCTGTGTTGACCCAGCGTGAGATAAACCGCATGTGAGTGTAGACTTTCTTTTAAAAATGGGTTTTTAAATGCAGGAAGGAAATCCTTCATTTGAGACACATGATCCATGTTTGGATTTCTTGCTTTCAGTTGTTACAATCAAAGTGTAAGTTTTTGCTAAAGTTATGTGATGTCTATTCAATTTCTGAACATGTCCATTTGAATGAAAATAAGTCATTATTCACTGGAAGCTGAGACTCTGTGAATCAGGAATGTTTGTATTGTGATATTTCTGTAATCTGGTGTGTTGGCAGTCTTTGTCTCCGTCTGGAAAGGACGTACAGTTATTGTAGGTTGTAATCATGGTATCGTTGCAGCAGTCAGGCCAACTTTTCTCTCATAGTCTTTGCTTGCTTTGATAGCAGATGTATTTTTAGCTCTAGTGTATGTGGAGAAACTGCTAGATGGGTGCTGCAGGGCGAGAGCTAAGGCAGTTTCATTAGGATGCCTGAGTACGGTCACTGAGGCAGTGGGACAGCACTGATTTGCAAGTAAGGACAAGTTTCACACACTCTCTCATTTCACTTGTTTCAGGTTTTTTTCTGGTTGGAAAGGATAAGACCTCTGGACATGGAGCTGTGTAACAAGCTGATATAGGAAAAGTGATCTGCAGGGTTTAGTGCACACAGCACTGCTGAGGCTGTACGCCTCATCCACCTCTGTGCTTTTCCCACTTTCATCCGATAATATCCATCATTTTCTGACATTAGGCTGTCCTCATAGCCTCCAAACTCTCAGAGCACGAACCAAAGCAAAACTCTACCAAAGTGAGACAAAAGCCTTTGTTGAGAAGTGTCCACCCCCGTGCTTATTCACTGTGGAACTTTGTTTCTGCAATGCTGGGCGGCAGAGAAAATTTATTGTGAGGTGAACAAAACAAAGTCCGTTGTTCCCACAAAATCATCCGTTTGGCCCAGACTTGCTCTTTTGTATGTGGGTTTTGAACGTGTGATCAGAGAGAGCTCGGTGAGGAAGCCACTTCAGAGCTGGGCACAGCAATCTGAGGGTGACAGCTCCAGACAGTCTTACAATCTTAGCTATCATACAAAAAAATGATCAGCTTCTTCCTAGTCCTGGGCTTTTCAGATTAATTTTGTATTAAAGCACAATACTAAACAAAGTGCAGATGCAGGATAGCCTAGGATTTATCTCTGTATTGTGAGCAGAAATACAAGTATTACCCCTTTAAGATGACATTCACCACTATACTAATACATTGATTTCTGTGTTTTGCTGTTACTCATCAATTCCGTTCTTCCTAATTGTGTCCTGATTTGCCAGACTGCACACACAGGGTACATTGTGCTGATGTGTCCCACCTTGCTGCCAGGTAGAATTATGAGCGTGCTCACTTGGTTTTCCACATGACTGAATTTAGCCTGGAGGAAACACCCATTACACTTATTTCTGTTCCTTACTTATATAACATGATGTCAACTTAAAAGCAGAACCTGAAAAGTCAGGTCTTGTACAGACAGGTGTGGATTGACAAGGTTTTTGGTCATGGTGGAATTCAAGCTTCTCAAAACAACCACAGAACAGTTATGGAGGTCCGTGTGTCATTGCACCAAGTCAGCAGGGACCTGACAAGTGGAGTCCAGCGCAGCAGAAAGGAGACAATTAAGCATTGAGGATCAAAGCTTGATTCATGGCTGCTCTAGACCTGAGATCTGCGTCTGTAATGTGGCAGCTGGGCATTGCCACTTATCTGGCCTAACTTCATTCATCATCAGCAGAAATCATTTGTGTGTTTATGTTTCAATGCACGTACTTTCCATTTTTTCTGCAGCCTTAGCGAGAGCTTCTTCATGGTGAAGGGTGCTGCTCTCTTCCTGCAGCAGGGGAGCAGTCACCAGGGCCAGAAAGCACATCCTCACCACAAACATGCAGGTGAGAACCACAAGACACCTCATCATTCACTTTATAAACTATAGGTCATCTCTCTTATCGTCAGGTTTTTTGTCCAGTTTATGTTGTACATTTGTCTGATGAGCTAATCGCAGCAGATGTTTGTAGCTGAGGTGTGGAGGATACAGGCTGCCTTGTTGATAAGCGTGTTCCAGACGTATAGCTTAGGCAGATTAGTGTTTAAATCCAGCACATGGTGGAACTTTGGACAAAACCTCTGTTGACGATTAAAGAAGGCCCAAATTGTTTGCGTTACCCTGTACTCTCCAATTTAACTGCTCTGCTAACTTTATTGAGTAAAGGGCACTTAAGACTTTTTTTTAAAGAAGATATGTTGCAAAAATGATTTTCCAGTTACCCTTGATGCAACTTGTCCTAGATTCTTATGATTTGAATGAGGATCTTGTTTATTTTCTCAATTCCTATGTATTTTATTGGTCTCAGCAGAGAACTGGTCAGTGCTCTCAACCCGCAGCTCTTCTTAAAATGCCCCAATTGTCATAAGTCGGACCTGACAGTCCCTTGGCATGATGGTGATTCAGCACAGGCCAATGCCAAACATGCTGCCAAGTCATTTGGCAAGTCAGGGTAGTGGTTGGCAGCTTTGGCCTCTCCACCAGCCACTTTGTCAGGTTACCCATACTTGCTGGTCCTGCTTTGTTATCAAGAACATTTAGCAGAGGTAAAATGGTTGTACTGTTTTTATAGTTACTGTGGTTGTCAAATAAAAAATGAGTGACTTGTGCAACAAATCTGTGGCCAACCATTAAATATTTTTAGGAGGAATAGAAAGCAGCTGCTTTAATGGGAAAAATAAAGCATAGATAACAGATAGTAAAGATATAATATGGAACAATTCTTCAGTTTAATGTCTAAAAATGAGTCGTACTTTTATATATCCTGTCTGACTTGTGAACTTACAATAATCTACAATTGTGGAGATAATGTTGCTTTAGGCATTTGGCTGGGATTTTCTTTTCTTTTTTTTTACTTGACTGTAAAAATCAGTCAAGATGGAAAAATATAGTTGAGATGTTTCAACACAGCTTCCTCTATCATTTTGCACTGCTGTTGGTCCAGTTCCACTGGGATGTAAAAGAAACTTCTGTTACATGAGTTACATCATGTCAGCTGATAATAGTTACCAAGCAGGTTGTCTGTTATTGTTTCTAGTTAAACACTAGGGAGCAGTGTAACTACATGTATCTGACTGGAATACAGCAGAGCCTTTAATCAGATAAGCTCTTTGTGCTCCCAGCATGCATTAGACACCCCTTAATATTCTCACCTACTGGTTTCAAAGTTAAATATTATCATTGGTCTGGCTTCACTTTCAAGATAAAATATATCAGTAGGACAGGGTAGATTTTCAAACTCACACAACAACCTTACTCATCGTTGATCAATTGTCTATATTTTCTCCCTCAACAGGTGATTTACCTCAACACCTGCAGGTGATGATAAACATTCTTCGCTCTGAAGACAGAATTAAACTGGTAAGAGACAAAAGGAATATGTGCATAGATCAAAATAAAAACACACACATGCACTCACTAACAACTTGGCATAGCAAAACACCCAGAATACGTTTTATTGTGCACTTAAGATGCTTATGTGCTGAGTGTAATTATTAGCTCATGAGAGAATTACTACGTTTTTCCATGGTGTCTGTGTTGGTGTGAGCTACTTCATTCTTATGTTTACCAGCTCTGTGATTTCACACACTCCCCGAGGACATGGTTACGCTATTACATCAATTTTGTATCCCAGCACATCCGTGTGTGACACTTTGTTTCACACAGAGAGCCGGAAGGCCAGTAAACTTGTTCAGCCATTTGTTGCTTCTCTAGATTTTCTCTATTGCTGTTGCACAGACGAAGGATGTATTTATCTATTTTGCATAATATTTTTGTCTTGTATTGTCTGAACGCTGTGCAGGCGGTGCGTCTGGAGAGTGCATGGTCAGATCGTGTGAGGTACATGGTGGTTGTGTACACCAGTGGGCGACAGGACACAGAGGAGAACATCCTACTTGGGATCGACTTTACTAACAAAGACTGGTACTAACAGCCACAGACATGTCTTTTCATGATCACTGTAATCAACCTGTTGTGGTCAAAGAGAGCCCGTTATATGTATTGAGAGAAATCACCTTTTTGTTATCCACTTAACTCATTTCAAAGAAAGGGAGATTTTTCTTCTGTGTGCCAGGTGTAAAATGTTCATTCTCTCTTTTACCCTGCCAGTAAAAGTTGTTCAATTGGCATGGTGCTACCTCTGTGGAGTGATACAAAGATCCACCTGGATGGCGATGGGTGAGTTTTTCTCTGCATGCATCTAAACTGCTTATATGTGTCTGCTTTTCAACACTATATGATACTTGTAACATACTGTTGCCCATACTGTTGCTCTAGCTCAGTGAATGACCATCTGTTTTGTTTACTCCTTAGGGGCTTTACTGTGAACACAGCAGGTCGGACTCATGTCTTTAAACCCGTGTCCGTGCAGGCGATGTGGTGAGTAATAACCTCTGGAGCCATACTGGCTGTCTACAGCACTATAGCTTCATGACACACCACAATAAATCTCTTGATAAATGCACTGTGCTGCAGTACTGAGCCAATCTGCCACCTACTGGCATGAAGACGCATGTACACAGAACTGCAGAACTGAAATCCAATTGTAAACCCTCCAATCAGTTAATTGATCATAAAATCAAATTTACACCATGCATCTGTAACTTGATTTTCCCAATGACCAACACTAGGTCAGCGCTGCAGGTGCTGCACAAGGCATGTGAGGTGTCACGCAGATATAACTACTTCCCTGGGGGGATGGCCCTCACTTGGATGGGCTACTATGAGAGCTGCATTGCCTCGGACCAGAGCTGCATCAACGAGTGGAACGCCATGAAGGACTTGGAAACCCCTCGTCCAGACTCGCCTACCATGTTTGTCGACAAGTCAGTAAAATCAGATTCCTTTTTTAAGGACAGAAACAAACTACTGCCATGCCAATTGCTCGACATTTTAACCGTTTTAACCTTTGTCAGGCCTTCAGAGAGAGAGAGGACAGAGTGCCTTGTTAAAGCCAAACTCAGAAGCATTATGACGTGCCAGGATCTTGAGAATGTCACCTGCAAACAGGTTAATAACATCAATACATGCACGCACACACACAACCAATTCACTGTCCATTTCCTGCTTGATGTTTTGTGGTTGCTTTCACATGTTTTCTATTAGCACAAAGGGAAGTTGTGTTTCTTTTACCATTTTAAAAAAATATTCCAATTTGATATTATTAAATATTCCAATCTAATTTCTACTATAAATAAATGTTTATTTTATTATACTACCAGGAGATATTATTTCATGCCTAGATATAGGAATGAAAAGTAGGAGCCAGCAACACATGAAATCATGCTGTGTACATGTTGCTTGTCAGATCCGTACAGAGTTGGAACAACACATGAACTGCAACCTGAAGGAGTACAAAGAGTTCATTGACAATGAGATGCTGCTGATCCTGGGCCAGATGGACAAAGCCACTCTTATCTTTGACCACGTCTACCTGGTGAGACAACCGATAATGTCTCTTACATCAACAGAAACATAAACTGTTTTTGGAGAAAGAACCAAGATCTGAAAATACACTCCAAACTGCACAGTCTAAACAGTGTTATCTCTCATTTGTTTTTAGGGATCTGAGTGGAATGCATCTAATTTGGAGGAGCTGCAAGAGACAGGGTGATTTGTCTTAAATTATGGAGGAGTGAAGATAAGCCTGCACAAAACATATTTTTTTGGATGATTTGAGCAAGAAAGAATGTTGTTGTTGTTGAATGTTGAGTTAACTTGATCTTTCCTCCCCAGGGTGGGCTATATCCTCAACGTTACACGGGAGATAGACAACTTTTTTCCAGGCACATTCAGTTATCACAACATACGAGTATATGACGAGGAGGCCACTGACCTGCTGGCTCACTGGAACGACACGTACAACTTCATTGTTAAAGCAAAGTGAGTCCTTAGTGGAACAGTAAACATGTAGCTCATACAAGTACAGACTTCTTGTCATCATAACATAGTACCTCTAGGATGTTGAAAAAGAAAACAAACACCACATCGGCTGGTTACTGAAAAAGTAATATTGTCCGCATGTTGTAAGGATTTCTTATTTGTGTCTATTCAGTGCTTCGTAAAGTCACATTCATTTTGAATATACAGTTTAGCTTTAATGAAATCCAGGAGTTAGTGCTTCAACAAGGAACCTATCACTGGTGAATTGTAATATTATTTTTAATGTGTGCCTGTGTGTAATTCTCTACCACAGAAAGAACCAGTCCAAGTGTCTGGTTCACTGTAAGATGGGTGTCAGTCGATCGGCCTCCACTGTTATTGCTTACGCCATGAAGGAGCACGGCTGGTCATTAGAGAAGGCTTACAACTTCGTCAAGCAGAAGAGGAGCATCACACGACCAAACCCAGCTTTCATGAGACAGCTGGCAGAGTATGAGGGCATCCTAGACGCCAGGTACAGCTTCTAACTGCACTGAGTAATTGCATTTTCTCAGTTGATATTTATTCTAACTCTATTCTGCTGTTCTCTCCCTCTGCACGTTGCGTGTCTAATTCTAGTAAACAGCGGCACAACAAACTGTGGCATCCAGATGCAGATTGTGAGATGGCAGAGGGACAACAGGGGGTGGCTCCGTGCTGTGGAGGGGAGGAGGGAGGCCACCTGACTCCTGAGCCAGGGATGTCTCCCTGCTGTGAGGAGGCGCTTTCTGATAAAGGTGCTGCATGCCCCTCCCCGTGCAGGACAGTGTCACTGGATATTGACCCCGCCTACAACAACTACTACTTCCGCCGGCTCTCTGACTCAGCGCTGGATAGCGAGCCGTCAACGCCTGTGCGCGGCCCCCCTCTTATTGGCATGGAAAAGGTATTTATAGAAATAGATGATGTGGAGCGGGACGCTCTGCTGGATGATGAGGCCTTCGATGGACACGAAGGCCTGCCCCTCTCGCAATTTGGACCCACAGCAGAGGGAATTGCTGCCCAGACCTGTGGCCGTGGCCCCGAGCCACTGGAAGAGCTGCGCCTGAGGCTGGAGTTTAGCACAGTAGAGGAAGAGGACGAGGAAGAGGTGCAGAAGGAGGAGGCAGAGATGGAGGTACTGATGCAGCCGGATGATGGAGGGGGCGGGGAAGGAGGTGGAGAAGAGGAAACACAAGATGTGGAGGTCGAGGGGGATGCAGAGGGTAATGGCATGGATCTGGCAACTCTGAATGAAAATTCCAACAACAACAACCACTTGAGTCCTTCGTGGAACCACAATGTAAGTTAGATTAATATGAGTCACACACATTTTAGAATAAAATGGTGTATTCCACTCCACATGAATCCAATTTGGAGAAATAACCACGTTCCCCTGTCTTTATTCAGGAGAAACCTTCCTCCATCCTTCTTCCTGCTGATGCTTCTGCACTGTCAGCGAGGGACTCAAAGTCCAAACAAAAAGATGATTCTCCATCCCTCTCTTCTAAGCTTTGCCTTAAACCCAGTCCCCCTGCAGTTCCAAGTGCTTCATTCCCACACTCAGATAGCTCTTCTGCGTCTTCAGTGGGACTGCTGCGTCCCTGTGGCCCTCTGTTTGACTATGCCAACTGTGCTGCCTCCCCGCCCACAGCTCCACTCAACAGAATGGAGCAGCCAGGAGAATCGCTTCACTTAGTTCAACCTGAGGACAATGGTGATGTGTTGGAAGGAAAGACAGAGTCTGACAAAAGGCAGTCTGTAGCTCGCTCAGAGGCTCTGCCTGAGCTGATGAGAATGGATGCGGAGGAAGGGAACCCTGCAGTGGCTTGCTACATCGGCCAACAACAGGAGACCCTTGTAGAGCTGCAGAGATCCGGGCTGGTCCGCCGCCGCGCCGAGAGACTAGAGAGACTTTCAGGTTCATCTCAAGAGATCCTGCCCTCTCTGAAGCCTTTGCACACTTGCCAAAGTTCCAAGAAGAACCTGTTTTTACCTGCAGATGAGGAGGAATTCTGTGGTTTTACCGGGGACTATACTAAATCTTCAACACCATGCCAAGTGCGGTTAGAGCCAATGGTGTTGCCAATGACCAATGAAGGCTTACTGGGGGTGCTGGGGCCCGGGCTGCTCACACCCACTTCCTCGCCTCATGGCTCCACCCTGACCCGCAGCTCCAGCAGTGACAGTCTGCGCAGTGTGAGGGGTAAACCTGGCCTTGTACGTCAGAGGGCGCAGGAGATTGAGACCCGCATGCGGCTGGCAGGCCTGACCGTACCCTCAAGGCTCAAGCGGTCCAACTCGCTGGCCAAGTTGGGCAGCCTCAACTTCTCCTCTGAGGACCTGTGCTCAGTCTGTTCCTCAGATGCAGGAACGCTGCTGCTCCTCTCGCTGTCGCCAGAGCCGGACACTGGCCTGGAGTGGGACTCCCCCACCACCTCTGCTCTGCCTCTGCGATTCAAAGACTTGCACACTCCAGAGAGAGCACTGCCATTTGAACCCAGAAGCTGACACATCACGTGGAGGTTAAATACACTCCTCTCTGAAATACATGTGTTACTTTGTGGAGCTAGAAAGGGTTGTACAGAACCTGGGGAGAGGAGAGCAAATTATATTAAAAAAAAAAAATGCCAACTGTTGTAAGGAGTGTACGCCCTCCTTTGCCACATTGTTTCTCAAACTGCTGTTCACAGTGATTAAGTCATATTGCTGTATCTGACAAGTGTGTAAGCCATCACCTCACCTCTGACATGGTTTGATTCATGGAAAAACAAGTGCCTTACCTATGAGACCAGAGGCACATAGTCGTGTTAGACTGCAGGATGAGATGGTACAGGACGTTCTCTATAACCTTTAACTCCACAGCTGTACGTACCTGATATGTACCAAATTATAGTATCCATCAGCACTTGGGTTATTTTTACTGTTGGTCAACTTGAGTCCCTCAGCGGAGCTTGACAGAAAGCAAACTGTTAAATAAATGTTTAGTTGTTTACGGCACAGTTTATGTTGTAGATGCTCGAGAGTTGTAAAAGAAAAAAAAAAAGAAAAAAAGAATGGTTACCTCATGTTGCATTCATGACACTCTTTCTCAGATGAACACTGGAGTTTGATTCCGTTCATTTGCTGGTGAGACGTTAAAAATGAGGAACTCGTTGCAGAGGTACGTTCGTTAATGCTTAACTATGTGTGAGTTTCTGAGTGAGTGTAAGGGATGGATGCCGCGTGAGGAGATGTGTTGTTGTTTTGCCAGAGGCATGCTCACTGTTTTCAACAAACAGAACAGAAACGTTTCTGAGTTTGTTGTTCCTTTGCACTGCGATTTTTTTATTAAGTGAATACTGGTACACAGTAAGCTATTTTCCAAAATAACATCAGAGTAATGTTATTGACCTCATCAGTCCCTACAGTGTGTTATTGGGAGAGCAGAGTGAGGAGTCACACTGCATGGTTTTGAAATCATTCTACAAACTTCTAGTATGACAGGACTTATGGCAGTCAGATGTTATAATGTATGTTGGGGGTTTTCACAAGCTAAAGAAAATCAGAACATTTGTGACAAGATATAAACAGAAAAAACCCTAACCCTTACTTTGCATCCACACCTTCTTTACCCTTAATTCATTCTTGAGGGTTGCCAACATTTGGAACTCATTTGTGCTTTTTAAAATGTAAAAGACCAAAGTTGTTTGGCTGTCTCGATAATTTGAAAGCACCACTAACGCTGTACAAAATCTGTGAATCACATCAGTCATGTACATCAAGCATGTACGTATTTTGAAAATGCTGTCACCTTTTTGCACCTTTTGGGAGAAACAAGAAAGAGACTCAGTGGAGTCGTCAGGCTCCCCACTGTTCTATGCTCATATCATCAATGAGTTTGAAAGCTTTTGTCACACTGACGTGACAATGATCACAATAGGTTACTTCACAGTTTTGTAACCATTTTCTTTTTATATTTAAGTATGCAGTAACTTTTGTACTGTACATTGCTGTAGTTCCAATGCATATTGCACTTTTTATGTTGGTCAAAAATGTACTGTATGTGTTCATTATGGAAATAAACATTTCTTTTACATAATGTACCGTGAATCCTGTTTCGCTCTTACTTGTCTGTGCATAATTCATTTGAGACTACTTGAGCTGGAGCTTATAAAGAAACAAGGGTAGTGATGTGGTAGAGTGGATCCACTCTAAATCAATTGATCAGTTAACGAGAGACAGAAGGCTTAATACTTTATACAGAGGCATAATGCAGAAAAATATTCATAAAAGGTAAGATTTAATACTGTATCACCATGAATGGCCCAGATCTATGCCCTGACTCCTTTATGACTGTGTGTGTGTGTGTGTGTGTGTGTCCTGACATGACATCATTGTGCCCTCATCTTTATATTTTGGCAGGAGGGCCAATTTCTAACAGCCAGCTTATATAACATTTGGCTTCCCGTCACTGTGTGCATGACATCAGTGAATTACTTCAGTTGCACGCTCTTGTTCCTTTGCAGCCTATATGACATGTGCACAGTGAATGGCCAGCCCTGTGTGCAGTACAGTCTGTGTGTGTGTGTGTGTGTGTGTAGTTTTCCTCTCACAAATGAATGTAAAATTCCAAACTGTTGTTTCCACAGATTAAAACTGAAGTTTACAGCATGTGGCTACTGTACACTCGTAAACATTTAAATGAGGAGGGATTAAATAAGAAGCTCATGAGTGTGCCAGGAGGCCCGTGGGCTGTGATGACTTAACCATGACTCTAAATTAATGACAGACTGACTTTAGTCTAGACGAGATTGACCTGTAACAATTTTCAATTAAAAAAAAAAAGACGAGTTGGGCAGAACTGGAAGACTATTTGATGGCTGTTGGCCTACACAGCAGCTTTTGGAACTGTAGTGTCTGAGTGTGGGCTGACCCCTCTTCCCCTTCTTCTGTTGGAGAATTCTTGGCTACTACCACTTTTGTTTTATTATCTGAAGACGTATCCTGTTTTGAATGTTGCTATAGAGACCAAGAGAAACAAAACAAGAGGAGAAAAAAAAAAAGTCAGAGCTATTTCATCAGGTTATTTCCAACACTCCTGGACTTGCCCAGGTCGCTGATGACTCAGTTAATCACAGAAACAAGCATTCCTGCTTATCTTAACTGGCCTGCCTGGTAAACAGTATTGAGTAAGATTTAAGACAGGTTAGTATTCACTCTGCTCCTGCCCTGGTCATGTTCTATAACATCCAGTTCTATATCCATGTCAATTGGACACGGGGTGAGAAGGTTGCCACTTGTGTTTTTCAAATCGAAGCCCAGGATCACGAAATACATGCATAAAAAGTCGATGGAGCTCTGACAACCTCTCCAAGGGTTCTCGAGACTGAAAAAGTAGAGCTGAGAGACTGCGTTTCCCCCTGATTGTATTAGTCAAATGTGGTGTGACATCACATGGAAGCAATATAACGCTCCCATTGCTTGTGCATTTAAGGGAGGTCTGAACGTCTCCAGACAACCAACAAAGTTCACTCTGTCCGTCCAGGGAGAGCGACTGACTCGGCTGCAGCTTCTATCTGGTGAGTGTCAGCTGTGACATGTTCGGAGAGGAACATTATATCTATCAGAGCAGAGGGCGTTGTCACGTGCCAAGCAAGATGTGGTTGTACCAATCAGAGCTTGGGACCTGACAGAAGAGAAATTCTTAATTGTCAAGATGCTTAAACTTTGCGAGAGGGTCCGGGTCCACTGTTTCTGAATTCCTGTCTGTCTGAGTATGTTGATGCAGCAGAGCACATGGTGATCAAGTGATCAGCTTTGGGCATTGGTGAAGGATGAAGCAGGATAATGGAGTGGTTGTTGCCGGGGATGGACTGCCTTGAGGGAAGGGGGTTCCCAACATACTAGCCATCGCTGGTTGTTAATCGCTGGACGCAGATTCCTCTGGGCCCTGACACTGGCTTTAACCTGATGAGTCCACATGATGTGGTTGATTTGACTGATCCCCATTGTCTTCGCCCCTTTAAAGTTTCATTTCATTATGTATTTGGGCCCTTCCTCCATATCCCAGTGTGAGAAACATCAGGTTTTTTTATCTCAGCGACACAGCAGAGCCACTGTTGTAGTGTGATACCATTAGCTCCCTGAGCCGTGTGTCTGGCCAGTGTGTCGGCCTGTCAGATGATAAGACAACAGCAGTCATATGTTGTCTCTCACACACACACACAAGGCGGGATGAGGCCATGGATGGGAAACAGACTCATGGCCCAGGTCATTGTTCATTGTGCTTCACAGTCTGCTCTGCTTACTGCTGCGGTTTGGTGAAAACATATTAAAGAATTAGACAATTTGAAGGTGTCAGGGAAAAGTTGTTTTTGCAACATGCTGCTGCTTCTACACTCACTATCATTCTTCATGAGCATGATGACCATCCAGATGAGAAATAACCGCAGTCAAGATAATAGTGCACGGAGAAGACATTCTACATCCAACTAATAGTAAAAACATAAACATACATTCACATCTACTAATCATATTCAAAAGCATTATAAAAATGTTATCAGAGCAGGTACATACACTCACAATTTCGGTGGTTGTTGTTGTTGAGCATTTAATCAACAACATAGAATATTAAAGGCCATATTGTGAAATAATGTTGGCATACCATATGGAAATAAACAGAAATAAATGAACAAACATTAGATTATTGTGAAGTAGGGAATACTAGATATACAAGCAGAAACTTGTAACAAAATACTTGGATGAGCAGAGTTGCATGCGTTCATACCTGAAACATGTTGGAGCACGAAAGGGCTCGAATGCCTTTAATCAATTGATTGCATCACATGAAACCAAATCAGGGAAATAACTAAATAAATAAAGATTCTGACATCAAAATGTATGACTGAGGTTGAAATCGCAAAGTGTGTGGAGAAGACGGACTGTCATAAGACTGAGCTGGCCTTCAATACCAACAGACAGGGGCTGAATCAATTCCCACAGTATCTGTACTCTCTCCTCCTCGGGCTGCTCTGACGCTGATTAAAAACACTGATCCCAGATTGTTACGAATGTCCTTTTAATCATGACACTTTCTGTCTGACATTCCAACACTCAGTTCAGAGTAAATGAGTGATGACAGTAAAAAAGGTCACTTACTTAGAGTGAGCGAGGAATGTGATCCAAGTCACAACAATGCACTAACATTTTCATCACGTGTCTGAAAGTTGAACTGGCACTGACGCTGCAAGTGCATAAAAAACAGAATTGAGCAGTTAAACCACTTTGATAAGATACACAGCTGTAATGAAAACCATCCTGTGACTGAATTATTTGCTTTGTGTGGTCGCTCAGGACCACAGAGATGGCGGTAGATCAGTTGCATCATTCATGGACAACTGCAGGCAAAAGAAAATACTTGTGTGCTGGCATTCCTGATACATGGCATGACTGGAGGATTGTCTCTTTTGTTTTGGGGATAACAACGTTGTTGTTCTCCACAGACCAGCATGGGGCAGGTACAGGAGAAACTGGAGGAGGAGGAGACGAGGCCGTGCCCTGACCCTGTGGGTGAAGACGGTGATGCAGGTGAAGTCATGGAGGGAGAGGGCTCCTGTGAAGAAGAGGCTGGTAACAGCGGGGAGGATTTAGGGGAGGACACACAGGATCAAGACAGGCTCCCCGGCCCGGAGCCAACAACACCTTCCAGTGAGAAGCACGTAAATCTGTGGTGGAGTCCTATTGCTACACGGGAGGTGAGGCAGGGAGGGGCTGCAGGAAAGGAGGGAAGAGGAGGAGGAGCGGACATGGGCAGGGCCGCTCCAGTGGTTCACCGGGAGACGGACAAGAACCAAAAGACTGGTGCAGGAGTTGAGGAAAGAAACACAGCATACAAGCTGTTCAGCCACTTCAGCAGAGAGGAGAGGAAGATTCGGCAGGAGCTCCGGGCATCCGCAAAGATCAAGATGGAGTACCACAAGGAGGTAACCGGCTCGGATGAGGAGAAACCAGCGGAGACAAGCTCTCCTGACAACACTGAAGAGGGCTCTGTCAAGAAGGTGAGCAGTTGTAACGCTCCCACAGGACGTGAAATGTTGTCTGCACAAGATCAGAACGGGAGCGTGGTGGCTGAAGCTGAGGAGCTCTGTGCAGGAACAGTGGGCAGCGTCAGGCAGAGGAAGGAACCTCCTTCAGCCCAAGCCCAACATCCTTTGAAAAACAATCTGCAGAAAGAGTCTCTATCAGACATGAGTGACACCATTCACTATAGACGTCCAAACGTGACAACAGGGATTGATGCAAAGGGGGAAACACTAACATGCAAGGCTGAGGAAGTTGTGAATGACTGCTCTTCAGGAAAACCAAAGGTCAGTGAGGATCAAAAGGAGTCAGTGAGGCCTTGTTTACAAACAGGCACCATCGAAACAGACAAATGTGATTCCACCTCAAATCCAGGCTCGTCCAGCTCTATTTTGGAGAGATTGCTAAGGAGAAACAAGAAGGAGGTGATCCCAGCTGTCTCGACAATAGAAGAGGAGGACGAGGACACTTCAGATGTTCCGGCGGATGCGAATGCCAAAAGGATCCTTGACGGAACAGGAACAGTGGTACCCAGTGATGGGACTGATCGGTCAGGATGTGGTTCACACTCTTCTGCCGATTCAAAAAGGAAACCACGTAAACCAAACCTTGCATCAAAGGATCCCCACATTAAAGACTCGAGGGAGAGCGCGCGGCCACAATCACATTGTTGCGAGAGTTCAGAGATGAGCATCAACCCAAAAAAGGCTCCTTCAAACGTGGGACCCTCTGAAAACCTGTCCCCGGAAGACTCACAATCAGCTGGTTCACATGAAAGATCATCATGTGAAGAGAGCGTGATCCCTGAAGAATCTGCACCTTCCTCAGGGTCGAAAGTAAAGTCTTTACTCATGAAAAGTGATGGGCAAAAGGCAGAGTCACCTGCTGGCAATGGTACTGTGACAGCTGTGGTCGGTCGCTCTGAGGTCACACAAGACCAACCCGACAACAGTGCTGTCAACGACCTCCCCGTATCGAGGCCTGTCTCTGAACTCATAAAGGAAACAATTAAACTGCAGGAAAAACTGCAGCACCAAGAGCGGCCGAAGCAAGCTGAAGTTAAGTGCGACGAGCAGGCCCAGTCAGTCAAGGTGGCGAAGATGAAGGCCGCTTTTGACTCTCCCCAAAAATCCCCCGACAAGGCGATCGAGAGGAAGCCATCAGTGAGAAAAGGTAAGGCTGTTTAAACTGCAATACACTCACTGCTGTATTAAATAAATAGAAACACAGGTATAATGATCACACAGTCATTTGTGATTGATAAAACAATCAACTGATGAAGTCATGACACACGGACCTTGAATGGGTGGGTTGCCAGAGCCACTGTAAACAATTACGTCATTCCTGATATGCAGGACTGAGGGAGGGCGAGAGAAAATAGACTGGATGATGGAGGACAGATGTTTTTTCTGCTGACAAAAAACAAAAAACAAAAATGCTGGTTTTGTGAAATAACGCCATCTTGTGGTGCTGCTTGTGGTACATCGTGTTCTTCAGGGAAATTGCAATGCATTCTTTTTGATATCATAAAACAACACAGGAATGAGATAATTTTTCATTGTGTATAATATAGGATATAAGGATTTGTACAAATGAACATTAGAGGCCTGTGGAATAAAAATAAAGGAATATTAGATGTCCGTTGTTTTATTAAAAAGCACAATTCAGCCTTTTTGATTGTATCCATATATTTGGATCAGTCATGCATACAAACCTACGGCAACACTAGTATTTCTATTTCGATGCTTCACCCTAATTATGTTACATTATGGATCGTTAAATGGCTGAAAACTGAGCTTCTGAGGTGCATGTTTCTGCCCCTTATAGAAATAACAACATGACTCCTATTGATTGAGAAATTCATGGACATCAGTGTAATGATGAAAATGAAGTGGCTGTGAAGTAACAGCATCAGAAAACAATGCACGATGCACACCAGTCCCACGAAAGGTAATTCAGAGCGTCACAGACACTGAAGCGAAGGTGATTCTCTGAGACTGGGAACCTGCGGGAAGGGAGCGGGGTGTCCGGTTATCTGAAGAGTCATTGGCTGAAGGAGCTGTCTGTCAACCGCAGCCGCTCCACTCACCGACGGACAAGCCGAAGAAGGGGGCGGGGCTAGTGAGGGAGTAGTGAAAGATCGCAAGAGGCGAGGGAGAGGGGGAGAGAGAGTCAGAGGCATCGACCCGGTCACGTTGGGCTGCGTGTTATATCATTTCGCTTTTCGGGAATACTCACATTTCTCCTCTCCGAAGGTAGGCGCGCACACCACACTGTTTCAAACAGGGGCTTTCCTTTACTAAACATGGCAGCTGCTTGGTTTTCCGCTCGTCCATCTCCTGACTGCACAGCCCGGGACAGTGAAGTGCACGCGCTAGCTAAAAGCAGCCCCGCTCTCTCCTTTCAAAGCTAGCCGTAGCCTCCAGCCGCTGTTAGCTAGCTGTCAATGCTACAAAGTTGTTTTCACGCACAGCCAGACGCGTGAGGTGGCCGGGTTGAGGAAACGTGCTGTGGTCACACGGTGGGGAGCAGGGAGCGGGGTGGGGTAGCCCACCATCGTGCCGCAGGAAAACTTCTCCCCGCAGCGGTGGATTCACACAGACTGAGGTGCAGGGCTGCACAACCGCGCCCTGGCCCCTGGCATCCTGTCCCGAGCGTGACATGCTGTCCGCAGACCGAACAATCAGCCCCACACATCTAGGAATCACCCCTTCCTTTCTGGATCTCGTGTGTCACCCCCACGGTTACCATTTTAAAAATGTAAACCCAGTGCTGAAGGTCTTATTTGACCCACTAACACACTGGTATGGAGGAGGAAGGGCAATATCAGAGACGTGCTCGCTGCTTCCATGGTCGCAAATGTGGCCCGGTTTCCTGTTTAATTGTGTCCCCCTCTACTTTGACTGCGAATATATGAATCATGGGGCGAACTGTGGGTATGGCATTAAACTCAATGTGCACCTCCATTAGTGAATGAGGTCAGACAGTGTCACGTCTCTGAGAGTATTCCTGCTCGTAAATGTTAGGGTCGGAGTCCAGCAGCTTTATGGTGACAGCTGTTTCTATTCGCAGTCAGTTTTTGTTTGGCTTTGTCAAAATAAGACGTGGGCACTTTATTTTAAGACGCATCGTTGTCCGATTAGTTTGGTGTGCCTTAATATTGAGCAAAAAAAAAAAAACCTTTCGACCTCGTATACCTAAAATGGTGTTTGCTCGTTGAGTGATTTGACAGGGGGCGTCACTAGTAGGTCTGCAATAGCAAGCAACACTATTTCCATTATTCACTGATTGAATTGTTCATTTTAAGTATGGTAACCGGGCCTTGTCTTTAACGTTTGGCTCGTTTCTGCCTTCCAGCTACAGGCAATGCAATTCACAAATACTAGTACCATTTTGGGCTAGCCCTTGAGCTTGGAACCTGATCATAAAGGGACAGTTCTCAGGAGGTCATTGAAAACCTAATGGCGCTTTCCTCCTTACTTGGCAGTCATAAATCATCTCAAGTCAAGCACTAATGACTGGGTGATGATCCAAATAGTCCCTTGTGTGACCTCTTTGTCTGTACTCGCCACTAGCTCATTTGCCTCCTTATGACATTAGTGCTGTTTGATTTGTAATGTGCCAAAAGGGCAGCATGAACGTATTAAACATTACTTAGCAGGGACTGTGGTAAACACCTGCTTTGCTGTTGAAGGAATTTTCCTCACAGTGGGCTGCAGGGCAGGTGTAGGCTGAAGAAACAACCCAGGGTTGACAGCCACCCTAACTACAACCGTCTTTGGACTTGTTCTCCATTCCAGATGCACGATCCTCTACTGGTTGTGCAACAGTACTGTCTTTAGAAGTGAGAAGCCTGCCTTCCTGGGCCTTGGCTGAAAGAGGAAGTGGGTCAGAAGGAGAGGGAAACTAAGCATGAGATGTGAACGAGTGTTTGGTTCTTATGGGCTGTAGCAAGGCACTCTTATGTGGGCTGTTGTGAACTGTGGAGTTTTTTGAACATTTTGAATTGGTTTTGAAAATATATAATATCATGAATCTTGACCTATATCCTGAGATGTATTTAATCTTTGAGTGAGGTCTGGCCCACCTGTTCCCTGCTGGCCATCTCACTGGTCATTGTCCGAGCTTGGGCTTTCTTTTGTGGATTAAATATTTTTATTGGAGAAAAAGTATCTTAGTTGTATTATAACCCTCCTGGTAGCTAGTTCTCATTTCATTTTTGTGGAATAATGTGGAATTTATGGAAAGCACCTTCCTGTCCACTCAGTAGTGTGGTATCTGAATCTGGAAACCATTGACCACATTCTTTGTGACATACCTCAGTTTCTGTCAAGTCCTGTCTGCACAAGATGCTGTTATCTCACAGCATATTTTTGAAACGACTTGACAGGCCATTAACCCTCAGAATGGAAAACTACAGCTTGTAAATTTAATAAACATGTTTTTGTTTTACTTCAGGTTTATTTACTGCCACACATGGAGCATTCAGTCGTTTATTTTAAGAAACACGGAAAGAAAAATCTCATTATCTAATAACCTGCTTAGCATATTAGTGTGCTTATCTGTTTGTTTTTTTGTTTGTACCAGCCTGTTGGATGAAGAGGATCACACTTTTAAATCTGTGCCACTCTGTGTTGTTTGAACACTGACACAGGCCACCAACTGTATTAATAGACTAATCACAAATAAAGATAAAAGAATGAGAAAGGCATTAAATAAAATGACTAAAAGGGGACTCAAACACAAACTGATTCCTTTGTTGGAGTTACTTGAACTCTCAATCATTCCTGAACGTCTGATTTCCACTGTTATTTTGAACTTGCCCTTTTTACAGCTAAGCAATTCCAGCAGATTCATGCAGCAGCACTATTTCTTCCACTGGTCATTCCCACCACAGCTGACAACATCTGTTGAAATGGAACAGTGGTTTGTGCTTTGCTCTCTGGGGGAGGGGGAAGTAACTGATCAGGAAGAGGAAGAGGAAGGATTGTGATTTCTACTCTCTCTGTAATATTTAAGAGTTCAAGATTTCAGATTCAAGTTCTAATCCAATATGACTTTTCTCTAGATGTGTTTAGTTGATATCTGAAAGGGAACATTGCTTGATATAAAGAAAAACCCAGGCAGGTGTGAGTGGATGCATTTATAAAAGTAACTCTGTACACAAACAATCCTCTAAAGTAGAGCCTTTTCTGTTGTAAGTAATTTTTATAGGATTTTAAAGTGGTCAGGTTATTAAACTTTGACTTTTAAGCAGCATAAGAAGTTTATGATTTAGCGCCTTAAGTCTCACAATGCAGAAAGTGATAGAAGTTAGTGTTCAAGTGCAGGTCAAGGCATGGTCAGCGTCAGGCTAAACAGACATTTATGTGAATCTGAAGGGTCTGTTTTTGGAATGCTGAAGTTGGCAAAACCTAATCATTTGACTTTTATTGTTGAAATACTTCCATCTGTTTATGCCTGGCACATTCACATGCTATTGCTGTGTGTTGATTGGAGCCAGTAATTCATTGTCTATGCTTTACGAAGCTGAATGTTCAGCCACATTACACTCATGTCTGCAAATGTCATTTCCTTACAAAGTACAACAGATACAGTGGAGCATAATGTATTGCGTTCCAGTTGCATTTAAACTGAGTAGACCGCAGACTGCATGATCACTTGGGGTTGGAAAGTGGTGAAAAGACAGCACCTTATCTCATTGTTGCAAAATGCACTGGAATGTAGTTGGAATCTGATTACAATGGTGGTCCGTGGCCTTGGTTACAGGAAGGGGATTTAGGTGGCGTCTCATGCAGTCTTGGTGACAAAAGGCAAAAGGCAGCCAGTGTATGGAGAGCAGTGAGGCGACATCACTGGTGCATGGGGGGCTAGGGGTAGCAAAGTGTGGGAAAGAGAAATCTGGGACCATCAATGACTTGAGTCTCTAAAATAACATGATTTAACCCCTCTGACATAATGTAAACCAGCATATTTGTAGCATTGCATGCAGCCCAAATAGACTGTGTGTGTCTGTGCTTTGCTCGCTGGGAGAGGGGATGTAACTGATCAGGAAGAGGAAGGATCATGGTCTGTACTCTTAGGCTGTAGAAGTTTAGGTTTTACCATACATAGTGTAATGATCAGCCTTTCATTGGTTGAAAAGGTGTGCCTGACACTGGCCAGCTATAGCTACCAAGATGTTGCTCGCAAAAAAGGGGACAATAAAAACAGACAAATAACTTGCAAAATGAAATGCATAGCAGATAAGAGCTGTTGAGAAACATAGCTGGGCTCTGTTTTATTTGCTGATTGTGTGTACCCGCAGAGGGCTTTACACATGCCAATGACCTCAGCTTCAGACTGCAACTTTAAAGATAAATGCCTCCAGATGAGACACATTTTGGATTGTGATCAACTTTACAAATAAGGTAAAACAAATGTTTCAGCTCTGTAGCTCTGTAAAAGACATTTTGCGCAAAGTGTAATTTCTAGTATTGAAAGTGGTAAAATTCAGTTATGCTAAAGTCACTGGCGAACAGAGAATACTTACCTTTCTTCTTACAGCCTCAAAGATGACATAATCTTGTGTTTATCTCACTCCTATAAAGGCTATGGGAGGACCAGTTCGACCTGTTTTGTGGTGCAGGACTATTTTCTGTCAACATTATAGTACATACCTCTTTAGGTTAACAGAAATGAATGTAAAGAAGTAACTTCAGTGGGGCTGGGGGAATATGATTCCATACTAATACAATCAATCATTTTTCTTAAAAGCATATCTTTAGGATATAGGCCTTTAAGTTCAATAACACAAAAATAGAATTTGTTTTGTTGAAGTTAAATGTATTTAACACACAGAATACAGTAGTGATAGACTCCATATAACTATAACTGCTTTGGAGACTGTTTACAGGCTTTCAGCTCTAATTCTGTTACCCCTCCCTCTTGTACATCAGCTCATCCTGATTTGTGGCTGGGATTTTCATGTTATGTCACATCTCACTCATCAAAAACGCTCAAACACAGTGATAGTTTAGCTCCTTCACCATCACAGTAGAGAAAAAATACAATTTTTAGAGCCTGCATTCAACAATAATGCTCACCCCTGTTTGGTGTTACCTTTTAATTAGAAACTTTAAGGTTGACAGAACTGGCAGTGGGTTTTAATCCAGGTTTAACTGGTTATCTGCCATACCAACATCTAACAGGGAAGCAGTTTACTAAATCTCTTCCTTTATCTCTTGGATGGCAAGACCAAAGTGTGTCTTCTGACTTCCCTGTAAAAGGCTGCGACAATGATACGTAATAATATAGTACAAGTCTGACAATGAGAAACCAGTTGGAGTACAAATAGCTGTTGGCAGAATGGGGTGGCTCCATGTCTTAATTGGAATGTATGAAGGTAATTGAACATGGCAGGGATAGGCAGCATTAAATGTCTCCCATTTCAGAGGATGTGCAATATAGTCTATACACAGAGGCTTTCCAAAGGGGTGGATACCAGAGTTTTAAAGATTTTTGATGACTCTGTAGGATGAAGGAAGAGGAGAAATAAAGACTTTCCTGGAACATGTTCATCTCTTATAGCTTCATTCTTAGTGTTCTGTTTAGAGGCTTCTTGGATCAAGTGACTGAAAAGTTATTTGTTCTTCCAGTAACAACAAATGTTCTAGGAATTACATTCTGGCACATTGGTCAAACATGAAACCCTCAATAATATTTATTTTTTCAAGTTTTCCTCTGTAGCTCTTTTGCAGCGTTATGTCAGGGCAAAATAATTTTCCGGTGATTTAATGGAGCATGGAAATCTGTTCTGTAACTCTGAGACAGAAACAAGAGGAAAATCTTAATGGCTGAACACAAGAGTTCAGCCATTAAGTGCTATGTAGCTATGTATGTTTGTCTATTATTTATCACTGTATTGACTAGTGCCTTAGTGTTTTTTTTTGTTGCCAATAATTTGGAATGTGAATTTTTTAGGGTTACTGATATACTGTATAAAAAAGAGGATGATTCCTCAGATGCGGTTAAACCCTTTTGACAGAAATTCAATTGCCACTTGATAATTTATAGTTACAAACACCAAATATGACCTTCATTTATAATGTTAGAAGGACATAAAAAATATGAATGTGAGATACAGCACTTGGCTTTATATAGGACCCATATACCCTCAATAGAACAGTTGTAACTGAAGTTGAGGAATACAGAGAAAAATTACAAAAACTGTGTCACTGTTACCGTGTCCTGTAGTCGATGCCTCAGGCTGTGAGGTCCTCCTTCTGTCTCTGCACATCAGAGTCAGTTCCACTGGTACAGGAGGCAATACGTTACATAGCTCTCCTCATTTGCCCATTAGATCCGTGCGGTCATTTGGCTTCAATAAGAGCTTGATCAGTGAGCTGTAAATCTCAGGAGAGTGCCACTGAGTAGACTCGCATTTCCCCAAGGTGAGTCTGTATGATGTGCTTATGGTTTAGTCTCTCAGACTAGTGTCAACATTTCAGTGCTTCAGCACATTCAGCTTTGATATGGTTTCATGCAGTTATAAACATTTTCTTATGGTTCTTATCCATTTGAGATGGCAATTGGCAAGAAAAGCAACAGATTTAAGGCAAAATCACACTTCAGTCTTCTGTTTAGTTATTATTTTCTTTGTTGTATAAATACGCTATTGAATCTGGATTTCATATAGTATCTGCAGGAGGCTGACTGGAATGGGGTTGTGTAAGGTGAGGCCTCTGCTTGTTTAAACCAGGTTGACCCCTGTGGTCCGTTTTGTTTCCACCAATCTCTGTCAACTGCAGACTAGATTTATTCAGAATGATATAGGTAATAGGATATAAACCCACATAGAATCCGATCCATCAAAAGAATTAAGCTCAACAGGGTCAAGCACTTTAAGAAAATCCTAAAATAATCTTGGAGCCCTGGCTACAATCACACAAACAGGCAAGCATTCACCTTCACTTTCTGCTGCCTCCTGAATTGTTGTAAGCTTATTTGTTTCAGGCTGCGCTCATCAGGTGCAAGTAAGGGATCGTGATGTAAGAGTCCTGTGGGATAAGGGAGTTATTGGTTTGGCATTTGACCATTGTGCAGGTTAGGATTTATCTTTCCCTGGGAGGATGGTAAGATGTGTTTGAAACAACTGAGACATGTCAGTGCTGGAGGCTCAAAACGGCTTTTTTATAACTCTATGGTTTAAGTTAACAGATCTGCTATTAGAAATGATTTCAGGTTTGCGTTGAGCCTGGAGTTATCGACAATTAAACTCCATGACAGCAATAGTTTTATGTCCTGGTGCAGTAATTCTCACAAATGCGGTATAGAAATAAATGCTGTTGGATGAGATTTTCCTTCTTTCCTTGTCTTCATTCACTAAGACCCAGGATTGCAAAATCAGCTGCAGCCCCACCCAGTCTCTCAGTCTCGCTCTGACCTGCAGTGTGTACACTGATACAGCCCAACCCTATCCATAAAGGTTTCGTGTTTCTGCAATCTAGTCTTACACATTGTATAAAAAGCTCAAACAATGACTAATCAACTTTACTTCTGTTGATTTGTTTTTTTTATTCACTGGGAATCCTTGACCCGTTTTTTGATCATATTAGGCCATGTCACAATTATTGTTTTGTGTATATATTAGAGCAGAATTAGTTCATATCTGTTATCTTCAGTGGCAGGCTGTAATATTTACAAATTTCCCCCCAATTGAGGATCTGAAGAATAGTGGGCTTGAGATCTTCTGCAGGCCCACACTTACCCCAAGAATGCAGAGACTGTTTTGCCAAGACTTGTTAGCTATTCTTAGCTAACACTCCTTACATTGCTCTCTTGCATCTATAACAAACATTGCAAGTTAACCAATGACATTAGCATTTCTTACTTTCTTACTGTGTACTTGTTGCAACCTGATGTTGCTAAGCAGCATGCCTTGGAGACAGATTGCAGCCAAAAAAACACCAACATCCATGGCATGAAGTAGACTCGTGCTCTACTAAACATAAGATTTAGTATAGAATTCAGCATGCCAAAGTCATTCAACACCTTGATATCCAGAGGTCAGCATTAATGTTGAGCATTCACAGACATCTGCGAGCAACTTTCCATAGTTGCACTAATACCTTTGGAATTCTATGCTTCTCAATACCATATAATTCAATATGACATGTTAAAAGGTTTTCATCATATAACCACTTCATTAAATGAGAAAAAGAAATCATATTAAGGAGGTAAGCTCAATATTCACCTCTTTGGACTTTGAGCAGCGAACAAATCTTAGGATGGCAACTTAATCTCTTTTTTAAGGTAAAATGATATTCGGTTGAGTGTAGAAAGACCTGAAGTCTTACATTGTGAATACTTATATTCTTCTCAAGCTTTAGAGTTTTGGCAATATTCTACCACTTCAGGGTTAAAATCCTGCACTCCAAAAATAATGGGCAGTAGCAGTAATTTCCGTTTGCATCATTATCTTGTTTTTTATTTCATTTTGAGTTTACAACATTTCCCATTAGTTATTATGCAAGGTTTTCCCAGTAAGGACAAAAGCCTGATTCTGGCATGCCATTGACATGCTGTTGTTGTTTGTTCTTTAGAAATGAAATGATGACGCATTTTTGTTGCTATCTTTTTTTTTTTTAACATCCAGACGATATCTAGCAGGATTTCTGGAGACTTTATAGTTGATGTCATGTAGCTGTGCTTGGTCTGCGGTCTTTCCTGCAGTAATCAAAGTCGGTTTCCTAGACTGATGCTGTTCTGATCCAGATAGATTTGGGGGAGGATTTACAGCATCTGATGCAATTTCTTCTTGAGTCAAGAAAGATTAACATTTAAGTGCATTAACAGCTCAATCTAATTTGAAGAAATCTGTTTTTAAAACCACTCAGTTTAAAGATTTTAAAAGGTAAATGGTTGCATTGACCAACATGTTTTACAGTAGAAGCTGGGACACGCCCACATCCCAACAGGAAGTACTTCCTGCTTGTTTTGCGATCTTGTGCTGTCGGAAACATGCCATTTGAGCCTTTCTTGCTCTGCTTTTTTAGCTTTCGCTCTGTCTCTCTCCCTCCCTCTCTCCTTTATATACACACACACACACACACACACACACACACACACACACACACAATGGAAAACCACCTCCAAAACATGTCTCACATCCTGTGCGAACAATTTTTTTTTTCTCCCAATACTGTTAAAGAGCTTAAGTCTTCTCGAGGTTGTAGGTTAGATTGGACCTTCATTCTGGCCGTTTATCTGGCCAGCTTTCCATTATCTTTGGAAGTGCTCTGTTATTGTAAGCAGAGTAGTGGGACTTGTAGCTTTTGAATGGGCTTGTTTTCTAAAGCTTGCCTGTCTGCCAGCAGATTCTTGTCTTGTTGAGGATTTTAGCTGAACCAGCTACAAAGTTTTTGTTTGGATTGGGTATGTCCTATTTGCCTTTGGAAGTGGCTCTTTCTAAGTGTTCCATAGATAAAGCATCTTAGTAGTCAGTATTTCATGTTTAATATTTGGCTCAATGGATGACGAAACAATAGTTTGAAGGCATTCAAAATCAATTGATTTGTTTAATTTACCAACATGTAGCTTTATCCTCATGAAGTCACTGTACCACTTGGTAATCAGTACCTTGGAGGTGTCGACCTAAAATACTCTGCCAGACACAATAATGAATGTTGCTTGTGCTTTGCTGCATGAAGTAAATGTTAATTAAACAATTGTAGAATGCTTTACTTTGTGTGGAGGAGCTGTTAACTGTTCTTTTAAATTGCTTAAATAAATGTGTATATTCACATTGCTGGCTTCTGTGCTGTATACCTGCTCTCCTGTGACTATTTGTGGCATATTAATTCCTGTTCTCTCTTCCTTTGACAGATATGAGACGTGTTGTACGGCAGAGCAAATTCCGTCACGTCTTTGGCCAGGCGGTGAAAAATGACCAGTGCTACGATGATATCCGGGTTTCAAGGGTCACGTGGGATAGCTCCTTCTGTGCAGTCAATCCCAAATTTGTTGCCATAATCATTGAGGCCAGTGGTGGTGGAGCCTTCCTCGTTCTCCCCCTGCATAAGGTGAGTTATCATGCTATAATTTTTCTAATTAGGGCTGGGCAATATGATTTAAATTACTCACAACTATTCCAAACTTTTGCCTCGATTACTATTAATGATTATTTTATGTCTCCCAACCCCAGAGGAAAACTGCTATCTTAGTTATCATATTTCAAAGAATAATTTCAGTGCAAACAAGGGAGAAAGAATTTAACTCAAAAGGACATGCCTGCTTCCTGTGTTTTGTGTATGCCATAACACGTATTGACATGCTACTACTTCTGACAAGCAGGGTGGCTGCCTCTGCATGTCTATGTCCCTTACTGTAACCAGTGAGCAGCTTCACACACCGTCATTTGAAACAACAGAAACTCCTCCAATGCCCTCAAGTGAAGGGTTGCCTGATTCAAGCCTCCATATAAGGAGTCGCTCCACTTCAACTGGAATTGCTCTTTGGTGGGGCGAGATGGTATTTGAAGAGTGTTTGGTTGTAAATAAGTAGCTCTGTGAATACATCCTTTTCTTTTGTTTTTGCCCCTTTTGTCATAATTGGCCTAATTTAGGTGCCATAGAGGTCAGTCTGAATCTATCAAGGGACACTGGCATGTCCTCCAGCGAGCCTTGTGTGCCATTATCGTTGATAATTGTCAAATGTTGGCTGGTGCTCTTTCTGTTTGGCACTCCAAACAATGGCCAAGTGGCAGGACCTGACACTGTGAGTGGCATAAGTACTGCAATACTGTTAATAGATCCAACCTGGGCTGTCATTTGTGTACACGAGTACACTGCCGTGTCATCGGAGAAGCCTCTGGCTTATGGGAGTCATCTTTCGGCCTGTCATCACACAGATTCCACCTCTCAGCACCTCATTCATTCTGAGCTTGTACTGGACATGAGCTATGAGCCTGATTGGTTTCACACTCCTCTGTGTCTGTGTTCGAATGAGCTGCCCTCTGTGTTGCAGTACAGTGATGGTGACTCTGCTGAACAAAGTCTACTTTCACTACTGAATTAAAAAGTGATTTGAGACTGAGGTCTTTATGTCCAGAGCAAACCTCGGGCAATTTCCTCAAGTGAAAGATTAAAAGAGACCTTCATTTTTTATTTATTTATTTATTTTTTAGATCTTCCCACATTCGAACTGGCAAGCGTGACACAGACTAATCCTCCAGATATAGTAATTTCCTCAATTCCACAAGCAAAGCATTAGGAAGCTGGACCGAAAGGGAAATACCACCTTATTTAAGAGCTGTATTGTGCTTTGTAGTCAAGTTATATGTTTCGACAAATGCCAAGTATATATTGCCACCAAACCAGTTTTGCAGCATGTTTTTCCTTCTTCTATAGTATCTTTCTGTTTTACTCTATGCTCTGAACGACTTGGCTTGGCCTTGGGAATAAAATTCTGCTTGATTTGAAGGACAGTTGGAATCACTTGGGTCTCAATTGATTTTGTTGCACTGACATACAGCTCATAAACGCCCCCACCCTCCAACCCCTTTCCATCCCTAATGTGGAAGGGCATCTGTCTAGCTTATCCATCTGCCTGTGCTGTGTTGCTTGTGGTCTCTGTGGGCAGACAGCTGCTCAGGCCCTTTGTCCCACGCTTACTCCCAGCACAGCCCTTTGTTATATTACCACACTTTGACTGGGGGGAGGCAGAAGTGTGATGATGCTCCCTCCCCCTTCGCAATTAAACCATATGCAACTGTGCACCGTAACTGCTGTTGTGATGCGAGAGAATGGTTGAAATTTATAAACCCTATAAAAAGCATTGTGCTCCTTCTTCTTATATTCAGGCAAATGTGCTTTGTCAGAACTGTATGTGTCTGGAGATGGATGGAAAATTGTCTCCTGGAGTTCAGAGGTTATTGTTGTGGGTCTTTGACCTGACCTGAGGTCTGCTCCTCATTTAGAGTCATCAGCCGGTGGAGCTGTGTGATTCGCTAGGGTGAGGTTTGTGGGGCATGCTGCTGTGACTCAGCACAGCCACGAGTATTGTTGCTTCCTCTTGTCAGAACACAGGGATTTATAGAGAGGGCATCAGATGTCCAGCTCAACACATGTCAGTTCCTTCCCTCATGCTTTCAATCCCCCCCTTTCTCTTTCTTAGCTGGATGCCTGCTAATTTATTCCCTGATTTCCATATGAAGGAAGCTCTGGGAGTGAATGCAGCTAGCAAGTATTCAGTGAAAAAAAATCTTTATAATTCCGCCGTCCTCTCAGCGAAGGAAGTCTCAGTTAATCATTCACAGCTCGCTGTGATTTATATCCTTACACTATAGATTCCTTATTTATTCTTGTATGTTAAATGTTCTATGCTTTCTATCCAGTTTTTTACCATCATCTTTATTTTCCATGTAAGAGTCACTTTGTCAGTTGTCAGCATCTTTGGTAGAGTTTCTTTGCAAGCATGACGTAAGCTCCAGCTTTAAAATAACAGCCTACTGCCTAATGTTGAAGGCATGTTACACATTAGTGCTTCAAACACTGCCTCTGTGCTGAGGGGACTATCAGATGTGAGGTGTGTTTGATTTGGATTCAACCCCTCAATGCTCCATTCATCCAGCGCTCAACATTTGCAGTTAGTAATTCCAGGTTCTGTGCACAGTGACACATTATTTCTCTTCTGTCTGACATACATCAGCGTAGCTGCTTTACTAAGCTGCGTTTCACACAAAAATGCGCTGCTTTTGCCTGATATCCGGGGTCTTTTACCATTCTTTGGTCATTGTGTGTTCCAGGATCTCTATACTTCTCCTTTGCCTCTGCCGCTTCTGCTGCTCCTGCCGCTCAGTCCTGCTGACTGCAGATTTTACCATATATGGTCATTCACTGCTCCCTGCCTGACAGACTTCCAAGATCATTTCCTCTCTGTTCTGCCATTGGCTGCTTCATGCAGTGTCAGTGCACATGTGAATTCTGGGATAGGCTGAAATATGAAGAGCGGTTTAGATGAGAGAACTAGGTTCAAGTCAGATATCATTTCTGTCAAAGAGTCATTCATTGTATTCTACAGCCATACTTAAAGCTTAGTGTAGTCATATTTATTTATTTATTATGTAATATTATTAATCAATCTGGATTACTGAATAATAATAAGATAGTAATGCAGAGTTATGACAATCTGATTGCTTTGTTAGATAAATCTTTTTTTCACTGTGATCCTTAGAACAAAGGTGTACTTTTTAATAAGATGATCTGTACTCTGCCACTTTAAGCCATTTGATCCACCTGCATATGAGCAGTTTATTAATAAAGTAACAGTGGTCTCACAATTCTGTGATCTGGCACACAAAAACAGAAAGTAATCTTTTTGGGTGGGCCCGCCTTCGATTGGTCTCAATTTTTTTTCCTAAAATGTATTTTCTTTCGTGCTTCGCCACCTGATGATTTTAACACCGCAGGTGCTGGACTGTATCACAGCAGGCACTGGAGAGACAGTAGGAAGACGTGGAAACACTGTAGAGACTGGGAATACAAGGTTAATTCAGAGTGATCTCACCAGGGAGATGACGGAGTCAGTGACCCTTCAGAACTCCTATAATACGGTACTTTCTTGAAGCTGTTCCTATGACTATAAACCGAATGGAAATGGGGTTTTTTTCTGTCACATTAGAGGCACTGGATAATTATGCTTTTAGACTATAAGGAAGGAATCCATCAAATATCTTGTGCTGAAGGAACACTTGAATAAAATTCCTGCTGCCCCCAAATACTTTATCACCTGAAATGGAGCTTTTTGTGTTTTATTTTTTTAAACATTTTCCGAAATCAAGGACTCAGACACGTTTTCCATATTCATATCCTTTAACCAAGATTATTTCAGGAGCCATGTCCTATAATGTACTGCACTACAGTATATTTGTGTATAGGTTAGCCTGCTTGATCTCCTCAGCCATACAAAAAAAAAATCCTCATGTTTTGGCTTAGTGCGAAGTGTGCTGCATTGTACCTGCCCCATCATGCAAATGTTGTAAATCTTAAGGAAAAAGTTCTGGGTGAGACGGCAATGCTGCTGCTACTGCCTCAGCTGTTTGTCTCAACTGCACAGACACCAAGACTTATTCAAGTGGAAATTTCCATGGAGCTATGAGCAGCACTGGACAGCAGACACGGAAGACCCTTCAGAAGTGTGCATGTGTGAATCACATGTTGAGCTGTAGGGAAATGAAGTGTGCTCTTGTGTGAATGAGAAGAATGTCCTCTCTTGCCTTGAGGGAATGTTGTTCATCCTTTTTTCTGTGTGTTTCATTGTTGTGCTTTGTATCTATCACTGTGTTTTTCACTCTCATTTTCTGCAGTCTTACTTGTTGCTATGCAACCAGTTGTTTTCTAGGCCTCAGACATTCCTCTCGGAGGATACAAATGTCTGTAGTGTGTGGTTAACCCTGTGCCATGGTGTGGGTCTTCTTTATTTTTTTCCTCTTGTTCTAGACAAAATGATGCCATTTTAAATATTCCATGCCTTGCCGAGCACATTTCCCGTACCTGTAGGCTGGTTGCCATAGAGAAGGTTTTCTTGCTTGGCTGCTTTAGTCTTCAGGCATTGTAAACGTGTGATTGTTCACCTGCTTAACTGTAAAATCTTGATCTTGTTTACTAGAAGAATCTTCTCTGAACTAATCAAAGCAGTAAGTAAGACATGGCCAAGACAAAACAAGCCACTTGTAAGTGAGGGGCAACCATTCTCCCATAGACCAAACATGGTGTGAGTATGAAAAGTCTGACTCATATCTTCTACTACCTACGCAAAAATCATGTCAAACAGAATGGAGAGTCTACAGACGACAGCCACAAAGTACAGTTTAGTCTGGAAAAACCCAAACTAAGACATTACAAGAAGACTTTGCCTGTGACACCATATGGAAAAAAATCACAAATATGGCAGGACCTTATGACATTAGATGAGAAGAACGGGGCCATGAGTAATGACGTGTTTTAGGACCTGGAGGACCTGTTTGGATACCACACAGCCCTAACAGAACTCATGACACAGTCTAGCACACTCATCCTGCAGATGATAATGACAGCCTTTGATACTCCTGTCAGAAGTTAATTCTGACTCATCACTTTTCAGATTTTAATTATTTTAAAAAAAGAAAAGAATAATAACTCTCAAATTGATACTCTGGAGTACGCACAATAACATAATTTTGGGTTGTCAACATTACGAGTGAGGAAAAGAACTCTTATCCCTGCTTGACCTGGCTCCAGGACTCTTCATCCCATTTTTAAAACCTTGGAATTCTGTATCATACACATCCAATACAAACACCATTATCACCTCAAAGGTTGCTTAATTTCACACCCCTGCAGCCCTTTGCTCTCATTAGCCATACACATACCAGAAGTCACTGGGCCTAAGGTGTGGAATGTAAAGAACGCGTCTGGTCAAACTGTCTCTGTCTGCGATGCCAGGGTTGATCAGGAGGTTGAGCTCCCTAGCTTATTTCAAGTGTCTCTTGGGCATCATGCTTAATTGAAACAGGTCAACCAAAGTCAATGTAATGATTAATTCATAAAGAATATAATTATAATTGTTGAGCTAATGCTGGTGATTTAAAACATTCATCACAAATCAGGAAAAACTGAATGTAATGTAAGAGGTCATGTAGTAGAAGTGTCAAATGCTTAGTATTTGGGTGGGTCTGACATCCAGGCTTCTGCACGCGCAGACATAGAACATGAGCATGCGCTTATCAGAAATGTTACGTTTACACTCTTCTAATTACTTGCAAGAAAATGCTTTAACTTCTCATTGGTTATAAAACCCACATTCCCAGAACCACATTGTGAACTCTGAGGTTTAGATGAATGAAATGTGTCTGTTTGTGTCGAGTAAACATTGATAATATACCAACATGCTCATTAATTGAAACATCCGCACTGAATGCTGTGAATGTAACTCTGATAATTAAAAGGATGGAACAGTTCTTAACTAAACTATAATATACACTTACATGTGATGAAACCATACATTCTCTTCCTGGAAATGCATATTCGTTGTAATATGTAACTGTATTAAGTGAAAGTAGGTCTTTAAACTGGACTCTGTAGTGTAAAATATGTTACCAGTCTCATGTTATGGTCAATGTCATCTGATATGTGATGGTTGCTCATCGATTCCCATTGACAGCAGTGTCTAAGTCCACTTTCTTTGCGCTCTGCTTCAGGGTAGATTTCAGGGTGTGTTTAGCAGTCAGAGTGCAGTTTAGACAAGATCTTGTGATTTTTCACATAATACACGTACACACACACACAGTTCATTCTCACATACACCAGACTTTGATCACTGAACTTGGAGTTGGAGTATGTGTCACAGCCCAGACTCTGTGTCAGTCAGGTGACTGGTTAGTGGCCTAATATTTTCATGGAGTCACAGGCTGTCATTCCTATGCAGGACTATACTGTGTAAGTAAGGCCACACCACTGCACTGTAATGACAGGAGGCTAGCCGTGTCCTCTGCTAGGCTGCAGAATGTTTGTTTGAGCAGAAATACTTGAGCATCAAGACACCCATATCTCAAACTGAACTGTCCCTCCAAGGTTCACAACACCACCTTCTTTTCTATAGCAGAACAGTGAACATTAAGGACAGACTCCTGAGGCCTTGGAGAAGAAATGCAAACAATTGCGTAACATGCAGTTGCAGCATGTAACAGCATGTTGTGGGTGGTGGTGGTGGGGTGGAGCTCAGTCAGAAAATACAACTTATCTGGTGAGCCTGGCCACTCTGCACCATATGGAGCAGTGCTGCTTTAAGGTGACATTTAGGATCTAGTTTTGGTTCAGTATACACTTCCTAGAGTTACTACTTGGTTCTAAACAATCATTGTAACTGTACTCAGGATTATGGCAAAAAAAAGCTGTGAGCAGAGAGTTATTCTCTCTTTTTGCATTAGGAAAACCATTATGCTAGTGCTACAGCAGCAATAGTCTTTCCGCAGTAACTGACATCATTTCTCCATCCCTGTAGTGCTACAGCTTTATCACAGACCAGGGTGTGCCTCAGACATTTATCAAGTCACCATGCAGAGAGAGAACCGGGTTGTCCTAGCTCAGAGTTGAGAAGTCACATTGAGCTTTGTGTTGTCTCAGGGAGGACACAGCAGGATGCACAGTGTAACTGAGCCTACTGTGCGTCTTTACATATGTGTTGTGCGTATGAAGTGTATTTCAAGTTGTATAAGCATGGTTATGTAAAGAGTGTTTGATTCAGGGTTCCCATGTTAAAGTAAGGAGATGGTGTATAAACTGAAGCATCTGCTGGCATGTGCCTACTGTATAATGACGCCACCACTAATAACTTTCTTTAATTACTCTGGGTGGACCAGTAGGGGCTCAGCGTAATCTCTTTGCTTCTGTGTGGCTCCAATAAAACTAAAGCCTTTTTTGTTTAGGTGATGATGTGACCAACAAAAGATGATCATGTTTTGGAATTGGATATGTGGTTTTCTGTGCTCATCATTTATCAATGAGGAATAAAACCAGACTCACAATTTAAGATTCAATTTCAAAATACATGTATATACTAGGCTTGAGGAGTTTATGTAGGACTTTATATTTTCTATCAGAGCTTTACCCAAGAACTTTGACTCTACACAGTTGATCTCCAAAAAACAATGTCCCTGTAACATGTAATCAAATAATAATAAAAAAAAACTCTCTTTCTAAATATATGTATGTGCGCTTTTGTTTAATTTTATACATGGGCTTTAGGATTACTTGGGATTATACTTTAATTGTCTTGTTTTAAAACATGCTCATCTCTCCATCACAGACGATGTTATTGAAGCAGGACTAAGACTAATCTCATTACTTTCTGTTTTTTATCTTTTGCCTTTACAGACAGGACGCATTGACAAATCCTATCCCACAGTGTGTGGTCACACAGGCCCGGTGTTGGACATTGACTGGTGCCCCCACAATGATCATGTCATTGCTAGCGGCTCTGAGGACTGCACAGTGATGGTAAGGGTTTTCTCTACACCTAAACTTGGATCTCTTCATTGAGGGGAAAACATCACACACACTTGAGCTAATAGGTGACAACAGACTACATGCTTTTATTGCGAAAAGCCAGACTGTTGTAACCCAGGGATGGGCGCAGACCTCACCCTCTGGATTAGATTAGGTTCAAATATGTGTTGTAAGAATCAGAGCTGGGGAATGATTTAGCTGTTTATTGAGCTGAGGTCACAGACTTTTTTTGAGACTGTAGTTGTACTTCCCTCCATATGTCCTTATTTGGGCTGCAAAAGGCTCCGATTAGACTGTTGCCTGTTTACATACGTAGCTACTATTTTCTCACCTGAAAGTCCAGAGTTCTTGTAAAAACCGCCCATGTCTGCAGGGGGAGACAGATGCTGTGAATGTTTCTACCTTTGTAACAATACAGCTTCTATTTTAACTATAGAAGTGTATGGTCTAAAGAGCATGCTTCATGTATTTTGAGGGTGTGTCAAAATCCCCTTTAGCTAGTTTAACACAGGTCATTGTGCCAGATGCATGGTTCAGAAGACAGATTCTTAGTCTCCTTGTTAATCAAAGGTTGGGCACAACATGCAATAAACCAATTTGAGTGTTGTGTCCGAATGTGTCATTTCCTTGTGCCCTCACACGTTAGCGGGTTGCTATATTGGGACAAATCAGTTATTAGGCAGGTGGGCGCTTCTTAAAAAAAGCCCTTAAACACAATCAGTTACCAGTGCTTTCAGTCAAGACTGATCCAGCAGATTAGGACAGTGAAATAGGACTGTGCTTAAGTCGTATTGCAGACATAGATTGATTAAAATCATTGCTTGATGATGGCATTTAATCAAAATTTTCCAAAGTGACTTTCTGGTCAGTGGCTACAGCACTCCCTCTGTCTATCAATTTAACCTCCAGGAAAGAAGTGATACATTTTGGGTTTCATTATCCTATTTAACTTCAAGGTTTAAGTTTGTAAAGTAACTGCAGCCTGTCTATGGGTTCTTTGATGTTGCTTATGTCTTGAATCACAGCCTGTTGTTGTCCGCTGACTTCTTAGTTGCTGCTGCCCTCCTCAGGTTCATATCTGTAACTACAATTCATCCCTGTGTACAGTAGCATTCCTGTCTTCTCTCTTTGTTTCTGACCTCTGTCCTGTTGATGTCCCCCAAAGGTGTGGCAGATTCCTGAGAATGGCCTTGTCACTTCCATGTCTGAGCCTGTGGTGGTACTGGAGGGCCACTCCAAGCGTGTTGGTATCATCACATGGCATCCAACAGCACGCAATGTCCTTCTAAGTGCAGGTAGCCGTCACAGCTTCCCAAAAATGTAGCTTGAAGTTTAGAGTTCATAGACATAGCATCATGGTGTAAGCTCCTATACAAACAAGATGCAATACGTGTTCAGGATCAGCTACTCACCTTGACTTCACTCTGTCACCAGGTTGCGACAACCAGATCATCATCTGGAACGTGGGCACAGGTGAGGCCATGATCACCCTGGAGGACATGCACCCTGATGTAATTTACAACGTGAGCTGGAACCGCAACGGTAACCTCATCTGCACCTCCTGCAAGGACAAGTCCGTCCGTGTCATTGACCCCCGCAAGGAGAAGATCGTTGCTGTAAGCACTTTTAAAATTTTTATGCTTGACTAAGATCACAGTTTAACTAAAGAAAAGCAGGACATAATTGATAACTCAGGAAACAAAACTGACCATTTAACGACGCTTCACAGGAGAAAGAGAAGGCGCATGAGGGCGCTCGACCCATGAGGGCCATTTTCCTGGCAGATGACAACATCCTCACCACAGGTTTCAGTCGCATGAGTGAGAGACAGCTTTCCCTGTGGAACATGGTAATCTGCTTCATGAATGCTGACTGTGTCAGTGTATTTATCTAGTTTCAGATGAAATATTTCCTTAATAAACCCCATGAAATAAATGTATACACCTTAAAACATGAGCAAAGTCTTTATTTATTATTGTAGAATATTAACATAGGTTCGACCATGTCTTCCTGTTTGTGAAGATAATAACCTTTTACTGTAGTCTATCTGACAGAACAAATTTATTATGACCCTTGTTTTCATCCAGAACAACATGGAGGAGCCCATGACTGTGAATGAAATGGACACCAGCAATGGAGTGCTCTTGCCCTTCTATGACCCTGACACCAACGTTGTTTACCTCTGTGGGAAGGTATGTTCCCCTTTAGCGCCTCAACCTGTGAAACCCACATAATTATTATGATTAATTTTGCTTATTGTTGTGCATCATTAACAGCACAATATCAGAAGACTGGATATTCTAATTGCAGAACTCAAATGTTTGGTTCCTTTTCAGGGGGATAGCAGCATCCGCTACTTTGAAATCACAGATGAGGCTCCATATGTTCACTTCCTTAACACCTTTGTCACCAAGGAACCCCAGAGGGGCATGGGCTATATGCCCAAGAGGGGTCTGGATGTCAATAAGGTGGAAATTGCAAGGTAAACTAAAACAACAGAAAAATTTGTGTAAAGTTGAAATTCATATCTGAACCACTAGGGGGCAGAACATAATCAGTAAATTCACTGTTGAAGTTTGTTTATTTCTGTTTAATATTTACTGACTTCTTGGTTTTAATTTGTTTTTCTAGGTTCTATAAACTGCACGAAAGGAAGTGTGAGCCTATCGTGATGACTGTGCCTAGAAAGGTGAGTCTAATTTGCAAATGGATGCTACTCCACTGTGCAATCTGCATTTTGAACCAACAGCAGTGTGGTGGTGCCTTTTCTTAACATGAGCTGGTTTTAGATTTTGTTCTTCCTCAAAGCATGTAACTCTTTCCTCCAGTCGGACCTTTTCCAGGACGACTTGTACCCTGATACAGCCGGACCAGACCCTGCTGTGGAGGCTGAGGAGTGGTTTGAGGGCAAGAATGGAGACCCCATACTCATCTCCCTCAAGAATGGTTATGTTCCGGGCAAGAACCGCGAATTCAAGGTGGTCAAAAAGAATATTTTGGACAGCAAGGTGACCAAGAACACAGAGAACTCGAGCCCTGCCAACAAGTCTGCCTCCCCAACTCCAACGATCGTGAGTATTTTCTATAATTAGTAGAATAGAAGAACAATTTTACTACGAGCCGAGGTTTTGATATGCTGTTTATGTACTGACCAACAGGCATGCTTTAATTTGCCTAATTTTACCATCTCATGAAAGAAAAGTAGTGTGTTGTTTAAAGGAGTTTAAAGGAACCTTTTTGCTCTTGACTGCATAGTAGTTCATATTCACTAAGAACAAGAACAACCCCACACCTCTCTTCCAAAAATGAAGGTCCCTCCTCTGGTTTGTCTGTGGCTCATGTTGTCAGACACAAATTGTATGTGGAAGAAACGGAGCTGATTGCTGGCTGTGCTCGTGAAGCGGTTTGCAGAGGGTTGTACAACCCACTCTACAAACTGAGGGGTCTGGTACAGCTCTGGGCGTCCTGCCGCACCTCACCCACAATACAGCCACCCGCCTGGGGCCCAGCCCATGTGTCTCTCTGCCATTCTGCTCTGTAATCACAGCCCATTTGATTCCACTGCTGGTGAAACATTTTAACCCTCAGAGACCCAGGGTCTTGCGAGGTGGCAGTGCAGGACTTTAGGCAGTGTTTCACAGGCCGTCGTCTGCACTGTTGTTTGCAGCAGAATTGTGAATGAAATGTTTGGAAATGTATTTTTCTCCTTTGTGTCTCCCAAAGAAATCTGAAGCCAAGCTGGAGGAGATTTTGAAAGAAATAAAATCCCTCAAGGACCTGGTCAGCAGTCAGGAGAAGCGAATCATCAAACTTGAAGAGCAAATGTCCAAAATTGCCATTTAGTGACCCTCTTCTCAAACCCGCTACAATTCAGGACGTTCCATTGGCTGGGTGGTGGGCAGGACCGGTCACTGCCGAGCTCAGTGACAGTGTTTTCTGAGTCCTGCCCAGCAACGATTCCTAGCAACATTCCAGATGAACTTTTCTTAGCCAGCCCCCAACCCTCAGTTTAACACAGGTGGAATAAGAAGGAGGTGTGGCAAATTTAACAGAAAATACTTTTTGCTTTTTGATGACAAAGGACTCCTTTTATTCTGTGGCAGACCTTTTTTATCAGTTTTTTCTTGTATACAAAGTCTTACACAGTTCTTTTTATTATTAGTTATGACCAGGAAAATTCCAAAGTCGGCAGTTCCCTTTGGTGATTGTATTACCCCAATATTTTTTTTTTTTTGAAGTAGGCATCAGGGTCTTTTGTTGCCATACCCCAAAATATAATGTTGCCAAATTTAAATTTTGTTTACACCTCCTTAACATTATTTCTTTCTCTTGTGAGATTATTCAAATGCAAACAGGGAAACTCAGTGCAGTAGAATGATCACACAAAGAGAAGAAATTCCTCATTTAGATCTGAAAATAGAAACTTTCTGGGGGGAAAAAAAGAGTGACGATGCAAATAGATTTGAATTGAACACATTTTTCTGCCACAGTCAACATGGAGCTCTATAGATAAATCCTCATTGCTGTCTGTATTGGAGCTGCACAAATCAATACCTGCCTTCTGCTGTTTCTTTTACATTCCTGTTGCTTTTCATCGTTCTGACTGTGGACACAATTGTCCACGTAAACATGCATTCCTCTCTCTCGCTTCATTAACATCCACCGTGTGCTTATTGGAGAAAAAAGATAAATACATTCCACACATCTGATTGATTGGCCGTCGTTGTTGTGGGGAAGGATCCCTCAAAACATTCCTCCTACGGTAAACACTCCACTGTAGTGACCCAGTATTTTGTGTGCTGCCCACAGACAAACCAAGTCTGTGTGTTTCAACCTCTGCAGAAAAGCTTCTGCCTGCTGGGCTTTGTGCTTCAGGTTCAGTAACCGACGTCGAGTCGCGCGTTAGCTCATCATGTAGTCAAGTGATGTGGGATTATTTCTTGTCGCTGTCACATTAAACGCCATCTCAGATCTGTATTTTAAAAACGCAACAGGGATTGATGTGAAATGACACCAAGTAATCATACATTTACCTGACTACTTCAAAACCATCTGGTGACTGAACTGGAGATAGTTACACAACTATGTTTGCAATCCACCTTTGAGGCCAAGATTGTGTTTGAAAATGTGCCTCTTGTCTTTGGCCATGTCGGTTCCTGTCACTCTGGACGTTCCTGCGTTGTTTCGGTGGTGTCGTTAAAAACGGATTGACAGTAGATCAACACCTGCCTCTAACCTGGATGAAATGAATAGTTCCCTGTTAATTTTTATCCTCTTTCTTGTTCCAATGTGCTTATATCCCTCTTAGCACTTCCACTCTGTTTTTTTTTTTTTTTTTTTTTTTAATGGTTGTTTCTCAGATGCCCCCATCGAGTGTAGTTATTACGAAAACAATGAACAGTTGGAATCGTTCAATCTGAGCTTTTTTTGCTAAGGTAAAAGCTCTATTTTCCTGATGTTGTAGATTTGCTTCCTAGTGGGAAGCTGAGACGGGTAAAGGTTCAGTCTGTTGTTTGCCTTCAATAATTGTTACCACTGTAAAGACCTGAAAGTGCCATAAGGGTGACCATGGAAGTGTTTGTAGGAGACCGCTGTGTGATGAGGTTTGTGTAGCAAGTGGAAGAGTTGATAGGTGCCCACTTTTTAAACCACTTCGAGGTGCTATAAGACTCCTGTTCACTCAAGTCCTGCATCTCAGCCACATAGTTGACATCATCCAACAATACACCAGGTGGCATTACAAGTCGGGCGGTTTTTAGAAGCATTGCGCCCCTGATGTTTTTTGAAGCTCCACCTCGGTCCAGGGATTTAAAAACAACGTAGAATGATGTCAAACAAGCTGTCGACTGATTGCGCATCTTTTTCAGTCATCGTGGCTTCCAGATGCACCGTGAGCAGCGAGTTCTTAAATATTAGTGACGGGAAATCTATAGGAACGTGGATCTGACTGGATCTGACAGATTTTACTGCCCCCCCCCCCGCATCTTGTACATCAGACTGCCACTCTATGTATTCGTCACAGCACTGTCGGCACAAGAGTTTTGAGGAGTAGTAGTGGATAGTGACCCAAAGGGACTCTGTAGGTTGGAGAAATGTGCAGTTGAAAGATAGATGTATGTTTGTAATTAAGGTCTAGGAAAATGAGTGGAAGCTGTGTAAATAACATGACCATATTTTCTGTATTTTCCTTTTTTTATTTGTTTTTTGTTTTGTGGTTGTGCTGAAGAGGGTATTTGTGAGGGAGGTGGGTTATAAATGTTTCCCCTTGTCTGTGTTCCCTGCACCTTGCCATAAAGCATCATGTGACAACAGAGCCTCTGTTATATTGGAGGGCGTATGAATATCGAGAAAGAAAAAATCAGACACACACACACAAACCCAGATGACGCCTCATGAGGAGGTCCGCTCAGCATTTTTGTTCATTATTCTTGCTTCAAGTATCAAACATTGATTATAAGAAAAATAATAAAGACTTTTTAAAGTGGGCACATTGTCGAGTTTTGAATTCACACTTGGTCTTAGATTTATCGTGTACTTTTTTTGTTTTGGACAACCTTTATACAAAAGAGTAAAACAAATAAATTCTGCGCAGTCTGTCTTAAGTCGTCAGCTGTCCAATTGTGTATTTGCTTAAATCTTTTGCAGTGAAACAACACTAGACAGAAACTGATAACCAATGTACTTGCGTCACCAACCTGCAGGATACATTTGAGCAGACAGTTCAAGCTTCAAGTGGTTTTGTTTTGCCTTGGATTGTTTATTCCATTTGTGCCTGTGCCACCAAAAATAACCCAACTCACTATTTCAGCTCACAGCTCTGCAAGGTTGCAATGACAAGACAAGACAAAGCAACAATCAGAAACAAATCACAGAGCTGTCTGATGCTTCATTGGCAGATGCAACAATAAGTGGAACGGAAATAATGGTGGTGTGAAAAATCTTCTGGAGGCGAACCGATAAAGCTCTGATCTAGAAAATTTGCCCACAAAAGGTTTGCCAAACTTCTGAAAATATTTAATTTCTTAAGTAAGTTGTCGCCGCCTCCACTGCTGAGCAACATCATCTGTCACAATGAGTGAATAAAACAAGAAAAGGAGCTGAGGTTTTAAATGGATCTCCTGCATGTTTGGAGACATCCCCAGGGACAAGTGCTCCCAAAAGAGCATGCAGCTTATATGTTCGCCCTGTACATGTGTATTTGGATGAAAGGCGTACTCTCGCGCGGCGCGCTGCTTCTGTGCCATGTAGAGACAGGCTGTAATCAACATGGACTTAATTAGAGAGGACTCGGCGTGGAGGAGTAGTTCTGGGACTCGCCCCGCCAAGTACAGAAATACCCATTTCTCTAAAACACGGCCCTGTTGTCCCAACTGCAGCGTCTCTGCTGGTCCTAACTGTGGATGTGTCGGCATATTGTTTAAAAATCGTATTAATTATTTTATTAATTATTTTTTATTTCTATTCTGTTTTATAAAATGTCATGGTGCACAGAATTGCTACTACATGAATAATTCCTTCATCATTATGCACAAAAGTCACATAGTGGAAATGCCCAGTCCCAGATGTGCCATGAGTGCAGGAGGATGGAGCGTGAGGAGGGAGGTTCAGGAGGAGGGAGCAGAGGCTGAAAATAGAGGAACTGAACATCAATTTGCGAGGAGGAGACTTTTTAGAGCCGAGTAAAAAAAATATACAGTCAGTGTAACGGGAGAGGGCGGATGCTCAGAAACTCTCTTGCACTCTTACTTTCCTCTTCTGACTCCGTCTCCCCGCTTTCCTCCTCTCTGCCGTCTGCACCGCTCCGAGTGTCCCGAAGAGAAGGCCCAGGATAACGCCGTCTGTAAGTATGCTTCTTTACTCATGAATAAGTTAATAGCAACAGGAACAATGAAGGGATTAAAATAATGTTCTTTCCAGTTATATCATACTTAGTGAATTAATTCAGACCAAAAAGGTTTTACACTCAGGATGAGAATTGATCCATTTGGCTCATGCGTAACCTTTTCTGCCTTTTTCATGTTGAAACCTACAGTGGGATGAAACTTTTACAACTTCTATACTTTGCTTGAACATTTCTACAGTTAATTACATTTTCCTCAGTTGCAAGAAATTCCACGGGTAAAACACAGTCATTTAAAAAAAAAAAAAATCATGCACTGCTACTTCACCTCTACTGCAGCAGTGAAATAATAATATGGCATATTACACTGGTCAACACAGAACACTGTTCTGTTTAATGAACATGGAACATCTTGATACTTTAGTGTGGTTTGCTGATGTCTACTTCTATTGGAGTTGGTATATTGTTCTTATTTATCAGAGACATGAATATTTAATGTTGAATCTGTATTCCCAATTAAATATTTTTTTAAATTATGTTATAATTACCAATTATTATTGGACCCAAGCACAATATGCGAATGCTTACTTCTCCCCTGCCAACATTAGATTCCATCTAAATCCAAATAATCATAATTTATCCTTCACATTGATCTTCAGTGTTTCTGAAATTTCAAAGTGTTAAAAGTTTTACAGAAGAAAAACGTGTAATGATGGAGAAATGTCTACCTTTGCTTTCACCTGACATGTGTGCTGTCTGACCAAGCACTGGTAAAACTGGACATTTTTAGCTGAGATGTCATATGTATGTAGGTTTTAGCTCTGTAAATCTAACTATACGACCCCATCATACAGTTTGGCCCTCAACACCTCAGTGTACTGTCATTAATAGCTGTGTCTGGATGTCCTTCAGCAGAAGCTATAACGTGGACCTCCAGTAACGTACAGGAAATGTATTTATGTCTGTAATTATGGGGGATGAAGGGGCAGTGCTGTAAATGGAGGATGAAGACCCAGCCTATACCATCTGCTCCAGGTCTGACCACACAGAGGGGGGGGGTTGTACAGTGCAGAGCAGCAGCAGGTTCACTCCAGCGTGAGGCTGATTAGAAGCTTGTCTGTGCAGCTCAGTTTTAATTGACAGCGCACAAAAGGCTCAGTTTTCTGTGTCACAGCCGGACTTCACACTGGAGAGAGAGAGAGAGTCATGGCACAGATGTAATTCTGGGCTGAGAAGTTTATTCAGTCCGCCGTCCTGTGAGTAAATGCAGGTTCTCCTGGAGGCCGAAATCTCTTCATTAGGCCCGCGCTGCTGTGGGAGGTGTACGGCAGCTGCTGCAGCCCACTGTAAATATAGAGGCCACACCGCAGGGCTCCCACGCCTCTGTGCTCCCTCTGCTCTCTGGCTTCCTCCTGGCTTTGGTGTGGTGGCTGGGTGGCCTCCCTCCTCTTTTTAAATTATAAGGCCTTCGGCACCAAACTCACTGTCTCCACCCCAAATAAGTAATGGCTACTCTGCAGCCTGCTAAAATAGATCTGGTGCAGGGGACAGAGGATGGCAGAAAACCTGGAAAAACCTGGTTCAAAACGGAGACTGGACTGGAGGAAAACGTGTCGCGTTATATAGTGGACGAGTAAAACATTTCTGCAGCACATGTGGAGCTCAGCCTTGGTTGATTGCTCGGTTTTCTTGGAAAGAGTCAGATGACACCTGTCAAGCGTGAGCGTGGACAAATAAGGACATCAGTGGAGCTAATAGCAGGAAGTTGAGGGAAGTATATGGTTTCTGTCAAGGGTTTGAAAATGCTCGTGTCATGTAAAGCTGTGGTCTTGTTTCCAAGAAACACAGCACTTGACATATCTGCTCTCCTCGTTGTATGTGGATTTAACGTTGGAGTCATTCAGGGCAACTGTTTGGAATGAGGTCATGTGAGGAAACAGGAAGAGGTTTTCTAAAACAGCAAGTGGGCGCCTTGATGACCTATAATCTTGTTCTGCGTTCTCCAAACGTGAAATATCTCGACTAGAGTGTGGCTGTTCTCTGGAGTTCAAGTCTGAAAACAGTGTTTTCCCTAAATTGTATTGTATTTTCATTGTGTCTCTTCTTCAGTTGTTGTTGTTGTTGTTGTTGTTGTTGCAGGACTCCAGAAGAAAAGATGACGTCTCGGTTGGTTTTCCATGTCACTTGTGTGACCGTGCTCTCTCTGTGGTGCACCGTGTGTCACTCCACCCCCATGTTCTACAACATGTCAGACGGCAGCGGCGACGCCGAGCTGGAGCTGCTCTTCCCCACCTCTTTCTCCACCCGAGCGCCTGTCCACATCACCACGGCCACCGGGGCGCCCAGCCTCACCAACAGCATCACCACCACCATGATCCGCCTCAAGGACTTTGTGCTGACCCGGGTGGTGGACTTCCTGCAGGAGAATCTGCTCATTATCATCGTGGTGACCTCCCTCCTCATCGTCATGGTCTTCATCATCTGCTGTGCCACGGCGATGAGTCACAAGCGAAAGCTGGAGGCCTACAAGCCGCCTGCCAATCCGCCCAGGAAGTACATGTCCGATAAAACTGCCGGCAAGAACTCAGGCGAGCTCCAGGAGAGGCCCTACGCCGTCGACCACGTCAAGAGGGTCCAGACTCAGAGCATGGCCTCCCCGAAGAACCTGCGCAACCCCTCCAAGGCTCTGGTGGGAGAGAAGGGGAGGGACGTCAGGTCGTCACCTCGCCAGGAGGTCAGAAAGGTCAGGGAGGCCGAGGAGGTGGAAAAGCGGAGAGAGGAGCCCAAGTACAAGGAGCAGTCCAAGTACAGGGAGGAGGTGCAGCAGAGCCCCAGCACCAGCTCCAGTCCGCCGGTCTGCACCTGCCACCTGAAAAAGACCCACCACTAAGCCGGGGTCACGTTGACACACAGGTGAAAATGAAACCAGGCTGGTTAGTCCACACACAAACAAAAAGGTTTTATCCATTTCCTATATGGAGAAATATATGTTAAATGAGGCTCATGTCTCAAATGAAAAAAAATCCATCATTAGAAAATCTAAACTGAAATAATATTTATAGTACTACCTAAAAAGATTAAATGGTCAACAGCTGAAACCAGGAGTTTATTGACCATAAGTGTCAGTGGTGGTAAAATTGATGCAACCGTTTTTTTATGTGACACGTTTATTCCACGAGGGAAAAAAGATTTCCTCCTGAAGGTCTCTTGCTGCTTTACCAAGACATTTGTCTGTGCGAAAATCCAGAGTGAAGAGAGGAGAAGTGCTGCGACAGATTCCCAGCTGACGTTCATTCCACTTTTCAGACTGTGGCAAGTATCAAATACTAAAACAAAAGGGGCATTAAAACTTGTATGGATAAAAACAGGCAGAAAGAAAGTTAATTTGTTTTAAAACAAAAAGAGGAGATCAAATTTCCGTGTGTTCCTAAACAGAGCAGTGTTCACGTGAGGCCCGGTCCTCCGGTCGCCTGCTGAGAACAGGCGTCTCCTCGTCAGCAGCTCGGAGCCTGATCGACGAGCGATCACTCGTTTCCACACGAATCTTTGGTGCTGTAGTGAGACACCAGCAAACTTGACTTGTAACAAATGATCCTCTTTATATTTACATTCCTATTTACCTATTTTTGCTTCAATAGTGTAATTTTATGTGATATTATTTTGTATTTACGTTAAGAACAGATTTCTCAAAAGCACAATTTGAAATTAAACTGCTGAACTAAAAGGAAACCTAAAGATTTTCCTCCCATCCATCCACACATTTACTTTGATGATTATTAAATATGAATGCATTTGGCATATACATTATAATCAAGCTTTTTTAATAAGTCATGCTTATGTATAAAATAAATTATGTTTTTTATTTGTAATGTAAGAATTTGTTGGAGGGCTTGGCTTGGTTTGTTGTTCTGTTTTCTAGTTTCAACTTCAACCTAATGTGGCTACAAAAAAAGTAGATACATCGGTCTTATTAGATTAAAACCTCAAATTGCTCTGGAGGAGATCGTTTGGGAAAAACTCCTCAAACCTCCCCAATTTCCTGTGACTGAAGTTAATGATTTTAAGAAAACGTGTTGGTGACTTCAAGGCCAGAGTTAGGAGCTCAATCCTGTTTTAACATTTTATTCCACTGAACCTCAGAGTTGATTTTTGTCCTCACATGTTTCTTGACGTGCTTCCTTTGTAAGTGACGGTTTCATTGTTTACAAAATGATTTTTTTTTTTTGTGTTGCTGATGTTCAATAAAAGTGTTGGTCACAGTGATTCTGTTTTTATTGCGCCCACCCAGAAGGATCTGGTTTGAATATATACATAGATCAGATCTGGATCTAGATGCAGGTATTATTTCTTTCAGTAACTTTCAGAGATTGAGGGTGATGTAATATTTTGATGTTACCAGACAATAATCTATGACTCTGGATGAACAACTATGGACTGATATCTTTGTGCTCTTGGTGCAGCTCAATTGATTTAAACGGACTGTTGGGCCTTGGGGGAGATGCCTTCGTGGTTGGAAGTGGTTGGAAGAAATGGTAAAGCTGTGGTTGAAACTCAAATACAGCCCTGAAAAAAACCTAAGATTAGAAAAGGCAAGTCTAAAAAGAGACGATGTTTGCTACGTGCACATTATGTTCAACTCTGGAATCTGTAATTTTGAGCTGCATCCTCGCAAGAATGTCAGATTTGAGAATCCACTGGCAACGTCCGCTTTAGTCTGACTTAATATTTCAAGTCCAGGATGTGCACAGTTTGCTGGTCGGCCTCACACCCAAACACAGGGACCACAGAGGGTATTAGAATCTGAAGAGGACCAGAGCCCCCTTTGTCCTTCACTGGCTACTGTACAGGGTTGTTTAAATATTTCAACAGCAGTGCACCAGATGCATGCAGAGCACTATGCCCTAAACAAGTGCGTTGACTTTCCAAATCTAGGAGACACTGATTTGTTCCAGTGAAGTTCAAACAAAAAGTCAAACTTGTTCCTTTCTTCTTTTTTTTTATTTTTTTACTAAAATAAATGTTATATGTTCATTTTTCTTCTTTTATCTACACCCTCCATCTTTACATTCAGAACACGTCTTAATGTAAAAATCTACCAAAATGTAATTAAATATAGTTTCACTGGCTGAAACACAAACCCATTCATGAAGGATCAGCTCAAATATCCAAAGATCAAACATCAAAGATCCAGAAAACAACAGCTGAAAAAGCAAGTGTGACCCTGTGGCTCCTGAAACACGAGCCCTGACGGAGCCATGCTCGAGGGTCAGATTCCCTGCTCTTTTGTCAGCGAGGTGTTAAATAATTCGAGAAAATACTATCCTGTCACTTTTGCTCTTCCCATCTGGAAGACACTCGGACCAGTGGACCTGTCACTAGAATGCTCTGTCACAGGGCGCCAGCTGCAGCCTCTCTGGGTTTTGCTGAACCTCAACTTTTGGTTTCCACTAATGAAGGATTGTCTGGGTCTCCATTTTCCCTTTAGCTCTTCTTTTGAACTTGTTGCTGTGAGGGTTTTGATCGTATTTGCTGTGATGGGCCTGTCCATGTGAATGGTGAAGAGGATCCAGAATAGGTAACACTGCACCTTAAGGCTGTCGTTAAACTTTGATGAGCATCTGCCTGAAATTCTCGACAGCGACGGCGGTTATCTTTAGAGACGGAGGGTCCTGTCAGGACCATGTGGAGTCATGCCTGTCCAGCTCCTCGGAGGAGCAGATAATACAGGGACAGAAGGATGGTAAGCGCTCAGGCTCTAATTATTTCCTCCTTTAGAACTGACTTTAGCATTGTTAATAATACGTTTATATACATATATCTACCAATCCGCCCTGAGTCAGTATGTTGACTGATAATCATGCTTCAAACAATTTGGCTCTGGAGCTAAAAGTCAATGTTAAAGTTGCAATCACAGGTTTCATGGGTTGTGAGTCATTTGGTTGCTGTGAAATTAGTATTTTGCCCCAGATGCCCTGCATCACATATCTGACCTAGAAAGCTTTAATGATAATGATACTTCTACACTCTTGACAGTATGGAGGTGTCATCAGTTGCAAGTCTTCTAACGTGGTCGTCTCTCCTCTGCTGCTCTGTGCAGTGATGTCATGCTTTGGTGCAGATGTGGAGTCCTACTGGCTCTGTGCATCTGTCCACTGACAATGTCCTCCTGTCCGCCGGGCTGCTGCTGTCCTCGCCCGGGGTTTCTGGTTCTGTGCGAGTCCCTGAATCTCAGGTCACTTCCTCGCTCCGTCCCTCTCAGCACCTCGGCCCTGTCCGTTGCAAGGAACCAGCTCTGTAATGTGGACCACCTGCTGCGGCCCTTCTCCAGCCTCCAGGAGCTCAGTCTCAGTCACAACCTGCTGGCCCGCTTCCCTCGGGGCCTGCCTCCCAGCCTGGAGTCCCTGCTGCTGCAGGAGAACCGCATCACTTACATCACCACAGGAGCCCTGAGGCAGCTGGTGAACCTCACTCATCTGGACCTGGAGGACAACCACATCCGAGCCATCCAGCCCGGGGCTCTTCAGGGTCTCCTCAGGCTGCAGGTCCTGACACTGAAGGGGAACAACCTGACCAGCCTCCCCAGGAGCCTCCCCCCATCACTCACACACTTGGACCTCTCAGCTAACTGCATCTCGACCCTGGACCTGCCCTCGCTGTCCCCCCTGGTAAACCTGCAGGTCCTGAAGATCAACAGCAACTGCCTGCGCTCGGTCCCAGACAGGGCCTTCGACAGGCTGCCCAGGCTCCGGTCTGTGGACCTCGCCAACAACCTGTGGGTGTGCGAGTGTGACATCTTGTATCTCTACCGGTGGCTGCTGAGTTCGAGGCTGAAGGTGGCCACAGACCTGGTGTGCATGGAGCCGGTCCATCTCGCCCACCGCCCACTCTTGAACCTCTCGCTCGTGGCGATCTGTCCTCGTGTCCCAATGCCAAATGAGAGGACGCCTCAAACAGACCTCTACCCTGCACCGGGGACACAGCTGGACATGGCGACAGTGAGGCCAACAAGACTAAGCTCATTTCAAAACATGAAGGATTTGGGGGACATGCCAATTTTGAAATTAACTACTGTTGCTACCAAGACTCTTGCCTTACTTGACCACTTCACTTTACAGACACTCACCTATGAGGAGTGTTTATTCCTCAACACAACTCAGTCTGTGAGCCCATCACACTTAAAGACTGTGACCTATCTTCCTGATGAGGAACAGAAGCGTCGAGACAACAGCTCAGGTCATTACCCTCAGAGCGACACCACCTCTGCTGGGGAGCCCATGCTCTCTACACACAGAGATGCAGCCCGGCTCACTGCAGCCCCGCGACAATTCACACAACAGAGCTCTGCAGCGATCATCTCCCTGCTCACTGTGCTGTGTGTGTTAGTCACTCTCCTGGTGCTGGCTGTGCTACTTCTGCTGAGATTGGTGCTGCGGCGCCAGATGAGGGTGGCCCCGCTGGATGCAGGATCAGCTGGATGAAATCAACACAGGCTCACTTGACATGTTGTATTATGTATTTAATCGCACAATATTCTGGTATCATATGGTTTTGTAAGTGTACTTCAGTTCTTGACATGAAACATCCACAAGGGAGCAGAGGTTTTATACAGTCAAGCCAAAATAAAGATTCAATGCCAAAAAAATACCAAGGGAGAAAGGCCCTGACCTCCAGTTTGTGATGCATCTCCTCTTTTATAGAAAAACACAGAAATGTACTCAACAGTGTTCACCAATATTAGGATTTCTGATTTCTGATGTAATAAATCAACAAACACTGTTAACACCTGGAACTTGAACATCCAGGACTGAGTTCAAGAGACTAAGAATCCCACAGCTGTGAGGATTTTAGAAGCTTTAAAACTCCAAGAGGGGAGCAAGACCTGATGAAGTACATTAGCAACTCATCTTCCGTACAGCACTTCCCTGCCGCAAGACACTGGCTGGTGCTGAAATATCGATAGGATCCCACCATGCAGTTAATAACTTTAACTGCTGGCCTTGGCACGAGTCTCCTCCTTGTCCTGTTGTTTTAGTCTGTAGTCAGACAGTGCTGCTCTTATGGCATCTTCTGCTAGCACTGAAAGAAAAGAAAGCAGAAGATATTGTAAACATTTAAGGAATGGCTACTGTGTCATTAATTGTAAAATCTGTGCCTTGAACTCACTAGAGCAGTGGAGCTTGACTGGAGGAAGGCAGAGTTCTTTGGCAATATCTGTGTTCTTTATCTTCAGAGCATCATCGATCTGCAGGGTCAGAGCAGAGATCAACAAAAACACTTTTTTATTATCTCGAGCTGATGAACGCAGGTCTACAAGCTAAAACCACCTGACTGATTTTCTTGAAACTTGGTGGAATCGTGAGAAATGGACAAATACTGATATCTGTGTGTGTCCTGTTTGGTGCAGCACTGAATTTATGGGAACTGCTAGGCCTTGGCAGAGCTAGAGTCCAATTTCAGTTCACTGTGTTGCCCCAACTTACCGTCTTCCCCTTCACCCATTCTGTTGCAATAGAGCTGGAGGCAATGGCTGATCCGCAGCCAAACGTCTTGAATTTAGCGTCCACTATCTTCCCATTTTCATCCACCAGGATCTGAACACAACACAGAATCAGACATGCATGTCTCCTGTGAGGAATAAAGTCATAATAATAGAAGAAGCTTTAAGTCACGGAGGCCGGAGCTGGGTTACCTGAAGCTTCATGACATCACCACAGGCTGGTGCACCTACCAACCCGGTCCCAACGCTCTTTGAGTTTTTGTCCAGAGAGCCCACGTTTCTCGGGTTTTCATAGTGATCTAGAACCTTCGGGAGAAACGCACAAAACAACACGTCACTGCTGCTGTTCGAGCAAAACCTGTTTATAATCAAAAAGAGGCTACTAGTAGCCTTAGCAGTACCAGGCGACACGTGTAGCACCAGCGACCTATTTGCGGGCTGCATGCAGATAACAGTCCTTTACCTTTTCGTGATAAGAACACACGGGATTCAGGGACGAAACCAACAACCTGCGGCTGCACAACAACACCGAGGTCGCTGTGTTACGTAGACAGGCGACCGCCATGTTTAGTTCCTTCTTTTTCGTCTCGTGAAAATCCGACAAGCAATACTCTACACAACACAATGCTGCCCTCTGCTGTTCACAATGCAGAGCAAACGACTACGTCAGTTGTTGCCTTTTATCCTTTGTTGTGCTGCACATCAAAGCAGATACATTGATCGTTTACCTGCTTAACAATGTGATCCGTATTTCATTATTTCACACTGTACGCAAAAAATAGAAATAATAGACAGGTATATGATGAATACTTTTTTTCTTCCTAATCAAATTAATAATGAATAATTCATGTATTGTCCATTCTACCAACTGTACAGACACTGATGGGACTGTTTCTTATACAGTATTCCCTGTTCAGAATCTGTGTGTATGAACCGCAGACCGTATGTTAACAAAGTTGCCGAAGGCGGGACTCGTGGATTTCCGTGGCGGGCTCGGGCTCAACCTCTCTCGGCTCGACTCCGCCTGTTACCAGGCAGACCGACACTTTTCCAACATGGCAGCGCCGAGCAACGCAGAGCAAACGCAGTTGCAAGACATGGAGGAGGAAGACGAAGCGGGGATGGAGCAGAGAGAGATGGAGTCGGACGAAGAGGAGGACGATGGTGAGCAGGAGGAGGAGGAGGGTATGGGAGAAGACGATTCCGACGACGAGGACGACTCCTCCGAGGACGAGAAGGAGAATGAAGCCGAGATCCAGCGTCTGGAGGAGCAGGTGATTAGCCAACAACCGAGCCGTGCTAACTTTCTCCCCCCCGTGCTAAAGGACTGAAGGAAGGGTGGGAAGCAGCCCGCTGAGCTGCTCCGTGAGTCACACCGAGGCTGCTCCTCATGCTAGCAGCATTCACACCGAACTATTCCATCAGCGCCTTGCATACGACGCCATTCATTTAGCAGTCGTGATTAGCATGTGATGCTAACGTGCTGCCTGGAGGCACATGTCTGTCCATGTTAAATTAAAGCTCTAGTTTATTGTTATTGCAGCTTTCATTTATTAGGCACACACAGCTTAAACTACCTGTGATAATGCTGCCACAGATCTTCTAATTATTTAGAAAGTATTGTTGAAACTAAACTTAATTCATTTAGTTTAAGAGTTGGATGTATGTTTAGCAAACCATAACACTACATCATCAACTGCAGCCTCCAGTGACCACCATGCAACCGTCTCAACAATAATCAGAAACAAGTTTAATGGCACATATGTTTGCACACACAGAAATGTGTAGTTGGTGCATGAAAAGATAACAGAATGCAATACATACAAATGTTGTTATCATTATGATTGAACTATCGTATCCTCCATCTTTGTGTCTTTATAGTTGTCAATCAACGCTTTTGACTACAACTGCCATGTGGATCTCATCAAACTACTGAGGCAGGAGGGAGAATTAATGCGACTGCGGAAGGCAAGGCAGAAGATGAGCGAACTTTTCCCTCTCACTGAAGGTTGGTGCCGCTCTGAAATGCTGCGGGGGACCAGAAGAAATCAGTTGATAGCAGTCCTGCGTTCTTTACACAGCTGAACTCCCATTTTGTGTAATCCTGCAGAGATCTGGCTGGATTGGCTCAAGGATGAGATCCGTCTGAGTGAGGAGGAGTCGAACCGGAATACGGTGTATGAACTTTTCGAGAGAGCTGTAAAAGACTACATCTGTGAGTGCGCTGCTGTAGCCTCTGATCTGACACTCAAACCATAACACAAGCTTAACATTATGTAACACTTAACTTTTACACCCCAGGTCCAGAAATCTGGCTTGAATATGCCCAATATTCCATCGGTGGCATGGGCTCACCAGGTGGGATCGACAAGGTCAGAGCCATCTTTGAGAGAGCGGTGACGGCCGTTGGGCTTCATATGACCAAAGGACATACGGTGTGGGAGGCGTACAGAGAGTTTGAGAATGCCATCCTGTCCACAGTCCAGGTGAGTGTCTCCATCACAACAAGAGATCTGACGAGGCTGAACTTTCTCAAAGAAGATGATGCGTGTGCACACTTTGGCTGACATTGAACATGCCTGTACATTTGAAACGGCATCACCAGAGTGATGCTCCACTGCCATTATTAGGACAAAGAGAAACTAGTTCAGTGCAACCCAGCTCTCTGTGGCACTGAAGCAGCTGCTGACTGTGTCTAGCTATAACAAGCATCATGTGTGTTTGAATAGCAAGACATATGAGACTGTTGTTGAGCATACACATTAACATATGGTTAACACCTAACTTAGAGTAAATGAAAAATACTTACCATGTGGATGTCCTTTGATGTTAGACTAGTGGGTGTGTACTAAACGTTCTGTTTACCTCTCAGCCCCCCCCTGGCAGGATACCCAGCCCTGAGGAGCATGAGCTGCTCAACACTCAGCTCCAGCGGATCCATACACTGTTTCGCCGTCAGCTAGCCATCCCCTTCATGGGTAAGCTTGACGCCACTTTGTTCTCAACATGCTGCTGTCAAACAGGCAGGGTCTCCATTGTGAGGGCTGCATGTGATGGCCCATGTGAACAACTGAAATTGTTGAATAAGTCAGTAAACTTAAATACATTTGGATTATTATATATCTTAATGTTGTCCCTACATTTTGTAAATACTGTGTGGAGTCTAACTTCAGAAAATGGAATACCCTTTTTAAAGTTTGACCTGACTGCTCCATTGCTTTGTAGACATGGAAGCCACCCATGCAGAGTATGACGAGTGGTCTGAAGATGGGGTTCCCGAGGCAACCATGCTTCAGTACAAAAAGGCTTTGCAGCAGATGGAGACGCGCAAATCTTTTGAAGAGTCACTGGTAATGGATTCTCCTACAGTTGTTCTCTCTAAAGACTTCGAAAGATCGGCATGGTTATTTTTTCACTGAATTCAACATCTGTGTGCTGTTGTTGTGTTGTAGCTGGTGGCAGAGCCTCCCAAGATGACAGAATATCAGACCTACATCGACTTTGAACTGAAGGAGGGCGACCCAGCTCGCATCCAGATAACGTTTGAACGGACTCTGGCAGAGAACTGCCTGGTCCCTGACATTTGGGCTAAATACACCACATATCTTGTGAGTATCTGTCAGTGCTTTGCAGCTTATGTCATTATGTCACAATTCATCCTGAGAAGATGCAGCAAATGAGTTTGCAAAGCACACTTGAAATATGCTTTTATTAAACTAACCATGTCTTTGTGTTTTATTCATTCATGTTTTTTTGTATCAGTCAGATTTCAGTGTTTCCACTTTGTAGTTCACAGAATGTAGTAGTTACATCTTCAATAATAAATGTCTCAGTTTGTTAAGGATCATTTAATCGAGGTATTTGTCTTGTCTGTGACTCTTCAGGATCGTCAGCTGAAGATCAAGGACATGGTTCTTTCTTCTCATGAACGTGCCGTCAGGAACTGCCCCTGGACCATGGGTCTGTGGAAGAGCTACCTGCTCGCCCTGGAGAGGCATGGAGAGGATCATCAGACTGTCTCAGGTCACTAGATAGCTTTTCATTTAGTGCTTTTAATATGTATGCGTTAAATATTGAGTTGTCCCCATCTTGATTGTGTTTTTAAAAACTAGCCCACCTATGTCCATTTCTCTTCCACACAGATGTTTTTGAGAAGGCTCTGAATGCTGGTTTCATTCAAGCTACAGATTATGTTGAAATTTGGCAGGCTTACCTGGACTACCTGCGGAGACGTGTGGATTTCAGTAAAGGTGAGAGCAGTTGTGAATCAGGAAGGAGAAACAAATCAGTTTTTTTTTTTTTTTTATTTTGCTGACGGTGTTACTTGACGTTTCAGAATCCAGTAAAGAGTTGGAGGAGTTGCGAGGAGCCTTCTCTCGATCTTTAGACTACATAAAACAAGATGTGGAAGAAAGTAAGTGGATCTCACTGAGATGTTTTATTTAATTTTTTTTTTTTTTGCACGTGTTTGAGTTTGACACAGCGAGTCATTGTTCTTTGTGCTGCGGCTCTGTAGGATTTGGTGAAAGTGGAGATCCTTCTTGTGTCATTATGCAGATCTGGGCAAGGATAGAGGTAAGAACTGTCAATAAAATGTTTTCCATTATTGGATTTCTGTTTGGTTATATTTAATTCTTATATTTAATTCTTTATATTCTCCGAGAAATAATTATTTCTAAATGTAATCGCTATAATTGATTACTATTACTATACTAAATATTACTTTATGTGATTTAAAGTTCTCTTTTTGACATAAACCCTGTCACTTTCATAACTCTTTTTCCATCAGGCCCTCCACTGCAAGAACATGCAAAAAGCCAGAGAACTGTGGGACAGCATAATGACAAAAGGAAACGCTAAATACGCCAATATGTGGCTGGAGTACTATAACCTGGAAAGGTCTGTCAGTCTTTGTCTGAAAGGAGAAATGCCAATTTGAAGTGAGGTACTGAAAGCTCAACCAACCAATCTGACTTGACAGGTCTTATGGTGACCCTGCTCACTGTCGGAAGGCTCTGCACCGAGCAGTTCAATGCACCTCTGACTACCCAGAGCATGTGTGTGAGGTCCTGCTCACCTTTGAGCGAGTGGAAGGTGAGTCACATCAAAACCAAAGGCAACATAAAGACAAGTGACATTTTCCAGAATGGCATCGTACCTTTCTTCCATGTCAGGTTCTCTGGAGGCCTGGGACGTGGCTGTGCAGAAGACAGAGACCCGGCTGAACAGGATCAATGAGCAACGAGCAAAGGTAAGAGCATATATCAGCACTGTGCAGGGCAGGAGTATCGGTTAGCTGCTTTTGGCTAATGTTACCACGCTGTGTCTGTTAGGCCGCTGAGAAAGAAGCCAACATTGCTCGTCAAGAAGAGGAGAGAGTCGAGCAGCGGCGGAAAGCCAAGTCTGAAAAGAAGTCTCAGAAGAAGGCCGAGAACAAAACTCGATTTGGGGAGAAGAGGAAAGCAGATAATAGCAGTAATTATCAGGACAAGTGGAATGAAGACTCTGGTAAGATTGATTGACTGATGAACTCTTTATTTTTAAGTCAAACTAATTGATCGATAATAATCTATTTCTCTCTCTGTGACAGAACAAGCTCCTAAGAGGCACAGAGGAAACGGAGAGCAAACCACAGAGGAGCATATGGAGACTGAGACGGGGCTCTTTGAGAAAAATGCTCCCCCGGGTTACAAGCCCGCTCCTCCTGGAGTTAAAAAAGGTCAGCAGGGAGCCGTGGCTGCGGCCGCTGCTCAGAGGCCGAACGATGAGAAGCAAGAGCTCCGAAACGATAACAGCAGCGTGTTCATCAGCAACCTGGCTTACACCCTGGAGGAGCCGGAGTCAAAGCTCAGGACGCTGTTTGAGACCTGCGGTCCCATCAAACAGGTTCGCCCTGTCTTCAGCAACAAAGGAAGCTTCAAAGGTTACTGCTACGTCCAGTTTGAGTCCGCCGTGTCGGTCCCTGAAGCCTTGAAACTGGACAGACGGGAAGTGGAGGGCAGGCCCATGTTTGTGTCACCTTGTGTGGATAAAAACAAAAATCCAGACTTTAAGGTAAATATGAGCACAAGAAGACATGTCTACTTGACATGACATGTTTTTATTAATATGACCACCAAATGGTTTCATTAGTTAATTTGATGCCACTTATTCTTAATCACATTGTCTTGGATTTCCTTTGACATTTGGTTGGTGATTCTGAAAAATATTCATCAATATCAATACATTTCAGGCACTGTGTTTCCATCATACTGTCTGGACTGAGACTGAAACACAGCTGAGGTTTAAAATGTTTTGTTTGTTGGGGAACCTCACATGAACACTGATGACATCTTCACGGCAATGTCTTTGTAGGTGTTTAAATACAACACGTCCATGGAGAAACACAAAATCTTCATCTCCGGGCTGCCATTCTCATGCACTAAGGAGCAACTGCAGGACCTCTGCAAATGCCACGGCACCATCAGAGAGGTCCGCCTGGTCACGTATCGCTCAGGAAAGCCCAAGGTGATGTATGAAAGTGTGCTTGATTGAGCCCATGGTTTCACCTTAGGACCACTCATGGAGGTACGCGGTGCTGTACTGTACTAATTCTTCACAATCTCTGTGCATCTCTGCAGGGTCTGGCATATGTCGAGTTTGCAGATGAAATCCAGGCATCTCAGGCTGTTATGAGATTGGACGGCACTGAAATGGAGGGCAACAAAATCTCCGTTGCTATAAGTAACCCACCTCAGAGAAACACGGCCGACAAACCCGGTTCCAGTCGATTTATGGCGGACATGATGCCTCGACAGGCCTTCGGAGCGTAAGATAACTTCTCTGCTTTTCTGCAAGTCTGCCATATTCAAATCTACGCCTGCCCTGATACAGAGCTGGCTTTTCTTTCTTCAGGAGAGGAAGAGGTCGGACGCAGGTGTCGCTACTCCCTCGCTCCCTGCACCGACAAACTGGGCCGGTAGGTAAAGTGGAGAACGGGTCCGCAGCCAAGCGGGTCCCGCCACCTGGGAACTCGTCTGCGAATGCAGCCTCTGAGACGAAGCCTTTGTCGAATTCAGACTTTGCCAGGATGCTTCTCAATAAATGAAAAGACGAGCAGGAGGGACCATCAATGAGGGACCATCTTGCCCCCCCCACCCCCCACCCCCAATCCTGTGACAGATGTTTTTGTTTGATGTGTCTGGAGATGGCTGACAGGCAATTTTATAAAATCAAGTGTATCATATCTGTGTGTAAATATACTGTACCTATTGTAAGTTGTATGTTGCCAGGTGTCTTTCTTTTGTTGTAATGTGGAGGGGATCTGACCGAAGCAGAGTATTTTTTTAAATATTCAGAACAAGCCAACTTGTTTTAAAAGGAAAAATAGGGCACATGCAAAAGTGTAATATAGTTGGTGTGAGTGTACATAAACTGAGTGTGCAAACTATGATGAGATGTTTTCTCCAGATGTGTTTAGGGAACCTAGGACTTTAGTGTTGAAGCTCATTTGACCTCTGAGGACACGGATAACAAGGCTAGCAGAGATTTTTTTTTTTTTCTGACAAAATCACATGAAAGTGATTAATCACGTTAATAACATGTAACATCGCTCTCAAGTTAAGAGTATCTCAGTATAATTTATCTGTTCTCATACTTTTATCTTTGAAAATGTGGCCTGTGTTTAGGATAAATTGCGACATGAAAGGAGGAATGAACATGTAAGCAGGGTGGTGTTGATGCAGCAATCTCTTCCACCCCAGATTGATGGGGCTGTGCTTTCATTTGTCCACTGCTTTTATTCTTCAGCTTCACCCAAGAGTGAAGTAGCTGCAGCCATTAGTGGATACTCTCCAGGGTCTCAATTGGGAGATTTTCTAAGGTTTTTCATTTTCTCACATTATAGTGGAATTGCTGTTTCCTAGACGTTAATGTTTTTAAACAAATTTTTCAAGTTACACAAAACAAAAATGTTGAGATTAATCAGCAGTTCACTGCAATTAAAGAAAACAGGGGTTAGTTGTTGATGTAAAAGAGGTTGAGTTTAACAGAAGAACTACCTGTGGACAGTAATCGTGCATTTTAAATGAATGTGGTTTGGACCCGTCTATGCTTCATGTGTTCAGAGAGTGGATTTTCACCCTCTGAATCAGCTTGGTTGTTAAAGGGTTATTTTTCCTGAGACTCAAGAGAATCTATGCAGTTTTATCTACCCCCAGTCAAAGCTATGAATCTTCAGGTTGCTTGTTTGAGTAGTATGTTATGATCGCTATGCTCATCATCTCAGAGGTCACGGTGGTTTGTAACTAATAGAAACCTACATTTTAAAAACAGATGGAATACAAGCTATATGTGTTGCTTTCACCAGAGTGGCCTGATATCAAAAGAATTCCAATCTAAAAATGTCCATCTCTAAGTCACCATCCGCCTTCACAAAGGAGGTTTATGTGCATTGTGTTGAATCATTTCTATTGTCAATGTTTAGAATTTGGTATAAAGGTGAACAGTCAATATATTTTTTCTGCTTGTTTTGTTCTTTAGTTGTGTTGAGCCAATGATTTTTTTTTGGTCCTGTAAAAAACGTTATTACTGTAAGACAAAATAAAAGTTAAAGAACAATTTTAATTTTAGAATAAAATAAATTATCAATTGGATGAAAGTGCTTTACAGTGTCATGACACGTCATCGTGATGGTGAAGTGTATGTTCACGCACTGAACCAGTCAGCAGGGAAATAACAAAAGCATCTCACAAAGCTTTTTCCTCCTCACGTCACCAGCAGTCGAAACCTGAAACTAGATTCTGATGGCAATCAAAATAAACCCCATAAACCCCTTTAAATAAAACCAAAGAAAACAGGAGAAAAACTTTAGTACAACCCCAAAACATTCAATAAAAACTAGTAGGAACTCAAACTGAAGTACACATCAGTTCAACACATGATGAATTGATTGTTATTGAAGAGGTTGGAACTTATTTCTAGAAGACCAGACTCCCCTCCCCTCCAGCTCAGTTATGTATTGGGATGGTCTGTTTGCATTCGGAACAGGCCTGGTCCTGTCTGGCTCCCGGCAGCCCCACAGCATGCTCCGTCGTTGAAATCAATAAAGTGTCCAGTGTTATTTCTGTACATTTGGCTATGAAGCGAATGAAAGGCCGCACATCCCCCTCATTGGCTGTGTCCAGAGCTGCATAATATTCAGCCCTTTGTTCTTTGCGAATTGTGATCGGTGGGTAACGTGCTTGCATCAGGACAAGGTTCATGAGCAGGCGTGATGTGCGTCCATTGCCGTCTATGAACGGGTGCACGTACACCAGTTTGTAATGAGCGAGCGCTGCGCACTCCACAGGGTGCAGCTGCAGGGCCTCGTCCGAGTTGAGCCACTGAACCAGCTCCTGCATGTGTCTCTGCAGGTCTTGAGGGTGTGGAGGGATGTGGTGGCCCACAAACACCTGGCTGGTGCGCAATCTCCCTCCCTCCACAGGGTCCACATAGCCGAGCACTCGCCGGTGAATCTCTAGGATGTCGCTGACGGTGATGGCGCCCGATCTGGACAGAAGTGTGGTATTGACGTACTTCATGGCTGCATCTACACCGATGGCCTCATTTTGCTCCTGCAGGCTTTTCCCAGGGACGGCGTAACGCGTCTCGAGGATGTGACGGATTTCCGAGAGAGTGAGTGTGCTGCCTTCAATGGCCACCGTGTGGTAGATGTGGTGGTAGTAGGTTTCCTCCATCACCCGACGGAGCGCCGAGTTGCCTTTAGGAATGGACATAAGCCTACGCACTTTGCTGTCAATGATGCTAAAGTAGCGCTGGTCAATCTCTTCCACCAGTGGCAGCGTTCGGTCTCGGCTGATGAGAGCCCGCTCGTTACATGGAGAGATGGCTAAGGCCTTGGTGTAGAGATGGTCTGCCTGGACAACATCTTTCTCCTCTTCCAGAATGGTCCCCAGCTCTGTCAGGGCGTCCACAAAGTCAGGGTTCATACTCAGAGCGTGCACCAGCAGCTTGTGAGCCTTCTCCCTCTTCCCCAGTTTCCTCATCTCCAGTGCCTGCAGCAGCGCCGCTTTAGATTCCAGCAACATCTCTGCAAAGCCAGGGTGATAGGCACGTCAAAACAGTATGGGACTATTACGGGACAAAACAGATCAGATCAGATAAATACATTTTTCAGATATGTACATGTTTGGTCCAATTGTTTCACACTAACCAAATCTAAACTTGAGTAAACGGAGTAAACTCACTCATTGTTAGCATAAGGCTAACTACCATATGGCTGTGGTGCGTCAGTCCACTGGAGTGTGTACTTGTCTGTACCTTTGCTGGGCTTAGACCTGTGAGGCAGCACGTCCAGGGCGGTGAAGGGAACGGTGAGGCTGGTGGACTGCACCGCTGGAGGCGGAGGAGGGCTCCCCCACAGCTGGCACCGCAGCTGGGCGATGCCCCTCATGGAGGCGCAGCACTGGTCCTCCACTCCCACCAGAGGCAGCAGCAGGGCCACCAGGGAGCCCAGGAGGACGCACAGCAGCGGGGCCCAGCCTCCGAGGACACGGCCGCTGGTGTAGCGCAACACCGACACAGCAGCCATGATGGGACGAGGTTAGAGCCTCCATGCTACGGCGACGCTGGTCCCCATGTATGTCCACCCCGGCTAGGAGAGGCGGAGGGCGCCTGACTGGGAGGAGAGCCCGGCCGACATGAGGCAGCGAGGGAACACTGGTTATCTTAGCTTAGCTTAGCTATTAGCCCTTTAGCCCCTTAGCGTTGGTTTTAAACCACAGACTAAACGAAGGATTCGATCATCCAGTAAACCGGCTGTCCCCAAAACCAGTCCAGTTTGTGTACACACATCATCTACTTCCTGAGACGCGACGTGTCAACATTCTCAACCATGATTGGTCAGAGTTTTCCTAAAGGACTGTTTCCATTGGCTGAGATGTAGCGATACAACAAACAGTTCGTAGTCGTCTCTGATTGGCTGTTTTTAGAGTTATTTCGCCCTGAGGTTAGTCTTTCAGGCAACTCTGGCGTCAACTTTGAAAACCACACAAACTGTTTCTTCTAGATTTGAAAACAAGCATATCATTTCCCTCAAGAAACCTTTTGAGATAATTGCTCAGTATCTTTTGATGATGCAAGTAGTGGGACCTCATCCTTTGACCCACTTGCTCTTCGACATTAATCTTAATACAGAGCCAACAGAAGGGGGCAGTCTTGCTCTGTTATGTAAATATCAAAGCACAGCATAATCCTGTGAAGGCAGCAGCAACACCCAACTCACTAAGATTGAACTATATAAAAGAACACCCTGCAGTTTTTCAAAGACATGAAAACAAATATTAGGATTAAGACATGACTCCGATGCCTCTCACTTGTTTTTACATTTTGTAATCCTTCACTTCGTTTACACTTGTCCTTCATGCCCTTGGTGTTCAGTCTAATCAGACTTTATGTATTTTTCAAAAGCCTTTACATTTGAATTTGGACCATCTACTGAAAGTGCCTGTAGATAAATGACTAGAAGCTTTGAAAATGGGACTGACTGGTGGCTGTGAACCAAAGCCAACACTTTTATAAATCATCAGCTCCACGCTCACCACAGTACAGGGGAGGCATCAATGGACAACCATGTGCAGTTACACATTCAGCCATCTGTGTGTTTCACTGTGTGCTCGCAAAAAACCTGGAGCTGCACACTCACATCATTCACTAGCACATAGTGCCAACATTTCACCTTGGAAGATGTTGAAGCAGCCTCTTTGAGTGTGCTTGAGCCACATTATTTCTTCCTTCTTGTTATCTAGGCGCTTTTTCCCCACACTTGTTATAGCAAAGATGAGGCTGTGGAAAATTATAGTGGCCATGAGCATGTAATCACATTGATTCCTCACTCTCAGAAAGACAGAAAGAAAGAAAAAAAGAGAAAGAAAGATGTCTCAGGGGAATCTTTACTCTCACTGCCAATGATTGAACAGTGATGGGTGGAAAGGTGGCTGCTGCCTGCAGGACACAGCCTCTGTACAGTGTGTGACCATGTGCAAGAAACTTTTATTACAGTTCTTCGGCTTGGAAGCAGCTTTGCCTCCATATTGAATGGAACCAGACATCAACCTGTTGCATTGAGAATGAAGAAAAGTTTAAAGTCTTTGCACATTTATATAAAAATACAATGTAATGCATATAGCTATAGTTGTTTTATTTCATCTACTCCCACATCAATCCCTCACTCCACTCCCTCCATCACTTCCATGGATTCTGTTCTCTGGCTCTGATCCAACTGCGGACACCAAAAATAACCATGAAAACTGTCACATGGCGGCCACTTGAGCCACATGAGCCTCCACAACGAGCGCCTTGTTGAGGGGCAATGACAGATATGGTAGAATGAACGACTGATCAGGGAGAAGTGATGCCATGAAATGAATGGCCCTCTGGCCGTGTTGTGGACTCATTCTATGCCCATCTGGCGTATGCTCACTAAAATCCCCTCAGCTGTTGAAACTACATGAGTCTGCAGTTCCAGCTCTTGATGAGCAGTAATTCAAATGTTCTTGGTGTTGATGCATCACTTTGTTACTTTATCCCAGAAAAGTAACAGCATCTGTTAATACATTAACTGTGATGCACTGAACACGTATGCTCAGCCTCTTCATTGACATGTGGGTACTGCCGTTTGATTGATTTTGTAGAGTAATGAGAGGCTGCATGCATCAGTGTGGTCCTTGCAGCAGCGGACAAAACTTGAAGCGCACTCCAACGATGGCCTGTCACACGCGATTAAAATAACACCCTGTCTTTTCACTGCTCGCTTTCACTGTGCTCCTAGAGGTAGAAAATCCATCTGCCCACCTGGAAATAGAGCGGCGTGTCAGGGCAGGAAATAAATCCCTCTGGCACAGGCCTCCTCCCTGAGCCGCTCTCATCTCCGCAGCCTCTGTGGAGCCGTCCGTCTGCTCGCCTTTCTGTCTGAGAAGAGGCTTTGTTCTGGGTGACAGAGCTGCGTGTCAACGATAGAGGACCTCATTAGACAATCAGAGAGAGGGATGGCGGCACTCTTTCCACTCTCGGAGTGAGGACGGCTCATAGAGCGGGGATCAGGGGGACTGTGAAATGGATGACAGAGCGAAGGAGAACTGCACTGGGAGCAGCAACTGTCCTTAACTGTCAGCATGGTGCACACCTCTCTAAATGGAGGGCTTGCTGCAAAACACGAGATCCACACACAGACTGACAAGTGCTGTTATGAGACTCTTTGAGGGCCTGGGATGTCTTGTTTTCTCTGGTGACAAGAGCAGAGGACAGAGGGTCGTCTTTGGTTGCCCTCAGCCTGTCCACAGGCCTGTCCAGGGCAGCCCCTCTAAACTTAGATAAAAACCAACCAGCCAGTTATGTGAACATATAAACATGTTTGCAAATGTGTTCACTAGGAGTTACTCCACACTCGCTGTTTTTAACGGGTTTAAGAAAGATATCAGATGCAGGCTGATGATTCTGAAGCAAACTAAACTACATCATATGAGAACAACTGCTCCCATAGTCACTGTTTTAAAATGCCCTTTAAACTGGCCTGTGAAGTGGGGGGGCTGTCCTTCACCAACAGAGTAGGTCAAGAATCATTGTGGGCGAGGAGACACATCCTCTTTCCTACTAATGTCAACTCCTACGCTGCTGGATGGACGTTGGAATCCCCCCCCCCCCCCCCCCCCCCCCCCCCCCCCCCCCCTACCCTGGAACCCCCCCCCCCCCCCCGGCCACAACCCCCCCCAAATATCCATTATTCCTCAAACTGATTTTAAAAACAAATACAACAATTTGTATATCCAGCTCAGTCAACCATCTGATAATCTGTAAATACTGTAATAAACTGTAATACTGATCTGTATGATCAAGATCTTATTTTAATGCGCAGCAATAAAAATCCATATGTGATTTTTTTTTTTGACATGTTAGTTTTAGCGTTAACCTCCGAGCTCAAAGTATATGATTATATGTTGTACGTATTGTAACACAATTTAATTAAAATGTTCTTGGTCTCCAGAGGATGGATCCGAAAAAAACAAATGCACATAGACTGGAAATGTTTTTCTACTAATACACTTAATAAAACCACAATTTAAAATCTCTTCTGTTAACACAGTCGTTATCTGTGCTCCAGAATCATGTATTCAATCATTCTGGGCCCATATGGATATTTTACACAGACCCCATCTGCGGCTGACTTCTACATATGAGACAAAAACAAATAGCCAGCGGCTTCCTCCCACTTTCTGTTCTCACAAGCTGCAGAGGACAGAAGCCTGATCCCAGCTGTCGACGGAAGAAAGTTTCTCTCATTAAAACTTTCAGACAGATTTTTATCTTAAATACTGTTATGAACGAATCTTATTAGAACCCTGATTTATATAATTCCACGTGTGGCCTGATTATTATCACTGACTGTATCATTTAAGACCTTATGTTGTGACCCTGTGATTAAAAGCAGAAATCCCATGATCATGAGCTGGGATCACTTTGAGGATTAGTTGTAAACAGACTTTTTCACAGCTGCAGGATCTGTGCGAATGCTCCAACAGGATTTAGAAGGTTCAAAGAAGATGATCACATAAACACCACAGATCTGGAGCCATATTGGATTATCATAGCTGCTGATTTACGACGTCTGCTATATCCAATTACTTTCAAAGTAGAATATTGATAACACTGAATGTCGGTAATAAAAATCTGTTAAATCTGTTTAATCATAACCTGGGCAGCTCCACCCCTCTAAAAGGCTCATCTATTTGAATGTCAACTGATCTGGGGATGCTGGTAGTGGGGGATTGAGCACTGTCACCCTTTCGCTGATTTATGATAAAAACATCCAACATCCAACAGGAGGGCGAAAAAAACTTTCTTTTAACTTATTGTTCCAGATTGGTTCCAGCCTCCATTACATTTCCAGTTTGTCTAGAATAATGTGAGGGCTGATAATGTAGAGCAGATCCCTCACCTATGAACTGGTCCCTGGTTGGTCTGTGTGGATAAAAGCCTGTTTACATAAAGATCTAACATACAGCCCTGTTCGTCCATCTGTGCATATTGCTGTTGGCATGAATCCAGCTCTAATCCTCCCGAGTGTAGTGCACATGTGTGTGTGATTGTTCATCCAACTGAATTTGAAATCGCAATAGCTTTAGCTCCTCGAGCAGTAACAGGGAGAAAGATTGTGAAGCCAAAGAATGTCAATGGCCCCCTGGTGGCTGGCTGCATAAATCCTGCCACCTCCATGTTAGTGGATGGGACATGGACCAGACTTAAGCCGTGGTTAAATTGTTTTTCTCGAAGATGGATTCTGTCATTTTAGATTTTTTGTGCCAAACTCAAGTCTTCTTGTGCTGAAATGTCATGATTGACATATAAGACTGACTTGTGATTGGTCATGCTAACACCTCTCTGCCCTCATTGTTCCTGTATAGATTCCAAATGATGTGTGACTCCAAATGAGCCATATGACAGCCTTCACATAGGGGATACTTTGGCACAGTTAACATGTTTTATATATGACACATACATTCAAGGTGAAAGAATATTAAATACTCAGGCAATTTCACATCAATTCACCCCTCACCTCACCTCAACAGTTGCAGCAAATATTCTGCGAAACCCTTTTAGTTCCAATCATAAAGAGCAGAATGGAGACATATGAAGTGACTTCCTGAGGCTGAGTGCAATTGTTCCACAAAGCATTTCAACCTCTGATTACTGTCTATTTGTGATACTGGAATCCAAAGTCTGCCCATTTTAATCTGTATTTGTAGGTGGATTTTAGGTAAGCAGATTAATGCTGTTGACTGCTGCATCTCTGCTATGTTCTAATCTGTATAATGGGCTTCAAGGAGAAGACACTAATGTCACAATAATGCTCATGTTACTTTAAAATACAATTCAGACGGATCACTGGCAGCCAGGAGAGGGACCTGATATACTGCGGCAGAGGAACTGTCCCTGAACTGCACAGGAGGGAGAGACTGATTCCTGATTACAGGAATGAATAAACAGAATGATTGAAAGTTTAAATACACACCTATTCAGAGCTGCTTCACACAGGAAAGTTTAATAATGTAGGATATTGAAATGTTACCGACTATACAGGCTGAATTGGTGAGGCAGAGGAACTGGATTATTGTCAACGATGATTCATGTGGTCGTCATGGAAACAGACGATTTAACGTCATGATGTTAAAGGTTATGGAAATAATCACTCTAATACATTTAGGAAATTGGACTTGTATTTCAAAGAAACACAGGAAGAATATTAACATTCACAGGATTAAATCTGTGAGAAACTGATAAGATTATTGATCCTTTTATTTGTTTTAGTTGGATTTCAGCAAAGGCATTTCCTGTGGGGAGGTTCAGACTGAAAACAAACATCTTCCAAAGTCACCCACTTACATTTCCTTTCAAAATGTCAGGGTTGTGATCCTCCTTGGCTCATGTGTCAGGACTAAGAAGTAGTCAAGTTATGTCTGTTTTTAGTTACTTCAGTTCTGAGTTCCTGTTTTACTTTGAAAGCTGGTTTGTGTTTCTCTCCGTTGCTTTACTTCCTGTGTTTGATTTCTTTTATTTTGATATAACTAAGGAGGTCGGTGCACAAGAAAATAAAACCACAGTCTATATGGTCACATAGCCAATATCAGGGAATGAGCAGAGTAAAAATTAAAAGCCAGCTAATCAAGTAATAGATCACATGCAGGAAACACTGCACAGGAAAAACGTGAGAAAGCATGTACACACTAACAGTCTGGGACGAAACAATAGACTGAATGCACATGTGTCAGAAGTCTACTGAACCACAGAGACAGGAAATGGGCAGAAACCAGTAGAGGGGGCCCACAGAGGTGTAGCCCCAAAACTGAACTTTATGGGGTTGAAAATGATTTTTGGTTATTTGTAATTCAAGTGTAATTCCATTGTTTTAGCTGGTATGTAGGCACCACACACCTCTTTGTGCTATTTTGGTTTTGCCTGGAGTGGTTTTGTGTGAGCTTGGAATACCGTCTTTGACTCCAGCGTGACAACATTGCAACATTTTTACATTTGGCTGTCAAAGTGTTCATAATCTAAATCTTTCAAATAATGATTAATCATCATTCACTTTCTTAAGACTCTGAATTTCATTGAGGAAAACTGTTCCAATCACTCTGAATTTTGTATAATTTCATTACTAATCTAACACAATCTATATTTACCACTACATATTTTATTAAAATGTTTTTGTTTCGGCATATACAATTATTGCGGCAATGAGCTCCAGTCACCTGGATTCAATGAGAACTACCTTGTGAATGATAGGAAGTGAAGGTTTAAATGACAGAAAACAGGAACTTATTACAAAGGAGGCAGGAAGAACGCAATAAACTTCACAAGGTGTTGCAACTTCCACAAAGGTGGTGTCCGTGTTCTTTTTTCCTGTAAATGTGCGAAGAATCTTTGCTGTGCATTTCTCAGAGAAAGCTGTGTGTCTTTGATTATGTTCTGGATGTCAATGTTGCTAAGAAAAGGACTGTTATGTAATTATTGAGTCTATCGCATGCTGTGAGACATAAGCACAAATGGAGCTCTGGGCATTGAAAACAATTGATTAGGTCTTATGCCAAATATTGGTCAAATCACTTAGTTGAGAAACATCCTGAGCAAATGAATGAGACCATTCATTCACAGCATCTCTAACCTGCCATCATCAGTGGACATGTTCCTATCTGTTCCTGTGTGACTAATGTAAATATGCTGGAGTCAGTCCAGAGCTAAACCAGCTGCCCCATCATCAAGCTGTTTATTGTGCCCATTACATCACAGCAGACAGCAAAATCCAGTTATTCTCCACTGCATCTGTTCTACCGTCGGAGGCATTTAAGTATTATACTGTGTATGTCTCACAGAATCATAGCATCCACTGTTTTGTTGCCATTATACTGTTTACTGTTCTGTCATTTCCTCTTGCATTTTATTGCTGTAAAATACAATGACTTCTATGACATCAGATTTAATATTAGATAAAGCTAATGATTGATGACTCTTGTCTCCTCTCTGCTGTTCTTCTGTCCACCTTGTCTCCTCTTCTCATTGTACGTACCCCTCATTGTTTCATTCTTCCTGTTCTGCAGCTCGATTGTCTCACAATCTCTACCTAGCTAATGGGAGTTTGAGATGGAGGAAGGAATTCAGTGTGATGGATGCTGTCCTCCTCACTCGCGATCGTCCAAATCCAGTCAGCAGTGTCTGTGCTCCTTCTTCCCGCAGCTGCTGCTGCTTCCTCGAGGTCAGAAGAAACACAGAACACTGTGGACGGATGCATCTGCCTCAAAGATTATGACGACATTAAACAAGACAAGCATAGAGAGCTGAATTAGTCCGTACTGATGGCAGCGCTGTTCTCTGGCCTGTGTTTACAACAGCTGGGATTTTTTTTTTATTTTTTGCGTGTTATCATCTGCAGCATGAGCTCAAATATGAAATCAGTGCGTTCGTTGCCTGTGATGCTTTATGCCCAGTGTCTTTATGGTTGTGTGGCTGTACACTGCATACTAGTCCTCCTGCTCCTCCTCTGGTTGGAAAAGAAACATCTGGCCAGTTGAACATGAGCATGCCTGCAACATCCAGACAGAGATACGTGAGAGTGCTATCACAAAACACAGACACGGGGGAGTGATAATAAAATAAATGGAGAGACTGTGTGTGTGTGTGTGTCTCAGTCCAACAAGATGCAAGACGTCAAAATGCAGTAGTGAAAGTGTTTAGAGAAGTATTGTGAAATAATTGAGTCAGCTGATTGTAGGTTGTGTGGTGTCAGTCACAGCTCAGCTCTTTGAACACTCGGCTCCAACTCCACCAAGTGAGCAGCAGCCCAACATCGATCCTGCAGGTATTATTCAAATATCTAATACAGTGGTTGAGATTAGATTAGGTTTCACAATATTTAGATTTCATAATCTGTTCTTCTTTTTTTTTATTCTCCCCAGAAGTCCTTCTGCTCCTCAAGGAAAAATGGAAAATGCATATGATTATGAATATTTTTCAGACTATAACTACAGTTACGGAGATAATGTTACTCCACACGAGGAGCCTGTTTTTCAGAACAAAGTGACGTGTTTGAAGGATGCCCTGTGCGTGCTTTCGCTGGTGGGCAACGTGGTGATTTTTCTGCTGGGCTTCTGTGGAAATGCGCTGGTCATCTGGATTTCTGGCTTCAAGATGAAGAGGACAGTCAACACCACCTGGTACCTGAGCCTGGCGATCTCCGACTTCGTCTTCTGCGTCTTTCTCCCGTTCAGCATCGCCTACTCGGTGATGGATAATTGGCTGTTTGGCCTCTTCATGTGCAAGTTCACCTCCTCCATCATGTTTGTCAACATGTTCAGCAGCATCTTCCTCCTGGTCTTCATCAGCATTGACCGCTGCATCTCTGTCGTGTTTCCGGTTTGGGCCCAGAACCAGCGAACTGTCAAGAAGGCGTCCGTTGTGGTCGTCCTGGCCTGGTCTCTCGGCATCGCCCTGAGCATTCCCTCGGTGATTTTCCGGGACGTTAGCAGTCACCTGGGAAAGACGGTGTGCTTCAACAACTACACACTGCATAAAGACAGTCACGTACTAGTTACAGTGAGCCGCTTCATTGCCGGGTTTGTTATCCCGTTCGTCATCATCATTATTTGCTACTCCGTCATCATCCTCAAACTCCGCAACAGCAGGATGACCAGGTCGTCCAAACCCTTCAAAGTGATGACCGCCCTGGTCGCAGCTTTCTTCTTCTGCTGGCTGCCGTACCATGTGTTCCTCCTGCTCGAGCTCAATCACCAAAACCACGACCATGACACCCTAATCACGGGGATCAAAGTCGGCACGGCTCTGGCAGCAGCAAACAGCTTCCTCAACCCCATATTGTACGTTTTCATGGGCAATGACTTCAAGCAGAGGTTCAAGAGCTCCGTGCTCTCGAAGATGGAGAACGCGATGGGAGACGAAGGACGCACCACCAGCCGATACCTGTCTAGGTCCAGCTCGGTGGACGGCAGAGCTTCGACGCACATCTAAAGGTGTTGCAAAAAACAAGCAGTGCGGTTTTCGTATTTGTAATTTATCACCAGATGAAATTAAATATGCCTTTATTCGTGGAATCTGCCACGTGTGCTCACTCTGTGGGGTGAGTGGAATCTCATTATTAGTGGCAAAGGACTGCACTTTGATGCATCTTACTGGTAAAAAAAAGAAAAAAGCTTTTGAATAAGATGAAAAACATGTTTTATTATTATTGTTGCTCATTTGCCATAGAACCCATTGTTGGACAGTTGTATGTGAACTCTCAAGAGAGGCTGTTTGAATTTGTTTATGGGCAAAAAGTTGGGCAATGATTTCTGTGTAGCAGCATGTTTTTTGAGTTGCGTCCTTAGTTTGAGGGAAATATTTACTGTGTGGGAGGATTTTACTGTATCACAACTCATCATTATGCAGTACATCATGCTTACTTTGACCAGTTTGTTAAATGAATGCATATTTTTGATTTAATGTGGGACAGTGGAGATGATTTGTGCAATAAAGTTTTTAATGTTTTTTTTTTTTTGCAGTTGGTGTTTCCTGAATATGTTTTTATTACAATGAATGGCATTAAATAATACATTTAATAATAAATTTGTCTTCTTCAGTCCGGGTGTGAGTGTCTTTTTATTACTGATGTTGTAACAGTGGAACAGAGGGACGACTCAGTGAATCACCAGCAGTGAGTCACATTTTGAAGCTGCGTTGGTCAGTGTGATTAGTCACTGATCAGTAATCTACAGTGACCACTGGGTCATGTGATCTGAGTGGGTTCAGCTCCTCAGTGCGCTTTAGGCTCTTTCAGCTCCTTGTTTGTTTGAAAAAGTCCAAAACTTTGTTGTTGGTTTCATCTGTTTCACGTTTTCTTGCTTTTGGACTGCAGGCTGTTGTGTCCCCACGTGGCAGACACCCAGACACAACAGCTGGGACAGAGAGATAGGCTGCTAAAGAGCCAGATGTCGGTCGAGACCAAATCAGAGCAAAAAAATATGAGCATGGACAACGGACTGACTTTCATTTGATGTTCTGAGCTTTTCACTGGGCACAGTCAACGGGTTTAAAATCACCTGTAAGAGCCTGGCTGATGGAGACAGTTTACACTGATTCATTTTGAACGAGCAAGAGCCAACAGAGAAATGCCACACTGGTTGTTACGTCGGTCAGCTACACATGAATTCATCCTCGCTCACTCACACGTGGCCATAGGAACGTACTCAATGCTCTTATTTATTGGGGCTTATCACATTACATTCATTCCATAGAAAATACATTCAAATGTGACACCTGTGTTCAGAGGGTGTCTGCTTATCAATGACAGTGAGAGCCAATAAAGTTTAAAGCATGTGTTAAAAATAGAAACGACCCCCTGTCTTGTTTGTTGCAATACAAATATTTTTGTTGTCTCATCACACGCTATAAAAATATATTCATATCATAATGACAGTGGAAGTCAGTTCATGTTTTCTGTCTCTCAGTGACCAGTGCTAACATGTGTATACAGTATATCTATTTATTTGTATGTTTGTTTATTTGTATGCATATGGCATAGCACGTACAGAGCCATTATAAGACGTGCTGCCTTTTGTTATCACCACCTCATAGCTCTTCTTACAGCTAAGCAATAAAAACTAAAAATGTTCACATTCTCTATGATGAACTAAGATTAAATCTCTAATGAGAACCTCCGGTCTAAACCGTGATTGTAATGCCTAATTCCTCAGCAATCTTTGGGGCGAGTGTTGCACAGTTAAGTGCTTTTTGGATTTTCTGCATCAAGTCCAGTGTCAAGAAAATATATCCACAACCAAATGAGCCATAAATAAATGCTGTCGAGGTAAAGCCTCTTCTCTCTGTCAGTCAGTGCCTTCAAGAGAGAGTCTTCATCTTGAATAGTAGGAGCTGAGAATTGAGTTGTTCACCCCTTCATCGTCAGAATACCTGGTTTCTCTCACATACGGCTGAAGTTGAGCAACTTACAAAAAACTGGGAAACACACAGTATCATCATCATCATCATCACCATCAGGTAGATAAAGCCTGCATATTGCATTTTACCCTCCAAAAAAAGGGCTCAAAGTTTTCAGGTTCTCAGTGAAGTTTGCGTATAAAATAGAGTTATTTTGTCATAGCAGCGGAAGATTTTCTGTTTTGTTTTTTCATAAGCGGTACTTCTCTTTTTGCAGGAAATTAACTCAAACAAAACAAACTTGTGGAACAGTGTTCAATCATTTGGGACTATTTTTTTTTTTTTTCTTTACTGGCAACAAATCCCCCAGCACAGTCAGATCTTTGTAGTCAGCATTGTACCGTCTTCATTTTAAGGCATGAGCACATGCCTACACAGCACATGTGCATAGAGCAGGATAAGAAGTGCTTTTTGTTCTTTTCATTGAGCCAACGAGACAAACAAACCTCCACAGTTTAAACTGTGGCCTCTACTAATGCCTGAAGCTGCTGAGGCTGAAAATTAAAAACAAGATGAATAAAAAGTGAAAAAAGGGTGGAGAGGCCGATTTCGCCTCGCTGCAATTTCCACCTATAATACTTTACAGAAAAATAATCAAAACAGCTATTTAAGTGGGGTTACTCTACAAAACTGAACAGTCCAGTACGTGAGGGGAAAAAGGGAAATGAGAAGATCACAGATATCATCTTGGCATATATTCCGCTGGCACTCCAGACATTTTTCGTTTCCTCAAGCTAGCATCCACTGTTCTGATCAGTTCATTGATGTTCGCTCGCATCTCGCTCGTATATGGGTCGTATTCAAGTTTTCGCAGCCCCGATCGCTTGAAGTTTCCGTCTTTCTGGCCCTCAACACAGAGCAAGCGGTCCTCAGAGACCTCCAGACCCAGAAACTGGACCATCTCCTTGAGCTGGGAGAACAGGTCCCTCTTCAGGTCCTCAAAGTGGACAACGCGGACGTTCTTCCCGTAATTCAACCAGTCCAGTGTGTGGGACGCCCACCACGGAGCGTAGTTCTTCACAAACTCGGGCCACTCTGCAGAGAGGCAAAAATACAGGTGTCAAACCACGCTATTAAAAACGAGTTGGCGGCTTACCCATAACCCCCTTCGTGTTCCCGCTAAGTAGATCACGAGCCTCAAAATAAAAACTTACCACATCAACAACAACTTTATTTTAAAAGAATCAAAGTGACTTTTAGTCTTTTAGATTTGACTTCAGTTTAAAAATGGACTTTTTACCCAAATGATCAAAACAAAACAAGAATCAACACGGTGCAAAAATGAAGATGAGTAATGGAAATATATGGAGAGGAAGTGAGAAAACGGAACGCTGATGACGGCCAGGCTGTGTTACGTCATCTGTGATATGACGTTTTCCTCTACTCAATGATAAAAACTGGATGGAACAAGCTGCTGCTGACGGGATCTGGGCTTCGTTAACTCACGCCAGTACACGTGGGCCATAGAGCACAATGCCACTGTGACCGGAGCCTCTCTTCTGTATTCAAAGTGGCAGCTGTCACAAAGCTTTGCTCTTTACTGATGTCACCGTGTTATTCCTCCATCACCGGGAGGAGCAAACACTCATTGGGAATGGCAGAGCGAATGTGCTGATGCTTCCACACAGCGACTGTGTCAGCAACTCTCCGGCAGCTGGAAATTCAATTATCAAGCTCAACAGAGAGAGATACAGCAAAAAGCAGTTGTCATGGCTACCGAAATACTTGGTGTATGTGGATGTAATTTCATCTTAGCAATGAAGAAATGTGTCCTTCACTCTATGAACAATGAGTCACCGAACCCCAAAGTTTAATTTCTCGAAGGAATGAATGATGAAGGAATTAAAGAAAGACAGGAATTTATTTGAACTTTGTGAGATAAAATCAATCACACAAAAGAAGTTGATTAAAATCCAACCTCTCCATGTCCATGGGACAAAGCCATGCTAAGCTATTCAGCTGTTTGAGGCAGCACATTTAACATGGTCCATATGAGAGTAATGTTGGTCTTCTATCCTAAAGTAATAGGCATATTTCACAAAAGGAAATGCTAAATCACTGAAATGTGTTAAATCGTTACGACTGGGACAGATTTCTGTGATTATTCATCAAACACATTTCCTATGACCTGTGCAACAAGCTGGTTTTAGCTGTTGACACAACTTTTCACACACAAGGTTTCACTTCTGTTTTTCCCTTTATCACGAAGTTGGTTTTGAATTTTTTTTTTTTTTTTTTTTTTTAGCCACTTTTGGCTTTTCAAACCAGTTTTCTGATTGAAAGAATCAAGATTTGTTATGTCCACCTTGTTGATGGAAGAGCCAATTTCCGTTTCATTTGACTAAGTAGAAAGTTAGTGAGCTTCTCACCTTTGCCTTTCCAGTGGGCCTGGGAAGCAAACCCGATGTGGCCGCCATATTTTCTGTTGAATTCTGCCATGAGGGCTTTGTAGGGGTTTCGGATCATGACGATGCTGGAGTCAAAGGCTTCGATCTCCTTCCTGCCGCTCTCATGCGTCTTAATGCAGATCGTCCTCCCACTGCGCCAGTGGTCTCGCTCCCCTTTGAATCCTATCAAACAGCGACAACGTTTAATCAGCGTCATTCCCTGAACTTGCCTGTGGTTCATGTCAGGAAAGTGTTGACACCTGCCTTTATTGTAAAGGGAGCCATCAAAGTAATAGCTGCCGGTGTAGAAGCCCGTGGCGAGCTCTATGAGGTGGCGGGCCCAGGTGTTCCCAGCCCCAGGGAAACTGGCAAGGGCCACCAGCTGTTTAGCGCGAGTGGGCAGGAAGTGTCGGTCCATGCAGCGGTTATCTGCCAAAGCATACGCAGGTTTGGGTTTCTCATATATCACATACAGGAAGGTCTGCAGTGGCAGTGTTGGGTGGTGACACTACATAATATTGAAACCAAATGTTTCACACAGTCAAGCTTCAGATACTGAAAGTAAATAACTTCCTGTTTAGTACATTTTGTACATAAAACCTGATATGCTGTTATGTTGAAACACTGGAAGATGGTGGGGCAAAGGTCAAACTGGGAGGCAGAAACGCTGATCATCAGTTGTTGCGTAATAAAAACCACATTTTGACATTAAATAAAACATTCCAGAAATCCATAAGGGTGTCCTGCTGCAGCTTGTCTTTGTGTTTTGTTTTTTTTTTGCTTCTCAGATGTACACGTCGCTTTGTGTTTACTTGGCACTTTGGTTTCTGCTGATCTGAACTCCAGCTGTCAGCTGCGTGAAGGAAACACTGCTCACTAATATCCACAAACCAGACAGAAAAACACGTGGCTAAGGACAAAGGGAAACATTTAAAAATCATGATTTATCCCCTTCTTTTTAACGTATCATGTTATTCAAAGACATTTAAGAAGGATCCTTAGAGTTGTAATAAAGCTTTGTCTAAAACTATATAAAATTCTAAAACAGTAAATGACAGTAGAATAACAAACTAGATATATCACATGGAGAGTTCACTATACTGCGGTTTGTTTTGAATAAATGTTGCTGACATGTTTCCTGTATATTTATACAAATTCTGCATTTTCACTGTGTGAAGCACACACACACACACACAGTGTCCATGTATGCTCTCCTGCCACTCGTCCTAATGCCTGAGTGTGGGGCCATGCGTGCTTTGCTGCACTTTACCTTGAACCTGCGTCTGGTACACCACAAAGTACTGGTCGTTCCCGCAGCTCTCAAACTCCTCCCCGTGACAGCGGTGCAGACACAGCTCCTCGTTCTCCAGCTCATGAAGGGAGAACAGGTTCGTGGGGAAGCCGCAGTAACATCGCTCTCCAGCCAGGACAGCGAGCGTTTTCTCCTGCAATACGGCCGCCGTTACACACCGCAGACACACGCACTTGTACGATGTGCGTACACACGTCGTAAAATGTTCCCTCACCCTCTCTGTGCACAGGTCCACACACTTGTCCACAGACATGTTGTGGATGACGGCGCTGAAAGGCAGCGCCAGCGTGACGTTGTCCGGCCTCTGGAAACACCCCTTGAAAATGGCGCTGCCGTCTGAAAGGGGCAAAACAAACCGCAGTGTTATTCATCAACAGGAAACAAACAAAACACGAGCTTCGGGTTTTCTAGCTGCCGAGCACAGCCTCCATCAGCGCGTCCTCTACCCACTGACCCATGACGAAGGGATCCCACTGGGATTCTGCACAGTGGGATGAGGACCTTTCACCTCTGGCGCGCTCTCCGGTCCCGTGGATCCAGCCGTAAGTCACAGCGGCGGAGAGCGGCAGCTCTTCCCTACTCTATTATTTCCTTTTCAAACAGGTATATTTAAGTGCAATTACAGCGAGCAGAGACACAGAGGGTGGGGGTGTTTCTCACAGTCACGTCTTAACGCTGCAGGACCTCTTTTCTAAATGTCTGAACAATCTCAACATCCATCTCACATTAGCGTGAGGCTGTCTTGGTGTCAGACGGGCTGTCTCGCTGTCAATGGGCTGTTATTAATAACACAGGAAGGAAAGCAGACACTCAGGGCTTTTTGCTGTGACAGATGCCGCGATGGAAGCGGCTGGCTTTGCTCAAACACGGCTGAGTAAAATATGCAAATGGAGCTGTGCGTCTTCCTTCCTATCGAATTCCTTACCTCCTATACCAGCGAGTCAACAACGCTGCTGTCTGATCTTATGAACCATCAGTGTCAGGCACAAACAAACACATTAGAAACGTGTGTGTGTGTCCAATGTTTTATTTATTTTTGTTCTTCCTCAGACTTAGTGTTGCATTTTTAAGACCATGACCACGTTTTCTTTATTTGCCTGCAGACCACCCCCAGTTCATCCTCTTTCCATTTCTCCTCCTCGCCCTCTCGTGGCTTTTAAAACTCAGACTTAAATGGTCTTTGCTTGCTCCACTGACAACAGTTGTTAGGACTGAAAACACTCGATCACCTGACTGGGATCGTTGCTAAACGGCAAAACCCACAGTCTGCCACCTCAACACTTTAGCCACATTTCCTCTGTGATGCTCTGAGCAGGGCTCACATGACAACCGCAAACATGAGACTCAGCAGTCTCACCGATGCCAAACCAGAACAAAAGGAGAAATGAAAATAATAATAAACAAACAGCACTGAACTGACATAGGACAATAAGAAGTGACCTCTTCAGTTTAAGGGCACTTAAATAGTCACAAGAGATGAATGAACCAACTTGAACTTTTCATATCAACAGATCGTGTCTAAGAAGCAGAACAGCAGGAAGCATCCAACACCCAACAGTCCCCTGATGAAACCACCTTCAAATTCATGAGCTCTGACCAACAACAACAGCAGCCTAGAAACGCCATGTGCACATAGTCAACGTTTCTAATTGTTCGTTTTTTGCAGATGAAATGAATTGCTTCTCCCCTGCCCCATGCCACGTCCCTCTACCAAGTTAATTGGTTATCCATCAGTTACTTTTTGTGCAATCTATTTTGAAAACAAACAAACAAACTGGAATGAAAACACAACTCAACCAGAGAGATGGTTTTCACACCCGATTATTTCTATAGAACTGGCGGAGGAGAAAAAGGAAGAAAGAAAAGTTTCATCAACTTGTGAACGGGACTTTCTAGAATCTGAGGCTGACAGCTTTGAACTATCTCTCACACACACACACGCACGTCTTTATCACTTCTGATAATCCGCCCTTCCTCTATTCACTTCACTTCGTGTTCTCTTTCCCTCGTAGCAGCCAGACTAGTCCCTCACAGCGTTGTCAATTACCCAGAATCCTCAGGGCTTTCTCAAATCAACTGAACAATTTGAGAATTGGTCCATTTATTCTTTATTTTCACTTTATTGAATCAAGTGCTCCGCTTTCTCTCCAGTGTTCACTGATGACCCTGGGGGAGAGTTTTGTGTCGGACTCACAGCGGCGAGCGGACTCCTGGCTCAGCTCCAGCCTGTAGATGGACAGTCTGTTGGCTCCGCCGCACACGTTGCTCTTCTCCCCTTTGCACTCCATGTTGCATTCGCTCTCGGACACGTTGGGCGCCTGGATCTTGTGACCACAGTAGCACTCAGCTCCAAACTCCAGGCCTGCATACATATAACCTCTGCAGGAAAGAGAGAGAAAAGAATAGGTGGTATGAATGAGATAACTGTTTTCAGGCTCATATGACATCACCGTGACTTTTGGCCTTTCATCGCTGTAACTGAATTGATTTTACGTTGAAAAGAAATGACATAAATGCAGTCGAGGCCACCTGAACCTCAAAGTCAAAGTCAGCCAAATTTAAAATTACTATCTCAAGGGGATTTTAAGATAATCTGTCAGTTCATTCTCAAATCAAACTCAATATTTGTGCCAAAAGTGAAGAAATGCCCTGAAGTGATTTCTAAGTTCACGCCGATTCTGACCTTTGACCATCGATCAGCAAATATAAATAAGTTCATCCTTAAGTCGAAGTTTGTCCTTGTTGAGTTTTCGTGTCCAGTAGAATGGGACGGACGCCCTGCAGCCATGTTGCCAGCGTGGTTGCATAAAAACGAACAAATGATTCATTACAAAAACACAGACGTTGAAATAACATCTCTCTCTTTGGTCATGGAAATGAGAGCAGCCCATGTTGTGTGGCTCTGAAGTACACCCAATTATAAATGAGTGGAGTTTGCTTAGACCCCATCACACAAGACCTCCCTGCTTTTGCTTCAGGGAGGATTTGACTCCACAGTCTTTGGGTGCAATTAGACCCCCATGTCTGCCAATCACACCCAGACCTCAGTGTGGTTGCCCTCATTTGTTTGTCTGTCTTTATAAACCCGCTGTGGCAGAGGCGACTGGAAGGCTGTGAGAGGCTCGAGGAGGAGGAGGAGGAGGAGCGGGGGGGGGGGGGGGGGGGAAAAAAAACACCCCCCCGGGGGGGGGGGGGGGGGGGGGGGGGGGGGGGGGGGGGGGGGGGGGGGGGGGGGGGGGGGGGGGGTGAAAACAAGCATCTCTCCCTGCTCCGGCTCCTTGCTCTGTGAATAAGTGATGTGTGTAATTCAATGCATTCGATGGAGCCGTCGCTGGTTTTCCACAGGGAGGAAAAAAGAGGTGAGAGGAGGATGTTGAGGTCGCAGAGAGGAGAAGACAGGATGTGAGGGGACATGGAGGAGAGGAGCAGAGAGAAACTGGAGCTGATATAGCTGTTCTTCGCGTGGCCTTGAAAAGAGAGTGGAACTTTTTGACTTGTGGGGTTTCACTTCTGTTTGAATGTGTTGAATCAAATATGTGACCAGGTAATGACATGGGAGGAACACACTGCAACATATATCTTTGTACCCTGTAGTTTTAAGATTTCTCCTCACGACATGGGGCATAAACTCAAAATGTAAAAACAGCCCAAAGCCTAAAGGAGACTGGGGGCATTGGTTTCTATTTAACTTGAGGTCATTTTGGATCTTTTCGTCAGGTAATCATTATATACTTCACTGTATTTCAAATACTGTTAACACACCTGAAGATGGACAGCTGAAATGCTCCTCTGGATGATTTTATTATATTATTTCATTAGCACTTTGGCCAGTTGCCCTGGTAATGGAATGTTTCCATTTCTACCTCTTTTAGTGCAATCTAATTATTTTTTCCTTCTTTCTTTTCTTCTTGATTTAATTTCTGGACATGAGGTTAGAATCCCCGTGACAGCACTTTTTAAACTGTTGACTGCATTTGTTAAAACATTCTGGCTCAATAAAACACTAAAAATGAAGGAAACCTTGCCATCCCTTGTCTTTAAAAAAAGCTTTTCACTTTAAACCTCAACCTGTCAGTGAGCATAAAGAGATTAAAAAAAAAAAAGAGGAATGTCTAGTGGATGAGTGGTTTTTGTTGTCTCACTGCTCTTGTACCTTTCTGCACAGTTGTCCTGGCAACGGAATACAGTCATTTTTTTGTAGTCAAAAAAGGACACTCCTCTCAGCGCTCGTTTCTGTGTGTCATCCACGTAGCAGCCGGCGTACTTTGCTGAAAGAGAGAGACACACGTATGTCAGCCATGAAGAAACGCCTTTATATACAGTCTACGCGCACAGCCGTAAAAAAAAAAGAAAAAAAAAAAAAAGCTGTTTATCATAGAAAAGTGAACACTGTCGGCGGCGGTATCTCCTTCCACAGAGTAGTAACAAAGCCCAGGAGGAATCCAAACTGGGGCAGAAGCTTTTATTTATTTATGCAGACACACAACCCCTTCTAGTGGCCTGTAAGTTAGTAGCAGTCATCGCTCTGCATTTTTCACAAGTGAGTGAGGGGGTTGGGCTTCAGTGAGCCGCTGCAGAGGAGCGTACAGCAACCCCTCCACTGCTCCTCATTAAAAACACTGCTCCCCTGTTTGAACCGCTCCGCCCGGGCTCATGCTGTACCTTTAACAAACAAACCTCTCGCCATCTGCCATTACCCCTCTGAGCCTCTGTTAATAGCTAAATGATGGGGGGAGGGGAGGGGCATATAGTCCCCTGCATTACTGTAATTGTATGCCTGCGTTTCAGCGGCCATAATCGGCCTCCTAACTATTGTCGTAGATGTAAAGTAATCTGCTGTAGGATGAAGGGAAACGCTGCTTTAAGTCAGCGTAGCTCAGCGTGACGTGATGAAGCAACAGATGCAACTGATTTGTCCGTATTCCTATTAGCTGATGTGGGCGCATACATCGGCCAATTTAGCCCAATCAACCGAGGATTTATAAAAACCCCAACGTCACGCCTCAAGACGGCGTCAGGTACTTTCTCTCTCCGGTCTGCTCCTTCAGCGCAGAGTGCTTCAGTGCAGATCCATGTTTTTATCTTGTGCCGCAATATTCCCTCCAATGAAATTCAGAGCCAGAGAGAATGAGCACATTCGCAGAGAGAGGAGGAGGAGGAGGAGGAGGAGGAAGAGGAGAAGGGGTGAAAACAATCTTTTAGCTGGCTCTGGGCTGGTTAAGACTTCAGAGTAATGAGCAGCTCTGGATGTGTAACAGCTAACGAATGCTTTGAAGCTGTTAATTACTCCATCATCACGTTTAGCTGCAGTCCTGCGAGGTTATACCGTTTTAGAAACTGGAGGAGGAGGAGGAGGAGGAGGAGGAGACCTTCATTTGATCAGATAACCTAAGCCATGGTCAACATGTTTGTTTTCATAGCTTTGTATTGACAACAAAGCAACAGCTCAGCACTGTCATGGTTCCACAAACTGAGATCTGAACAGAACCACTTATTTATTCTCTCTGTGGGTTTGACTCTATTCGAGCTCCGAGCAGTGGAAGTCAGAGACGCGTGGGTTAAAGTCATCGCACCGACACAGAGCGAGCAGCAGTCACCGACACTTAGAGTACGTCTCATGTTAATGTACAGTCCAGATCCTCCTGCCTGTGCTGCACACAAACCAGCAGCAGCCCACGCACGCTCACAGTGGGGCGATAGTGAAAATCACAATTATTAATGGATATTCAGCCTCTATTTTCAGATGTTATGGATGAATAAACAGAATCTCTTAAGCCAGAGCTCTTTCTGAAACCCTTCACTCATTCCACAGGAGTATAACCAGCGAAATGTGTGTTCCACGTTTTATGGATTGACTCGCTGTTGGTCAAATGTGCAAACATGATATGAAACGGATCCGAAACTGGAACGGGTAACACGTGTCTGAGAGGAGAAAACCTTTTTTCCATTTCCCTCTGAAAGGCATGTCAGGTTTACGCCTGCTTGTGGATTTAATGTGATATCTACTGCATTTCCCCACATTCTCATGACAGGGGGAATTATCTTATGTAAGATGAGTGCTGGAAAGCTCACCGAGTTTATTTGCTCAGTTGCAAAATATGCGTTTCTTCTACTCTGAGCATTTCCATTTCATGCTACACCATGCGACTACTTGCTTTGTGTGAGTATGTAGTAAAAGATCCAACTCAAATATATACAGTATTCAACAGTATCAGTACATGCTGTAAATCTGAGATGCATGGGAGAGAGAAGTACGAGAGTAAATTAGATCTTTTAATCTTCTAATTTGTTTCACTTATAAAGGTTTAAAGTATTGAGGCTGTTTGTTTCATTCAAGGTCAGCGACATCAGCTCGGGATCTGACGCTAGAGTTTATGTGTAAACCTTCACTGGCCGTTTATTACAACGACAGATAAAGCAGTAAATCCTGCAGGCGTGCTGTTGTTAAGATTCCACGATTGTGCCGCAGCTCTAATGTGGCTGAACGTGAGGAGGGAGAGATGGCTGAAGGATTTACACAGAGAAATGTCAGGGGACCGAATCATGATCATCATCTCCCTCCACTCAAGATTTCATATGTGACCAATTACGTCTCGCTCGCTCGTCGTGACGGTGCGGTTGTAATCAGAGAACACCTTGTTATCGGCGTGGTGGAGGGACACAGGCGGCTTGTTTGCCAGCGGATCAGTGAAATGTTTTAAATTCATGATTTGAGAAAGATTCTAGTGAAAAGCTTAACTAAAACAGAACTGGACTTTAGTAATTCACACAGGAGCTTAGTGTCAAATCATGTTTGCTGCTGTTGGTTTTGTTGGGATATTCTCTCAGATGCAACTTGTTTGTTCTGCCATACATGTACTTGTGTTTATTTTCGTTAGATTTCTGGTACTCCTCTAAAAACATTTTGATAATGCAAAGACCAGGGGGAAATTCACCCACCCCCAGTGTGAGCCAAATCATTATGAGTTTTGAGACGTGTGAGAAGATATAACAGAGCTCCCATGTTGACTTTGGGATGTTGCCAAAGGGAGAACTCTATCCCTGCCACAGCATGATATGTAATAACTGTCCAACCCACCTCGTCCATCATCCATGTCTTTGGCGTTGCGTCCTTTGAGTGCACGGTTCCAGTTGCTGGTGTATTCTCCCCCCCTGACCTCTCTCTCCTGGCCCCTCTTCTTCATCCACGGGGGGCTATACCTCCGGCCCGACTTGTGCGTCTCCTTGAACACTCTACCCAGGATGCCGCGCGCCCGAGCATCTGACGATGAAGTCCGGCTGCCCATCTCTGCAACCACCACAGAGTCCCGGCCCCCTCTGCCCCCAGGGCCGCTGTCCCCGACGAAACCAGAGTGCAGGAAGACGAGGCTCCCGGCGGTCAGATAGAGGAGGATGAGGGAGAAGAATCGGACAGGTTTCCTGCGGAAATAGCGCTGGATCTTCAGCAGAGCCTTGGCCATGCTTTCTCCCCCTGCCTCTCAGAGACACTCTCACAGTGATGAAAACTCATAAAGCAGAAGAATCAAACAAACAGCCCCACTGGGCACAAACTAAAATTAAGACAGTCTCAATCCTGTATGAAGGTCATCCAAACAATAGCATGACTATTCTCTCATGTGTGGCTCCTCGGTCTCATGAAAGATGCTTCACACTGGTGCTCTGTGCAGCCCTGCTGATCGTGTCCACATCAGAGGATCTCTGAGTTCCCACTGACGGTCCAGACCGGAGAGCCGGCTCCAGGGCCACAGCATGAAAGGTGAGCGTCTCAGGGTGAAAGATGATCGCACCACACGGCTCTCACTCGGGTTATCAGCCCACAGAGATGCCACACCAGCGGGGGCCGCTGCACTTTCTCCCACGCTGAGCCGAGGGAAGAGGCCTTTATTTACCGGCCGAGCTCAGATCCTTCCACCTTTGTGCAGCTGACTATTCACTCAGACGGTCCGCGGGAGAGGGCACGACTCACCATCTGGAGTAAAGGCACACGAAGGAAAGAAGAGTTGCACGTCTGAGTAAACGTGACACAAGCCACAGCACAGACATCCTAAACAGATGCAAATTGTAAGACTCTGCTCGTTTAGTTGATGTGAATCTTCTTAATTTGTATATGCAAATACGCGAATTAATAAAAATACAGAGAAATAATAAAAGGAAAGCAAATAATTGGATTAAAAGCAATCAAGTATCTGGAGAGTGTATTTCTGTTGCTGTTCATCAAACAGTCAGACTGTTCTGTGATGAATCAGGTGAAGAAAAGAAGAGACATTGTCACTGGTGTCTTTGGGAGCTAATGAGTGTGGGAATAAAATAAGCATAACGGAGTCAAGTGAGGTTCAGTCAAGTCCACTCATTCATTCAATTAAAATTCTGTTCAAGTGTTTACTCTGGTTATGGACCTCTCCTTAATGGCTGAATCTGGACTTTGCAAGTTGTCCACAGCCTCCGTCAAAGGAGTCTCTGTTCCGGGACCAGCTCAGGAGGCCACAATTGCAAGGTAACGCAACACTCTTCGGGGTCAGGGAATTTTCCCAAACATTCAAGGAGACGCTCGGCGCTGTGGCTTCCTCTCTGCCTCCGGACCAATCTGCAGAATACCCGTCACCCGAAACCTCAATGGACCCCCTTGGCTTTCCGCCCCTGTACCTTTCCCTCCGCTTGTCAGGGAGGAGTCTGGGACCCTCAAGGTGAAAAGGATCACGTTCTGCTGATGTGCTTCAACCTACAGCATCCGGGCACAAAGACAGTCCTCATCCTGTCTGGCTTCTCCAAACTGTGCCCTAGTGTCTTGTTCACTGACTTCTTACATTACTGATGTTTTTGTCTCCATTGAAATGAATGTATACGAAGATAAAGCTAAACATTGAGGTGCTCGTATTCTAAGAGCTTAGTAAAGAGGTTCATGAAGATGAACTGATGGAGAAATAAAGATGCAGCACATACGACACCTACATGTGCAATGGAGCCACACAGGTTAATTACTGGTACTCAATAATTCATAATCCTCCTAGTTACGAAAATGAAATTTAACTCTACTCATAGATAATTTGAAGGTTCAAATGACAATAACCAGAAAGTGTCTGAATAGACTTGTTGCAACTGATACCGTTTCTACTCGTTCTCTATTAAAATGCTCACTCTGTGATGACCCTCGATGAAAAGGGAAGAGATCTGTGTAGTTTAATAACGGGAGGTTGTCAAGGTTTATCACTAGAGTAACGTAATAATTACAATATTATGAAGGTCCTCAATAAAAAGCCATTATTGGATCTGCCGTAGATGGCGAACTCATAAATATCAATCCTCTATATGTCATTTTAAATTCATATATATAGATCAGCTGTGCTGCCGACAGAAAGACAAACCTGACCTCATTTATGGAGATAACTATGTTCTCCCTGAAGCCTGTAGGTGAAGTAAATCAGGCATGACACAGGAGGAGGAGGAGATGCAGCAGACGAGAGACCACGGCAGTTACTTAGGTAGAGTTGACGTGAACACTTGTTGACCTTTAATTCACATTCATATTAAATGAGCCAGCAAATATTTAATCAGAGTGGATTTAGCAAAGGAAACATCCCAGTTAATCGTTGGTGAGTAGCGCGACAGGCCGCGGCGCCTCATTGTTAATCCACGAAATGTTCTTCACATCCGTCACTGGACCGTCGACAGAGCGGTGGCCAACTACCAGACTATACTGCTATCACTGTCGCTGTATTTGTTCTGTTTCTTGTAACGTGATATGAGGTTAAAAAAGAGAGGGTATTTTATGCGGGGGAAAAAAACCCAATGTGTTTCTGGTATTACATTTTATCTGCTTAAAATGTCAACAGGATTGAAAGTGCAGAGGCTTGATATTTAGGCGGCGGATATTTTGAAGAAGCAGTTAATATGTTCTCTTTTATTACTGGGTCCTGCAGATGTGATCAACTTTCCCCCAGCTTTCTTTTGCCAAAAAGGATTTTTCTTCACTACAGCACAAGTGAGGCATTTTAGCTGCTGGACCTCCAGAGAAAACCTCCCATGCTTATTTTTGGCCCACTGTGTTTTCACAGTGATAGAAAAGCACAGTGAAAAGTCAGTGATGTTATGTTTACTCCATGGCGAAAGCTGCACTTACAGTCATTAACAGTGGGCTCCTAGATGGAAGCAACACAAATGACTGTAGCAGAAACAGTGGGCAGCAGTGGCAGGAAGAGGAAGTGATCTAGAGCCCCGGAGTCATTTGTGAGAAAGGAAATCGTCGGTTTTCATCCCATCCTGTAAAAGTGCTGCAGCATGAGGGATGTTCCCGGCTGTGCAGCAGCAGAGGGGTTAACGGCATGAGCCGCAGCAGCCCTGACCCTCCCCTCACCCTGGGGCCTGTCTTTCCGTTCTCCTGGTGTGTTCGGCCTGCCTGTGCACATTAGCTATGTTTGTCAAATCAAATCAAAGTAAAGATCACATTCCTCCCCCGGTAACAACTCCGATCGTGCTTGTGTTCAAGTTTACCCAGACTTGTGAAGTAGTCCGAAGCCTCATTACGGCTCCGGAGGAGAAGACACAGCCACCAGGAGGGAGGCAGGGTGAGAGCCTCTGAATAAAGATTGAATGTATGAAGAGCATTAAAAATGTAAACCTGCCTCAATTCAATCTTTTGAGGCACTTGGTGAACGAGTAACAAAATGATTTTGAAGACATCTGCAGAAACAGAAGACTCTATAAATCTGGTAATTGCCAAACTTGTGCTGCTCTACAGAACGAGTTCAAGTGGCCCTCCCAGCGCAGATGCCAACTCTTAGCAGGACGTGACCTCTGCAGGCTACTGAGCGTGAGCATGACGGCCTCCAGCAACAACACTCTTAAACTGCCAGAGCAGGATTCTTTGCATAACGTTTGGCCAAAAGGTGCCACGGTGACACCGCAGCTCTGGCTTCGGCTGCCTGGTCAGTGATTGGCTTATTTCCCTGTAGACTTAATTACCAGTGGACACTGACAGGGAAGCTGAGCTTCAAAGCTGTTTCGGAGTCTCAGACCAGTCACAGATTGGACGCAGCTGATAAAGCCATTTTAAAACTCTGCAAAAGCAGAATATTGTTTTTCATTATACCCGCCGCTGTGAGTCGGAACCACTGTTCCACTGTGTCAGTGTTGACACCTAAAAGTGCCACTTAACAAAGCCTTGAGATTAAGTTGCTAAAAAAAGATTTCCATTACAGCGAGGCCGTCTGCAGTATCTTATCTATCTGTAGGTGACCTGTTAAGGGAGCCTCTGTGTGTAGATTCACATCCATGCTTCAGTTTGATGAATAATAATAATAATCTCCATCGCCATTGATGAGCTGCTGAAAGGGTTAATGATTACTTTTAGATTTAGAAGTGATTTTGTGGTTTCACCTTACCCCCTGAGCCTACTCACCAAACAGCTGAACCAATGTTTGTTCAGTTTAACTAAACAGTAGCTTGAATGATTTCCTTTATTTCCACATAGGTCGAAGTGTAGCTCTGCATTTCACTGTCTAAAAAATGACAGGTTTAAAATAAATGTGGGCCTGTAATTGCTCGTGGTTTGCGCAGACACATCATTTCTAGGAGTCAGAGCTGCTGTGATTAAGTGATTGCAGTGTTGGCCGTGTTGGTTACACCCTCTCAAAGCCCGCTGGTAATTACAGACAGCGACCCATTTGGCATTGCACAGACTGACCAGACCAATCACAGCAAGAGTTTTAAACACAACCTATGAAGCTATTAAAAATAAGCCCAGGATGGCAGGGAAAAGCTCATTGTAATCCTGATAATACTCCATGGTCCATTAAGCTCAATGCTGACCTTTTTACTCTGTAAGAGAAGAGGTAAATTAAAGGGTCTAAAAATAATGTAATCCTCTTCTTTTACTGGTCCACTGTAGTGTTAAGCTGCAGCGATGGACCTGGACGTTTCCACCGGGAACACACACGATAAGCAAGTGACACAGTTGGAAAGGAAATGGGAGGGAAGGAATAATACCGCCATTGAGATTGTGGACACAAAGCAGGAGAGTTCAATTAGGTATGAGCAAAGAGACAAAGACCGGACAAATCTTTTGCTCATAAAGCTCTCAGCTCCGCTCTGCTCTGCTCTGCTCGTTGTCACTGACAATACTGAGCTCCTCCAAGGACTGGATGGAGAGAATTAGGTGTTGGGCCATGTGGGGATAGAAATGATGAAAAATCTTTTAGGACTAACAGCCAGACACTAACGATGCACCACTAAGCTCCGAAGGGACAGAAATACCAGAGGTTCCCGCTGTGTGCGTTTCAGAGCGACTCTCGGCAGCTGCTGATGCCGTATCCCACTTGGCCACATATGGACATTTGAAAAAAATCACTTGAATCGGTCCGCTCTGACGGCCTCATAAAAGAGGCAATTATTCTGCAGCGGGGAGGTGCTGTCAATGGGGGATCAAATGATGTCTCCAACTATCCAACTTTAACAAAGCTCCTCATTCAGGGCGTCACAGAATATCTGCGGCTCAGGGGCTTTTTTTTTCCTCCAAGAGGAAAAAGAGGTTTTTCTCCTTCTCCGCTCCCACCTTCGCTGGGCACAGACAACTTCGCCGCTTTAATTAAAAGCAAATTCTGATGTGAATCTCTGTCCCCTCCACTTTAATAGACTGAAGAGTGGATCGTGGAGGGTCTCAGCGAATGTTTAGATGTGGAGGAGCAGGAAGGATGGAGGAGGGGGGGGGTGAAATAGGAAATGCCTCAGTATGGAACTGCACATCACGGACGGACACATCTGAACAAGTGGCAGCGACCAAATACAGTTATTTATTAACTGAGAACAAGGCACTTTCTTTTTCCATGTTGGGCAATGACAAAAGCTGCAAGAGTGGGGGACATGACTCACTTATATCTAGAACTGCTTGTATTATATTTGACATTAACAGTTAAGAAATAGATTGTGGTTAGGGCGAAAAGTATGACTTCACGGTTTCCTGTTTCCAAATCCTGTCTCAGGCCATGCAGCAGGCAGTTAGCACACGTTTAGGTTCAAGCCAAGTGACATAAAGTCTCAGTGCCTGTTGAGACACCTGTTGCTCATAGGGAGACGCAACCAACAAAACTACACGTAGAACCATAAACTGCTGATAAATCACACACTGATCCGCACTTTTGAATGAAGACTAGAATAAAAGACGTGTGCAACGCTCATGGACAAACCTCACGGGAGAGTTCCATCCCCACAGAGTGGGCGGTAGTGTCATTTCCAGTAAGAGCAGGTCTAAAAAAAAAAAAAAACCCTAATTATCAGCACACGGGAAGATGAGCAACATTGAGGAGTGATTACCCAAGAAGTGGTGCTACAAAGACGGAACAAAAGTTGCTGTTCTACGTGTCAAGCAGTCACGAATGTGTGAATCTGTCATGTTCTGCTAATTCTGCATGTCCACCATAACAACGGGTGTATAAACTTTGTTTACAACAATCTGATTCCAAGCAGCAATACAATGTGTCAATTTTCATCACATTTTCAGATGAAACCAAACCTTTAAGGAGTTAATCGCTGAAAATATGTATCCTTATTTTACATGCAATAGCTGTGTAGTTTCATAATCATCCGGAATCAGCGTTGCTGTTGGAAGAACCAGTTCATAGATGCAAACACAGCTTTCCCCCAGTATCACACAGCTCACTCTAGGACACGCATGTGAGCTCCTGTGTCTGTGAGCACCCACTCAGCTCAAGTGTCCTCCGGCGAGTAGCTGAATCCTCCGGCATCGTTTTCCTGCAGCTGACCTTCTCTATGACCTTCCTCAGCAGGAGAGGCAGACCAGAGCATTTTGTATTTATTACATGAAAGTACTTTTCTGTTTTTCAAAAACGTGGAGACATGGTTGTGGTTGATGTGATCAGCACTGGCAAACAACCTGCTCTTCTCAATATAAAGTCCTTCTCCTTGATGCCTTGTTGACCACTGCTTGGCCTCAGACGTAACTGAACTGAACATAGTTTCAGATTGGAAAAATCATCGCCTCTTTGCCGATGCTAATTTAGTTTATTTTTGATCAATGCAGAGGCTTGAGAGCTTGTGTGCCACAAAGCTGAGAAAAGAGAGGATTAGATTAGAGAGGCTACTAAAGACGTTGTTTGGAGGATCCGGCTCACAGCACCACATGCTGGGATCACTTCAGACAAACACAAGATCCTGAGACTGCAAGCTGCTGTCCCAGCGTGAGCCCATTAAACACGAGGTATTTAGTAACACAGTCAACCCTTTCGTATGTTCTGGAAATACATAGAGTTATCAGATAAATGACTCCATGTGATTTCGGTCTAAAAATGACACCACTTGTTGGTTATTGGAGATGCTGCCCATCATAACGGCAGCGTGTGAGTCCAGGCAGGAAGTGCAGAAGTACTTTCTGTATCTAAAGAGCATTAATAAAGATTAATGTTATTTGAGTTCAGTACACCGATGAAACCTTTCATTGAAAGTAAACTGCTAATGAATGACAACATTTAAAGCAACAGGAGCCGCCTCAATATTCCAGCCTCGTGCCCTCTGAACATGTCGTGAGTCACGACACAAACGTTGTGTTTTCTCCACAGGAAAGTGCTCTCGTGCTGTTAGCATGCAGTCGACTGTATGTCGCTGTCACCGCCCACACAAACAACCCCGAGCTGAACCGAGGCCTTTGGTTCCCATGCTTGTGGAAATCAACAGGGACTGAATTGAAGGAAAACAACAGGTGTCGCAGAGAGAACTCCATCGCAGAGGATCGTCGGCGAAGATCATCACGGACTCCGTCGAGAGCCGCGCGAGTACGGGCGGCTTAGTTTGTCACTCCCAGCGCTGCTGTGCACAAGCTATTTAGGTGTTTTTGATGAGCTGTTCAATGTGCACGCTCACGCACGGCCAGCGAGCCGGGTGCACTGGTCTGGATGAATTCATTTGAGGAACATGAAGTGAGGATGTAGCTGGGTGCTCTGTGAGCATTGTGCAGCGAACCATGGGCCACATCAGCATCACACAAATCTGCCTGTAAAAGGTCAAGCAGCACCAGAGGCCTGCTGTCAACATATCCTCTCCAATTAAGAGTGAGCATCATTACAGGCCGACATCCTGTTTCTAATTATTGTTGTTGTTGTTGTTGTTGTTGCTGCTGTTGATTAGCAGCTCCACATGCAAAGACAACACCGTAAAAAACTCAACTTAATAACTTCAAATTGCTTCTTCCTGACCTCTGACATGTGCTAGTCAGCAGGATTATAGTGTTTGTAACAACATTTCAAATGAAATGACTTTATATTCTCATTTATCTCACTTATAGATTTAACAGAGAAGGTCATAGTGTCTGCTGAAACCGTTTGCTCCAACATCTTATTCTCTGCCACTCTGACAGAATTGTTTTCGAGAACGTGGCCACACAGGGTCAGAGCTGCTGTCGTCATCCAGACTATATTGAGAAAGGGTCATTTCTGCAACGGTGCAAAGGTTACACGTACATGTGTCCACATGGGAGCAGGGTAATGTGATGTGCCTACATGTCTGTGTGTGTGTGTGTGTGTGTGTGTGGAGAATTAGAAATAGGCAAACTATCTGGGGATTCGAGCCTTCTGACAGCTGCCTGCTCTGGGCTCACAGGAAGTAGCGAGCCTCTTCTCAGATGAATAAAATATGAACAGCCCATACAGCAGTGTTTCACTGTTGCTCTGATGCAACACAGAACAACATCTCTGAAGCAAAGCAAGACAGAGGAGGGTATGTGTGCATGCCTCCTCTGACAAAACACAGCAACACGACACGCTCAATTATTTCCATGAGGAATGCACCTCGCTCTGGATGTGCTTGCTTTTGCAGTACGCCCAATTCTCCAAACCTGATTTTCTAATTTCCCTCCCTGCATGACATCTTCCCATGCAGGCACTTCTGATGCTGGGTGCTCGAGTTTTGAGTTTCCGCTGGAAACCTGAAGGAAGTCTTTTGGTGGGAGAGAAGCTGTGAGTGAGTGAAGTCTCTTTTTTTCTTAGTAACTGGGGCGATTGTTTATGGAAAAGTGTAACTGCTGAATTTTTCAAATGTCAGTTTTCAACGCTGTGAGCACCAAACCACAAACAAAATCCATACAGCGCTCGGTTGCAGAGGAGGTAGAAACCTCAGAGGGAGACATCTAAAAACCATCAGCAGAAAAACTGAAAATATCTGCATGACTACACAGCGGCGATGTTGAGTGGGAAACATACTTAACCCAGAATGCTCGCAGAGAAGCAAACAGATCCTCCTAGTACGCAGACATCCTAATAGATCATAAAAACACCGACGTCCAAAATCTTTGTTAAAGAGTTTGTTATTTTATAAACATAAGTGATTTTGTAAAAATCTATCCATCCACACATACAACTGGAAAATATAAAAGAGTAGTTAACGGTTAAAATGAGACTGAGCTTCATATTAGCAACAGTGGGCTGTCTCGTACAGATTCACAGATCGACAACCGCCCCCTTTTGTTTTCTTTGTGGTGAAACTTTATTGAATATCTCTGCATGCAGCCATCGACTCTATGATGAAGGGGTGTCTGAAAGTGCTGCAGTGGAGAAACAAACAAAAACTAAAGTTGGGGAACCACTACTCTGGAAGTAATGCGTCCTGAGTTTTGGCCTCGATCTCAAACCGTGCAGCCAGACCGTGTTTAAGTTGCTGCGCTTCACTGAGGAGGGGGTTGAAGTGGGAGTGGCTGAAGTGCTGAGTGCAGGCCCCCGCTGAGTCATCTTGTCCCCGAGCAACCTGGGAGAGACATCTGCCCGGTCGCAGAGAAGCAGCCGAGGCGGCGGGTTCGTGGTTGTGCAGGTGTGCTCAGTTTAATCAGTGTAATGGCTCCTCGCTGCGCGGCCAACCTGCACGGCTTTAATGACATATGGAGGAGCTCAGGGGCGCACACGATGGCGGGATAAACTTGCTCTGTTTGCTGCTAGAAATAAATAATAAATCTGAGTGTTTGAATAATAAGACCCTAATTCAAAGCAGGGGTAGGCAATCCTGGGACAAATGCTTCTCTCCCATCAGCCCAAAATCCATGGCCTCTTCTGGTGACTCGTGTCTGCTGCCTCTCCAGCTGAAGACGTCAGTCAGTGCCGACGCAGAGAGGTCAGCTGGTGACGCACAGGTACGTCAACCGATGATCTAATTTAGTCCAAATGGAATTATAGAACGATTGGTTGTGTGACGTCGCCAGCTTTTTTTTTTTTTTTTCTTTGAAAAGGTCGAAGCATGTTTCAGAAAGAAATGAGTTACCACAGCACAAAGACACTTAGCTAAACAGTTCGATTAATTGGATAATAAAGGTTTTCTCATGCAGTGCTCCTGACTCGCCCTGCTCTGCCATTATCAGAAACAGTGCGAGGAAAGACTTTTATTGCTTCCCCTGTTTGTCGTCGGCACCCACAACGGGGGTGCGATCCCTCAAACATCCCTCTGACAAATACAAACAGCATGGCAGCTGCCACAGTCATTAAGACAACCAAATGCTGGAGGAAGGCTCAGGACTGGCAGATTACACGTGGTGCTGTTTGGCTTTGCCCCCCCCCAACACTGCACCCCCGCCCAAAAAAAACACAAGGTTTATTTTAAACCTTGAGGATAAACATAGATGGATGGATCGGGGAGGACGTGCACATCTTTGCACATTGGCCTCACGAAAACCTGGCGAATTTCTCTGGCAAGCGTGAGACCCCCATTCGGCCCTGGAGCACACGGGCCAGAGCTCTGAGCTCACTGGAAGACAATGCTGCTACCGCTTTATCAAAATCTCCTCGGCCTGGATGATGTGTTTTCACAGAGCTTCTCTCCACAGGGCTGCTCTCTAATATGGTTTCAATATCTCATTTAGAGTCCCCGTGGAGCTCTTTTAAGTTGCTTTTCATTAAATAAGGCTCCCCAGCCAAAATCTGTTCACCATATATTCAGCTTATTTAAATGTTGAAGTTTGAGTTGAAGGACAGGACACAGGCATCACTGGGGCTGCGTTTTGCCTCCACTGTCCCAAAAAGTGTAAACTTCACTCCTCCATCTGATGGTGGGGCTGTCAGCAGGTTGAGGTGTGTGGGTGCAGCACCAACAGAAAACAGAGTTCAGCAGTTAAACACAGACAAAGGCCTTTTTGTGAGGCAGCGACCGAGCTGAGGAAAGGTGAAGGAGGTTCGCGACTCGGGGTGAGCTATTACAGCGGTGATGTGTTAATCTTGGCGACTGGCACCGTCTCAAGGTCGGACATGGAGCCTTGCACCGCGAGAGACTGTGACTTTTTCGTCCAGGGTTTTCTCCTTATCTGTTCCCTCAATCACTTTCACACTATCTTCATTTTCTCACTCTCAAAAACACACACACACACACACATTTGCAGTCAAGCCTTACGACTCCCCTGAGCAGACAGTGTTGGGCACACACACACACACACACAGCTGCGGGTCAGTCTGACAGGGCGGAGGAGTTTGGGTCAGACTGAGGGGAGCCCGATTTGATGCCACAACTGGGACTCAGGCTGACCTCCAGCTGAACGGTGAATGTTGTGATAATACTTCCTCTGGAACAAAGTCTTAAAAGTCTGTTTTTCTACGTCCAAACCCTAAATTACTACTTTGGAAAAACAGACCCATTGCAGTTCAGTTAATGGGATGGAGATCTCAGTGGTCATTTTCAGCGTCATTCTGTTTCTTCTCTGTCTTACGACTCCAAATGTAAGCTGAATAAAGGCTTAAATAAAGTTTTAGGTTGCATTGTGTAGATGTTACTGTTATTGCAATGAAGCTGCCGTTGCTTGGAATTGTTATTTGTTTCAGTTGACACAGTGGGTGGACTTTCCCCCTAGGATTTTCAAATTCAGAGTAAGATGAGAAATATTTTTCTTGCACCTTTGTTTTGGTCTGTATTATTTGTTGGTGGATTCCAAAGAAATACTTCAGATCACAGTGAAACTTGGCGGAAAGATGTGGTATAGGTCACAAGGGAACCTATCAAATTTGGGTGCATATCCAGAAAAAATGGTCTTGAAAGTAAATTGGCCCAAACAAGCGTGGGACGACACACACCTCACATTTGGCCTAGTTGGACTGAACAACATCCATGTCCTCAGCAGGGCGTCTGTCTCTGTCAGAGAGAATAGTGTGAACAGCATGTCCGAGTTAAAAAATCTGACTCTGTCTCTGCAGCCACAGTTGTATAATCACTTGTGGCAAAGTTACACAATATATTTAGTTGGCCTTGTTGTTTCCACTCTGCATCTGAGTTGTGTAACAAAATTAGAATAAAAACATGGATACGTTTCAATGAAAGACTTGTTTTTAAGTCTAGACTGAGGGTTTTCCCAGCTTCATCTGATGTCGGCCTCCCTGCATTATCTTGCCACCTGTCTAGGCAGTGATTATCTGGACGTGTCTTACAGAAGACGTCCAGAGTTGGGAATAATCCTCCTATATAAGCTGAAAATCTGGCTGAGATGTGCATGCAGAGAGGCTCACCCACTCCTTGGATCTGTGTAGCCGAAACATAGTCTTCAAGATGATCCTCTTTCAAAAACCATCTTTTCTTTTTAGGAAAAGGAGAATAAGTCATTGCAAAGGGGAGAAAAAATGAAGATACACTTTGGTGGTTTTTTAATTCCAAGGAATTAAAACAGAAGTTCAAGCCGCTGGGTGTGAAACTGCGGCGCGGCTTTTCACCGTCAGACACTAAAAAAAAATCTGAAACTCTCCGCACGTCTTACATCGGAGCATTTCATGCCAAGCTATTTTTGTGAGCGCTAATCAGGATCTCCACGACCTTCACTGGTGGTGATATATCGAGAGCAAGCGCCATCCAACCTCCACAGAGCTTGCTCCGTGCCACTGTTATCGCGCTGCAAAGGCGAGCACATGCCTGAAAAATGGTCATTCTTGTCAGTTCCTCTGGCCATCTTCAAATGATGATCTGCAGCACGTGCCTGAGAGGTCGCCAAGGGGGTGAAGAGATAAGCTCTGCAGAAATTCAAAGGCTTCTTGCTCCTCCACCGTCCACCTCGTCATTACACAACGTGCTTCATATCTGAGACGCTTTCAAGTTGGCCTCTGCTGCCACGGCGGAGCTTCCTCACAGATTTATTTTCCTTTTTATTTCAGGGTTGAACGGTCACTGAGGCCGATGCTCCTCTTGATCACCAGAGGAGTTCCAGCTCAAAAAAAACAGTGCAACTTTGTGCAATTGTTCAGTAAATCAACGGCAGCAGAGAGAACAGGGTCATCTCATTCTGCAGTGCACAGTTATGCATTTCAGTTGTTGGTGTCTCTCTCTGATAACTGGTCACTTCTGCCTCAGGCAGGACTGGGCTCATGGGATGGCACAGCCACGGAAACAGTGGTTGTGTAAGAGTAAAATCTATATTATTCAGATCGAATCTACACATGCTCATAAGCATCAGTCCTCTAAAAATGATGGATTTTTTTTTTAGGAAGATCCATACTTGGATAGTAGAATATATCGTGTCCACCGATTCCTGCACAGCAGAAAGCAGCTTCATGGAAACTCACATTGCCAGAGGTCTGATAAAAGACTGGGTTTCAGTTTTCATCCTCCCCTTATATGAATGGTTTCGATCGGCTCGGCTCACTCTACATCCAGTGGATGTGAACTAAGTGCCATGTTGCCGTCGCCATGGCGAGAGGTCCATCATCTGCATGCGCCTTTTCATTTACTCTCATTCCAAGTGCTGAAATAGCAGCAGCGTGAGCAACGGCCGCAGTTCATCAATTGATATTAGCAGCTGATCAATATTAACGACCATTATGTTCTTCTTCTACTCCAACGCTTCACACTGAACAGTTCAATACAGTGATCTACAGTTCGCAGAGGTCATCAGTAAAAACGAGGGCGAGAGGAGGCTGCTGAATTTACATCATCCCGCTGAAATCATTACACGTTATGCTGTAAATAACTCACTTGCAGAGCTGCAAATAAGGGCATTTCCCAATTATTAATGAATCTGTCCACTATACTTTATGTTCCTGATGAAGGGCTCTCTCATAATATACCAAATCAATTATGAAACATGATGTTTATATTTCTCAAACTCCATCCTCGGCTTCTTCAGACGTCCCAAACACGCTGCTGAACCTGAAGTTCTGTCAGACAGACACAGAAATAATGGAAATAATCGAGGGATGGAGACACAGGCTGGCCTGCGCCTGTTGCTTGGGTCTGATTTACAGCTCTGGTGAAAAATAAGCAGGAGGGCTCTAATGAAAGTCCAGACACTTCACACTTTGGGTGAAAATGGTGGGTAGCGCTCAGGCTGCGGGACACCGAGCACGCATCGGGTTCCAGACTAATGCATCTTCACTGCCCACTGAGCGTGGCCAAGAGTGGTGAGCATGAGAGACACCTGAACAACATCTGTCACACAACATCAGGCGAACATCACAGGCCAGGGGAGACTCACTAATGTAATTTAATTTCTTTAGAAATACATCCTGAATCAATATATATTGGATGTTTGCTATCATTCTTTTTGTTATATGAGAATGATAAACTAGAAAGAGGCTGGCTGATACCGTTACTGAGGTGTTGGACCAACTGAGAATCAGTCGAAGCAAACAAATGGCCTTCAACCTCACCCAGGCTTGAAACATCATTTCAAAGATAAGCTGAACAAGTCCAATGAATCTGGGGGTTGCCAGTGCAGCTCTACCCATACATGTAGGCTACACCAGCAACATCTGTGCACATGTCCCAGCGCTGAGCCTGGGCTGCTGCAGTGAGGACTGGGCTTCCTCAAACAACTCACAAGTGGGGAAGTCTTCATCTTACCTCGATCGCGAGGCTGCCAGCAGCAGACGGTGGGATGTTCCCAGGTCCTGACTCGGCTCGGGATGGTTCCCTGGGTGTCCGCAGGGCTCAGACGCGATGTTCCTTCTCCGCCACCATCCACCACACACGGGCAGCAGCGGCAGGGGAGACGTTTTCACTGCGCTCCCGTCCAACCGGTTCATCAATCCCATCAAGCGTTCAATAACACCGTGGCTGCTGCAGCGCGCACGGCGGAGGCGCAGGAGGAGGAGGAGGAGGGCTGTTATCGGCCCGGCGTGCTCTCCAGTTTCCAGCTGACAGTCCTCTCTCTCCTCTGTCCTCTCACTCCCCGTCGCTCCTTCTCATCTGCTGGGGTCCCCTCGCGGCTCTGCTGCAGGCGGGTCGACCTGTCTGTCTCCCCCCAGTCCGATGTTGAGGAGCGAGCCTGGGTGACGCTGCGGAGAGGCAGCGCCGCACCGTGCGCTCACACACACACACACACACACACACACACGCACACACGCGCGCGGACCAACAGCACTGCCTGCTGTGCTTAAAGAGACACAGCAGCTCAGACAGTGTCCCTGTGAGGACAGACCGGACCAGGAGTCCCTCACCCGTGCTGCCCACTGACACACAGTGTTGTGGAGGTAGATGCTATTGAGCCAATATGAAATGGCTCCATTGGCACTGCGCTGCACAAGCGAACAGCAAAGGCAGTAACAGAGACATCAGTAAGTATTGCAGTGTCCACAGGGTTCGTTCAGACTGGGCCCTGGTTAAATACTATGTGGGAAATTGTCAATTGCATACATTGCCAGCCTGCAGCTGAATCAGTCAATTGAGCATCGACTCAACCGACCCAGCACAACATGGGAAACTTTGTGTTTGTGGTTTTAAAGTTTTATATTGGCATTTCTGAGGGTTTTTACACGCTCACACCCACAACCCTGATCCTGGTCAGTCGACATTTTTATTATTTTCTTTTGCAGTTAATGTTTTATTATGCACATAATTAAAGAAAGGTGACGCTAGACTTGTGTGTGATTCTTTTTGAAAAGCTCAGGGCACATCAATAATATATATGTTTATTTCTGTGACCTTGTCCAGTATAGAACTCACTGGTGATGGTGACCACTGCCTCATTCTAATCAGGAAATCTTGACGTTTCAGTTAGGCTATTGATGAGATGTGAATATTCGCAGGCTAAGGTTATAGGGAATGAATGAGTGATGGTTAAAGATAAAGTTTCGGTCAGGCCATTCATGGTGGAATGCAATGAAAAGTCAGCTGTGTCCATGAATTCAAGAGCCATGAGAAAACAGCCCAGAAGTGAATGGACAAAAACTCAAACTCTGCTCCCTTGTCTTTTTCACATTACTGTCTCTGTTGATTTACACACTGAGGGATTTCTTTCCCACCGCCCTTGCATTCTGATTTTAATCCTGACTTCCGTTGCTTCACCCCTCTGAAACCCACTTCCAGATGTTCAGCTGCTGTGTAGTGCTGGATATCCAGCGTCAGATCTGGGTGATCATCCATTCTGTTCAAGCACAAATCCCTCTGAGTGTAAACCATGTCTCTCAATCAGTTTTATCTTCCCCGACAGTCACGGCTATTGAGTCAACAGCTGAGAACAACGGAATTACATGGCTCTTTCAATGCCATGGACACAAATAGATCCATATAGCTGCATCCAGGTAGTTCAGAGCCTCTCATCCACCTGGCTGCTGTGTTTCAGAACGTCTAAGTAAGAGATTAGATGTGAGTGAGAGGGTGTTGTGGGTTTGTCTCACCTGAGCGATGACTCATACCCTCAGCTCTGAAGGAGCCACTCAGTTCATCAGTTACAAGCTTAACTCCTGGCTGTCCTTAAGGGATGCTGTGCTGACGCCGCGGAGATGACTCTGCATATTTCAGCGGCATCAATTCACGGCTTGCTTGTTGTCTTTGCTGTCGCCTGGACCACTGTCACCTACGATTACCCCCCCCCCCCCCCACATGGTGACTCAGCATCGGACTCTAACTTAAGAGGTCCACTCTGGAAATCGCCAGTGTGCTGCGGTGGTATTACTCATGCTGAATCAGGCTGACAGGATGGGACAGCAGCCAAACAACCGAGTCCTGAAATTCACAGGCAAATGTTTGACGAAGGGAAATGGATTTCTATGAGTCTGTTTAGATCATTCGTACTGCGCGGGGGGTGCATAATCACCTCTCCTATCTTTTACAATCTTTCTCAACTGTATGCATGTTAAAGGTCAGAAATGTTAATCATGCGGTGCAAGAAATCCAACTCGGGGGCAGACAATGACGACAGAGGGTCCAATGTGTGAAATCGCTGCTCTCTTGTTTGGTGGTGCAATGAGGAGGGAAAATACTTTCCTGCATTACAGATTGCGATCGGTTAAATTGTTAAGCTTATTTTCAGGAGCCAAAAAAATGTGAGCACAGGCATGCAACTGTGCCGTTGGATATCTGCCTGGTATTATCATTCACTATAGTAACCAACACAAAACAGCACGTACTGTATCCGAAGCAGAAGAGTGAAGTCTGTCGAACAGAGCCTAATAGAAGCTTTAATGAGTTTATGGTTTTTGCAGATTGTTTTTTTTTGTTAGTTAACAGGATAATGTAAATGTAAATATAGTCAACCAATGTGAATGGGCAATTTAAATGTATGAAGCTGGATCAAAGATATAGACTGCTAAATTCAGCAGCTAACGCCATGTAGGCTGATAATCACGTGTCATGTCAATCGATCTGCATCGTGATTTATTATCAGCCTGTCAGCCAGCGTCCTGTGGGACCTATCAGCGCTCGTCGATGGACTCTTCAATGGACCCTCCCCTTGTCTGACACATTCAAGACAGTCTCTGCTTTCCCGTGTCTGAGTTGTCCTGCGCCGCAGTTATCAAACCGCAGTGTTTTACAGTTTCTTTCTGGGATAGTACCCATTGATTTGACACAGGAATAACCCGATCGATGCGTGTAGTTGCTTTGCACTGTGTTTGACCTTTAAACGGATAAACACTTGCTTCCCACTCCTCCGGCAGCTTTTTGGCTTCAGCTGAAATTACATAAGCTGTATACTATGAGTAAACCTTTTGTTTGAGCGGAACACATCTTAGTTTGCTTTGGACATCCCTGAACATTTTCCTCGTACTGTTCTCCAGACGCTAAAGCAATATCATCCCACCAACCACACAACAACTGATTACAAATCAACATTGCTGCACACACAGGCTCCCCGAGATGCGTGATGTGTTGTTTCCTGTTTCAGTAGCTCAGCTGAAGTAAAAGCTCAAAGGTTTCACACATGCACATCCTCTGGTTTCCTGCCTCGTTAATGCATGTAGCCCTACAGTCAGGCAGTAACACACAGCAGCCAGCAACGTCAGGAACTTAATGCAGGGAGGTGAGGAGAAGTTTACATGATCACTGCATTCACCTTGTAGGGCCGAGGCTGAGAACCCACCACACTCTGTCATTGCTATGCAGCTAGTGGCTCAAAGCAGCTGCCGCAGCAGGGTGGTGTAGCTGGAGACCCACATCTCTCAGTCACCATGAAAAAATAATGATTCTTCTCTGAGTTTCATTTTATCCTTTTGACTCCGCCTGTCGTATCTCATTAGACACATCGGGTTGGGATGTTTTGGTCAGTAACCTAATTTCCACGGCTGCTGTGCTGTCAGCGTCACACATTCAAGTAAAATATGACACTTCTGTGTTTAAAAATACTTTGGGGAACAACTCCTGACATTCCGAAAGCCCTAAATACGCTACTTTTGAGCACTTCCTCTTATACATCTCTCAGAGGAGTCTGAAAGCTCCACCCCCTCTGTCCTGTCATTTAAACTTACTGTATTTGAGCCATTTCATCACCATGCTGCAAAAACGTTCAATTTGTCTGTTGAGATATAAAAATGTTTTCTCCTATAAAGAGAAAACCTTGCTACTTGAAATAAGTAGCTGCGCAAAAAAACAAGAAGTTCAAAAATTAAATTCTAAGCACATTAATTCAAACCTACTTTTGAGTGGTATTTTTCTTATTTTATAATATAATTATTCTCTTTATGACATTGCACTTTTTAACTTTTATCTCAAAATTTCATGAGTTATAATTGAGATGGTCTGACTTTTCTGAAAACTATTCATTACACTGGCAGCCAAATGTGCTTGTTCTGAATAAGAGCTCACCTCTCAACAGCTCGGCCTTAAATTACACAGTGTCTGACGGCTGTCTTGTGTTATTAATGGCTGCAGCTTGGATGCAGCTGAGTGACAATGAAGATGTTTTTCTGAAATAACGAGACAGTCTGACTCTAAAGCCCCAAAACACGCTTTCATTTAGCACAGAGGGCGTTGAAGCAAACATGTCCCTTGTGAAGCTCGATCCAGTTATATTTTAGAGTGTCTTTTTGAAATACAGAGGAGAGCTGCTCATAGGATTTTGAACTATCTTTTTAATTTATGAAAAACAGCAGATTTTTTTTCCCCTGTGTGCTGCCGTAGACCCTTTTTACAATAAACCAAATACAACCAGAAGATTGCCTCACTTGGGCAGATATTATTGCTGCTTGGATTCTCAGTTTGGAGACTCACACTCTATGGAACACACCTGTGTCTACGTTCTAAATGTGCAGGAAAAAGTGAGCAACCCGCTTCCTGAGTAAAGTTAGGCAATGTTGCCGATACCACTTACAGCACAGTGCTGCAACATTATCACTGATTGAGAAAAAATAATGAGAACATTTGAATTACCTCATAAGTTATGGATATTAATTACAATGATGCTTCCTGATCCTAAACCAATTAGTCCACTTTAACTCATTTATCATCGCCCAGATCTACAGTGTGTTAGCCTACCGTGGAATGTTCGATTATGACCACCATCTCACCAAAACTCATTCTGGTTAAATTTGGAGTCTGTGTGTGTCTCTCTCTTGAGGAAATCACCACATCTCCACTGGCAGATTTGTGAACTGGCTTTTTTCTGACTTACTCCCTGCCAGAACTTCAACTTCCCTGTTTTATTTCAGCATCAGCCATTATCTCAAATTGTTTCTATGCTTTTGATATAAGTCAGTATTTTTGCTTGCCCTAACCCTGCTCTGCGTTACCTGCACACCTCGTTCTGTGGGTCTCCCTTCGCCACACTATCCCCCAGACAAATACTTGTTTTTGCCTGCAACGGTGGAGTCCCTTTGAACACATATATCCGCTTTTAGCTTTGGTATTTGGCCACTTTTTCCATTTTCACTGTCACCTTTGTTTTTTTTTTATTATTATCTCATGTTCTTTTTCCGTGCACTGCAAATAGTCTCATTCTACGAATCCTCACATTTGCTGATAATTACACCACTGAAAGTCATTCACACTCGCACCCACGTAGCCTGGCATCACCAAACCGATTCACATTTGCAAATCTGCAAGAGCAAATAAACAGTGCTGCCTTTTCCGGGTTCCAGGCAATCGCCCACATTCAGCCTTGCCCAAACACAACACCGATTGCAAACTTTTCATTTATGCCAATTATTTTAGCTGCTTACTGTGCATTTGCAAGTTTGTTGTGAGGATTAACTTGTGACATTCGGTCAGTCTTTAGTTTATTAACACTGAATTTAAAGAGGAGTGTAGTTTTTGCAGCTGGAGCTTTTGGAGTTGTCAACGGCTGCTCAGTTGCGGCGCTGTCATACATTCTGAGGATACCCAGGAGAGTTGATCCACTTCATGGTGAAATTTGTCGCAGTGGCAGCTTCTATCACTTCAGTCTCCTCCTGCCACTGTCACCTTAAATAAGTTCAGACAATTTGGAAAAAAATAGCAAAGTTCACTTGTTTTTGCTGCCCATAGACTGACACTCATGTAAAGATGATAAGATGACGTCCTGACTCACACCTCCTCTTGGTGTGTTGTGCTCCTTAGTTCTTTGTTGTGGTGGCAGATCCAGCAGCCAGCATGTAAACTCAGTGTCAATAACAAGCAGCAAATGAGAGGAAGGGGCAGAGTAAACCAACAAGGGCCATCACTTGTTAGAGACTGGATGTTCATGTGTATCACATAATCTCTGTTACAAACTGTTCACTAATACAATTCACCCACCAGCTCCAGGCATGCTGATGTGGAGAGGAATAAGGCAAGACTCAACTGCTGTTTGACAAAAATCTGTTTCAGTTGGAGAGAGGCGCGTGCAACAGCACACTGAGGCTTTATCAACCTCAGGGTCAGATTCACTTCCCAGGAGGTTTATGAAAGCGGAGCAGACATATTGAAATTCCTGTGAAATCTGATTAGGTTAGCATGGTGCTCCCGGCATCCAAAGAGATAAACAATCCATCTAGAATAATGATTGTACATTAAGGTGATAAACAGAAAACATATCAGATATCTCAGGGTATAACAGACAGAATTAACTCTTTTTTAACCAGGCTGCAGAAAGTTAGACGTCATTATTTGGAAAACTATCAATTGTGAGCTATTACACCATCCATGCTGAGTGGGTTGTGCACCGCATGACTCTGAACTCATATTCAGCCTTGAGCTCAGTCATGAGACAATATTCCCATTCAAGTGAATGAGAGAATGATCTGAAGGGTATTAGACCCAGTGTTCTCTGTCCTTTCTCTGAAACTTAATGAACCCAACACAGATTAAAATAAGTGTTATCACATCATTAGAAAAACAGTTTCCACAAAAGACCTGTCATATATTTCTTTTTTCATTAGTCTGCCAATACAATCTGGTGGCACAGAGGAACCCGTTGCATATAAGTGAGAATAGAAAAATATAAGAGCTGTCACTGTTTACTGAAAACTGAAATGCCACAAGCGTAAAAAAAAAAAAACATTTCTTATTTGAGTGAAAGGCCCATAAACGCCTTAAGCCGTGGCCTCATTACCAGCAGGAGGTGAGCTCTATTTAGGGATGGACCTGTTATGTATGCACATCCCAAACAGCCACAGACAAGCCCCCCCCCCAAAAAAAAAAAATCCTCATTAAACAAAGACAACTGTGCAGCAGGGACACGCTGCAGCATCGGAGCCAAGCTCTTGTCTGCATATGAATATTTGGCAAGATAAACCCATTCGCATTTTAAGTGGTTGAAATGGAAATATTTGCTTTTTCGAACATGCTGGACACATCAGGTATGCATTGAATATAAAGAGTGCCATGGTAGGGCTCTGAATAGGATGTGGCTGTACAAAAAAAAACAATGCAAATGGAGACAGCAGCAGTTTACATCCTCCTCTGAAATGTAAATGCAAACCTTTGAACCTTTGTTTTTCATGTTTTTCCTCTCACGACTGCACGGCCGCCGCACATGGCCCAGATGTTTCAGCTCTGCGTGGAAACTGCAGCGTACAGCACATGAAATAAACACAGCACACAGCAGGGAGCAGAAGTAATGACGGGCCGATGCAGTGAGGCGTCTCCACGAAGTGAGAACCTGCCTGATGCGAGGAGCGTGACCTGTTATGAAAATTACACTTGTTGAAAAATTACAAACCACCAATGAGGTCACAGGAAATGGGTTTACAATATTTACAGCGCATTGCAACAGCTGCAGGGCAACTCAGATTCTATCTTTCTATCTATGATTTGACACCTAACCCATTGACATTTGAACCTGAATTTAATTTACTGTCAGTGTAAACTAATAGAAGGTAAAAATGAATAACTGGAACATTTTGGATTTCTTTGTAGACAGTTTATCTGATTAAATTTGTCACATCACTCATAAACCCCTCTACATGGAAATGATTTGGGCCATGGTTAATAAAAAGGTCCAAATAAATCCTTTCTTCATCCCTTTTCTTGAGATCGAGGAGAGGTGTGCACGCACAAGACTTGAGAAAAGACATGGTGGAAGCTTCTTTCTTTACATGAAGGACAGACCAGTGGAGATACCCGAAGGAAACTATTGCTACTTTCCTCAGCAGTCAGAAAATTAGGCTCTCACCAGCCCTTATCATAGCTGCCGCTCAAATACTTCCAGGTCCTTGGCCTCAGATAGGAACCTTGCTAAGCAAAGAGGCCTATTTAACCCCAGCCAGGTCTATTACACACCTCACTGCCAGGCATTGCTCAGATTCCTCCTGCTCTGCTCCCGTTGGAGCGCCTCCTGCTGGCCTGGCACAGCATTGATAAGAGTGTCAAACCTGTAAAGTCAGCTCAGGTGCCACATGCAGAGTGGAGTCAGATCCACCAACCAACAGCTTGTGTCACCATCTGGTTAAAAATTATACCTTAGAATGTATAACCATCTCTCAGACACTCATTTATGTGAAACAGGAGTTTTACATGACTGCACATAATGACAACTGGACTAAGATCGTTCACCTCCCAGCCTAAAGGCTTCCTCGTTTTAAAGGAGAACGGAGCTGCAGAAACTCATGTCATCAACCTTGATTTGTGTTTTTTGTTTGTTTTTTTTTTGTCGGTAAAACAGATTCAGATGTTGGAAGATGATAAAACTGAACAGCTGGTGTTTGGACCTGAAGCACCACAGGATTGAGTAACGTAACTCCAGTTTCACTGAGAGGCCAGGAGCACAGGGTTGCTCGGCTATATAGGCCAAATCAGAAATATTTTTAGGATTACATTTAGATGTGGTTATTTTTATCCAGGGCCATATAGATGACCACAGCTCGGGTTTGTTGTTTACTACCCTTTGTGGCTGGAAGCTGTATTGTTTGTGCCCCTGTCTGTGTGCAGAGTGGATCAATGAAAGCTCAAGGTCAATAACAATATGGTCTGGAAAACAACATTCTAAAAGATTCCTCAGATGAAAATGTGATGCAGGCGTAGCACCACAGTGAGGGAGAGAGGTCAGCGCTGCGGTGCAACTCTTCTCCGTGGACGCGGTACTTGATATATAACATAAACACACACATAGGCAGGCACAGTCAAATGAAAAACAGATGGGATCCTTTTTCCCATCACGGGGAAAAACGAGAGCAGAACAACAGAGACAGAGAGGAGTAAAAAGAAACTGTAAATGGTCACAGGGGAGTGAAGTTTCTTCCCGGGCGGCGAGCCAGTTTTTCCTCTGCTGTTCAGACACAGTTATTAAAGAGTGTGAAGCAGAGATGCTCGGACGCCCCAGTAGATTTTCTGCCCCACTGCACAATTCACTTCGACTCAAGAAATGTCAGACAGGATCAGCTGCAGGTTTAACTCTTTGGCTGCACAGCACAGATACATGTCTCCACGCAGCAGGAGCTAGACAGTGACCCATCTCCCCCCGTCGGAGGCCATCCAGGCTCACTGGTTCCCCTCTACCATGCAAACCCAGTAATTTGCTGACCCCTGGGCTGCACTGTTTATGACTATTGATCAAACAGAGCTCTCAGTGCTAATTTAGTGCCAGAGATACATTCTGTCATGAGGGGAAGCAGGAAGGGAGTATTGATTAACGCGCAGCTCTGCCCAGGGCGTTGCTGCAGCACTCTACAACAGGGGCCTAATTAACTTCCAAACCTCTTAAAGCACTGCGTTCATCCATGCTCTCCTTCAAGACCAGTGACACCAGAAGATGTGGTTCAATTCCCAGTGGGGTCATCCATTCTGAAAATATATGGACTGGTGTGCAGCTTCAATGAAATAATTAACATCTAATACAGCATTTTAAAAAATGGTTCGCTTGTTTACAATCATAGCAACAAATCACATGGTGTTGTACTGCAGTAGTGCGTGCTGTTATTAGTACTGCAATGTTTGTCAGTATCCTGACAATGTTATTTTTGAATTATTAGAGCTATAATTAAAGCGCTGCACTATCATGATTTATTTCAAATGTATTGTTTATAAAGCAGTTTTGAAAACTGAAGCGGTTCAGGGCTGCACTCACTTGATCTCCTCTGTTACACTGCCCCCCAGTGACTCTCTGAGGCGCCACAGAACAAAAGCCCAGGCGTTTATTCAAACGTTTATCCCACACCACAACAGAGTTACAATATGAAGATAGGGAACAATGAGAATGTCAACATTACATTTGGTGAAGAGGGATTTTGTTTAACAAACGAACATAAATAACAAGAGTAGACATTTGATTGTTGAAAATGGAGAAGGTGGAACCAAGAGGTGACTTGTTACAGCATGTTGTACAAACGCTTCCACATCATCCCTACACTTTAAAAAAGTACTACTACACGTAATGGCAAATTAACATAAGGCATATTATAACAACATATGCAGTATTTTTGGTTTTCTAATTAAATAAAAATTATTGAAAAGGAATAACGACAGTTGGGGCAGGTTACATAACTTTTCAGCAAACCGATGAGTCTCTTTAAATCTTAATGGCCTAAAATGGTTAAACATTTTTCAGACCAAAGTTTTTTTGTGCAAAAACAATAAATGCATGGATATTTACTGAATAATCATCTTGAATTGTTTTCAATTAGTGTTTAGGTTCAATGCTTTGGAATAAAAGACACTCCTACATAATGTTTTATTTGATCAGACAGAAAGGCTGAACACTCACGTCTCAACCCAACGCACACTGATATTCTCCTGTAGGGTTTCCTGAGAGGCTGCATGTGATTGTCCGTGTCAGTTGTTCTGGACTTTCTCCAGAGGGTCTCCAGTCTACAAGGACAAACTCTGGAGATTTCACAGCAAACAGGTTGGAGAGTGGATGATGGCAATACAAAATGGACAAAACAAAAGAACACAAATCTTAGAAAGCCATCAAAGGTTTTCAAGGTGGGGTGGTTCTTCTTACCCCAAAGCACAAAGTTAAAGTTAGAGTTTGGATCAGTTACATTAAAACTAGACTGAAGCTTTAACATCTTTCTCTGTTGGAAAGTGTGAGTTAAACAGTGATAAACTGTTTCACATTAGCAGAGGGTGTTGCCCCAATGAAGATTTTCTATCCTTAAGCTCAGTTACACATCATGGCAAAACATTGAAGGCACCGCCAATCATCACTGAGTCACTTACTCCAAGATTAAGTTGAATAAAAATTCTGTAAACCTGTAAACATTACTTAAAAATTATAGAAAATCATTCCTCAACCTGAGGAGGGTAGACAAATCCAAAACATTTGCCTGTGAGCATCATAAAAATCCATCAAAATCCAACTCAGATGAAAACATTTGTGAACAGAAATGCATCCATGTTTGCAGCTCCCTTCTATCCAGGCTTTGAAACAAGTGGTGTCAAGTGGTGTTTGTCGGTTCAATGCTCGCAGAGTCCTGACATTTTAATATTTACACACACCTGCTGTGTAGAAAGTGAACATGTCAACTCCTTCCTAAGCAAATTAAATTTACCCTGTAAATGCCACACACTACAAGGTGTCAACTGCAAAGAATATGTGGTAAAAGTAAGTATTTAATATACTGACCTAAGATACAGTGAAGCCCCATCCTTTAGTATAGTAATATAGCATAATAATTTTATGACCAGAACGCAAGGACAAAGTCTAAAATTGAGATCCAACGTATCCCCAAACAAAAGTTTTCATGAAAAGATGAACTCTACCACAGACAGTGGTTTTGTACAGTGCAGTTGCACAGAGGTGTTGGCCTCCTCTCTGCTCATACCCCTGAGGTGAACAAGGTTTCACACTCCTGCTTGTCAAGAGTTGTTTTTTCTGGCAAAGGATCTTCAGCAGCCAGGTCTACTGTCGGAGCCACGGCTGTTTTCAGTCTCTGGGGGTTAGAAAAGGTTTTATGTAAAAAAAAAAAAAAGAAGCAACCTTTTCAAGAACATCAAGTCAGAACAGACCCATCAAGATAAACTGCCAGCATCAGATCAAAAGTACATATGTTCATCTGGTATGTTTTATACTAGTTCTTTGTGCATGTAAAAGGTCGGCAAAAACCCTCTCCTCAGAAAACACTGTTCCTGAATCTCCTGAAATGTCAATAACCAAAGTCCAGATTATGAACCTTCATACAAATATAATAGTCTCTTTTAAAAGATAATGTTAGCAGCCTGTGTGATATGCCTCGTGCTCACCTGAAGAATTGAGCCTTCGTTGCTGCAGATCTCTTGGATGGCACAGAGTGGGATCCACCCGAAGGAGATCAGTGAAATGCACCAGCCCAGATATTCAGCCCACGGTGGATAATTGTACTCCCCATAGCGAACAGGAGTGTACTGGACAATGCTGGAGATCAGAATGCACTAGAGGAAAATGGAAAAATATTCAAGTCCTGTACGCAATGTCCATCATTAATGTGATTTATCTGGTCATTCTTGGGCAATAGTAGGAGTGATAGGCTTAGAATGGACTAAAACCTCACCATCACCAACGAAGGGCAGAGCAGCAGCCAACAGACGCGGAAGTAGATGTTTGGAGTTCTTCTCAGCATCCTTTTGACCATTATGGAGACACGTCGGATGCCTGATGAAAAATGACATGTGATGATTTTATATTGGTAATGAACCCAGTTCTGGTTTCGCCAACCAGCCTCAGGAAGTACTGGGGGGATTACAAGTCAAAGCGAGCCCATACCAAGAATAGCAAGAACAGTAAACTACTGTAAAAACCTTTTTCTATGGACCATGGTTTGACCTCAAAAACTTTCTGAGGATCTTACCGAAAATCCAGCAAACAGCTATGACTTCAGAGAGAGCCAAGAATATGAGGGAAAACATAGCGGTGTAGTTGTCCATCAGCTGGAATATGTAAATACCTCCCTGTACAAGAAAGGTGGAGGGGAAGACCAAAAAAAAAGGTCAAGACTTAAATGACAAACAACAGTCACAAGGGATCTAAATTGTTGTTTGTCACATTTATGCTGCTGTGAAGGGAAGTAGATTATTTCTGTACCTTAGTAATGTGAGGGATTCCCAAGATAAAGCCAATGACACACACACCCAGGGTTATCAGCTCTTCTCTTTTCAGATAAGACATAACCCTCAGTCCAAACTGGTCTTTCAGAAATGCCACACTGACCTCAACGGTGGCAAACTGCAGCGAAAACAAAACATTTCCAAACTTTATTAAAGTTATTCTGTTGCATGTGTCAGAGTGGTTTTGTTTTTACTTCTCACTTTTAGCCATTTGGGTTTGGGACTACAGTTATTAGCAAAGGTCTGATTGAAACACATGCTTTGAAACCATCAGAACCCAGACCTGTTTCTCCTTAAAGGTTTATTATCCTGGATATTAAACTGACCAAATGTGTCACATGGCTCATGTTTCTTTCTTTCTTTTTTCATTCTAATTCCTATTGTCAGAGATCTTTAATATTTGATTATTATATAGCTGTATTTAATTTAATATTTAAATGTAAATTATGATTAATTTAATATAATTAGTGTTGTCAAGCATAAAACAATCTGTCAAAAGGTTCACTTCATTAAAAAAAATGAGGAATGCCTTCACTTGAGAAAGAAAATCTCCTTGAAATCAGTTTTAATGACACAAGCATGGGAACATTTCCTAGAGGTAGGCATATTTACCTGGCTGTCGAGGCCCAGACACAGCAGCATGAAGAAGAACAGAGGGGCCCACAGCTGGGAGATGGGCATAGTTGAGAGGACTTCAGGGTACACGACAAACACCAGACCAGGACCTAAAAACACGAGACAAGCCACCGACTCTTAGTTCTATCGAACAGGGAACACAGTCTGTCTTGTTATCCACAGAAGCTTGTAAAGTGAACTGAATTAACTAACTGAAATATGCATCTCAGGGACTATATATTGTGGCACAGTGGGTAGGGATGGTCATGAGGGATGGTTCAAATTTTGGTTGGGAGTGGTGGTTTGCATCTCCTACCCTTTTCTTGGTTTTGTGCTGCTTACATAAAGACATGGTGGGTTAATTGCAGCATGTCAGCTAGGATGGTTGATTGTATGCTGGTCCTGTGATACACTGGTGACCTGGTCAAGGTGAACCCTGCCTCCTGCCCAGTGACAGCTGGGATACAGATGATGGATGGATGTGTATCTCTGTTCCCCAAGGCTGCATAGCAAGGTTCCATTTATGTTCCTGTTTGCATTGGGCTATATGTTTGAGCCCATACTGTGATGTTGATCTTTGATGGATCTGATTGGTTTTTTTTTTGTGGTACACAAAGTAGTCCAGCTTTTTCAACCTTGAACCCACCGACATGTGCCATCATTCGGTGCTTGGATGAATTGCAATTATTAAGGCAGACCAACATCTGGGTTTATTTACAAGATGCCAGAAAGAAAAAAATCTTACCCTGGAGGCTAAAAACAAACCCTTGCATTTTATACAAGAGGTTGATATCATATTCAAACAATATGTTCATCTTTATTTCTGTAACATCTTGGAATGGACAGCATATATTGCACATCTACCCCATGCTGTGGTGCTGTGGTTTAAAAACAAAAAAACAAAGCTATGTAATTTTAAACATCATTCCAGGCTTGATGCTTACCACCCGTGGCTATGTTGTCCACTGGGAGGTTGTGTATATGAGCCATGTATCCAATGGCTGAGAAGATCACAAACCCAGCCAGGATGCTCGTGAATGAGTTGGTAACTGACACGATCACAGCATCCCTGGGAAAGAGGGACAACGACATAAACCACAACAATCCTGTTCACAGGAAACCAGAAAAACAACATTTCAAGATACCAGGCAGCTGATGGATCATCCCGATGGACGTGAACCCATCACCTCGAATACCAAAGTTGTCACAATTTTTGAAAGGATCGTAAAAACAGTCTCTGGCAGGTACTAGTTCCAGCCAGGGGTCAGTTCAGTTCAGTTCTCTGCAGGATAACCATCCTAGATAAAATCAAAATGTTCAGTCCTTACCGGAGAATGTTGTTGTTGAACTTGTTGTAGCTAGCCATGGAAATCATGGACCCAAAAGCTATTCCCAATGAGTTGAACACCTGGGCAGCTGCATTAACCCAAACCTATGATGCAGACACAGGAGAATTCAATTGAAATGTAGTTACCCCCAGCAGGGAGGTTGGATTTTCACTCCTTTTCATTTGTAGTCTTGTGTCAGAAATATTACTCAAAGAGTACCTGACAGATTACTGCAAAATTTGGTGGAGGGATGCAGTAGAAGTCAAGAAAGAACCCATAAAATATTTGGATGTAGAACTAGATCAACAAATCATGTTCATTGGCCGATTTTGAACATTTTATTGATTGTTGAATTAAAGAGGACTGTTGGGCCTTGGATTTGGAATTTATATTTAAGTCCCCTAGTCTTCTTTGAGCAGTGTGACAGATATATTACTATATTTGTTTTTAGTATGTGCCCTTCTTACTGGTTTGCAAGTATAGTATAAACATTCTTACAGACCCACCTAAGATCACAAATGTGTGCTCTGGTGTGTCCAGTGTTCGTTCACATTCAGGCTCGTACCTTCACTTCAAAGAGTCTGCTCCAGACAGGGGTGAGAAAGTAGAGGACACCATTTTTGGCCCCAGGAAGCTGCAGGTTATTGATGAGCAGGGCGAACAGAATGAAGTACGGAAATATAGCTGTGAAATACACAACCTGTGTGACACAAAACAAACGATGAGAGGCTGAAACACTTGAATGTGTGGGTTGGTCTTGGAAGATGAGGTCACAATAGATTCCAACAGCTGAGGTGGACTCTAACGCACAAACTCAATAAACACCATCATGTATAATCATTTGCTGAAAAGCAGCATTATTGTCACCTTGCCAGTGGATTTGACTCCTTTGAATATGCACAAGTACACAATGACCCAGGCTAACAAAAGATAGCCAAAGAGCTCCCAGCGAATGCCTCCAACTTCTTCAATGCCATCGGTTTTCTGCAGAAGCTTGTAACTGGAAAGGTAAACACAGAAGAATGTAGAAATAAAGATGAAGTGATGCAGTCCATATAGCTATGAGCAATACAGTGATAATATTGTTCATATCAAAAAACAAAGCTAACGTGGTTGGGACTGTGCGGGAGACCTTTAAGAAGCACATGATCCTGCAACATTTTTTATTTGATTCACATAAAGCGAAAGCTGGGCCTTTTATTTTTTTAAAACAGCTATAGTGCTATAAATACTGTTTCTCACTCAAAGAACTGTTGACTGGCAGACTGGAGGTTGGTGGCGTTCCCATGGAAACCACTGGAACAGTTTTCTTTGACATTCCAAGTGTTGTTGCAGGACTGCCAGGGAAGCGTCGGTTCGAACGAGTTGAAGAAATAGTAAAGAGCCCAGCTCATGACCACATTGTAGTACGTGGAGTACACAAAGGAGAGAACAACTGTGGCCAGGCCAACACCTGTCGAGTGATACACAGCAGGGGGCGGGGGAGACACAAAGTGAGAGTCGACTCTGGACAGGTCAAGCCAGGAAACTTTAAAGAGGAAACTACGCATTTGACCTCTATAAAATATTGCAAAACTGCTCAGATGAGTTGTCAGTGACTTGGGCCCATGATTAAAAGGATGGGTATAATCTGGTCTCCACATAAAGATGGGTGGCAGAGAAGAGCCAGTGTCTACAAACTGAGCCAACGATTAAAGGGATTCCAGCAGCCATGGATTACAAATTCCATGGTGACATTTGGCTGGTGAGTAAAACAGGTTCTTGGCTTTAGTGAGCAAAGATTAGATCAAAGTTCAGTCGGTTTCAATTATTCAGTCTTTTAGCACCTCCTGAGCTGTGTGTCAGGTTTCAGGTTGTGGTGTGGGTGTCTTCATGCCGTGTGTGTATTCAATAGGCATCAGCATCGAGAGCAGGTGCAGCTGCATAAGGAACAGGACTGCTATATTAGAGGTACACGGGAGAATATATTTCACACCGTGTGCTTATCCTATATAATATAGACTACTATATAATAATAATTTCTAGAAAAGAACTACTAACAGCCCCCTTCTCTCATAGTTATCATGTAGCTGGAACTTCACAGCCAGTAAAACTCATGTCATTTTCCAACAGCTAATCCGTCACCGGGTCGCGAGGGTAGCACGACCGCAACCAAATCACATTGCACCAGTAACCTGAGACCTCCTGCGGGTGGTGAGCCTACTGGAGGTGGTTCCTCGTCGGGGAATCAAACCCCGGCCTTCCGCTTGAAGGCGGAGGTACTTATCCACCGTACTAACAAGGGACAGTAAACTCATTTGCAACTGATTAACACAAAAGGAAGAAACAGGGAAATGGCAAACCTGGTCTTCAACCAAATATAAACCAACCACGTGGTCCTGCAGTTGCAAAGTATCACTAAATCAAACCAATTGCAAAAGAGCTAGTTGAAGACATTATGGAACATCACAAACCATTGCTGCTGATGTTGAAGTCAGACCTTCATTTGAACTCTTGATTTCATTTGATTTGAATAAATTAGAGCGACCAGAAGCTCAAGCAGGTCCTGCAATCCCTTACTTTGTGGGCATAATGTCCTAGCTCTACAGAAAGAGGAATCACAAGCAGTTACTGCACTGACCAACATGCCTTTGTTTCCACAGCATCTAAATCACACAGTACATCACAGTGAACTGCACTTGGGTTGCACAGGGAAATTATTCAAGAAGAACATACAGAAAACAACTACCTGCTTTTGGCCCTTTTGGCACAGTGCAATAACCAGGAAGAAATGAGTGATAAATCAAGTGAAGGACCCAAACGTTTTGACCGGGTAGATTATCTCTGTCTTTAAGGAGATAAGAAAACTATGGAGAGAAATCTTGAATTAGAACATGAGCAAAAGCATTTCAAAATCATACCCACAAGCACTGATGGCTGATGGCTGGGCTCTTGTTTGAATTTGATTTTATGATTTTTAATGCATGCCCACATTCACCAACAGATCCATTAATTAGCATTTAGTTGAACAGCATTGGATTATTGGATTTTGCTTAAATATAGCTTGAATTATTTGATTACTCTTGATCACTATTTTGTGAATTTAAAATGCTTCTAATGTGATTTTAGAAACAGGACCAGCTATGTGCGGCCCAGATGGGCTATAATGATCTGAATTATGGGTATATGGTGTTATATTCAGTAATATGTAAGTATATACGAAAATTCCTTGACATCCATTAAAGAAAGAGGCAGTGGTTTCACAGGAAATTTCACTGTGCCATGTCAGCGACCTCATGAGCATGAAAAAGATAAGTCATTAACAGTGTCAGAGACATTAAAGAAAGCCTTGAGAGGTTTGTTGATCAAGCGGGACAATTCCAGGACTAAATCCTCATGACCAAGGCTGGGAAGTGATTATTAATGCTCGGGCTGCCTGGATGACAATGAATTAACTGGAAAGACATGTGCATTAACAGATGTCTGTCCATAATGGCAAAATGTAATTTTTGTGGAACAGGACACAGGAACTTTGAGGCTTTGTGTGCCAGCACATGTCACGTTACCTAACAATAACTGTCTGAATAAATCCCGCTCACAAAAGATCCTTTTGCCTGGAGACGGACTCACCTTTGAACAATGGGCAAATTTTTATGAAAGCGTGCACTGGTCCCAAACAAGTGTACTGTCCAATAGTAAACTCTATGAAGAGCAGAGGGACACCACACAGGAGCACCATGGTGCAGTATGGGATCATGAAGGCCCCTGAAGCAGAAGAACAGAAGAAACCAGCTGATGGGTAGCTGTCTGTTGCCTGGTTGTCATAGCTGCTGTGTGTTAAAGTTGAACATCTTCACTCTGTGCTCAGAGTCAGAAGCCATTTTGTGCCAACTCAGTGGCACGTCGATGCTGTACTTGCCTAGTGCGACATTGGGCGTCAGTTTGAAAATGTGTGCAACGAAGGTGCTGAAGAGGCCTTGTGAAGCATTTGGTATAGACAAAACATGATAAAATGTCTAAGCGCTTACTTAGCACAAATAGCATCATGATGCTTCATGTCTCAGAAACAGTGCACAGTAGTTTATGGACGATATAACCCGAGGTAGTGAGATCTCGAGATTTCTTTGACGGGAGCAGGCTTCTCTCTGCACGACAGTCTTGTCACGACAGATCTCTGTAAGTGTACCTTTAATTAATTCTATAGAAAATAAACATTTTTGTGATCACCCCAACTTAATATATTGTTAATTGTCTCACCGTTCCTGAACACTGGGCGAGTTCGGTGCCCGCAGCTGAGGGCAGATCATATTCTGATAATAGTTCAGATATGAATCTTTGTCACAATTACAACACAGTTAATCATATGGGGCACACCGTCATGTAATAAAAATACATAAGAGAAAAAGAAGAAAAAGAAGACAATTCCTTTTTTTAAACATGAACACATATCAGCACCACCCTCATCTGACTACATGCAGAGCACAGCAGCAGCAGTGTGTGTGTGTGTGTGTGTGTGTGTGTGTGTGTGTCTCACCGCCGCCGCTGCTGTAGCACAGGTACGGAAACCTCCACACGTTGCCCAGTCCCACCGCGTAGCCCACCGAAGCCAAGATGAACTCCAGACGGCTGCTCCACGTGGGTCTCTGCGGCTTCTCATCCCGGCTCTTCTCACAAATCACTTTGGGATCCAGAGGTCTCAGAGCCGCACGGTCTATCTCAGCACCTGCTGCCTCCGACTGGTCGACTACCATCGTGGGTGAGGATCAGAGCAGAGTGCTGCGTTGAATTGCTTTTCTCAGACGGCGGTGAAAAATTCGTGAGAAATGGACCGATTCCACTATAGGAGCAGGGAAATAAGGTGATGGCAATCAGCTCTCTGGACGATGATCATCAAAGGAATAGGACAGCACCAGTGAAAGCCCATAAATCGCAATGCCACTGAACCCACCACGAGTTCACCCACTGACTTGTGCTCTGACCACACAGCCTATGGCTCTGACATAACAGACTATGTACTCAACCCACCCCCCAGGTTCGAGCGCTCACATATTCAGGGCTGTTTTGGATACGCCTTCACCAAAATTAAAGCCTACCGGTGGTTCGCTATATGTTAGCAGCAGTGGCTTACATGTCTGCATTTCAGCCAGCCTTTTAACTTTTAACCAAACTCGTTCAACTACAGGAAGGTTCCTTTCTTTTGTAACGAAAGTAGAGTTGCAAAACACACAAGTCAATAAATAATTTATTTACGTACACTCGAAAGGAACAATTAAAAAACCCTTCATTTTGACACAGTAACCAGGTCAGTGGATAACCAAATGAAGAGCTACAATTGCTCAACAGACTCTTAAATACAACGCAAGAAAAGAAACATTTTGTCTTGTCTTTTTGTCTCTTTGTTGTTCAGTTTGTGGCCGTGGTCATACAATTTAACCCAGTCAGTTTTTGACAATGACAGTTAAAGATTTGCGTATGTTGTGTTGTTGTGTTCCACTCGTGAGACTGGAGAAGTGTTATAGCTCTTATGCAAAGAATTAGAGAGTTCGGTGCTTATATTTTGAAGTGCAGTGTGGTTTCTATAGTTGCTGCTGTTGGTGATGCTCTGTGCGCACCTTTAGTGAGTCTCAGCAGAATTACAACCACAGGCAAAAATTAATCCTCGGCCCTGGGGGAAGTCCTTAATATTTCTCTGGATCCAATCACATTGCCAGCAAAAACGCTGGGCTTCCAATGAAGATGATTGTTGTGTGTTTCAGTGTGAGCCTAGGTCAGTTTTAAAACTGAAGGTGTCATATTTCTATGGGCCTGTGGCTTTCACTCATAACGCTGGGACATCCACCTCTGACCTCTGATTGGACAGCTTCTTTGACCAATCAGTGGAATCTTCCTGGTCATACGTCACTGTGGGGGTCAGACACTGTGGGTGTGTGTGTGTGTGTGTGTGTTAATGTTTGGTTCTGTAAGAGTAGAGTCACCCAGTTAATAACAATTAATAACAACAGCATCTGAAAAAACAGTTATACATATAATTAATCAACAGAGGACAGAACCCAGTAGTGATAAAGGACAGTCAAGTGAATAAAGTGTGTAGAAGAGGATCATGCAATAATCAGTGAATTCTATAGACATGTTTTCTCACGAAGCTTTTTAATAAACACATTCATATCCAGATGTGTGTCGCCTCGACAGTAGATGGCGCTGCTGTTATTCTCTGTCTCTTTTGGCGCAGACGCCGCTCCTCTCCTGTTTCCAGGTGCTGCTGTGATCCCTCCCGCTCTCCGTACAGGAATGTGCGGAGAGCATTACGTCAGTTCAGGCTTCCACAGGACAGAGAGCACCTCCGTCCACTGCTCCTCCGCTGCGGAGCTGTTTTAAACCCTGCCTGTGTTTTCTCTGGCCTCCTGGCGGGATTGTGCGAGTCTCGGTCAGGGAGCCCGGAGAGGAATGAAGCCGTGTCGCAGCTCTCCTGCCTCCGCACGAGAAACTAGAGACAAACATCTGAAAATCGACGATACTCTCAGAAAATAGATGGAGGGACCAGAAGGTGAGAGACTCGGCGGAGGGGGGGGGGCATTAGGTTAATGTCGTGTTGTTGCTTTTACGCCGTGGCTTTAGGCTACATCATACCTGCCGATGTTTCCTCGCTTTTCCAGGGTTTTACCACTGGCTCGTGCTTTAACACTCATTTCACCCCGTGCTCCTTCTCCGGGTTCAAACAAAGACCGAATGTTGTTGTTGTCGTTCTCCTCTCCGCAGGTACAGATACTTGCTTGTGTGTGGGCTGTGGAGGAAAAATCCAGGACTCGTTTCACATGAAAGTCCTCCAGGACATCTGGCACAACGCCTGCTTTCAGTAAGTGTCCGCTCCGAGACACGCCTGCCTGCCCGCACACCACACCGCCTCTCCGGTCCTTCCATAGAATGATGAGGGCCAACGCTTTGCATTGACAGGGCCACATTGTGTGACGAGCAGTCGTGTGTATTTACAAATGCCCTGGTGGATGATCCCAGAAGCTTCTGCCATGTAGCATGAACATGGAGCAGTGTTTTCTTTCTTTCAAACAATTCATTGTTTTAGAGGCTCAATGCACAGTATGCACCAGGTAGGATGTCAGTCCCGTCGCATCTGTACAGGTACTCTGGCTTCGTGTCCAGTTCCCAGAGAAAGATAGTCAGTGAAGTGGTGCTGACCCTCAGGACTTTGACCTTCAGCTGGGAGGCTTAATGATTGCCTCATTGGAGCTGAGGCGAGCTCTCTGCTTTGTCTCAGTTATCCATACTGAGTCAACATGATATAAACTTCACCTTTCTCTTTGGTCAGCACTACTGTAAGATGGCTCAGCTGAGCTCAAAGTGTTGCAGATCATAGCTGACACGCGATGGTTGACGTGACTGCAGGACCACATTTGGATAAAAACTAGAATAACACTGAGGAGAGTATATAGCACTACCAAAGGCCCAGCAGTCCTCTTACGAATCTACATGAAAATTAACTTCACCTGGAAATTTCATGTGGTTTTTGCTCACGCTCACAAATACCTGTCCCCTAATTTTATACTTCCTTCCACTGAATGCCCTGGTAATTTGTTCAGTGCTGATATTGTACTCCTGCTAACCAACTGAATGGCTAAGTGACTAACAAACTGATGAATAACGTGGAACAAAAGAATGAAAGAGTGTGTCCAATAGTCACCAGGCCAATCACTAGACAATAATATTCTAAATTGGATGAGTAACAACAGAGTGTCTGAAACTGTACGCAGCTGACCGGAGCATATTGTCATTTCTCAGATCTCACACGCTTGTGAGTTTATTCAAATATACTTCTTCTTTTAATGACTGGAAATTGGCTCCAAAACTTTTCTGCAGAGTCCTCAAAGCCCAAAAAATAGAGACAATCTAACGCAGACTATGTTGCCTGTTTCTGACAACTGAAATAGATCTCTTTCTGGGTAGCAGCGTCCTTACATAACCTGGGATTTCACTCTTTTCCTGCGCTGACTCCTCTGAAAGGCATATGGCTCCTTGAATCATCTCAGAGGCAGTTTCTGCTCATATTGCAGTACTCCCTATTGACCCTCCCTGTTCCTCAGTGACACTCTTAAAATCATGCAGATATTAGTTGTTTTTCATGCCTCTGGATCCCATTGCTAAAACATGTGCCGCAGCTTGTCTCTCTGAGGTTCCAAACTTCTTTTTCTTATTATAATCTGTGACGCTCTAAACACAGCTTGCATTTTTTTGCAAGGCAATTATTTTGCTTAAACTGAATCCCAGAGGTCTTTAAAGAAGTACTACTTTTAAAATAGAATGTCCTTATTAGTGCAGTACCCTCATATCCTATTGTCCATTGTCCACATTCTGCCACGCAGGCCTCTGTGCACCTCCACCTTGTGTAGCATTCTTACAAGCTGAGGTCACTCTTGTTCCAGTAAACCTGGCAGTGTTGATGATTCCTATAGGTAGCAGCATGCTCGACTCAGCCATGTACTGCATTCCTAGACAGCGATTCAGAGGCATGAGCGCACTGTGTCAGACACTGAAAAACAAAGTTGGATCTTTCCCACGTTGGATTTCAATGGAGGTGTGCTGTTGATATCATAGTAGAACTGAGTCACAAAGAATGTTGTTTTCTATTTTACTGGACGGGGAGATATCTAGTTCCTCTCATTTACCTCCCATTTTTTTCTCTGCAGTATAAATTAATTAAATTCCAGATACATGGGAAATATGACAACGTGTATATCCACAGAATAAAAAAGGAAGTCCAATATTATGAACCTGTTAGAGCTGGTTGCAGTGTAAGTGGTGAATCATGCCTCCTAATCAATAGAATAGTTTTACATTTATTTCAGAGGTTCGTGTATGTGTTCCTATATGAACTGCATCAACTACACACTCTTCCTGGTGTACAAATACATAAATTATTATGTCTCTTCTTGTTAAGAAGTTGTTGTGAGGAACACTGGGAACAGAGCAGTCAAAAACCCTGAGATTAGCTCTCACCGAAAGAAAAATACTCACCCTGCCATTTTTCAAGGCCACTACAAACTATCTCTACTTCCTAGTCCGACAGAAGAATACACTCCAGCAGGAATGTGGATTTAAGGAAATGAGTAATGTTTACTTTGTAGTGTTTGTGCAGGCCTGACCATTGTGTTGTTCATTGAAGAACCACCTGAGTGTGGCGTGCCTGCCCCCCATTCACCAGTGCATGAAGAATGAAGTTAGGTGTTTGTATAAGTGACCCTGCATCACTTTATCGGGACATAATGAAAACTAATTATAGTTTATCAGCTGGTTTTGTCTCGGTAGAACAAGGCGGATGAGGTGGAATTTGTTGTTTTTCATGCAGCACCTGGGCTGATGCTGAAATGATGTACATCATGCATGAGATAAGATGCTGCACTTTTGACTTTTATTTTTCTTCCTACCAGATGATTCTAGTACTGATACTCCACTACCAATATGGCTATATGCTGTAGGTTAAACAGTGCTGGCTGTTCAAAGTCAATTGTTGATGAGAGTTGACAAAGTGAATATAAAACAACGTAATTCAATATTATTATCAGACTCCCTTAACATTTCCATATAGATTGTTTGCTTTATTTGTGAAACAGGAACTGTCATTGTTCAAGTAGTTAGTGAGGTGGTGGATATTGATTACCTTATCAACCAATAAGAAGCTGGCATAAATACATATCTTCAAATTGGCCAATGCATTAAATGAGTTCAGGGGTTGGTCTCTGCTCTATGTAGAAATTGTCAAAGCTTTTCAAATGAATAAAATGTCGAGGGTATAAAAGCTTCCGTGTACTTTTGAGTAATTCTGCAACCTGACCACATGACATCTCCACACAAACATTATATCAGATGTTTGGCCTTTAGTGCAGCTGTAGCCACAGCATCAGTCAGTTGCCATCACTATTCAGGTTCATTTCCTCTCATCATCTCACAGTGTGATGATTAATGCATGAGTCCTTGTTAAGCTGACCTCATGTCTGCTGTTTATGTTTTTGCTTTCACCTGTAATGACCACGCTGTCTTTTCACATATTTGTCATCAGTTTCTGCTCACACATGCACTCAGACTCACTTAGAGACATGTGGTCTTCTCTCCTTCTTAAGTGATGCCAGAAAACTTTGAAATATCTGGACTCTTTGCCAAAGTCAATAAGCCGGGATCAACTATACCTGCAGTGCAGAGAGCAACGTGATGCATGAGGCTCTGCTGAAGGCTGCTGCCAGCCCTTCAGTGAAAGATTAAAAATGCATTAAAATCAGATTACCTCTCAAAACAATACGTCTAACATGTCATTTCATCATGCACACGGGTTATGTAAGAGGTAAATGTGATATTCTTTATATCATCACAGACATTGGACTTGATCCTTCAGAATATTTTCCAAAACCGAGCTCTCACAGATCACGTTGATATCTGTGAATTGGAAATAGCTGTTACCAGGAAGTGGCAGGCTCTTTAGTCAACCCTAAACTCCACCTGTATTAATGAAGTGTTGCATTCTTAGTCAATGGCCAAACCATGTATAATACTAATATATTGTAATTTATGTGCCTGCATTTAATCAACTCAACCCAGAGCTGCCTCCTGTAGCTTTGCTCAAAAAACCCTAAAAGCCAAGGTTGAAAAAAAAGGCAGTCTGAGCATTTTTTATACTCTGAATGGCAGCAGCTGCTTTAAGAAACAAATCTGGGCTGTAGACATTTCAGTAACCTAATCTCTGTCAGAGTGGCTCCTCCTTGATTGTCTTCTGGCTGTCGAACCTGCTGCCACCATTTTGCATAACCAGTGCAGCTTGTTTGAGGAACACTTGTGGCCTGCAGGTGCTTCCCAGTCTGCTGGCAACTTCAACATTCCTCACTCTCAACAGTTTGTCCCAAAGGTACAGCAACAAAAGTGGCCTTAACCTGCAGCGTATCCTCTGAGGTGGCAGCTAGGATCAGTCGGCAGTCTGAGTGGTATTATAGGAATTTAAAGGGGAAAATATTTAGATGTTGTATTTGCAGAATTTTCAAAAAAGTGTAGGATACCCTGTAATTCATTTTTCTGACTTAACTTCATTTAGAATGTTGTTAATGTGTTTTGCCTGTTTGATGGGAAACCTTATTATGTACAATGGCCTAAAAACCAATAATGAACCAGATGAGGAGTTGGTAATGTGCTGAGGCTAAAAGACTAATGTCCCACCAGCAGCAACTCTCACAAGCAAGGTATCTACTCCTTGTTTAGCTCATAGAAAAGTACACGGTGTGAGTGGGAACATGCCCATAGCTGATGTTCTTTCCTGTCCCATTCAACCTTAAGTTAAATGTTTCTTGTCACTTTGATGTTATCTATGTGATCTCTCACTGTTCGCTGGAACACGATGTACGGAATATGGGAAATGAGTCTAACCTACTTTCCCTGATGGTTTAGATAGATATTTAGTCTTCAGTAAAATGCCAATGCTGACAGTTTCCACCTCCTGCTCTGTTGTGTTGTTGTGTACTTAAATTATAAATGCGACATGCTCTGTGTTTTTTGCTCCCACAGATGCTCCGTGTGCCGTGACCACCTTACGAACTGGTACTACGAGAAGGATGGAAAACTGTACTGTCGCAAACACTACTGGGAGAAGTTTGGAGAGCTCTGCCACGGCTGCTCTCTGCTCATGACTGGACCTGCCATGGTATGTCTGCTGCTCCCACTGCTCAATGCTGTTCACCAACAAATGATTGAGGCAATGGCAGTCTTTAATAAGAGCAACTGGATTTGTATTAATTGGAATCAAACAGGAATGGGGCATGTTGAACAAAGACGTCAACATTTTCCACCGAGTAAAGCAGCCATCCTGCCTACAGAGAACTGCTCCTGCAGCAGCTATGCATTCTCTTCCAACCTGGCCCTTTGCTGTGTGTCTTTCCCTCTTCTGTCTCTTCATCATTCAGTCATGTTATACTTACTCACTGTGATTGTACAATGAATAAGGAATACATCAATACATAATTCACTTTTTATTGCTCTATATAGAATTATATTGTGATAAATATCCAGTCCTAAATTCAACACCAAATTAAGATGATTAGATCATGGTTGCTGCGTGATTGCCGCGTTTCAGAGTCTGCCTTATTATGAATCACATAACAGCTCCTAACAGTTTCCCCTCCTGTACTTAAATTATACCAGAGTGCCCACAGAGCGTGTCAGTGCTCTGTGTGTGTGTACCCAATTCCCTGTGCTGCTCCACATTAATACTAACAGACATTAAAAAAGCAGGGGAGAGTATTTTGGCAGTTACAGCTGACTGATACTTTACATAGGCTGGCAGTTTTAACCTTAGACCTCACTTGTGAATTAGTTTCCCTCTTTGAGGCCCCTTGCTGTTTCCACTCTGTACTGACGCTCTCCACAGCTCACTTCCCCCAGCACACAAGGGCTTTGGTGGGAAGACTCCCTATCATGAGCTGGTTTTTAGGAGCTCATCGTGTTGAGAAGTCTGCGGTGGTGTAGCTCTCTAAGATATTATCCAGTCTATTACTCACAAGCTCCCAGAGATGTAGTTAAAGCATGAGGACACAAGACATTCTTCCCTCTACAAAATAAAAGCTTAATTTAAAAACACTACAACTGCTCACTTTTTCCCCATTAGCTCACTGGCTAATGCTGCAAACTTAAACTAGATATTATTATGTCACTGACTTTACTGTGTCAGCTCAGTCAACTTTATGACTTCTCTCTGATGCTGCCTCTGGTATGCCATTGTTAAAACATCCTGTACCTGCCAACTCTGGCCACAGTTCACCAGAAGTTATAGTCTAGCTGTAGAATAAATACCAGTTTGTATGTTCACCTTCTGTCCTTTTTAAGTTCCAGCGAGCTGAACAGTCTGTTTAGTTCATAGCAAACTGAATTATTCTTATTTCATTTCATGAATTGGCTTTGCTGAGGGCCAATAGTTCCATCGAGCCACATCACAGTGCACACACCCATAGAAACCATTTGTCTGAACATGCCTGATTCTTTTTTTTATGAATAGATCTGTGGTAAATCAATGAAAATGTAAGATAGTGTCATATCTGGCCATGTTAAATTAAGAAAACAGAAAAATCCTGGATCTGCACAAAAGATAATGGATTCTTCCCTGACCCATGCTGCGTTCTTCCTCCCCAAGTTTAGAAGAGTTGGTTTTGCTGATCTTGCTTACAAAGACATAACCTCGACTTATCTAATATGATTCACTCAAACACAGAGGACAGTGTGTATTCAAACCAAATCCTATATGGTTAAAGTTGTACAGCAAGTCAAGATACGCTTTAAATAACCAGGGACTGACTCACAACATCTAGTCAGTTTCTGGCAGCCATTTTTGATTGGAGCATCTACAAATTGAAACATGAAATTCAGGTGGCAGTAGGGGTCACTTGTCTTACATGGAGCCAGACTGAAGTTTTCTCTTTTTGCCACCAAGCAACAAACATAATGGACTCTTCTATTTAGTATTGGCATCCAGCTCCATCAGCCTGTGAAGCCAAGTGTTTTTGGCAGAGCTGAATTGGCATAGCAGCATCTCAGCCAGAAAGAGAATCATTGTGGTGCATCAGCAGAGGAGGGTCATGCAGAACTGCTGCTTCTTGTTAGGCGCTCAAGTCTACAACAGTAGTATGTTTGTCCAGGTTTTTTCAGTGCATTGATTCACTGAAGATGTTGTATTTCCATATACTTGTTGTGTCTCAGATTGGACACATCAGTCACTGCACTCACAGATAGTACTGTGTGTACACACAATGTACTCACTGCACTAGCAGAGGATTACAGAAGCTGTCGTGCACTCACCAGAGATGAGGAATGAACATGTGACCATGATATTTTTCATTACCAAAACCTGCCATTGATTTCTTTGCTGACTTTGCATTAGTTTTTAAATTTCAAGTTTGACTTTTCTAACTGAATGTTCTCTTTCCTCTGCCACAATTGCCACAAGTTTGAAAATATTCTGGTGAACCTTCATGATTATGACTGTTGAGAGTGAGCGCAGTAGTCCTCTTTTGGCCATTTTGAGCAACATTTGTTTCCTTACTTTTCCGGGTGAACACACAAAAACTGTTTTTGAAGACCTTGTCTTCTCAGTTTGCCGTCCTGGTTCATTTTCTGCCTCTCCAAAATGAGTCTGACTTAACTTTGTTTTTACAGCTCTGTCTTGCTGTTTAAGCCTGGGGCAGGTTGTGACTGGTTGTTATGTTCTTGGCGTGGAAGCAGAATTACACACAGACTCTCCTGAGTTGTCACAATGATTTGGATTACATCGCTTTAATCTCGCCATAGCAGTGGGGGAAGCCTTCCCCAGCTGTGGGAAAACATCCAACTAAACACTGCATTTTGAGCTGTATACATTGATAGCCGGATTAATAAGCAGTTTCAAATGAACAAAAGAAGGCAGAAGGAAACTTTTTAAGACCATTTTTACTAGACCCTTGATTTTTAAATGTATTATCTTACAATAATTGGATTAGGAAAGTGAGCAGCTGCTCACAGCTGGAAAACATAAAAACAAACTAAGACTGGTGGTGTAAGAGCTTTTTGAAAAATGAAAACAAAACAAAACAAAACGCTGCTTTAACATTTTCCACTGAACCACATTAAAAAGAGACTATATGAAATTTGAGTTTCATGATTGAAATTGAACCTATGCTTTTCCATGTTCAGGTGTTTGTGAGTTAGATGACCTGTCTGGAGAGCACATGATCTCATCTTGCATGAGAAGGAGAGGAGAGAAGGCTTCTGAGTGCGTGAGTGACTAATTGCAGTTAGGGATCAAGCGTTGGATGTAGAAGACACTTGGAAGCACAGGATAGATTGATGGGAGTGAGAACGTCAGCAAGATGAGTAGGGGGAGGTTACGTCATAGCAGATTCCAGACAGGCTGAGCGTAAAGCAGGTGTTGCGACTGTGTCACCGCTCACAGTGTGAGCTGGGCAGGCTACAAGCACGCAACATAACACACTCGTCTCTGAAGAGCAAGGCAGGAAAGAAGCGGCACCATCAACATATCACCACTTTGCACTCTGAAGATCGGATTGTTTGTGTTTCTAGGTGGCCGGAGAACACAAGTATCACCCCGAGTGCTTTGTATGTCTGAGGTGCATGGTCGTAATCGAAGACCGGGACACCTATGCCTTAGTGGAGCGATCGAAACTCTACTGGTAAGTCACCTGCACTGTTAGTGTCCTCACTCATGCATGGCCTGTGTATCTGTCAGTTTACTTTTCAAAGAGTAGCAGCAGAATGTCTTCAGGTTAATGTTCTGCTTCTGCCATCAATAGTTATTCATTATTACACAACACTGTGTCCTTTCAGCTGTAACGCAACAGATAGCACATGCCTTCACATTCACTCCCTCTCCTGTTGTTTGCAGTGGAAAGTGTTACAAGCAGGTGGTCCTCACACCCATGTTGGAGAAGCGTTCACATGACTCCGTGCTGGACTCCCTGCCCCACACGGTGACCCTGATCTCCATGCCCTCCGCAGCCAACGGCAAGAGGGGTTTCTCCGTCTCAGTGCTGAGAGACGTCAATGGTTCAGCGAGCATTGTAGTCAAAGAGTGAGTGTCACATGTTGGAGGGCTAATCTGAGTGCCCCTTGACGTAACACTGATAATGGGCTTGATAAACAGCACAGCCCAAGTGTATGTTTAAGTTTCCCAATGCTCCAAAAGGTATTTATTGATCCTTCACAATTGTCCCCACCTGCTGTCATTAAATTACTACATTCATTCAGAAGGCCGAAGGAAACTTTTTAAGAACATTCATTTCACAATACTCACACACTAGTGTTGGTGCTTTGTTTTTGCTCCAGGGTCAGAGGGATGCTTATTAGTCCAGAAGTCCGAAATGCCATCCATGTTGGAGATAGGATCCTGGAGATCAATGGTCTTCCAGTGGGGACGTTGATGGAGGAGGAGGTGGGTTAAAACCTCAGAGATGTGTGATCTGATACTTTTGCATTTTAAAGTAATTGCTGTTCTCATTAAGGTGCAGATAATTACTTGAGCATGATTTGCAAAACTGTGTTCATAAACAACCTGTGATTTCATTCCTTGGATTCCTCCATCATTAATGCATACCTCAGCTGGGTGGGATGGTATGTGGAGTGACTGCACTTAATGGCTCTTTCCCACAACCTCACCCTCATAGATTGAGGTGCATTCCAGTGCAGTCTTCAATCACTGATGAGGTTTCGTTTTAAAATTCCCACCTGTCTGATTTTCACAACAAAGTATTTCAATCCTTAATGTTCACCCTTAATTTCCACCTCAGAACCACAAAGAGTTGAGTTACACCCAGTTTGCTATATTCAGGCCATGATTTTCAATTCATTCTGTTTCTCTGTTTGGCTAAAAGTCAAATAATCCTACGGAATGGAATTTATTAAAACATTGTCCCATTGTTCATACAAAGAGTCAAAGCTCCATTTTTCTGTAATGTCATACTATTCCACATTAAAACTTTTTTGTCTGGTCATCAGCATTAAAGAAGATAACATCCATATTTGCACTATCCTCTGGTGTCATAGCTCCAACTTTGTTGCATCGTACATTCTTGGGAAGTTAAAGTTTTAAAATTCATAGAACATGTTTCAACCCCAAGAATCTCCATGTCTGTATAGGTTGACGATCTTATTCATCGCACCAGTCAAACTCTGCAGCTGCTGATCGAGTATGACCCAGTCAGGCAACGTTTGGATCGCCTCAGACTGGGATCGCCCAGGAACCAGAGGCTGGGAGTCCCTGCCACCTCCCGCATGCGTCTGTCCTCGCCTTCTGATGCAGTCCTTGAGAGAACGGATGTAGTTGATGAAGGCACGCTGAAGAGGAGATCTTTGAGGTCAGTTAAATTATGTACTAAAACACACAGCTCACATAATGTGTCAGTAACGAAGAAGAGATGAGTTAATGTTATTTTTAATCCCCACCATCCCCTCTTATTTCAGGAGGAGTAACAGCATATGTAAGTCACCAGGACCAAATTCTCCCAATGAGATGTCTTTTATTGCTCGAGACATCGGTCGCTCTGAGTCCTTGAGATCCTCCAATAGCTGCTCTCATCGCATCTTTCGCCCATGTGACCTCATCCATGGAGAGATCTTAGGAAAAGGTTTCTTCGGACAGGCAATCAAGGTCAGCCTATATCTAACCTTTCTAATTTATGTTTGACTTTTTTTTCTCATGCAGTGGGATTTAAGTCATGTCTTCTTATCTGCCACTGACAGGTGACTCATAAAGCCACAGGAGAGGTGATGGTGATGAAGGAGCTGATCCGCTGTGATGAGGAGACGCAGAAAACATTCCTGAAGGAGGTCAGTAATCTGTACCATGATCCTCTGGCTCTGGATGGAGCTGTGATTTATTTTCCTCATAACTGAAAGCGCACATGTTCCAACAGTTACCTCTTTGTACCTTGATATTGTGTTGGATATGTCCAAGTCTCGTGAGGAAACACCAGCCTGATTTTTATTGCATTTAATGCCTTTTCTCATGACATAATTTCCCCAGGGCTATAATCTGCTCCCAATCACATCCTCTTTTCTTTTGTCATTCATCTGATCTCCAGGTCAAAGTAATGCGGAGCCTCGATCACCCTCACGTTTTGAAGTTCATTGGCGTGCTCTACAAAGACAAAAGGCTGAATTTGATCACAGAGTTTATCGAGGGAGGCACCCTGAAGGATTTCATCAGAGACACTGTGAGTAAAACTAGTTTATTCACTTAACTCTGTTCCTCTCCTCTTCCACATCGGAGCACAAAAACCCTTCAGTGGCCACAGAAAGTGTGGGAGGTGGCTGACCTGAAGTCAACTCTGCACTGACAGAGGCCTCATGGGTCTATTGTGGGCTGGCAGGCATGTCAACTGGCTACGATGTGGAAGGAGATAAGTTGTAAAAAGTGTTCCCAGGTGAAACTGAAAGAGTTGTGCTCCCACTGCCAACTGTTTCTAGGAAGCAGTTCAGCTCAATACCAGGCACAAGTGTTTTAGTTTTTTTTTAATCTGTCATTATCTTTAAAGCCTCTCAAAGAGGGACATTTTCAAATTTAGTTAAAAGTATGATTTTCTATTAGTAATGACTGCTGTTTCCCTGTCTTTACCTCAGCACTTATTATTTTGTATTCACCACAGTTATCAGTTATAAACCCCAGGGGACACTCAATTCATTACTCTCATTTATTTGTTTTTTTATTCTAACAGGACCCATTTACATGGCAGCAGAGGGTGAGCTTTGCAAAGAGCATCGCCTCTGGAATGGTGAGTTTTGCATGTAGCTGTGCTTTAGAATTAAAGGGCCACCACAAGGTGTTGTGAGGTGGATCTAAGGAATGGTAGATGACTACACGGATAGTAAATGATACAATGCTTTGTTTATAAGGCAACTGAAGTCATCCATCACACTCATAGATGTATAGAAAGTGTTAATAGGTTTTACTGTATAATAGTATGTGTTTGAGTTTTACCCTCATTGACTTTTTTCTGCGTTTCAGACCTATCTTCACTCAATGAGCATAATACACAGAGACCTCAACTCTCACAACTGCCTGGTTAAACTGGTAGGTGACCTTTTAAAAAAAAATATATAACTGCAGTTTATTTGTGACAATGCTATATTATGTAAACAGATGCTTTCAGAGACTCCAAGGTAGTCTTTTTTTTATTCTTCTACTTCTATTAGTAGAACAATTGCATGAGTAACTTTAATCTGTCATTCATCAGGTTTCTTTTCAGTAAAATTAAATTCCTATGCTAATGTGGCACCTTACTTCAGATTTAGTTGAGAGGGAGAACATAAAAACATTTTTCCACCTTTCAACAGGACAACACGGTGGTCGTTGCTGACTTTGGACTCTCTCGACTCATTGTAGAGGACAAAGTCAAGCCCCCACCTGAAAAAACGCCCAATAAAAAGAGGATTTTCAGGCGTAGTGACAGAAAGAAGAGGTACACTGTTGTGGGAAACCCTTACTGGATGGCCCCAGAGATGCTGAATGGTGAGCTGCTTATGAAAAACAACCATACGAACTTGAGGATGCTCACAGAGGATTTGAAAGTGTATTTACTTTATCTTATTTCTTTATGTTAATTCAGGTAAACGCTACGATGAGAAGGTGGACATTTTCTCTTTCGGAATTATGCTTTGTGAGGTGAGAACATGCTGCTTTTACGCAGATGACGTGATCGTCTGGTTACAGAGCCTGTAACAGCAGTGCATGTTTGGAAGGCAACACTTTGCAAGTTTAAAGTAGCAACAAATCAAGAGTGCAACTATATATTTAGGAAAGAACAGGACGTGAATTGGACTCCTCCACTGTGGCTGATGTACTCATGTTTGGTTCTGTCCTCCTGGCTATTTCTAAACTGTCTGTTAATTGACAGACTCTTTCTTCCTCCTCTGTCTTATGATTCAGATCATTGGAAAAGTCTATGCAGACCCCGAGTGCCTCCCCAGGACGATGGACTTTGGCCTGAATGTTGGCAAGTTTGTGGAGAAGTTCCTTCCTGAAGACTGCCCTCCAGCTTTCTTCCCGCTGGCCGTGGCCTGCTGCGACCTCACACCAGACAATCGGTGAGCTTGTTAGCTGAATATAATAATATGTAATCTAAGTATGATGTAAACACCAGAGATTCAGGGTCTTGTCAATTCACAGCCAAGTAGAAGATGAATTTGATCTGTCACAAAGAACAGAAAACATCAGTTGAAGGTCATTTTCTTTCTTTCTTGACCACCTGTCCATCTGTCAGTCTTCTTATTGTTCCAACAGTCCTCATGTGGGTCAGGGCCAGATCCAGTGTAATTATTGGTTAAGTGATATCAGTGTGTTGTTATCAGAGGCGTGTGCTCTTGCTGCCATTCTGCTTGAAATGTTGACAGACTCCACCTTGTTTTTTTAAATGTCAACATTTTGTGGCGTTGCTGAGTGGACGATAAATCTAACCATTTATATTATAACCTAAGCGAAAAGAATCCACAGAGATAAAGCAGCTCTGTAGCAGAACAGAAATCTCTGGAAATAACAGTGTTTATCACTCAGTCACATTTGGTCTGGGACACAGTGTCAGGCCTTTTAAACCAAAACAGTTTCTTCTTTGTTGTTTTTTTATTTCAACCTGCCTGAACAAGTTCCTCTGCTGCCAGATTCCTTTCTGTCAGACTTGTCAGTCTGGTTTTAACCTCCAATCCCTCTGTGCCCTTCTTTCTCTTTCCTCCTCCCTCAGTCCACCTTTCCAAAAGTTGGACGACTGGTTCGGGGCTCTGTCCTTCAACCAGGAACTTGGCATCCCCCTGCCTGCCGAACTTGAGGAAGTGCATCAAAGTCTGAGTCAACTCCACTGGCCCAAAGATGGCTCTCCATCGCCGAGCGCAGATCAGCCGCCAGCCCCAGCAGCTGCCTCTCCAGAAGCTTCCAGCGTGGCAGACAATGGCACCTAGAACCTGCGTCTCCTCCATTTAACACCTCTGAAATGCTGCACTAATACTGTGGATGTGAAAAAGAGGAAAACCGAATTGAACCCGAGCCATTCTAGAACTGGATCCCCTGGACCAATTCCCTCCCTGTGCGGTAGGTTTACTGGAGTGTGAGCAGGAAGACGCGTTTCAAAAAGGAGTGTTAGTTACTGATTCTTGTATTTAATCCCTCTTAGCCCCATTCAACACACACAGGGTTATAGTAATGTTTACTGCACATAAAGACAAAATACTGCTCTCCGTGTTCTTTGTTCCGAAGAGTATCTTTGTTAAGTGGATATTCACGATGAGTCGTCGTGTTACAACAGTTTTGTTTTTCTTCCAGTGAAGTTGTTGTTTGCCAGATCACTCCTCACCAAATGAAATAACTGGGGCGGGGCTCGATAACCACCAGAGTAACCATAGGCAGCAGACAAAGCAAAACAAACTCTGAGATTTGGCACATGAGCAAAGGAATGTTTAGATTTTTGGGGGTCTAAGCACAAGCGATTTGTTTTATTCTATTTTGACGAAATGGTTACAAGTGTATTTTCAAGTCTAATGATTTTAATTCCTTAGAATGACGAACAGAATTTAGATTTCAACATGTTTCTACTAAACCCCGGATGAAAGAGGGCAGAAGCTCCTCTGGAACAGAAGTGTTCTTTTTAATGATTGTTAGACGGAACCATGACCATGAAATTTAATTGCCTTGTACAGAAAACTGGATTTTTTTTTTTCTGAAGCAGTGTGTATAAATATGTAAATATGCCTTTAATGGGACGTCATTTTCTAACAGGAACTCTAGATTTTTAGACATTTTGTCAACAATGGAACGTTTTTTTTTTTTGCCTTTTTTGGTCTCATCATGCAAGGTACTTACGGCCTGTAGTAACCACTATTATTTATATCACTTTAGTGTTTCATAAATAAACCTTCGGAAAGATGCCAATTGTCTGTTATTAGCGTTTTGCATTCATGCTCATTGCATGAAACCTAAAGATTGTATCTTTAGTCAAAATGATTGAAGTTAAATCATTTATAGATCAGTGTTTATGTTAAAGAGCACACTGCAGGGCATCTGATAGAGTTCACAGAAAAATTACAGAAATGATCATATTCTATAATTGATTGATCCATTAATGACCCTGTACTGATTCTGTGTGTAGAATCTAGTGACATCTAGTGGTGAAGTTGCATGTTGCAATTAAATCACTTTCACCTAAATCCTTCACACTGAATCTTTAACTGCTTTCTCTGGAAATAACTAAAGTGTAGTATTTAAAACGTCTGTGGAGATTCTCATTCATCCAGGTCATAGTATCAGGTGATCGTTTAGTCAAGGCAACTGGATTTCTTTCTTTCTTGAAGACGTTTCGTCCTTCATCCGAAGGGCTTCTTCAGTTCTGGTTTAGACTGGGAAAAACCAGGAGATATATCTCTGGATGTCGGTGGAGCTGTGAGTATCGGCCTAAGTGAACTTGTCTGATTTTCTCGTTCAGGAGTTGCTGTTGTGCTCTGTGTAGAATCTGTTCTGCTTTGTGACCTGACTGTGGTCCCAATCCGTAAGCTTTTTGGGACCAGTCCATCTTGTCTGCATCTGAGATTGAAACGGAGGTGGTTCCTGTAGTCTGCTACTTTCCTTGAGATCTTTTCATATTCCCGCACCAGGTTGAGGGTGTTCCTCCCAAAGTGCAAGGTAATATGTCTGTGGAGATTCAACGTCTGTGTAGTATTTAAAAGCTGCCAAGAGAGGGAGCTAGTGCAAAGAAAAGTGTGAGCTAACCTTTGAGACCAAACCTTCCTGACGTGTTCAATTGTTCCTGTGGAGGCCATGGGGTCGGTCCACCTCTTATTGTTTTGAATACACAGATAGCATCACTTATGTTTTTTTTATTTCAGTCTCAGCAGTGAGATTCTGCATCCATACAAATACTAAAACCAGATGCTGCACTGTGAGCCATTACATGTATGAAGGGGAAAAAATAATAACAGCCAGCTCACAGTAAACATAACAGAGAAGCAGTAACCCAAGATAAACAGCGATGATGGATTTCAGATGATAATCACACAACAAATATCAGCAGGAGTGATAAATGACCTGGGGAGTAACAGTGTATCTCGTGCATCAACAAACTGCATACGATGATTTCTGTCTTCAGGCAGTTTTTCTCTAAAAATGTTTTTTTTGGCAGGGAGTTGCTCTACTTTAAAAGAGAAGAGGCTCCCGATTACAAACATGCGACAGGTAAACATGGACATGCATTCATCTTTTTTTCAGTGAACACCAAACTTTGGACTTTTTCTATTTTTCTCCTTATCATCAACTGAATCCTCAAGTGCATAACTCAAATGTCAGAATCAGATCTAAGCACCAGGCTTCACACACACACACACACACACACACACACACACTCACACTCACACTCACACTCACACTCACACTCACACTCACACTCACACTCACACTCACTCACTCACCCACACGTGCTCTGCAAAGACAACACTTCAGGCTTTTTAGTTGTCTGGTTGCGTCTATTCTGCGTTTGTGGCAGTGCTATCTTGTCCTGAGGACTAACTACAGTCTCTCATGCTTCCAGAGAGCACTCTGTGTTTCCTGTCACTCCTTAACCTGTGAAAGAAAAGGGCATGTCCTCTTTCACGTCTGTCAATGCCTGCAGTCCTGCTTAATAACAGCATTGGTCAGTCAAGTACAACAAAGATTAAAAAAAAAAAAAAACAACAACAACAACAACAACCAGGGAAAAGACAAATCCATACATTCAGAAGTATCACGCTAAGGCAATTTGAGCTGAAGGCCTTCCCCTGTCTCTCGTGGGCCTGTTTACCTCATGATCCCTCATCCTGTCTCGGGGGAGGATTCTTTTTGGACTCTTGTCCCTTGTGTGTCACAAAAACAAATCAGTCTTGTGCCTCCAGCACAGCCAGACGGTCAACACATCAACTATATTCCCCATGTAACCACGTCTTCCGTGGAAAGCACAATCACCTTATGGGAACCAAAACCTCATTCACCATTAATGACACTCATCAACGTCCATGGGACTACATAATATACTCAATATTTATGCTGTTGTTAACGGGGGCAGTCCATGGCCATATCTCCTTGGCCATCAAATGTATCAAAAGACCTTTTCCTCAACAACACATTGACCCTGACCCCTCCTAGTTGTTAAAATGTTGTCCACTGTGTCTCAGCTTATACTGAATAAAACTCAAATTGTAGGGGACACAAAGGACACAGCATTCAGTTTAAAGTCTTTGGAGTGATGACCGCTCCCTTTCTCCTTTGTTTTTTTTAAGAAGAGGAAGTTACTCAGGTGGGCAGAGAGGGAGAAACTGGAAGATGGGAGTGTTTTGGTCCAGAATTACATATCACAGTCCCGTGTGATGACTGCACGCCTCAGGCTCCGGGGGTACCGGCCTGCTGACCCATGAGGGGGTCACCGCCCTCCACGCCCTCCAGACCCTCCTGGCCCGGGGTGGTGTCGTGCTCGGCTGTGATCACGATGGTGTTCTCGTCTACCAGCTCACAGGTGGGGTTGGAGAACGCCGCCAGGGGAAGGTTGATCCTCTGCATCTCGCGCTCATAGACGCGCTGGTCATGCTGCTTCTTTAGATCACGGCCCCTGCACGGCAACACACAACAGAGGAATCAGACAGTGAACTAAACACTTTCACATACGCATTTAAAAGGTTTTGAGCGAACTATTTTTCGGTCGCCACCAAGGCAATTTTTGGCTTGAAAGCCATTAAGAAACAATTCTTAATTATTTTTACAGTAATGACATAAAAGCTGTGATCATAATGATGCCTTGCATGGCCTGGTAGCTGATACTAAGCTCAGCACTGTATTTGGGAACCACCTAAGCTAAATATTACAGATAGGGAGCTGCTGATAGCTGCAGCCTGTGTAGATAGCAGTCGGCCATAACGAAAGCCTGGTCTGTGGCAAAGTCGAGGGACAGATGGTGAAAGGGAACAGGGAGTTTATCTGCTCCAAGGCAACACGGGGATTGCGGCGTGAGGCCTTCTCTACTGATCAGGAGCCAACACAGACAGTTACATCTCAGAATAAAATGGGTTGGAGGTTACTTTTACCTCAACCTGTTCTCTGTTTTCTTTAATCGTTTTCATATCCCTAACAAACATTTTCTTTCCTCTTTTCCTGATGCCTGAAGTGTTTGATGTTGTTCAGTTATTTGGTGGCCTGGCAGTCTTAGTGCTGATGATGGAAAATGTTCCAGGGCCTCTGAAAAAAAACTATATACAGCTGTTAAATACATAACAGCACAAGACTTTGGAAATATTTATTGTTGATACGAACAGGTCTCAGGTTTTTAGTGTACCAGGGACACGTCCGGTCCTTTTCATAGAATCACAATGACAGACACCAGCGGTCTGGGTCCCCGTGATACATTGTCTTCATTTACTGGTTGGTATAAAGAGGGATCAGAGTTATTTCTATTCAGCGACGGATACAGTAGTTTTATGGCTTTATGACCACTCCTGAGGGGCATCTGAATTATGGACACACACCCAGCACATCTACAGTAACACATTACTGAGGGTGATGTCACTTTGCTGAGGGCAGGTATTAACCCTCTGACATAACATCCTGCTCCTCCTTATCAATAATCTCTGTCTAAAAATAGTAAATAAAGACGGGGCACTGCTAATCAGATCTGACGCCGATCACAGATCTGTTGGGGCACTGTGTGCCGTGCTAAAAAGGAATCAGAGCCCCCCCCCTGCCCTTTCACAATATAGTTGCTGTCATTAGACGCATTACATAACAGAATCAATTGTGGGTGGCTTTCCCTAACAATCCACCTCATCGTCCACAATCTCCCTCCAGAACTCTCTCCAAAGATTGCAGGCATTTCATTTCATTTCCTGTCCGCTGTTCTGCTGAAGGCATTAACAATGGCTGCATTTAGACCAACTAGAAAAACCGAGAGCATTGTTGTGGAATACGAACGACAGCTGATGCACTAAACTCAAAGGACTATTCAGATCCGCGGGTTTATATGATTGAAATAAACACACTAGCATCCTGCCAGCACATCTCAAAACGACGAACAACAGCAACACAAGCGGCGTCTGCCTCTTTTCCCGATAATGACAACCTTGGAAAAAAGACGGTTCCTCTAACCCAAACAGGTTATTGTGTCGTTAAGATACTGACCTCTTATAGAAGTAGCCAAGTGTGATGCCTACTCCAAGGATGATTATGATGGCCATCATGAGTATGCCGAGGACGTAGCCTGGAAGAGACAAGAAAGGTTCAAAACTGAATCTACAAGTGCACCACAATAGAACATTATGTCCGAGCAGTTGCATTAAAAGTACAATAACTCCAACAGGATAGAGAAGATTAACTACAACATACCAAGTGTGCCAAGGTCTTTTTTCCCCTTGGGTCCTGTGCGCACTCGCTGGCTGATTCCCATCACTGGTTGCACAGCAGCGACTTCTCCCTTAGAATCTCCAGACTTGGCAGACTGAAAGTTCTCGGTGGGGGGAGCACTTCCTGTCGGGTCGAGGGCTTCAGCCTTTGCTGGCTCCGTGGAGGCTTGTTCTAAGAACGCAATAAAACAATTTGACGCAGTGAGTTTTCATCGTGTTGCGGTTCAGGGCAAAGCATGATCAGGGGACGAAGCCAGTAGATCGCTAGTGACATACCTCATTCTCCACAATCGTTTATTACACACACACCAACCTAATAAGGTATTTAAGCAGAGATATATTTCCCATCAACCCCTTTGCTGGCAGTGCTGCTGCTGCAGTATCGCTAGCAGTTGCTTCAGCCCCTGGGGGGTGGGGGGTGGGGGTGGGGGGGTCTATGTGCTCGTCACTCCCACCATATCTGGGAAATCAGTTTGGGGGAGCGATTGAGTCGGAGCCTAGGCGCCAACACACAAACTATGTTCTACTGCAATAAACAGCCGAACGTGACTTCTCTGACTGATATGTGATTTATCTTTATCGGCTCCTGTCTCTTGTGTTATCCTACTGCTGTGTGTCTGGTCGACACTAAAGTTGAACCACGGTAACCTATCTGACTTTATTAGAGATGCATCACGTTGACCTTGTTGCCTCCAATTACTGCTGGTCCAATGACATTACTACTGACGCAGGAACTCAGACGCTGCTCTCAGGAAGCTGTTGTCAGTTAATGGAGTGTCTGCGCTCACATGCTTATGTCATATGTGCTGTGTGTTCGCTCGCCTCGCTCAGGCTGCTTCAGCTGCACTCTCGCCTGCTCTTTAACAGTTTTTTTTTTTCCTTTTTTTTCCCACTTCCTGCCTACAGGTTGTTGTTTACCAACTCTGCTGCAGTTTAACTGCGCAGACCTATATATTCTATCAGCCAGTCAGCTGCCGTCTCCATGGGAAGACTATTCGTTTCCACCAATGGGCTCCGTTTCGGGGCGTGGTCAGCGTCTGTCTAGAAAGTGAACATTCGGACATGTGACTGCAGGGCTTTGTTGTTGTGAGACTTGGGCTGGCTTCAGAAACAAAGAGGAAACAAGGAGCAAAGTGTGCACGGCTTCGCTGATAAGCTTAACACTGACCAACTGCCCTACTGCGGACTAATACGCTCAGCTGGCAAAAAGAAAATGTCAGTTATCCAACTCTCTATTGACGACTAGCACATGGGTCATTTAAACTTTGTTTAAAGTTTTTCAAAACTTGGCTGCATCCTCTCTCAGAATCAAAGGCTCTATTTTTCTGTTGTGCAAGTAGGACATTTGCAAAAATTTCACCTCATTATTTTTTCTGAGCGTAGCCCACTTTTTAAAAATAATGAGAGCTTTACAGGGAAGGAAAGGTGGCAGCCAGCAGCGTCGAAGGAATGCAGTCTAAAAAAAAACAAACTTACAGAGCATTCTGGGAGTTTTGTTGTTTGTTGGGATAATGAAAACTGTTATGAGCAGCGTGTACCAACCTTTGCATGTATCAATTGCACAGGATTGTCTCTGGACTGTCCCGTCTGGGCTCACGATGTAGCACCAGGGGCTCGGAGAGGAGTCGGGGTTTCTGCAGTAATTGTGCTCTCCAACACCTACAGTGGGGAGGACAAACAATAAGAAACATGTCCGTCTGTCTCTGTGTGCCCCTGCTGCGCGGGGAGTGAAACCACTGGATTCATTAATCATTAACACTACTTCATCACACCACAATGATCATGCGGCTGCGAGCACAAAGAGAGGAAACAGCAGCTGCTGAATAGAAGAGGCCTTTATTAAACCTGTAAACACACACATGCGTGGTGTGTGCTGTTATCATCAGCACCCATCTGCGCCAGCCATCACAAAGCAACGTTCTCAAATGTTTTCAGTTTCTCTTCATTGGCCCCAGAGACATTTTTAAAAACCCTAACCCTAACCCCCCCCCTCCATTTCCTGTTTTTACCATGATGCCAAAACAAAAGAGAAAACTATCTTGATTTCACCCTTCATTATTTCATGTGATGTTCGCTGACCTGTGCTTGAAAGACACAGAGGTTTTTTTTGTTTGTTTGTTTTTGTTTTGTTTTACCTGTGAGGGAATCAGGATGGAGGTGAACATCATAGTCTCTGTCAGTGCTGGTCCAGTTGAGACAGGTCAGACCCGAGGAGGTGCTCAGCTGCTCTCCTCTGTACTCCACACCAGTGGATCTGATGCAGTCTGACAACAACAACAAAATATCATGTGAGCACACAACACATGAACACGAGGGATTGTGCAATCCAAAAAAAAAAAAGTCAATAATAAGAATATCATTATTATGGTTTAAATTGCAGCAAACGGGGGAAGCTGTGTATAAATAAGGAATAAGATACTAATTAAGTAAAATTGTACCTTTCACGTCTCCATTTGAAGTACTGCTCTCCACCATCCACACGCTGAGGAAAACAACCTGCAGGGACAGGAGAGCTCTGCAGAGCTGAGGAGCTACGCTGAGCGGCAACATGCTGCGGCCAAGGAGCTTCTTCTCTATCGCAACCAAGACAGGGGGGAAGGAAATCGAACGCACAGGGGCTGAGTAAAATGGCTGGAGAGCCTGTGCTGAATGTGCTTCAGACACACTGCTCCTCTCCCCTAGAGTCACAGCCCTTGTTTTTGTCAGAAGAGCTCAGCTTTCTTCATAAACAGCCTCAGTGGGAGGAGGAGCTGCTGCTGCTGCTGCTGCACAGACCTCAAGGTCCTAACGCCTCACCAGGTTCACACACACAAACACACACACACACACACAAACACACAGACGGAGAATATAATATCAGCTGGAAAAACACCCAGCCTTCGGGAACAGTCAAAACAAAACTGAAGGACAAACAAGTTTTATTATTCTCTTTTTGTTTCAAATTCAAAAAAGGTCACAGTCTCAAATTCATCCTCCAAACGTGTAAGTATCTTTCCTTATCTCTGTGGATGTCTGTTAATATCCCTGTTCTGTTTCATTTGGATTCAAGAACACACTGTAGTAACTTTTCGTTTCGCTGTGGTGGTGGTGCGTCTGTTCCAACCTGGCCTTCCAGTTTCCCAGGCTTCCACGTGGCGTGGTCTGTGCTGGCGGTGGTCACACGTGGGCTCTGCAGAGGTGAAGGTCAGCAGAGAGTCGACAGGAGCCGTGCGCTGAAAGCAGTGAGGCCCTGTGTGATTGTTGGCCGAGGGCAGCCAATGTGTGACTCAGCCTGTTGACCCAGCTCCCGTTTAAATAGATGCTCGCACAGTTTTCAGGTGATTACCAGAGCAACCCGCGCTGCATCGCTCTGGCACTCTCCACCACTCTGTGCTCATTCAGAGCCTCTCCCAGCATGCACAGGGTGAAAACATAGGTCACTGCAGCATTAAGGGAGGAACAAACCAATTCCTGTGAGAGCTCATTTCTATGCTATACATTAAAGTAGAAAGAAAAACGAGTTGATCAAATATGTAATTTGGGATTTAGCCACTGTCTATTCTTGCAGGTGTAGTTTCGCTGAAAACATGCATCCACATTTTCACAAAAAATTCCTGTGAGCAAACCAAAATATAGGCTGATTGTTTAGTGAACCCTCACTGTAGGGAAAGGTACAGCGCACACACAGATTAGCTCCATGTCTTTCTCTCAGTGTAGCAACATTCAATCCCCCGTTTGTTCGTCTTTGCTTTCCAAAGCTTACGAAAAGTAACCATGTTTTTACATTGTGTCTCCTGACAGACAGGATTACCTCACAGAGCTGTGCACACCGGGTGTTCATTCAGGGATGGATTGTAGAGACAGGCTGAAGCTTTCTGGATGAATCATCAATGAGCTTCATGTGATAACTGTTGCATAACCTGGATGCTCATAAGCACAGTGCTTCATGCATACGCAGTGGAAACATTAGCTGAAATAGACACAGCCTGCGTTCATGTTGAGCAAGCGGTAACAAATACAGGATATTGTGCTGAGATTTGAATGTTCTCTGGTCAAACTATTGTTAAGACGTTTATTTTCTTGTCTCATTTGATCAGCCAACACATGTATCATCTCTGGTATATTTGTCCTAACACCTGGAGCCTCCCATCACGAGCAGTGGGCTATCTGCTGATGTCAGACTGCTCGAGTGTGTGGTCGGTTGCCGAGCGACCGCCTGCTCTCTATCAGACCCAGTCAATCATCTTCAGCCCTGATGTGGTTGGAAAGTGGACACTTATCCAGGCAGCAGGCCTCTAATGGAGCATCAAAGGGAACACTTTATTCCCCTGCTGGGCACCGAGCAGCCAATATGTCCAGATGCTGTTGCATTACATCACTGCATCAGACTGAGCCGCCGAGACATGGCAAACAACTCGCCACAACAGAGGGCCGGCGGGAATAAGAATGAGTCGGGTGATGGACATCATAGAGACAGAGCCACAGAATCTTCAAAAAAAACTTTATTCAATGAATAAAAGAGCAGACATTTTTTAATTTTTCACTGGAAAAACAGATCTCCTGAGGGTTATGGGGAATAGCTGTTTTACTTCACGGTCCTCCTCAGGCACATGGCACAGTTCACCCATTGGCTCTCTTTATCCGTGTAGGTGATATGATGATGGAAACAAGTAGCTCCAGGCACTGAGGTCTTACACAACTCAGTGAGCCTCCCAAGTACCAGTGTACTGCAGCATCAGCAAATGCAGCCCTCATGCAGACTGAGGCTGCACATGGAGCTGTCATTAGGTCCAGTAATTCCATCCCGGGCCACACCAGCCAAAACACTTTGCTCATCAAGTGCATTAAGAAGCTCCTCCCCTTGGTCCCAGTGGCCTTTCTCCAGCCAGAGCAGCTGTTAGACCCGAGGGAAAGTGGACACCGCTCTGACCGAGCAGGCTCCAAACTTGCTGTAAACTCGAACGCAGGGACGAGGGATCACACAGGCGTTGTGCACTGTCACATGTTTCCAACAGTCGGAGGAGGAGGGTGGCCCTGGCGAACAGGCTGCAAAGGGTGCTGTGAAAACAGGGGTCCTTGAGGAGAGACAGCCAGGCCGGGGTCAACGTCTCCGCTGCAGAGAGTAAAAACAATCGTACTGTAACACAGGACATATTCAGCATACATCTTACACTAACATTCACGTTATGACCTTCAGCCTTTTTTTTTTTTGGAACTGTCCGATCTAATATTCCTGCCTTTGTGTGTAAGCGTGTCTGTGAGTGGGTGTTAGTGTTTAAACAGGTGGGGCCCTGTGATTGGTTGGTTTGTAGAGACTGCTGTCTCTGGATTGGCCCATTGACCAACAGAGGAAACAGGAACCCCTCAGGCTTCAGTCAGAGAGTGCACATTGTTCAAATGTTTGATGAATTTACTTTTACTCTTTATTGACCTTGGTGGGACAGTTTGGAGAAAATGGCAGCTCTTTTGTTTGTGCTTTTGAGCATTGCTAAAAGCTAAATTCAAACTGGCGCTTTGGATTGCTCAACAAACTTTGAAGCCGCTGCCTTTCCCTGCTCTCCCCTGGCCCAGGGACATAACAGTCACGCTGACGTGCCGGTGCAGTACCTGGCTGGAGCTCTTTGCACGCCGCGAGGCAGTCGGACACCTGTTCAACACTCCGCTCTGCCCATGCACTCAGGCTCTGTGCCAAAGCCGAGGATTCCGAGTGCCTGTCGGCCATCTGCAGCAGGTGAGGTAGCACATGTGCCGACATCACAGACGGTTCTGCAAACACGTTGGTCTGATCCTGCTCGTACAGACTGAAGCACCTGATTCAGAGGGGGAGATCACAGTTAATCAGCACCCAGTCAGTAGCTCTGCTTGTTAGAGTGCACTGACACGGCGAGGCGGCGAACGCACCCCGTCTCTGAGGCCTCTGTCAGCACGCGTCTGAGGTCAGGCTGAGGCAGGTGACACAGCAGCAGCTCCAGCGTGCCGGGAGCATCCAGGCATTCCTCCAGCAGCAGCTCCAGCAGGAGCGGCACGGCCCTGTTCACCTGCATGACGTAGCCGCTCTGCTGCTGGCTCGCTCCTCTCCTCACATGGTGCAGCATGGAGGTGAAACAAGCTGCTTTAAATCGCACCTGCTGGCTTTGGTCCTGCAGCAGGTGAAGGCCTGTGTCGACCAACCTAACGAGAAAGAGGCAAAACTTGCTGTTCCATCAGAGTGAAGGTGTTTATAATGCATTATAATGCGTTCAAAGTCTCTCTTCATAGATTTGCATTTCTGAATTGCTATTTGTATTTATTTATACCTGATCATACAGTGTTGTTTCAGACTGTGGCTCATCAGGGACACTCCAGCCACACACAGAGCTTCAGCACACGCCATCCTGAGCACCTCAGGGGCGTCTGAGCCCCGGTTGCTTTCCAAGATTCCACACCAGCGCTGGAGGGTTGACATCTGTAGACTGATGTGGACGAGGGAAGGGACCAGAAAGTCAGCACAGGGAGGAGTGTTCCAATATGTGACAATCGAAGGAAGTATTTGCATAGTAACCTGGAGCCTGAGCACTGGGGCAGCAGCAGACTAGCAGCACACAGAGCCTGGGATAGAAACTCTGGGCCACCTCGCTGCTCCTCCAGGTCCCTGAGCAACAAATCCAGACACCCGGTCAAAGCTGCCTCCTGCTGCGAGTCCGACTGAGGAGGATGTTGAGGTGAGGAAGACTCTGCTCCAGCAGCCACTGCCACCAGGGCGGCGAGATATGTCCTGAAGTACTCCACATTGTGACTCACCAGCGCCTCCCGCAGGTTGGCCTGGTGACACCGAGCACTGACATATGAGCTGCATGCTTTTACGTACCAAACATAATGTGTCTTACTTTATCATTTTGATGATGATTACATTTATTTTACTATCCTAACTTTTTTTATTGTTGTAGTTTCCTTTATTACTTTGGCATAAATTAGTCTGAATGTTTTCATGTCAAAGTGTTTAAAGGGTGTTTTATAGAATACAGTTTCATGTGTGTATTTTAAAGCCTGTTTATCATGTTTAAATGATAATCCTTCTTATCATGCTCTGCTTACAGATTACAGTGCACGGCGTGGGTGTTCTCCGCTTCCTCATGTTGTGCTCTCGAGGCACTCTGTTATTGTGAAATCTGGAACACATCATGTCTCACCTGCAGCACTCTCAGCATCACCTCTCTCAAACTGGTCTGCTGCCAACCCTGCCCGTCCAACACCCATGTGACCAGAGAGAGCTTCAGCTCACGGCTCGCTGCAGGGAAGTTGTTCCACATTTGTGACGCCCACTTCAAATCCGCACACAGAAAGTGGATGGCTCGCTGATGGAGGAACGGCAGTCCAACCTGTGGAGATCACGTAGGTAAAGCCTCAGTTGAGAAAGGTTGTGTTGTTGAGCTCCTGTGGTGCATCGGTTACACACATCATATCTGATAGAGGCACCGTGAGTTTAAATCCCTTTACTGACAGTATGGAGAGCATTACAGGCGTTACCTTCGGGCTTTTCTAATATATCTACGCCATCAATAAAACTCCCCACAAAGTATTCTATACATATTTTATTCACAGGTCTGTTGTGATGTGAAACACACCTGAAGCCCGGTTCCGGGTGTTTGGAGCTCGTGCATCAGAATGTCGCTGATCTCGGACAGATAGGTCTCACAGCAGAATCTTCTGAGCGACTCTGCCACCTCGAGGTAGACCGCTCTCACTAGGGGGCAGCGTTGAAGCTTGGTCACCAGCCACAGTGATGCACCCACTTTACTGAGCACCTCAGGCAGAGCAGGAGACGCACTGAGAACAGAGGCACAGCAGGATGTCAAACAGTGAGGGGTGGATGAGTGAATGGGCGGGATTTTAAGAGTCTCAGCGTGTCTGATGAGAGAATGAGCGTCTCACCTGTCCGCGGAGAGCAGCGCTCTCTCTAGGACGGCTTTGATCTGCAGCAGCTGCCCGTGGAGCCGGTTGTGACAGCAGTGTTCCTGAGGCCCAGGCAGCTGGGCTGCCAGTTTGACGAGGATGTTCATGTACTCCGATGGGGGCGCCATGGCAACCAAAGCCTTAGAAACCATGACTCTGACACTGTAAATTGGGCTGGCAGCTAGCTGGAGCAAAGGAGGCAGGAAATCTGACAAAGTTCTGAAAGACAGAAGACAGTCACAGCACATGTCAATGTTAATTGTAGTGAACTGATAGCCGGTTTCTTTAATCATTCACTGGTAAAGTTATGGAGCACACTGGTGTGACGCTGGAGCGAAACCATGACTATAAAGATCAAATAAACAGTAATCACTCTGCTGAATCTTGGACTCCAGGCTGGAGTTGAGCTAGCAGCGTGAGCACAGGGTAGAGGGAGGGTTGGAGGTGCAGCTTGGCTTCACTGGGCCGAGCCTGCAGGTCTTGTGCTGCTCCCCTCAGCTCACCGAGGAGGAAGGGCTGGAGCGCAGGGTAGTGGAAGAAGAAAGCGGCGGGGGACATGCCGTGCTGCGTCGGGCCACTGTCTTCGCAGCTCGGTCTCTGGCCGAGCATTCGCGAGCACAGAGAACCTAGAGACAGGACAAGGAGAAGTGTTACAGGTAGCCGTGCTGATGCGTGTGTAGATTTGTAAAAGCCATTTTAGTGACTTAACAATTCAACAAATCATTACCAATATACAAGACAGATTGATCGATGATCCCTGATCTGAATGCAACCCTTCATATTGACTCAAAGCTCCAGGTCATAAGCAAATAATAACGTTTGCTCCTTACTGTAAAGTTGCAGAGAAGCATTCCTCATGGCCCAGCATGCAGACTTTAGTAGTGTGAGCGACAGGATGGCTACAGGTGGAGCAAACTTAAGGACAGCCACTCCCACACCTGAGCCACGCACCAGCGCCTGCAGCGTGTGAACCGCACACACCTGTAAGAGGAAAATAGATGATCTTGTGAGCACGTCCGGTTATGAAGACCAGTAGCCTCACTTTTCCCTGAGTCTACAAACCTGTGGCAGGTCCAGGGTTTGGTCCCAGTTTTCTGGCAGAGGTGTTTTGGCCGTCTCCAGTAAGGTCTGCATGCTGTGGGCTAACAGAGGCCTTGATTTACTGGCCTCCTCTGCAGATACAACACACAGGATGAGCATAGGCAGCCCTGCAGCCCTCCGAGTCACCGACGTAGAGCGAGGACACTGCACCACCTGCAGTCCCTATCAAGAGAGGATCCAAAGGAATTCAGGCCTCTCCATTTATCAACGAAAAGAGTCACGGGGTGTGTAGCTGTACTCACTTGTTTTAACATACGGGCTGGAATATCTCTGAGCTCTGGATCGCTGCTGCCCAACAGAGAGGCACAGAACTTAGTGAAGCCGATACAGCATCCCTCTACGGCTCCCTGGTGACACAAAGTATGTTTTCAGAAAGGAACGCAACGGTTGAGGATATTTAGAGTCCACCCCTCCAAGTAGATTCCTTAGACTTACCCAGTGACGGCATTTGAGAAGAATATTCTTGAAAACTTTAGATGCTCTAATTAGATCTTCTTTATCTAGAAGTGGTCTGCTGGGTTTGACCTCAGTGAGAATTTTCTCCACCAGAGAACCTAAAAAGATTCCTATTTCCTGATAAGAAAATGTTTTAATCAAATTATATTTAGAAAGAAAATGCACCAATCGCTAATCAACCTGCTTCCTTCTGCTTGTTTTTACCTTGAGTGAGACCCAGCAGCAGGTGAGGACGAGGCTGTGCTCTTCAGACAGCAGGACACACTCCTCTCCGTCCTCCTGGCCTCCTCCGGATGTTTGGCCTATCAGCGTGCTGATGGCATTTCCCATGTCACAAAAAGAAGGTGGGGCATCTGAGCCAAAAGAGAGTGATTAGGGTTATCCAAAAATCACCGTTGTTTCTTACGGCTTCTGCATTACCGTTTTCAGTGGCCCAAGCCTCCTGGCCTCCGTACAGAACGCCTAGCAGCAGCAGAGAGATGTTCTCCAGCAGAACCAGCACCTCAGCGGTCAGACTGCGGTCGAGGGCGTCATGGACGCTGCTGCCTGCCTCAACCAAGCACCTCTGGAGGGCACTAACAACACCTGTGGACAGTGAATCGTCAACCTGACATTAGGTAACATCTTACACAGACATGCCAGTGTTGAACACCTCATGTCTCACCGTGTATGGGCTTGGTTCTGGCAGCCAGCATCATGTCAGCCTTCGCTGTCAGATAGTGCTCCGCCAGCTCCTTCACCAGGAACCTCGTCGTGCAGGAGGACGAGGGGTCGCTTTCACCGTTCAGTCTGCCATCTCCAGGCCGGGGCTGCGATCTACAGACAGAACAACAGATCACAGCTGATCCGCTGCATTGAGTGCAGACATGTTTGCTCGTGTGCTGGAGGAGGCAGGGCTTACTTCAGAAGGAGGAGCTTCATCATCAGCGCTCCCATCTGAGCCTCCTGCACCCGAGGACAGCACAGAAGCTGTTTGGTTCGAATGAGCAGCACCGCAGCGATGTCGTCTGGAAAACTGGGCGGGAAAAATCTCAGCAGCAAACCAGCTGAGAGCTCCCGGATCTGGAAGAGGAAGAAATCCATCATCTTTGTTCTTGAATCTGAACAATTTAACCCAAATACAAGCTATACCTCATTAGTGGAATCTTCTAAACAGCTGAGAAGCATCAGCTGTTTGGTCCTGCTGAAGAAATCCCACTGTCCTCTCTGTCTGGCATGTTCAATCAGAGCCCCGACGTTGGCTGGAATTATTTCATGAAGCTCAGTGAAATGACAAAGATGACAGAAACCTGGCATGGACGCCACATTTTAGGTTTGATGAACCGACCTGGAGGTTGTCCTTTCTTCTTGTCTGGGCTCCAGGTGTCTGTGCAGGTTTCCAGAACCACAGACAGCAACAGCAGCACAGTCTTCTTCCGCTGGTAGCTGTGCCCTGGTGCCAGATAACTGTATGGAAGTTGACCCAGCCATTCCACAAACTCTACATGGCGCAGAAAAAAAGATTTGGATGATCGGAAATTTCAAAAATATCACAACAAAGGTGAATAATCTAAGCACAGCTCACCTATCCCCTGCTCCAGTTTGTCCTCTGTGTGGGTGGCATCGTCTTTCTTCTTACCCTTTTGTCCTTTAACACATGCTAAGCAGCCGTCTCTGATACGAACCACAAACTTCTTGACTCCAGCCTGGAAATGCTGGCGAAACGGCGAAGACTCGCAGTTCAGGTTCTGAGGAATAAACGTCCTCATTAACGACATCTCCTCTGCGGTCGGAGTGTCTTTGGTCTTCGGGCTGCAGCACAGGAGGTTCAGAGCAGCAAGGCGCACTTTGTCGTCTGCAGATCCCAGAGCCAGCCGGAGCGTCTCCAGAGTTGAGCTGCCTTGCAGGGCCCAGGGAGAACCGCCCGTCGCGGCTCGGTAGGAGCTCATGACGCAGGCCCAGGCGTGGAGGTGGCCCCGAGCGAACGGGTCCAGGGAGGTCAGCAGATGATCCACGGCAGAGGGGAAGACTTGAAAGGTGCAGGGGAGCAAGTGTGTCGAGCTGTTGTTCTGCAGAAGAGTCACATCAGACGTCAGCGCCTCGTGGAGCATGGGCCGCCAGCGCCCCGCCCACTGGTCCGCCAGATAAAGCTCGGAGCGTGATTCAGAGCCATCACATAGCTCCCGCCTCTGCTGCTGGATCAGACACTTGTAAAGCTCCGAGCCACACGGTGACAGGTGATTGGTTGACAGGCATTTCAGGAGGTGATTGGGTATTGCAGCATATTGATCCAGCACCTGATGAAGTAAAGAAACAGGAAAAGACGTCATGAGCTCTGGTGACACCACAGCATCGTCGGCACTGGAGAACGCCCTCACCGTGCCAGTCCCCAGGTGTGGCAGCAGGGCACAAAGGCGATGATATTTGGCTTTTGTTTCCCAAGGCAGTTCAACTACGCGCTGAAGTAAAGTCAAATAAAGAATCTTGTTCGCGTCACAGAAGTGTTCACAGTCCTTCTCGTAGACGTCCAGCAGCAGACAGAAAGCACTGCGGACAAATTCAGACACGCCGTCCACCTGCCGGTTACAAGTAACAGATAAGAGAAGATAACATTGTTATATGACTTTAAAAGAATTATGAAACTACCTCTCACAACAGTTTACAAAGACAGATTTGTATATGCTAATGATGTTAACTTGACTCACTGGGCTTTCTGCATTAGTCCAGATGATGTGAACGAGCTGTTGCTGCAGGCTGCCGTCGTCCGGCAGAAGGCGGCCGCCCGTCATCCCCCAGATCTCAGCCAGACATTCTTTAGCCCTCCTCAGCCACAGAGTCAACACTGCAACAACATGTGAGATATGAGAGGATGACATCTGCACTCCAGAATGCGAATACGAGACCGGGACACTACTCACCTTCGAAGGCAAAGTGGTGACACTCCAGCTTCTCCTCGCACAAAGTGTAGACCAGAGGAAACAAACCGTTCAGCAGTAAACACATCTGAACGAAAAGAAATGATGGGATTAAAGGAAGAAGAAAAAAAAGTGAGACGTGTGTTTTGCTGCGAGCTTCGGGGAGATGCACCTCTGTGGCATCCACGTTTGAACTGAGCAAGACGGGAGGTCGACAGCAGGTCAGGAGGCCCCTGCTCACAGCCAGCCTCGCCACTCCATCCTTTCCCGTCAGGACGCACTGTGTCTGGAGCACACCGACAGACAGCAGCCAGGGCTCTGAGGAGGGACACACTTTGTGAATACGACGCACAAGAGAAAGCAATGGGATGAAAAGGACTAAATCTATTTACATTCTGCCACATGAAGATTTTGATGCGCTCAAACTACTAGCCCAGTGGTTGGCGGTCACCTACCCGAGGCAGAGACCTGCAGCAGACTCCAGGCAGCAGCTCCTCCAGCTCTGCTCTCTGGGGCCGTGTTGATCAGCATGGCCACAGCAGTTCCAGCCAAAAGACGAGTGTCCCTGTTACAGCACTGAAAGACACCACACTGGTTGATGAGACGAAAGTTAAGGCAGTAACTTTGCTGGTACCTGTCTTGTGAGCTTTCCAATGAATCAGAAACCTGTCCAAGTATAATGTCCACGAGAGCCTGCAGGATCGTCTGCGCCGCTGAGCTGCTGTGTGTCTTCTCCCACACTAGAGGAGCCACCTCACTGGACAGCAGCTGGAACATCTGCAGACACAGCTGCAGAGATCACAGTTCTCAGGTCAGTTGCAGAGATCGCAGGAAGCCTTTAGTGAGCGTGACGGATGAAGCCCTCTGCTCTGCGCGTACCTTCACAGCTGCGTAACACAGCGGGCCATCTCTCAGGGACTCTTGTTTTAATGCAACAGGAAACAACTCGGACACTTTGTTCAGCAAGGACAGGAAGGACTCTCTCCACACCTCACGGCCGACACTGCTGTCCTCCAGGAGCATGCAGGCTGAAAAACATGGTGATTCAAAGATGTAATGAGTGAGCCACTGTAGTGACGCACCAACGTTAACCAGCACTGACCTCTCTGTAGATCTTCAAAGGACAATATCTGAAACAGACAGGGCGGTGATAATGTGGGTGTTCATTGACTGTGTTTATACAGTGCTTGCTTCTTTTACACAATATTAAAACTGTGTGTGTCTCCGATCTCTGTACCTGGTCAGTTTGGACCATGGAGAGCAAGCAGTGGCGCGTCTCTCTGTAAACCAGCGGGCGGTCCACCTTGGCCAGATGTTGCAGCATCTGCAAAGCAAACATGTGGTGTCAGGGGCCTCCGCACTTCATATGATGACACTCATACAGTGCGGGGCTGACCTGGTCCACTTTACGACATGCTGAGGAGATGCTGGCCGTCTGGAGCTGGATGGAGAGGAGCAGTCTGACCAGGAGCAGGAGGTGGCTCTCCTCCAAACCACCGAGCTGTGCCTCCGAGACCCTGAGCAGATGAGCAGCCTCCTCCAAACAACGCTCCTTACATCTCTTCACAGCGCTCCTGTCCAGGGAGGCATCAATGTCATCACACACACACACACACACACACAAAGAGGCTGTAAGATTTTACACACCCTGATGTTCATTCACCAACCTGGAGAATTGAGACAGTTTGTCAGTGAGGAGCCTGAGCGTGTGGCGGACATGTTCGGGGGTTCGATCCCCGCTGATCACACACTCCTGCAGGCTTTTCATCAGATCCTCACACGATGACATTGTTGACTGAACTTCAGCTGCTGTCAGACACGTTACTACTACTACTACTACTGCTACTACTACTACTGCTGCTGGTGGTGGTGGTGGTCACGTGACAACACCGGGCTCTAACTCAGTGGTCACTGTGGAGTCCTGGGGACACGCTGCCACCTACAGGCCGGAGTGTGCAGGTTTAACATGGATCAGAAATACCATGCAATGTAAAGGACTGAGTGGACTTACTTCTGTGTGAATGAAGACTTAAAGAATCTAAATTATGACACAAACAAAATTTAATCAAAAGCTGGGTTGTATAAATTATATGAACCTCGATGCTGTCGTGTGTATTTCAACCGTCCGGACCAAATGAGGTCGCTGTTGTTGATTTAATAATAGTTTCTACAGAAGAAGAAGAATGGTCTGCGTTGCCAGGACATCCACAGTTTACAAACATGGCGACTCTGTGAAGCAACCAAATGGCTAACGTGCTGTGTGTGTCCTCCTCACATCAGCTCTTATGTGTTTTAATGCTCTTCACCTGGGCTCACACTCAAAATGTTGGTAAGTCACTGTACATAATCTTCCGGGTTGACTCGCTACCTTAGCTAGAGCAGAACCTTGCTAATCTTGGATCAGTGATGTTCTGTACAGCTCCTGCTAACACAAATGATGTCCCACAGTTTTCCAGCCTTCGTCTCTCATCGCTTCTGGCCCAGTGGTCTCTGCTCTTCTGCTCGGGAACACGTCGGGCGTGTCCCTGAGACTGAGGACCGTGTCCCCGTCCAATACCACAGGTATCACACTGTCTGCATCTGTGTCTGCTATGATGATGGAGCAGGTTGTTTTACCAGAATATGATCACGCTTGATGCATCACATTCAATGTGAACAAATCAATGAAGTGATATTTACTTAAAATACTCAACTACTTATTTCACTTGGACTAATAGTCTTTATTTAGTCTGACTTTACAGACAGATTGATTTAGCTCTGAAATGAATTGAAATGAAAGCTGGGGTGTATTGTTTGCCAGAATAAACCCTAGTTATCACAGAGAGAGATAGAAGGAAGGCAGCCATGTGTCTACCTTGTGATTATGCCGTCGGTGGTCATGAACAGATTTGGTTTGTTTTCTTTCACAGGAAGCATCGGTCCGCCTTCTTGTGCAGCTGAGGAAACGCAGTGGGTGCTCACTAGAGAGCAGGTGGGAAAGGTGAGAATCAAAATTGTCATTTAATCATTTTTACTAATTAAATACATCTGAAATAAGAGGCATATACAGTACAACCTGTTTAACAATATAAACCATCCATTATCAATACTGCATCATCCCTTGAAGGTAGCAGAGGGACATTTACACATTTAGAGATTAAGAGTTTCTGTTTAATCTAACCACAATGTTCGCATCGCTGGACTGTGGGAGGAAGTTGAAGTACCCAGAGAAAACATGTTGAGATAATGCAAACCCAACAAAAATGCCAAACTGATCCAAACTGCAAAGCAGGAGTGTTGACAATTTCCTCAATGGTTCATTTTGTTTCTTTATTTTTTCTCCAGACTGTGGTACGAGTCCAGCTGAGCCTGGAAAGAAGTTTGCATTTATGTGGTGAGAATGAGACGGACCCAGACTGTTGCTCCAATCCACTGTGTGTGCTGGAGACGCTTCAGGTTTCTGCTTGTGTGGGCAACACGCCTCAGGCATCACTGCTGATCCAGGCCAAGATACATGCACTGCTCGTCCCTGCTTTTGCTAGACCTGGTAATTCAAATGACAGAGTGTTCATTCTTTATGGGATGTTGAGTTACATTTCTAACACATATGACTCTTCCTTCCACAGTGGATAATAAAACAACCATTCCAAACCAGGTGTACCAACCACTGGGCCCTTGTCCCTGTGATCTCACATCCAGAGCGTGTGATGTACGCTGTTGCTGTGATAAGGTATTTGTTGCTGCAGTCTTTCAACAACACTTCACTTTGGCCGATATATGTTCTCTCCATTAATTAACAATGCCAAATATTTTTTTCATTCCATCAGGACTGCTCCGATGAAGATTTGGCACTGTTTGCATCCCACTGTATCGCTGGTCCCTTTGGTGGACAGGTCTCTCCTCCTCCAGATTACCAGTGCTCTGTGCAGTCCGCTGAAAACGCCCCAGATTGGTTTCCATTTTTATGCGTCCATTCTCCACCTCAAAACAACCCCTTCCTTGGGCTCTTTTACAGAGGAAATGTAGTGTGAGTTTTGAATGTGAATCTTAATATTTATTTAAGTCCTCTATTAACATTTGCTCCATGTTCTTATTTATCTTTTGCTGTTTTCTTTGTCTAGCAAATCCAAGCCTGGCCCAACCTTCCAAAGGCCACTGCTGTCAGCCCCAGCACTAGTTAATGTCTATGTTGAAGGAAGTCCCATTTTAACACAAAATGATCAGTATTTAACTATTTCCCAGGTGAGTTGTGTGTGTTGTTTACATTATACTTCACTCCAGTGTTTTTACATTCTATTTCACCGTCTATGGAGCAACTAACATGTTATCTACCTGTCTCTCACAGAAGGTGTTCGGCCAGTGTGTAAATAACGCACCTGCAGCATTTTTGAAAAATTTCAATGTCGAGTGTGTAACTCCGCTACGCACCTGCCCAACTGGTCCTCCTTTACAGACACTACTAGCGGAGTTGATTATTCCAGTGAATAATGGAGAAGGAGGTATGATTATCTGCTAAGCATGTTTGGCTACGTCCTGGACATGTTTGAGCCTTTGTATTTTAAATTGTGTTTATTTTGACCTCCAAGGTGCTGTTGTAGTGGAGGCAACTGATAAAGTGGCCACTGACCTGAGTCAGAGTATTTCAAGCACAAGTGGTGCCGCGTCTTCAGGTCTGTAGATTGCAACGTATATTACTAGATTCAACCACTTTAAGTGCCCATCAGCTTTGATGTTAATGTGTTCTATTAAGCAGAAAGCCTGATGTGTGAGAATGTGACCTTAGCACTGGATTATCAATTCTTCTGGAAAGAAAATAGCATCACTAATATTACACTGACCCGCACTGTGGGCACCATCCCTGTGAATGGTAGTGGTAAGTATCTCATCCATTTGACTTATCACGATAAGCAAGTTCTGAGATATGTTTAACAGACTATTTGGACAGTTTGGACTCACCTCAGTGTTTGTCGTCTGAACAGTGGTGTTAACTACAAGGTACTCTGCTGTGTTTCTCAATGGGGACCTCACGACTGAGACTAATTCAGGGAACCCAGGTGAGAGCGAATTACACTCCCTCATCCACAGAGTGGCCAATGTGGTTGGTAACACAGACATTTCTGACATTGACAGGTTACCAAGTGGGAAGGCCTGTTATTGGTGGATTCGTGGACGCTTTGGACAACAATACAGGCTCTATACAGAGGACATCAATTAACCTTTGGAAATCAGGTTGAAACTGGCTACAAGTGAATAAAAGTTTGTCATTTTTTAAATCAAAGCAACGTCTTTAAGTGCCATTTTCTGATCCAACTAATAGCAAGTGATGGACTCTGTTTCACCAATGAGCGGAAACCAATTCTTTTTGCGGAGAATTCAATATCAGGATGTTTGCTACCAGTCAGCCGCCAGAATCTGACCCAGTGTGATCTCTTGAGGTCAGTAGCTCCTGCTCAAAATTGATGTCGCCATCTGAATTTGCATTGAGATAAAATATATATTTTTTTGTTCTTTTTTTACTTTAGAGAGACAGTTGCTTCTCTCCAAGCTGCTCTGACTACAGCCACATATGTAGCGAGGAGTGGAAACCCAGATCCCCTGACTGTGACAGACTGGATAGACATAAGCTGTGAGTGAATGTTAAATACATTTGTTACAATTTTATTTTAACTTGTAAAGAACATTTTCAATAATAGTTTCTAATAACTATATATTTTGGATTTAGTTTGAAATTTTAATTGTAACATTGAAATTCCAGTTGTGATGCCGAACTCAAGCACAACCATAGAAGACTCCAAAAATTCATGTTCCGGGGTTCAATCCCACCAACATATCCATGTTTGGAGTCTTATCACTGGCACAGTGGAGGGCATACCTCAGAGGGAAATCCAGGCTTTGCAAGTCAGGTCTGTCTTTCTGTGCAATGCAAAATAAATTGTATTCACAGTCTGTATAAGTTACCAGATGTCCTGAGTCCAATTACTAATGTCACTGTAAATCAACACGTGTCTTCTTTTGATTTGTAGCTACAGCGTGTCCACCTGGTCTCTGGATTGTGTAGGAGGGGACTTCTCTCCATGTGTGGACCCTCAGGAAACCTGGTTACTCCCCATCACCTCCTCAGTCACCTTCACTGACATTCCTGTCAACACAGATCCACCAAAAACCAGGTGCTTCCTGAAACACTGAGACTTCCCAGATAAAGAGAGCTGTATTTTTTTGTCTATCGGCTGCCTGGCGGATGCTGACTGAGAGCATTTTGACTTTTAACCCCCCAGGTTTCAGATCAACTTCACAGAGTATGACTGTAACAGGAATGACGTGTGTTGGCCTGAACTTGCCTTTCCCCTCACCAGGTATTACACAGGTAGGAATCTGTCTAATTTCATAATATACTGTTTACTTTAGGACATCATTTAGTTAACAATAAACTGCTGAGTGCTGCTCCATGAATGAAAAAGACATTCCCACAGATGTGACATTGATAGTACAACCTCTGATTTGTTTTACATTTCTCTTCCCCAGGTGAACCATATTCTCAGGCACTGGCTAAGGGCCTTATCTTGGTTTTCTTCTTCATTGCTGCCTCGATTCTTGGGACTCCATGGAGACAGATCCGACAGGCCTGGAACACTCTCTGATGTAATATAGAGGAAGCAACGCATTTTGAGGAATAACAAGAGAAACTAGAGTATCTATTTAAATGTCAGCAAAATGCAATTCCACCTTTTCTGTTAGATATTGTTTATTATATAACAGGTTTTACCTGTTTTTGGAAACGTAGATAGTTTTGTAGCTACAGCATTTTGTAATAAAATATTTTTCTATTCTTTCATTTTGGCTCAATCAAAATAATTGTTTCCATCAATTTTTTAAGGACAACCTTTTCAGAGGCTTGAAGGTGGTTAAAACTATTTAAAACGGTTGGTTTCTTCTTGACTGCCTCAGGGTTAAAGTGTGAGTCATTGTTTATTCAGGTTGTAAACTGAGGGGTTATTGTCCACAAGCACAATATTGATTCAGTATTGTGCAGATGACAACTAACTAGCTCCTTGAGTTTCTGGACCCCTGCAATGCCTCAATCTAAGCTGAGATAACTTTATCCTTTGAAAGCCCTTCTATGTTGAAACATGCTACTAAAGACTGGTTTTCTATATTTCTTCATAGATATTAGTTGTGCCATCCAAGTGTCAGTCCAGGCGTTCACATTCATCTCAAAACAAGTATATTTACACTGTGTTTTAGGCCAAGTGTCCATTTGAGGTGAGGTGGCCTGAGGGAAGATAACAGAGGACATTTAAGCTGCAAACATGTAAATGAGTAAATTACACAGTTACTGGTCAAATTTAAATATCAGGTGACACCACAGGAACAGTATGGAGGCATGTTTTTATGCGTTGGAAGTCACCATTTACTTTGATAATATTGGATTTGTCTGAAACAGTGTCAATCCCTGACATTTTTGGGTGAACCACCTCTCTCATGTCACTGAACTGAGAGATGGGGGTGTTAAAGATCACAATTTCTAAATTGTATTTGTATGAGATAATGTTAAAAAAGAAAAGAAAAGATAAGGTATTTCTGAAATTGTTTTCTTTAGTGGTTGGATCTCCCTGAGCGTCTCTGCCTGCCGCCTTCAGACCGCGCTGAGGGCCGAGCGCCTGACCGCAGTGCGCAGACTCCAGCGGGCGGCGCTGATTGGCGGAGGGCTCGGCCTCTGCTGGGGAAGTTGTGTAGTCTTATTCAACAGTGTGAGCTGAAGTGACGTGGAGAAGTATGGACACGTCCAGGGGACGAGTTGTCAAAGTTCACAGACCCGGAACGGAGTGGTGAGAACGTCTGGGGACATGCGACACCAGCAGCTGTAGCAGCGGCGACCTCACGTTCCCACCTGCGGCTGTGAGCGGGGTTTCATCCCGGCGGAGGCGCTTCTTCGACTCTTTAGCTCCCACGTTAGCTTCCAGGAGCAGCCCGCGGACCCCGGCTGCCTCAAGTCACACACCGCCGCAGCTTCACCGGAGGTCAAATATGAAAAAGACCAAGAAAGACGAGACAGACTCGACTGGCCGCCGCTGACGTTGCCTTTACTCGGACCGCAGTAGCTCGCTTGCTAGCATTAGCCCGCCGGCCGAGCAGGGACACAACACACCTTGGTGTCAAAATGAGCTCCCTGCTGCGGGGTGAGGAGATGTGCCTGGCCCAGCTCTTCCTGCAGTCTGGGTCCGCATACGACTGCATCAGTGAGCTGGGAGAGCTGGGACTGGCGGAGTTCAGAGACGTGAGTGCAGACTTATCCCGAAGTTCACTCAGCGGTGGAAGTTTCTGCTGAGTGGACAAAGTGCATGCATTTAACTTGACGTGTTTTCTTCGGCGTCACCTTTCTGTCGTCATTCTCAAGAGGTTGAATCGTGCTGTAATGTGGCTTTGCAGGTTCTTACTGAATGGTTTGTGAACTGATTGTTAATAATTAAATGTTTGACTGTGTCCTGTACCTCTTCCAGCTCAATCCCAGCGTTAACGCTTTCCAGCGAAAACATGTAAACGAGATAAAAAAATGTGAAGAAATGGAGAGGATTCTTGGTAAGATCATATTGGTTTTCAATGCGCAGATTACCAGCAAATGTCCCTATGCAGTCACTGAGTTCACGTTTATCATTACTTTACTTTTACAAAATACAAACAACATACGCAGTAGTAGTACTATGTAGTTACTCGGTTACAGTTGAGGAATTGGACAGGATCAATACAATGTGCTGTGATGAAGCAATGCAGGAATCCATGAAGCCACAGACAGTCTTTCTCATTGAATTGAATTGAGAGCCAGCGACCTTAGTCATGAGAAATGTCAGCTGGTTCTGTATTGAATGAAATGCCACCCTTAGTTAACTAAACTCTCTTATTAGATTAGGAGAAGAGACAACTACAGTGCTAGACTCTGCTTGAAATTCAGTGGTGTTGAGAGAGTGGTTGTGGAACCTGGCAATGTGAAAAAGGTCTCAGAAACAACTTACTTTTTTAAACAGGATACCTTCTGAGGGAAATAAAGAGGGCTGACATTTCACTGCCAGAACGAGATATGAACCCTGTGGCTCCCTTACCAAAGCACATCATGGCTATCATGGTTAGTAGCTTGTTTACACATCATTTTGAATTTATAGTGTTGATGGAGAAGTTACTGCCGCTGAAACCATTTTTAAATGTGTATTTATGCAGGAGCAGCTGCAGAGACTAGAAGTGGAGCTGGGTGAAGTCACCAGGAATAAAGAGAAGCTGCAGAAGAATCTGCTGGAGCTAACGGAGTACACACACATGCTGCGTGTCACCCGCAACTTTGTACAGAGAACATCTGAGGTTAGTGTGTTGACTTATGCCATAATGTGTTCAGATTCTTTACATTCACAATGTTTCAAGTGGAATGTATTGATTAGATTTTTATGTCTCATCTTCTTCTTAGCGAGAGCCCCGGCAAGTGCAGTATGAGGAGTTCCCCTTCCTAGAAAAAGACACAGTGATGGATTATAATAGCATGCAGAGGCTCGGGGCCAAACTGGGGTGAGGAATGAAGTTCTTCTGGTTTTATTTTTATATTAGTGTTTCAACATGGAGTGTTATTTATCATTAAGTTTCAAAATTGTTTCTTTGTCCTGTCCATTACAGTCTGTATATACTGTCAACAACCAAACAGACCAGATATTCATAAGGTTACAATATGTGAAATGCTCTCTGCCAACAGAATGTTAATCACAAAACCAGTGTTGTGAGAACTGTCTGTATGTTGTGAAGAACAGATATTTAGCTGAATGTAAGATCCTGTTGACTGTGAATAAGCAGCTAGGCTGAGATGTCAAAAGAGACAGCTGAGCTCTCACTGCTGCATGCTCTGCAGTCACAATGTAGAGAGCATCACAGCTACAGCACAGAGCCGGGATTATGTTGAGTCAGAACTCTAAAGATTGTTTAAATGAAAGCACAGATATCCGTACCTGGTGCTAACATCTGTCTTAGCTCTATGTGCTAGTTGTCACCTGACATTAGCATTTATTTTTACGCATCACATGTGAGTTTGTATGTATGATAGAGAAGTACATGGAGGGAGCAGAGCAAATCAATGTACTGGGTTCACATCTACTGTGAAATAAGATTTGATTTATTTGAAAAATCAGTATTTGTCTGTCAGTGTTGTTATTGCTGTGGTGGTTGCAAATGGTTCCAAGTGTGGAAAAACCAAGACATGTAAAAAGTTATAAATTGTTAATCGGTCGCGTGTCAGATGATGTCAGCTGAGGAAACATTGCTTCATATGTGACCGGGGACATATTTGTGTTCACAAAAGAATGTCTCAGACCACTTCCATGTGTGGTAATGAGTGATTGCATCTCAGTGCATCTTGTGTGTAATAATGCTGGAGCTCTTCCCTTGTGATCCTATCAACTCTCAACAGCAGCAGTACCATTGTGACATGAAGCATACACACAAACCATATATGACTGCTGTATTAATTTTTTACATCTCCTTTACTGTACTTTCCTAGTAGGCACATGTGTAAACTTGTGGCTGATTGGAAATGTTTTCTCTTGCAGTTTCATCTCTGGGCTTATTCAGAGGACAAAAATCGAAGCCTTTGAGCGGATGCTGTGGAGAGTCTGTAAAGGCTTCACCATCCTGAGCTACGCTGAGGTGGAGGAATACCTGGACGATCCAGAAACAGTAGGTTTCTCAAAGATAATTGTCCACCATTTGAGCTGAGGCTGCATTTTGTCATGGCCATATCCATGAAATAAAGATATCTGCAATGACGACATGAAACATTTTGAAATATAACAGTGACAACATTGGAGATGAAGCTGCTGCGAAGTCTGTTCTCATCCCCCTTGCCAATGACATAAACAATGAGGGCTGTGATCGTGTTCTTTCACCCTGAGTGACAGCACTAATCCAGTTATCCGTTTCCTCTGCTTGACCAGATGGCTGGCATGCAGAGTGGGACTGATCACTGGTGGAATGTCAGGACATACTTTACTGGAAAATGTAAAACCATGTTAACATGTGTTTCTGAATTAAAAGGAGTCTAATGTCAAGTTAGACGCAAGTTAGTCCTGCTTTTTCAAAAACCACATTGAAAGGAATGCTGTTATTTCCAAAGCCAAGAATTAACTTTGGTATTTGGCAACAAACTGGTTGATACAAACAAGTATTTTTTTGAGTAAATATATATTAAACAGAAAATGAAATCTGGACTCTGAAACTTCTTTTTGTTGTTAACAGAGGAAACAGATCTTATCATTGATATGCAACACAACTTCTTTTGTTTTCGTGCAGGGGGAGCCAACCAAAAGAGTGGTGTTTCTGATCTCTTACTGGGGAGACCAAATTGGCCAGAAAGTCAAGAAGATCTGTGACTGGTAATCTATTCTGCAACACACAATCACAGGGCTGCTCTATTTATGGCAGAAATGGTTTGATTAGATTTGCTTTTGTTGTTTTTTTTACTCACCTGTACTTGTGAATAATATGTCCCTTTTCCTCTCCATAGCTACCACTGTCACCTGTATCCCTATCCCACGAACAATGAGGAGAGGAACGACGTTGTGGAAGGCCTTAAAACCCGCATTCAGGACCTGCACACAGTAAGCATTCAAGTATCTAAATATGAATTTAAGAAGTGATAGAAAATGCAATAAATGTTTGTTATTCACTAAAAATTTACATTCTCTTCTTCTTTTTTTTTTAAATTCATCCTGGATAATTTAGAACATGAGTTGTGTCAGTGTTCTTTGCCCTTCTGGGTGGATCTTTAGTAAAACAGGTTTTCAGACATCTTGTATTCAGTGAGTCATATTAAATAGAGCAAGGGCTTTTCCTTGGAGCCAGTCACCCTGTGTTAAAAGAGAAAAAGAAAAGAAAGATAAAGAACAAAATTGAATGGCTGATTTATTTTCTAAAAGATTAACCCAGCTGTTCTTCTTGCGATGCAACCCTCGGTCATGGGGTCAGGTGAGTTTCTGGTGTGGGGCAGTGCACAGTGAATCATTTGGAACTGTGACTGAAAAGTAGGATTGTACTCACTTACTCCCTGGAGCACATGATCAACATGAGGCCTCAGCCGGAAGTTCTTTCACTCTTTGGTGTATTCATCCTCTCCCTTTATCTGACAATTCTCATGTCTTAGTATCTTATTTACACACGTGCCTTTTGTTCAATATGGTGTGTATTGTTCTTTGGTAATGTTTCATTTGTAATCACATTTGAAAGTCTTGAATATATTTAAAAACCCAGTGTTATCTCTTCTTGTGTGCAGGTGCTTCACAGGACAGAGGACTACCTGAGGCAGGTCTTGATCAAGGCTTCAGAATCTGTGTACACCTGGGTCATCCAGGTCAAGAAGATTAAAGCCATCTACTACATTCTGAACCTGTGTAGTTTTGATGTGACAAACAAGTGTCTGATCGCTGAAGTGTGGTGTCCTGTCAACGACATTCCCACCCTGCGGAGGGCTCTGGAAGAAGGATCGGTGAGGAAATTCTATTTTTGACTCTCACTGCAGGCTTTCTTTCTGTTTGTTTAACCGGAGCATTCACTTAATGAATTGGGATCCTGTGATCATAAAAGCCAGCATTGTACTGAGGCATTGCTTTTATTTCACCCAGTATTTTCAGATGACAAGAACAGGGTTTAGTTTGTCAGGATATGTGAATTTACTAAGACTGTGATTTCAACTTTGACGTTTCAGAGAAAAAGTGGAGCGACAGTTCCATCCTTTGTCAATCGTATTCCCAGCAGCGACACTCCCCCCACTCTTATAAGGACCAACAAATTTACCTCTGGCTTCCAGAACATTGTGGATGCCTATGGAGTGGGCAATTACCGGGAGGTAAACCCTGGTGAGTTTGTCTGTATGTTTACATATTGGTCATTGAATCAGACTGGAAAGTAAACATGTCCATGGGCATTTTAATTTGAGAGTCTGACCTGTTCTCTGCACTGTAATAGAAGTCTGAGATGTAAACGTTTCATGCTTGTGTCCCAAAAGTCCCACAATGTGAGATCTAATTATTTACCAATTAATAACCAGAGAATAAAAGCTAACTTTCAATCACTCATTATTTGTCGTTGTTGGTGTTTTTTAGTTTGCCTTTGTTGCTAAATTTTAACATCATGTTTTCATCTCACTTTTGTTTAACTAGTACTGCAGTTAAAAGGTTTTTTTTCTCTATGCTCATTTTTAGCTCCTTTCACAATCATCACATTCCCATTCCTGTTCGCTGTGATGTTCGGGGATCTGGGTCATGGACTCATCATGGCTCTCTTTGCTTTCTGGATGGTGCTGTATGAGAACAACCGCAAACTTAAAAACACCAGGAATGAAGTGAGTGAGTTCTCCACTGCTGTGTTGTGTGAGGCGCTGTGTGAGGCGGCTGCATCTCCAGTAGCTCAGTAGTTTTAGCTCTTTTAAACTAATTTTCCTCCGACCTTTCCTATTTTTTTTCGTCTTCCATGAAGATATAGTGAAATCTCTAATTTTCCTGAGGGAACCCTCCTGAAGGAATCAATAAAGTTCTATCTAATCTAATCAAAACAGAGAATGTTTTTATGTAATGCTCAATCAACTAATCTAGTCTAGGCAGTGTGTGTCAGAGTGTGTCAGTGACTGATATGATGTGTCTATGTGCAGATCTGGAACACATTCTTTGAGGGTCGTTATATCATCCTCATGATGGGCCTGTTCTCCATCTACACTGGTCTGATATACAATGACTGCTTCTCAAAGTCCCTGAACATCTTTGGTTCTGGATGGAGTGTAAAGGCCATGTTCACAGCGGGGGTCTGGAAGTAAGCACTTCAATACATTAAGGACTTTGTCATTAGAGTGAACCCAGCCAGCGCTTTCTTACAGTTAGGAAAGGATGAACAGCCACTTTTAACGATAAGATGTCTGTTTGATTTGTCATTGCATTCAAACTGGTGTGGCCTTATTTGTGACAAACAGGGATGATGATCTCAGAGGGAACCGTTTTCTTTCTCTGGATCCAAATATTACAGGAGTTTTCACAGGACCATATCCTCTGGGAATCGACCCGGTGAGTAATGAGGAGTCATCGCGTATGTCATTTGCGCAAAGAATTATGTATCTTTAGTCCCAGAACATGAGAGAAAGTTAAAGGCTCTCTGTCTCTCTGTCTATCAATATCCCCTCGCTCACTTTAAGACGTACTTACTGTACCTACTTTATTTATTTATATTAAGTCATATTATCAGTGTTTTGCATGTTTCCCTAATATCGTGCAGACTTGATATGGGTCTGTCATATTCTGTAGCAAAGGATTCAATTAGACCCATTAATTGAACGTCATCCCTCTTATTTATTTGGTTGAATAGTCATATTGTTCCAGGGACACATATTGTGTGATTAAAAATAAACTAGGTTAAGCTCCTGGAACTGATATTATTGGTTCGTCTTGGTTACATAACTTTATTAGATTGCATCCAGGAACAATAATACCACAGTAACATGGCTATTCATTATAAGAATGGAGAACAAGGCTGCAGGTTTCACTGATTCAAACACCCTCAGTTGAGCTTGCCTTCATTTACAACAACTTTGACTGTGCCATCTTTGTTAATAGATGTTGTCATTTTTCTGTTGCAAAGATCTGGAACTTGGCCTCCAACCGCCTAACATTTCTGAACTCCTATAAAATGAAGATGTCGGTGATATTGGGCATCATACACATGAGCTTCGGAGTCATTCTCAGCACTTACAATCACTTGTAAGTACCAGTTTGTTTTTGATGTTACAGTGATGTTACAGTTTTTAATTATCTGCTTTTTGTCATCAAAAACAGGCACTTTAGGAAAAAGCACAACCTGTACTTGGTGTTTCTGCCTGAGCTGCTGTTCCTGCTGTGTCTTTTTGGCTACCTGGTGTTCATGATTTTCTACAAGTGGCTGGTGTTCACTGCAAAGGACTCCAGAGATGCCCCGAGCATCCTCATCCACTTCATTAATATGTTCCTCATGCAGGGGGATGACGTGGTGCCCCTCTACCCTGGACAGGTGAGAATCCAACAGAAAGCTCCACAAGCTCAGCGTCATTCATGTCCCTGTTCTTGTTGAACCGATGTCAAGTTTAAATCGACTTGCTCAGACTGAATGATGTGCTGCTGTCTTCCTCAGACTGGCCTGCAGGTGTTTCTAGTGGTCATTGCTGTTCTCTCAGTGCCTGTCCTCCTCCTGGGGAAACCCATCTACCTTTATTGGCTTCACAACGGAAGCCACCGACTAGGAATGTACAGGGTAAGGATTTGAATTGCAAAGAAACTCAAATATTTGTTCTTCAACTGTAAATATGCACAGCTGATTATACGTCTCTGTGCTCAGGGCTACGAGCGCGTGCGGCGTAACAGCGAGGAGGAGCTCTACCTGATGAGGGCTCATGACATGGAGGAGGGCAGCAGTGATCTCTCCACAAGCTCAGAGCACAACACAGAAGAGGTCAGCATGGAGATAAAACCGCTTTATAACCGTATAATTAAAAGCAACCAATGCTGTTGTCCTTTCGCTGGTGTCTTTCAGTCATGCTGAGTTTTCATTTTGTTGCGATAGTTTGACTTTGCAGATGAGATGCTGCATCAGGCCATCCACACTATCGAGTACTGCCTGGGATGCATCTCAAACACAGCCTCCTATCTAAGACTCTGGGCTCTGAGCTTGGCACATGCCCGTGAGTATTGGGGTTTTGTACAAGTTTGTCAGTTTGTCCAGGTATTTTCTATTAAAAGTTTTCTTTCCTCTGCTACGGCACAACTGAAAATGTCTTGAATGAAGCACATTTTGCTGCAATAAGAAAACCTCCTGAAATGTTGCTATAGCACTTTTTCAACAATAAGTCATTCAAGAAATGGCCTTCGCAAAGTTATCTGTTTACCCGCAGATAGAAAATAGATCACGTATATTGTTCCTAAGTCTGATCATAGCTCTGCTTTCACAGAGCTGTCCGATGTGCTGTGGACCATGGTGATGCGAGTAGGACTACGAATGGACACCAGTCTCGGAGTCTTATTCCTGGTGCCTGTGTTTGGCCTGTTTGCCGTTCTCACTGTGTCCATCCTTCTGATAATGGAGGGTCTGTCTGCATTCCTTCATGCACTCCGACTGCACTGGTAAGAACATCTATAACTCATTAGATTAGATTCCCCTAGATTAGGTTGCCCTCTTGTCTCATTGAAAGTGCAAATAGTTCTTTAAATTACCTCAGTGTTTTTACTCATTTCTCATTTTTCAATTTTACTTCCTCAGGGTAGAGTTTCAGAATAAATTCTACAGTGGGACTGGAGTCAAATTTTGCCCCTTTACCTTCTCACGCCTGCCTTCCAGCTTTGAGCATGATGGTTTACTGTGAAAGGATTACCTGGTTTATTTGGTAAACAGAACAAAGACCTGTTCCAGACAAATCCTGAAAAGATTTGGACTCCTCTTCTTGAAATCATTTGTGAAGACATCTTAACTTGAGCCTCACCTACAGTGGATTTCACAAACCATTTTAACAGCCTGTGCAGAATGTACTGTTAAGAAGATGCATTTTTAAAATAAGAACAAGGAATAGTTTCAGACCTGGATCAGTTTGTTCATGCCGTTTGTTGACATTTCAGTGTGAAATATAAAATGCAGCTGGTATTTTGAAAATGAGCCATTTTCTTTTGAGGCTTTATTGTTTTTTATTAACAGCTGTTGAATCAGTTGTATGGGCGACCCCCCCCCCCCCCCTTAGAATAAATCATCAAAATTGATTTTTTTTTTATGAGATAACTCAGTTAAGATATGAGTCAGAACATCTGTCTTTATCTTCTCTTTATTTATTTCTGAGTTACATTTTTTCTTCTGTTATGTTGACTGTTAACTTCATCATAGGGTTTCCATACACTGGGTAGTGAGTCACCTTACTGATATATAGTTCTTGTTCTACTCTTAGCTGCACTGATTGCCTTATCCAAGTACAACCAAATGACATTATACTGTATTATTCTTTAGATTCCTCTTGTATTCCTACTTTGTGGTACCAAAACACTGCAAAGTATTTCTGACTTTTCAGTATTGAGAAGCATTTAGGCAGGTATATGATGAGGTGTATATACTTTTGCAGAATGTATCTTTTTTAATTTATTTTAAAATGTTGCATCGGAATTAAAGATAAGTATTAATCTAAGAAGATTTTTACTTTTATGCATTCACATTGTTGCCTACTCATCCACTTCCCGTATATTTTAACATTCCATGCATGAAAAACTAAAAACCATTGATTTGCTCCAGCTCTGCTTGTTAGAACCCACTACTTTGAAGGATCTTGTATTTGTAATCAACACCTTGATTGGTGATTGGAAGATGGAATTGTGGACAATTAACATTGGTAGGGGTTTCTAATTTTGTGAATTTGTAAGTATTATATGCAATTGCTAATAGGACATTTCCAAAGGTAAATGAGATTCAGTTGTCATCATTGTTCAATTGTTGCACAAAGTCTGCTTTAGTCAGATGCTGCCACATGTTGGAAGGTTTCGACCTTTTGTTGCAACTACTTAAATAGAAAAAATATGATGTTATATTCCTGGGCCAAGGGACGTTTGCCTTAATTAACGCTGACCTGTTTAGGGTGGGTGGAAGGGGTTTGTAAATATTTCCTCCAATTAAGTCAAACTTTTTCAAGCACTCCATGATCTAAGAAACATACTATTTTCATCATCATGTCAATAATAAATAGTTTGTTTGAATTTTTCGTGTTGTGGCCATAACTGCAGTTGGTACTGCATCGGGATCTAAACCCAGATACTATCCCTTACATACACAAAACATTTCAACCACCACTCCTTAAATATGATAATTTATCATTTTTCTGGGGAGATGCCCATTTTAATTATTCATATTGTTATTTGCTCATATGAATGATATCGTTCTAACTGTTTTTATCATGTATTAATTGTTTGAACATATATATTGAATGATAAATCATATGGATACGTATGATAAACTAAAGCCCTATGGCATTGCTATTAACGGCTGCATTGATGGATTTAGTCGCAAGATAATGTCGATGGAGGCATAACAGATTCAAATATTATCACTTTATTAAAGTAAATGTATGGCTTTATTCTTGTAAATTAAGACTTTATTCTCAAAGTCTTTGATGTTTTTTCGATCAATGTGGCAACAGTATGGATTGGACTTGGTATGATCCTGTGAGTCAACAAATGGGGCGATTTTACAGCTCAAGACTAAAAAAGTAGTAAAGTAATAACATGTAACTCAAATTAAAAAAAAACTTGGTAACTATAGTTCATCCATAGATGAAAAACTGTCAAGATTTTCAAAAATGTCATTAAAGCTGTAAAACAGACCAGTCAGGCTCCTCTGGCAGGCACATGCCTTCCAGTCTCTTCGCTGGGAACCAAACTCCGAATGCACGTCTGACGGTCACCACAGCAACGCCAAACTGCAGCAGAGATGGTTTCTGGTCCGTGGTTGACGTCTGTGAAGACAGTTGTCGCTCAGCTGCTTGGCTGATTAATGCGATTAATGGCTGATTAATGCGAGAAGGAGAAAAATGCTCCACGACGATTTACGAGTGGAGTGGATACGGCAGCGAGTCACCGCCGGCTTCAACTTGTCAGAATGTCCGGAGTGTTTCGACGAGCTGCTGAGCCGAGGAGACGGGGAGCAGGAGCAGAAAATCATCCGCTTCCTGAACGTGGTGACCGAGGAAGACTCGCCGTCATGTCTCCTGTTCTTCAAAACTATTCGCGAGGAGGAAGTTGAAGTTCCAGCGGGTTAGTTTAAAGTTACCTAACAGTAACCTAGTAGAAAAAAAAAAAACAATTGAAATTATTCATAAACTTCAGTAAATTATATACAATTTGTTTGATCATTGTTTCTTAATTACTTGATGTTTAAGGTGTTTGTACTGTAATTTAATTAATTGAAAGGATGTGTCTAACTGAAATATTTATTGTCTCAGAGAGGAGGAAAGACGCCGATCCTGCAGATCTTGAGACAGATGAAGAGAGCCCCAGCCATGTGAGATGAGCTTTTTTTTAATTTAAAATTAAACTTAGAGAGACATAATCAATTTTACAGGTACACAACATCAAGTGGTGTGTAGCTAATGAGGGAGTTTTCATCCTCTTTGATTAACTTTATCTAAAGGTTGTGTCTCGGAGCATGCATTCTTATTGTGTTAAAAACGACGAGAAAGATAAAACAAGGTTTTAACTTTTTTCAGTTCTTTTGCATTTTCAGACGACTGAGGTTCAAGTAGTTTATCTCACTGAGCTTCATGTAGCAGTCAACAGTTACTCGGAGAGATTTTCGAAATCCAGCGTCTTCTACTTCATCAGGAACCTAAAGGGTGAGAACGAAACCAGCGGAGCATGTTAATAAGGTCTATTGCATTTCTAAAAGCCATTAATCAAGAGATTCTTATTTCTGTTTTAGACACCATTGTGGAACCACTGGACATGACAGAAGCCGGTATCCTGATGCCCAGGCTGTTTGACATCGGCATGCACAGTGGACAGTCGCTTCTTGTGCTGCGAAACAAACTTGCTTATGTAAAATTCGACAACTAACACAACCACTTTATCACCCACACAAAAAACTGAATCTAAATCCAACAGAAACCAGATGTTTCACAAAATTCTCAGTTTTTTAAATGTTATAATTAGCACATTATGCACATTTTCACTGTCTGTCTGTTACTTCGCAGATGGGAATATCTTTGCTGTCTATGCAGAGGATGGAGCTAACTCGTGCAGGTTATGAATGTGAGGACGTTTGTGGAGACGAAGGGGAGGAGAATTTAGCAAAGCCAAGTGAGAAAGTTATTGTCCGTGACGAGTTGCTCAACTGCACACACAAGTTTTTGGGGCTGATCAACACAGCTCTCCATCACCTCCAGATTCAAGGTTTGTTTTACTGAATTTACCAGAAAGTCATGAGAATGTAACAGTGTTTAAATATATGTTTATATACAATCATTATTATTCACACCTGCATAATAATAAGCAACCTCAAGATGTACTACACCTGCTCAGTTTTAAAACTTAATTGATACCATTTAATAAGGATGGCATCTAAGTATCTCTGTTTGGGACAGATGAGGTCACACTGGACATCCCAGAGCTTGACCTACAGCCAGGGGTGGATTTGCTTCTTTCTGATCCAGAAGTGGTGGAGAAGATGGAGCAGTGTGTAATGAACTGGCAAACTCAGATTACCATTGTTCTTGAGGAGCAGCTAAGCAAAAAGCCACAGGTTTGAGACTCTTCTCTGGAATTTATTTTGTCTGGGACACAAGTCTCAAAAATCAGTTTCTGTCCTTTTCCCTCCAGGCACCTGGCCCAATGGCTGAGATAGCTTTTTGGCAGGAGCGTGCTTCCATCCTGAGTGCTCTGAGTCAGCAGCTGAAACACCCGGTGGTACAGAAAATCCTGAAGGTGATAACCAAAGCCGATTCAAGCATCGTTCAGACCCTGGAAGGAACAGTTGCTGAGCTTAATAAATACTGCGCTGAGTCGGACGATAATGTACAGTTCCTCACCACACTGGAAAGACATTTCATGGTGAGCTGCACATATATATACTGTTATTTCTTTAAGTTGTTTTTTTTACATAGATGGTATGACTACTAGTTAATGTCAATAAGATAAAACACGCCTAGAATTTTTTGAAATGAAATATTGATTGATGACAGACATCTTCCATCTTCTGACCTCACCATCAACTAGAATCTGGCCTCTGGAGCAAATTTTGTTTCTCTCCTGGAGACAATCCCTCCTCTGATGGACAGCCTGCAGATTGTGTGGATAATCTCTTCCCACTATAACACAAATGAACGTATGGTGCCTCTGATGGAAAGAATTGCCTGGCAGCTTTGTGAGCGTGTGTCTCAGGAAATTGATACCAACACATTATTCAGGTATGTACCAATACAACTACATTTATATGGAATCAAAGACACATTTTACATAAGCTACACTTCACGCTTCATACTTTTCCACATCACTGAGGTTCCAGAGAGAATCGTTTATTGAAATTGTTTGTTGAGTAGTTAATTCAACATTGCGCTGTGTTCTGGACAGAGATAAGAGGGAAGTGGCCAAATCCAAAGTGCATGATGCTAAACAGGTTCTGGACCGATGGAAGTCGACCTACTTTGAGGTGCGCGCTGAAATTGAAGAATCTGGAAGAGATCCACGTTGGGAGTTTGACCGCAAGAAACTGTTCGAGAGGACTGATTACATGGCTTCCATTTGCCAGGACCTGTACAATGTGCTACAGGTAAGTTAACGTACACTTTGTAAATGCTGAACAGCTGAGTGTGTAAAATAGTTCCGCGCTTTTGGTGATTCACCTGGATTTGTCTGGTGCAGGTGCTAGAGGAGTTCTGTAACATCTTTGGTCAGGAGCTGAAAAGTGTGACCGGTGAACACAAACGCATCGATGAAGTGCTGTGCAGAGTGGAAGCTCTAGTTTTGCCCATTGAGCGGGTCACTTTCAATCCTTTCAACATGTGTAAGAAAAGCAGCTGGAAAATGATCATCAAAGACTTCGACACCACAGCTCAGGTGAGTTCAACCCCAATGCAGAAGCCATTAAAATGCAGAATCAATGTCTGTCTCATTTTGGACCAAGAACGTTGCATCATCTGTCATCAAGGGGATTTACTTTTTACATGTGTCTCCGCAGGCTATCGAGGCAGAGGCCATCACGTTCATCGATCAGTCTTTTAAGAAACTTCGCTCCTCGGCTTCTGCCCTCGACATGCTCCTGAAATTCAAACACATCCGCTCCAGAGAGGCCATCAGTACACATTTGATGACAAAGTTCACTGACATTCTGGCTCAGTATTGCAAAGAGGTAACCTGGTGTGAAAGTGGCAATTGAGTATCTCGTATGCGATAGTACCTGATAATATCAGACCATAACAGAGCTTATGTGGAGGAAGAGTGAGTCTGTGCATGTGTTGTGCAAAGTGGCTTAAGCCAAGAAATGATTCAAACCTAAATTACATGCAGTGTTACACTGCATTAAAACGAAATACGTGTAGTACGTAGTACTAAGCTAAAAGTTACACTGCAATTGAAAACAGACACAAAAGTCTAAGACTTTTTGCCTGTGTTGTAGGTGGACAGCATGCATGAAATCTTTAAGGCTAACAAGGATAAACGACCACTAATTAAGGATGGGCCTCCTGTGGCTGGATCCATCAGCTGGGTGCGATCTCTTTTGCTCCGCATCAAACACACCATCCTGGCCTTCTCTGAGATTCCAGAGATGAAGGACAGTAATCAGGGCAAAATGGTGAGTTTCTTCACCGTTGCACTGTGACAGACAGAAAAATCTTGAAATCTTAAAATGCTTTCTTTGGTTTTTGTTGTGTTCTTCTCAGGCCAAGGACAAGTATGTGCAAGTGGCAATGCAGTTCAGGGACTATGAGCTGAAGAAGTATGAGCACTGGCTGGAGGAGACGGAACACAAATTACCTTTGCTGATGAAAAAAGCCCTATTGGTCATGATTACCACTCAAAACCAGATCCCAGCAGACTTGGTATTTCCCTATTTATTTACTTTTGACTCATGCTCTTTATTAATACATTAACACTAACGTCTCACTCTGGTGTCTCCTGTTGTCAGGCCGATGTGTCTAAGGATGTCCCCCGAGAGGAAGGAAGCCTACAGAGGGATGAGCGAATCCTTGTGAACTTTGCTCCAGAGATAAGGGAAATCATTTCTGAAACAGAACACCTGGAGTTACTGGGCTTCTCTTTGCCTCAGCTAGCTCAAAATGTTACTTTACAGAGGCACAAACTCTTCAGGTAACCAGAATGCAAAACTACAACTGCGAGCAGAGTTTTTTCCAAACAACAAAAACAATCCCTTGCCTGTTTCGTCCTTGTTCCTAGGTATGCCGATGAACTGAAAGGAATTGTTAGCAACTACCACTCTGTGATGGAGAGCCTGAGTGAGCCGCAGTTCATCATGCTGGCTCAACAGATCACAGAGGTCAAACAAGTGATGGGTTTTGGGTGCAAAAGGCTCAACTGGAGTTCCTTGGGTATGTTGCATACAGAGGCTGAAATGTTGAATCCCTTCAAATGCCAGTTATGCAAACTGATGCTCAGATGAAGTGAATCATTCACATCACATGTTTTATTTGGTTTTAGGTATTCCGGAATTTATCAAACAAGCTCTCCACGCTGTCACAAAATTTGAGTCTGTCGTCAGCCAGATTCAAAACAATGAGAGAGACATTGATTCCAAGCTGCAGTCCATGGTGATGGCCAACCTACTGAAACATCCAGGCCCAGATACATCTAACGATTTGCCAGGTAGAAAGAAATGAATCCAAATCTTTGATTGAAATCATTCAAACTTGTTTTTATTGACATAATGCATGTTGTTGTTGTTGTTGTCGTTGTTGTTTTTTCTTCCAAGGCATCAAGGTGTTCTGTGAGCGAATTGAACAAGAGCGGCTAAAAACTGTGGATTTGCTGAGTAAGAAGTACACTGACATTGGACCCCTCATCAAAAAAACAGAACACTTGATCCTGGGAAGCAGCAGCGGCAAAGCCACATGTATGGCAGAATATTACAGGCACTGGGAAGGCAAAGTGTTTGACTCCCTTATAAAGATGGTGATGAGGTAAATGCACATAGTCAGTGTCTTCAAAGTCATCTCTTTAGTGAGCTGTCTTTTTATCATGTTGCCTTTACATTAACATCTGTCTTGTTCACCTGCACATTCAGGAGCATTCAGGCCTTCAACATGGCGCTGATGGGAAGTACCACCCTGTTCCAAATTGATTCCATCCTGTCTTCCCCAAAGATTGTGTTGCAGCCCCAAAGCAATGAGATCTACTGGCTGATCATGCAGTGCATCAGAGACTGTGTGGAGAGCACCAAGGTGTGATCATCATGATTATCGGTGCCGTGTGTCACATTTTAAGAAAATATTATTTCTGACTCTTTACAATGACAGTAAGTCTAAATTCTGGCTATTTTATGTTTCAGCAATTTGTGCGTTGGATGCATGGGACCTGCACTGAGTGTCCTCCACAACATGCGGGAGGTGAAGATGAACTGGTGACGTTTAACTTCTACAGCGATGTATGTCAGCACCCACAGATAAATGAAAGTGCCCTGACAGTGTCTCAGAATGTCCAGCAGCTGCTCCTCTCTGTGGATCAGTACCTGAACCACTGGAAGCGCTATCGGCCCCTCTGGGAAAAGAACAAAGTCACGGTCAATGAAACATTTGCAGGGAAAAAAACCTCCGTGGTCATGTATGATGATAAGCTACAGTTCCTTTCTGGTATCAGTATGGAAGTTCGTTTGGAACCACCTTTTATAACTGACCACGCCATCCATCTAAACCTTGAGTCTCTGATCCACACGGTGCAGAAGACCGTTGAGTCCAGGATCAGTTCACTTGGGAAGCAGCTCAACAAGACTGCCAAAGAGGATCTCTTCGATTTGAGAGATGAACTCATGGTACTGTATCTTGCTTCATAGTCAATTTGTAAATATTCTTTGATTTTCATGTTATGAATCTTTATGGTTCTCTCCTACTAAAGCAACTCTCTGCGAAGCTGAAGCAAAGTCCTGACACTTTTGACGACCTGAAGTCTGTCCTTGCTACAATCTCAGACATCAGGGACATGTCTCTGGAGGTGGAACTGAGGTTCATGGATATCAAGGAACGATACAGAACACTGGCAATGTACAAAGTGGAGGTACTGTATGTTGAATTATTATCCCCTGAAAACACATGTGCTCTCCCCTGCTCAATGTCTCACACCCTGCATTCTGTGCATAGGTTGGAGATGATGAACGTGAACTGGAGGCCAATATTGACCAGATGTGGAGGGAACTCTTTAAAGAATCCAGACAGGTGGATCGAGGTTTAACACATGTCAAGAAATCATTTAGTCAGGTAAGTCACATTCTGCTTGAAGAGAAAAGAAAAATATGAAGATATGTGCATGTATGGTTTACTCCCTGTTTATCTCCAAAGATTACCAAGAAGAACATTGAAGAGTTTTCACAGGACTTGTCTATCTTTGCTGAGAGCTTCAATATGTACGGCCCTCAAACTGTGGGAGTCGATTTGGACACAGGTACGTGAACGTTGGAGTTGGAGTTTATATGAAGAAAATAGTTTGAAGTGATTGTTTGATCTCCAGATTTGTTTGAGGCGTAGGTGTAGAAAATAGTCTGACTCCTTATGTCTTTGCAGGATTGACCATTATGGACACATATGAGGCAGAGCTTGCCAAGATATTGGCAGGACACCAAGAGCTAACAAACGCTCAGAAGCTGTTGGACCTACCCGTGTCTTTGTACCCGGAGCTAGTCACCATGCAGAAGGATATGAAAGGCTTGAGACAAATATATGATGTGTATAAAGCTCAGAAGGTGGGACATGTTGGCTTTTGGAAATTCCAGTGAAATATTGGGAAACACTTCTTGTCAACAAAGTGTAAAACGCTTGTCCTGAAATCTTCTAGGATGCGAAGTCAGAGTGGTCTCAGACCTTGTGGGTGGATTTAAACATCCAGCTCCTCCACGAGGGTGTTCAGGGCTTCATCAAAAATCTAATGCAGCTGCCAAAAGATGTGAGGGCGTTACCCGTGGCCTCTTTCCTCGAAGGACACATGAAGGAGTTCAGAGAGTCTCTGCCCCTTCTGCTGGATTTGAAGAATGAAGCCCTCAGAGACAGGTCGGTCCGAAAACGTTGATAACATTTGTTATCTATATATGCATTTTGTGATCAGAATACAAACACATGCTTTTATATTTTTGGAAACAGACACTGGAAAGAACTGATGGAAAGGACCGGCACCAGCTTTGAGATGAACCCTGGCACTTTCACCTTGGAGAACATGTTTGCTATGGAGTTGCATAAACATGTAAATGTGATAAGTGACATTGTCACCTCTGCTGCAAAAGAGCTCAGCATTGAGAAGGTAATCATTGGTCTTTGCAACTTTGACTTCTCACAGGAGTCGAGGGTCAGTTGTTTCCAGTTTATGAGTGGAATCCTTAAGACTTATTCTCCATCTGCTGTGTGACTGCTTACAGGGAGTGAAGGATGTGGTGGAGGCATGGGAAAGCATGAAGTTCAGCGTTCTGCCCTATTTCAAAGGCACTGAGGAACGTGGGTCTATTCTGGGCGCAGTGGACGAGATCCTGCTGAGCGTGGAAAACGATACCATGAACTTACAGAGCATGGCAGGCAGCCGCTTCGTTGGGCACTTTCTGGGCACCATACAACAATGGGAAAAAGACCTGTCCCTCATTAGTGAGACCATAGAGGTCAGTGAGAGCGACGAAATGCGCCATCACTCTTGAGCTTACGCATGAAATGCCGACTGAAACAATAATTCTTGCACAGGTACTGTTGCTGGTACAACGAAAGTGGATGTACCTGGAGAGCATATTCATTGGAGGAGACATTCGTTTGCAGTTACCAGAAGAAGCCAAGAAATTTGATAACATTGACAAAAAGTTTAAAGAAGTGAGTGTTGACAGAAGACTATCCCGATGAAAGCAAGGGGGCCTCCGATGAAACATCTCAAAACAACGTCATTGTCTTCATTTCTTTGTGTAGATAATGAGTGACGCAGTGAGGGACCCAAACATTAAACGCTGTTGCCTGGTTCCCAACCGGCTGACAGACCTGCAGGCCCTGAGTGGAGGTCTGGAGAGATGCCAGAAGAGTCTCAGCGACTACCTGGACTCAAAGCGCAATGTGTTTCCTCGCTTCTTCTTCATCTCTGATGATGAGCTGCTCAGCATTCTGGGGAGTAATGACCCTGCTTGTATCCAGGAGCATGTGATCAAGGTATTATCTTCAACACACGTAACCTACTTTAGTAGGATAAGAATAATGCTTTCCGTGTGTGTGAAGCTCCTTTTCTATTTTCCTTGTTTCACAAGATGTATGACAACATAGCATCCCTGAGGCTCGACGTGGACAGCAACGGTGAGACAGTGGCTGGAGCCCTAGTGTCTGCTGAGGGGGAGGTGATGGAGATGAGGAAACCCGTCCCACTGGAGGGCAGTGTGGAGGAATGGATGACAGCAGTACTATTGGAGATGAGGAGGACCAACAGACTGATTACAAAAGAAGCCATCTTCTACTACTGTAAAGAAAAGGGCAGGTGTGTGTGTGTAAAGGCAACTGTTTGTTTGATCCCTGCCTCTTCCAGTTTGTGCAACTGGGCTTGACCGAGTGTGTTGCTTCCATGTTTCTCAGGGTGGATTGGATGCTGCAGTACCAGGGCATGATGGTGCTGGCTGCCAATCAAGTGTGGTGGACCTGGGAGGTGGAGAACGTCTTTCATAAGGTCGCAAAAGGAGAGAAGCATGCCCTGAAGAGCTACGCAAAAAAATTGCACCAGCAGATTGACGAGCTGGTAACACGCATCACACAACCTATGAAGAAAAACGACAGACGGAAGATCAACACTGTGCTCATCATCGACGTGCATGCGAGAGACATTGTGGACAGCTTTGTTCAAAACAGGTAAACCTTTCCAAATTGAACCAGTATCTATTGTAAATGCTAACCAATGTGTCATGTCATGTCATTTTCCAACCGCTTATCCGTTGCCGGGTCGCGGGGGTAGCACAACTGCACCCAAATCACATTGCACCAGTAACCTGAGACCTCCTGCGGGTGGTGAGCCTAACCAATGTGTATGAAGGTAAATCTAAATTAAAAAAAATGTCTTTCCAGTATAATGAATGCGAGAGAGTTTGAGTGGGAAAGCCAGCTCAGATTCTACTGGGAGAAGGAACAAGACGACCTGTTTGTGCGTCAGTGCAGCGCCTCTTTCTCATACGGGTATGAATACATGGGACTGAACGGTCGACTGGTCATAACCCCGCTGACAGACAGGATCTACCTCACCCTCACCCAGGTCTGCATGTTTTTACCAACAAATCACATAATACATGACGAACAAGGAGCCACATGTACATTGATTTGTCAGACGTTTTTGACGACAGGATGTTTGCGTGTGCTTGTAATGCAGGCCCTCTCCATGTATCTGGGCGGAGCTCCTGCCGGACCAGCTGGTACAGGAAAGACAGAGTCCATCAAAGATCTGGCCAAGGCTTTAGGTCTGCTCTGTGTGGTTACAAACTGTGGTGAGGGCATGGACTACATGGTAAGAAGCCACCACTTAACTAATACATACATTAGACTAATTTACATTTGAGACATATCTTGAGTTAATAAACACACTATTTATGTCCCATGTTAAAACTGCCTCCTGATGACCATGTGTTCTAATCCACTTCTCATTTGGGTGAAAAAATACAGTCTAAATATGAACACATCACCCAAAGAAAAATCCACGCAAATGTTGTAATTTATCGACTTCTTCATTTTTCCTTCCTTCTCTCTGTCTTTGCGTGCAGGCTGTGGGCAAGATCTTGTCTGGCCTTGCCCAATGTGGAGCGTGGGGCTGCTTCGACGAGTTCAACCGTATCGATGCCTCAGTGTTGTCAGTCATCTCCTCCCAAATCCAGACCATCCGCAATGCTCTCATTCTGCACCTGAAAAAATTCCATGTAAGGCTATTGTAGCTACACAGAACCAGGAATGAATGAACCGTTCCCATTATCAGCCTGCCTCTCACATTCCTTTTCTTCACATCAGTTTGAAAGGCATGAGATCAGCTTGGACAGCCGCATAGGGGTTTTCATCACCATGAACCCGGGTTATGCAGGACGCACAGAGCTGCCAGAATCGGTGAAAGCCCTCTTCAGGCCTGTGGTGGTCATTCTGCCTGACCTGCAGCAGATCTGTGAGATCATGCTTTTCTCTGAGGGCTTCCTTATGGCCAAGGTGATGGACACACACAAAAAGCCCAAATGACATTGCTCCATGTATATGCAATGTTAATATAAGGTACAATATTTATATGTGGGATGATATATAATGATAAAATTCTTCAGTTATAGTAAACTTGGATAAATGTGTAACTCTGAAAAAGAACGACTGTTTACCTAGTGTACAATCCTGACGAGGGTTTTCAATTCAGATGCTGGCAAAGAAGATGACGGTACTGTATAAACTGGCTCGGGAACAGCTTTCCAAGCAGTCTCATTATGACTTTGGTCTTCGAGCTCTGAAGTCTGTCCTAGTGATGGCAGGAGAGATGAAGAGAAACTCCCCAGACCTCAACGAGGTAAACACCAAAGGCTTTTTTTTTAAATTTCACCGTCATAGAGTGAATAGAAAATGGTTTGAATAATGTTGGGACAATGTATTGATAATATTTTGACGGATACCGTTTCCACTCCGCAGGATGTGGTGCTGATGCGTGCTCTCCGGGACATGAACCTTCCGAAGTTTGTGTTTGAGGACGTGCCTCTTTTCCTCGGGCTGATCTCAGACCTCTTCCCTCAGCTGGACTGCCCTCGTGTTCGCTATGCCAACTTCAATGACGCTGTGGAACACGTCCTGCATGAAAACAAATACGTCATATTGCTTCACCAGGTCTCTCATCTGAGTTTTTCGAGAGAGACGAATTAGACTGCTAAATATCAGTCCTAAATATTTTGTTTCAGCCTATGAGGTGTGAGATATTTATATGCCCCACTCTTTATGGTTTCAGGTGGACAAAGTGGTGCAGATCTATGAGACAATGATGACCAGACACACTACAATGGTAGTGGGACCAACAGGTGGAGGCAAATCAGTGGTGATCAGCACATTATGTCAAGCTCAGACCAAGTCAGTGTCAATCTCCATCACCTACATTTGTGCCACCTTCGTGTAATTTCACGTGACAGTTTTAACTTCCATTCTGTCTCATTGTTAGACTGGGATTACATACCAAGATGAATCCACTGAACCCTAAAGCCATGAGTGTCACTGAACTTTACGGTGTTCTGGATCCTGACACTCGAGACTGGACTGATGGGATCTTATCCAACATCTTTCGTGACATCAACAAGCCCACTGACAAAGAAGAGCGAAGGTGGATTACAAAATGCGTTTATTTGTGGGGATCTGATATCGTCTTTGAATGCGTAAACTTGGAGAAAGAGAGAATTCCTGCAACATAACAAACTGACAAAACCTTTGACTCGCAGGTACATCCTGTTTGACGGGGATGTTGACGCTCTGTGGGTCGAGAATATGAACTCAGTGATGGATGACAACAAGCTCCTCACGCTGGCCAATGGAGAGCGGATCCGTTTACAGAGTCACTGTGCTCTGCTCTTTGAGGTTTGTCTTCATTTCAAGATTGCAGAGTACCTCCCCCACATTTCAACATTTATGTCATAAGAAAACTCTACCGCTACAGGTGGGAGATTTGCAACACGCTTCCCCTGCAACTGTTTCCCGCTGTGGGATGGTTTTTGTTGACCCCAAAAACCTGCGATACACCCCATACTGGCAGAGATGGCTGAACAACAGACATGAAAGGGTTTGGGAACACATTAGCTCTAAGTAATAATTGTATTTACTTGTAATTGACTGAAATATCAACACTGTCCTTTTTTCTGTTTTAGGAACATGAAGTTTTGAACACGCTCTTTGAGAAATATGTGCACAGCTCTATTGAGATGATCACGGAGGGTATTGTTGATGGAAATCAAGGACAGAAACTGAAGACTGTGGTCCCACAGACAGATCTAAACATGGTGGGTTAATCTTATATATCTCACTCCAGTCCTCTTGTATTTACACACTCATAATCTATCTAATAATAAATAATTGTATTGATTGTCTTGGTGGTATGTTCAGGTGACACAGCTGTGCTTCACACTGGAGGCGCTGCTTGAGAGTGAAAGCAACAGTAGCGAAGTCCTGGAGTGCTACTTCCTGGAAGCTGTGTACTGCTCACTAGGGGCCACCTTGCTAGAGGGTGGCAGGATCAAGTTTGATGAGTTTATCAAGAGAATTTCCTGCTTAACTGTCATACACGATGAGAAAGCCCTGGCAGGACCTGGTCAGATCCCAGGTAAGAACAACAGATCTTTATGTAGATGACTGTGAAGTTAGCAGGCATCACTGTGATGATGCACAAATTAAATGAGACCCTTGTTCACCCTGAAAGGTTGCCACTTTTCATCACTGTTGAAAACCAATGGGCATGATTCATCGTGGTTTTAGGTTCAATGAATAATTTCCTCGATGAAAGTTTTCTCTGCATGTGTGCTTTCTTCGAGGCCTGCTACTAATAGGAAAATGTCTTCATCCATACAGGATACCTCCCGACTCTGTATGATTTCCATTTTGATGGCAAACAGGAGAAGTGGTTTCCCTGGAGTTCCCTGGTCCCCAAATACATTCACAAACCTGAAATGAAGTTTTTAGATATACTAGGTAAAGACAATTTTTTTGAGGACAAATGAAGCTGACAGCGTACCTAAATATTGATTTAAATTCGTCCACTTTGACTCCTCTCCCTCCATCTTTGCCTTAGTGCCAACTGTGGACACCACGAGATCCAGCTGGATCCTGGAACAGATGGTGAAGATAAAAAGGCCAGTGCTCCTGGTTGGCAAGTCTGGCACTTCTAAGACTGCCACCATACATAACTTCCTCAAGAGCCTCAATTCAGACACCATGGTGGGTTTGCTGTCTAAACAATTCATCCAGTGTCATGATATTTTAGGTTAAACTGTTTCTGTTTCTTTCTGTTTCTAGAATACTCTGATGATCAACTTCTCATCCAGAACAACTTCAATGGACGTGCAGAGGAACCTGGAGGCCAATGTGGAGAAAAGGACCAAAGAGACCTATGGGCCTCCTATAGGAAAGAGACTGCTGATCTTTGTGGATGACATGAATATGCCAAAGGTTTCAACCAAGTCTCTGTTGTGCCGTGCAGAATGAAAGCGCTCGTACGTTCAACATAATCCTAATGCTTTATATGCAAATCCAGGTGGATAACTACAACACACAGCAGCCGATCGCACTTCTGAAGCTGTTATTGGATCGAGGAGGCATGTATAACCGAGGGAAGGACCTAAACTACAAAATCCTCAAAGACCTTGGCTTCATTGCTGCCATGGGAAAAGCAGGAGGTGGGAGGAACGAGGTCGATCCTCGTTTCATCTCGCTCTTCAGTGTCTTCAACACCCCCTTCCCTACAGTGGAGTCACTGCACCTTATATATTCTTCCATTATCAAAGGCCACACCATAGTGAGTAACTCTTTCACACATGGATCAATACACAATCAGAATTTCCATTGTAAAAAATAATCAGTCAAACTGAATGAGCTTGTTGTAATGTTTTAGGCGTTTGAGGAGGCCATACAGAAGTCATGTGATGACATCACGATCTGCACACTGGAACTGTACAACAGCATCATCAAAGATCTGTTGCCCACTCCGTCCAAGTTCCACTACATCTTCAACCTGAGGGACCTGTCTCGAGTCTACAATGGACTAACACTCACCAAACCAGACAGGTGTGGTCAAGCACATTCACTCACTTAACATTTAATAGATCAGCACCTTGCAGAAAAAGGGCTGTAATTCAGAATGTTTGTGCTTCACAGGTTTTTGACTGTCGCCCAGTTTGTGCGAGTCTGGAGGAACGAGTGCCTGAGAATCTTCCATGACAGGCTGATTGATGAGACTGACAAAGCCTTGGTATTAATGGACAATACATCACAATTAGTGAATATAGCATGAGTTAATGTTCCTCCAGGTTTAACTAAACCTGCTATATAAAAATAGCGTAGAGCTGTTTTCAGTTAATGTATAAAATGTATGTTTTTGCCATCAGGTACAAGGGCACATAAAGAAGCTGATTGAGGAGCATTTTCAGTCAGATATGGAGGTCATCATCAGGGACCCAATTCTTTTTGGAGACTACAAGACAGCCCTCAGTGAGGCTGAACCCAGAGTCTATGAGGATATTCATGACTATGATGCTTCGAAGGCCCTGTTCCAGGTATTGTCAACATACATGTCGAAAGTCACACAAGCAGGGTATTGTTTTCACTCCTTTCTGTGTGTGTACAAAATAACTGAACAACATGTGGCTGATTGGCCAAAGGCCAAAGAAAATATCAACAGAAATATGGTTGCAAACTTTTTATCTCCTCAGATAATGAGGAAGGAAACCCTGACATTGGGCCTCCGTAAACTGAAGTTGGCTCCAGCCTGCTGAGGGCTGATGGTTGGATTGATTTACTGAAAGGCCACTGTGTTTTTTTTTTCTCTGTCTCTGCAGGAAATTTTGGAAGAGTACAACGAGACTAAGTCAAGGATGAATCTAGTACTGTTTGATGACGCTCTGGAACATCTGACCCGGGTGCACCGCATTATCCGTGTCGATCGAGGCCATGCGCTGCTTGTTGGTGTGGGAGGTTCTGGCAAGCAGTCCCTCACCAAGCTGGCTGCTTTCACTGCTGGATATGAGGTAGAATGACACAAGGCATAGAAAGTCTAGTATTTCCATTTGCCATTAGAATTTTGAAGCACACTTCAAAATAATACTCTCAGTTATATGATAGCTCCAGTGAAGCGTGAGAAACGTGGGAAACAACAGTTGTTTATTCAGAGCAGCTAAAAATGAAATCAATTGGGAGGTTGTGAGTTTGAGGGGTGAGGCAGGATTAAACTATATCTGGAAAGAAATATGCAGCAGTCCATAAAAGAGATATGCTTTCCCCAGGTGTTTGAGATCATATTAAGCAGAGGATACAGTGAGTCAAACTTCCGTGAGGACCTGAAAACACTGTACTTGATGCTTGGCATTGAAAATAAGAAGATGGTGTTCCTCTTTACTGATGCCCATGTTGCTGAGGAGGGATTCTTGGAACTCATCAACAACATGCTGACTTCAGGTTTGTTGTCGCTCTTATGTCCTGCCTTACAGTACATTTGTTTTTCTTAAAAGCCTCAGCTGAACATTCTCTGTCCTAACAGGCATCGTTCCTGCATTGTTCGCTGATGATGAGAAGGAGTCAATTGTTAACCAGCTTCGTGATGAGGGTCTTAAGATGGGAGCCGATTCTTCAAAAGAAAGTTTGTGGCAGTACTTTGTCAATAAGAGTGCCAACAACCTTCATGTTGTTTTAGGCATGTCCCCAGTGGGGGACACCCTGAGGACACGCTGCAGGAACTTCCCAGGTGAGATCTATTGTCAGTTATCTCCTAAGTGTAATATATATTTTCTGATTTCATTTCACTAACTGCGTTCACCTTCTTTGTTAGGACTGATGAACAACACTGTGATAGACTGGTTCCTGCCATGGCCTCAACAGGCATTACTTGCCGTTGCTCAGTCTTTCCTTGGTCTGTAATATTACTCATCTTTTTAAAATGCATTTGTTGTTGTTATATTTCTTTCAGCCAAAAACAGATTTTTCCATAATTCCACAATTTTGTTTTTCTTTTACAGGTGAGAGTCCCATGATTCCTAAGGCCCTCTCCACAGACGTGATAGCTCACATATGCATGGTCCATACGTCTGTGGGCGAGTACAGCCAGCTGTTCCAGCAGAAACTCAGGCGTAGTAACTACGTTACTCCAAAGAACTACCTGGACTTCATTTTCACCTACTCTAAACTCTTGAAGGACCACGACCAGTTTATCCTGGGTATGGAATATTTGGATGGAATATTTGGCTCCTCATGTTTGTGATGACTCGGGAGACTTTTATTCTGATAAAGTTTCCCTCCTTTTATAGCTCAGTGCAGGCACTTAGAGGGCGGCCTGGATAAACTGAAGGAGGCCAGTCAGCAGCTAGCAGAGCTAAATGTCAAGCTAGCAGAACAGAAGGTGGTCCTTGCTGACAAGTCAGCAGCTTGTGAAACCCTGCTGAATCTGATCGCCACTAACACGACTGCTGGTCAGTGACTGCATCTATTACCTCGTGGTTCGAGCAGTGAATTGTCAGTTACCCAAAGTAGACAGCTGTTTCTAACCACCAAAAACATCTTCTTCTAGACGAGGAGAAAAAGAGATTGGCAGAAGACAAAGCCAAAGAGATTGAAGAGCAAAACAAAGTGATTGCAGTTGAGAAGAGAGAAGCTGAAAGTTCCCTGGCTGAAGCTCTGCCAGCGTTAGAGGCGGCCCGCAACGCCCTGCGGGACCTGGAAAAGTCTGATGTCACAGAGATCAGGTAAACTCTCCTCCTTGCTTTCATTCTATCATGGAAAAAAAATAATTAAGACACTTAATTACACTATACAGTGTGCTCTCTTAATTGTTGATTATTATTAAACGAATCCATTTCATAAACCATATTTGACAAAATGAAACCATCTCTTTATGCCTCTTTCTTGCTGGATCCTTGTGCAGATCCTTTGCCAAGCCTCCCAAACAGGTGCAGATGGTTTGTGAGTGCATCTTGGTGCTGCGTGGCTACAAGGAGATTAGTTGGCATTCAGCTAAAGGGATGATGTCAGAGACTAACTTCCTGCGTTCACTGATGGAGATGGACTGTGATTCCATAAATAACAGTCAGGTCAGGACTGTCAAAGGTAAGTCAGCTTCATGATCAATGAAAAACTACCACCACGACTCTAATAACGAACACTAGTGACCTTTTGCAACATCTTTGTCATTTCCTTGAGCCAGGTTTCCTGAGGAGCCTCCACACGAGCCTTGAGGAGATGCAGGCTATCAGTAAAGCTGGCTCAGGAATGCTCAAGTTTGTCGAGGCAATCGTCGGTTACTGTGAGGTCTCCAAGCAGATAAAACCTAAGAGAGAGAAGGTAATGCACAGCTTGAAAGGGGTTTTCCACTGTGCTCCATCAGAATGAATACAGATTAAAGTGGTTCTTCTCTTCATTTCCTAGGTGGCCCTTCTAGAGAAGAACTTCTTTCAAAGTAAGAAGGAGCTGGAACGCATTCAGAGCGAGCTCAGCAGTCTCCAGTCTGAGTTGCAGGCTCTGGGCGATAAGTATCAAGCTGCTATTGAGGAGAATCAGCAGCTTCAGGAGGAGGCTGAGGTCATGGAGAGGAGGCTGATATCAGCTGACAAACTCATCTCGGGCCTGAGCTCTGAGAATAAACGGTGAGACTGTAGAGGATGCAACACAGGAAGTTACAACACTTGCCTCTCTGAGACTAAGTTAGCCTGCCAAGAGCTGCTTATCTGGATCTTTCACATTGACCTCTCAGTGTCTCTATGTGTATCTACCTCTCGCTCATTACAACCCACTCTTCTCTCCCATCCCCACTCAGGTGGACACAAGATCTGGAGAGGCTGAAGCAGAGGCGCGTGCGTCTCCTTGGCGACTGTCTGATCTCTGCTGCTTTCCTGAGCTATGAAGGGGCCTTCAGCTGGGACTTCAGGAACGAAATGGTTTACCAAGTGTGGGTTAAGGATGTGGAGGACAGAGGCATCCCCTTGAGCCAGCCTTTCAAAGTGGAAAACCTTCTTACTGACGAAGAAGAAATCAGCAGGTGAGAATTAGATCGTGTCCTCATTACAGGTTTGGAATTTGGAACTTGAACGTGTTGTGGTTTATTTTTCTGCGCTCGACTCTAACTACGATTGCTGTGGAGTTGAGTGTATATGCTTCATATAAACCCTGTATGTTTCTGCAGATGGGGATCTGAGGGCTTGCCTCCAGATGAGTTGTCAGTGCAGAATGGGATCCTCACAACCAGAGGGAGCCGATTTCCTATGTGTATTGATCCCCAACAGCAAGCCCTCTCCTGGATCAAGAAGAAAGAAGAAAACAACAACCTCAAGGTAAAAATGTTTCCATGGAAATACAAGGTTTGCATTATTACTACTGACAGGTCCCAGAGAGACTGCTTTAGACAGGTTTCCACTGCTCACAGCCCCAGAGTCAGCTTTTTGGAAAGAATCCCAGCATGTGGTCCTGACACTGTGATCATCATATTTTCCCCAGATCTCATCTTTCAATGATCCAGACTTCCTGAAGCAGCTAGAGATGGCCATCAAATATGGTTTCCCATTCCTTTTCCAAGATGTGGACGAGTACATCGACCCTGTGATTGACAATGTCCTGGAGAAGAATGTCAAAGGAGCAGAGGGCCGACAGGTCCTCATGCTGGGAGACAAGGAGGTGGACTATGATCCCAACTTTAAACTTTATCTCAACACCAAACTGGCAAACCCCAAATATAACCCATCAGTGTTTGGCAAAGCTTTGGTCATTAATTATTCTGGTAAGTTTCTGTTGGCATGGCAACCATCATTGTTGTCTGGAACATTTGAACAGCAGGTCTAAAAAAAAAACCTTGCGTTTCATATAGTGACGCTGAAGGGTCTGGAGGACCAGCTGTTGAGTGTCATCATGGGCTTTGAGAAGAAGGAGCTAGAGGAGCAGCGTGAGGGTCTGATCCAGGAAACAAGCCACAATAAGAAGCTGCTGAAGAACCTTGGGGACTCCCTGCTCAGACAGCTGTCCTCCTGTACGGGCAACATACTGGATAACACTGAGCTGATCCTCACACTGGAAGAAACAATGTCAAAGGCCAGCGAGGTCAGTTTGGTCGCGGCAAACAATGGAGTGAAGAACAACAGATTCACTGAGGTCATTTTTTTTTTTCATTTTCTTTATCTGATTTTGTGCTCATCAGGTATTTGAGAAACTCAAGTTGGCTAAGAAGACGTCCGAGGCCATTGATAAACTCAGAGACGGCTACCGGCCAGCTGCCAAGCGTGGCGCTATCCTGTTCTTTATTCTGACAGAGATGGCTCTGGTGAACAGCATGTACCAGTACTCTCTGGCCTCCTACCTGCAAGTGTTTGACTTTTCACTACGCAAATCTGCGCCAGACTCTGTCCTGCACCAGAGACTAAAGAACATCATGACCACTCTGACAAACAGCGTTTATAACTATGGCTGCACAGGTACAGTAATGAAAAATGAGCCTAAATTACAGAAACAATTGATAAAGCACACTACTTGGTATAATTTTATGACCTGAACTGACATCCCACCCTCAGGTCTGTTTGAGAGACACAAGCTGCTCTTTTCCTTTAACATGGCCATCAAGATTGAGCAAGCAGAAGGGAGAGCACTTCAGGAAGAGCTGGAGTTCTTCATCAAGGGTGAGATATCCAAGGCAGTTGAAATCAGAGACGCAAAAAATGTGTATGCGCCCAATGTTCAGTGAAAATGTGAACGTTTTTCCACCTCCTGTGTAAAGGTAATCTATCCCTGGAAAAGAGCAAGTGCAAAAAGCCTTATGACTGGCTTCCAGACCAGGGCTGGGAGGACATAGTGAAACTGGCAGAGCTCTTCCCTGAGCAGTTTGGCTCTCTGCCTGATGATGTGGAGAAACATTCTACTGACTGGAACTGTGTAAGTGAACGTAAGGACACAGGTCTCACTGCAGGTGATGTGCTTGGTTATGAGTTTAAATCTTGTTCTGTTTCTCCACCCCAGTGGTATGACTTGGACCGACCAGAACAGGCCCCATTCCCCATGAAATACCACGAGAACCTGTCAGCCTTTCAGAAGCTGCTGCTGCTGCGCTGCTTCCGAGTTGACAGAGTCTACAGGGCTGTGACTGACTTTGTCACCGTCACTATGGGCAAAAAGTGAGACTTTTTCTCTCTCTGTCTTTCTGTATAAACACACAGTGTATACCTACATTTATATATCACAATGGCAGGCACCATTATTTGAGTGGAGTTTCCTCATGTTCTCTTGTGTCTCTGTGCAGCTATGTTCAGCCACCTGTGATCAACCTTGATGCCATCTATGAACAGAGTATACCTTCTTCCCCCATCATCTTCATCCTGAGTCCTGGCTCTGACCCAGCCAGTGACCTCATGAAACTAGCTGAGAGGTCCGGCTTTGGGGGCAGCAAGTTCAAGTTCCTTGCTATGGGCCAAGGCCAAGAGAAGGTACTGATGTGCTCTTTAACACGTCAAGGCTATTGATCAAGTATCAGCAGTAGTCCAAACAAAAAGATGTTGAGGGGAATCGTCCTTCTGACCTCTGACACAGGTCGCACTGCAGTTGCTGGAGAATGCAGCCTCCCGTGGTCAGTGGTTGATGCTACAGAATTGCCACCTGCTGGTGAAATGGCTGAAGGATCTTGAGAAGTACCTAGAGAGGATCACCAACCCTGAGCCCAACTTCCGCTTGTGGATCACCACCAACCCCATCAAAGATTTCCCCATTGGCATACTTCAAAAGTCACTTAAGGTCAAATAAATCTTTCTCTGTGCCTTCAGTGTTTGTAGATCCTGTCACCGGCAAGATTTTCACATATATAAATATATGTACTGTATCTGAATTGTTTTGATCTAAAATGTGATGCAGGTGGTGACGGAGCCTCCCGATGGACTCAAGCTCAACATGAGAGCCACATACGCCAAAATCTCTGCCGAGACCATAGCCCAATGCCCACACCCTGCCTTCCGCAGCCTGGTGTACGTGCTGGCCTTCTTCCATGCTGTGGTGCAAGAGAGACGGAAGTACGGAAAGATTGGCTGGAATGTCCCCTACGAATTCAATGATTCTGATTTCCTTGTAAGTGCTATAGATAGATTTACTCTCTGTAAGAAAGAGTAGAATTGGTTCGATTTTATTTTTCCTTCGGCATGCTAAACATTTTAACTGTGCTCAACAGGTGTGTTTGGAGATCTTGAACACCTACCTGACCAAGTCTCACAATCAGGGTGATGGCAACATTCCCTGGGAAAGTCTTAAATACCTCTTTGGGGAGGCAAGACTGAGTTGATTATTCATTAATAACTAAAATCACCCTCCTAGCTGATACAGTAGTTAAATAAGTACGTGTATTCCTTTATAGGTGATGTACGGTGGACGAGCCATAGATAGCTTTGACCGCAGGATCCTGGCTGTGTACATGGACGAGTACTTTGGTGATTTCCTCTTCTACACCTTCCGCCGCTTCCACTTCTTTGAAAACAAGGATGTAGATTACAAGATCCCTCCAAACGGGCCCAAGAAAGTATACGTCGGTCAGTTGTTCTCTTCACTATATTTAATTCTCTTACCTTAAAGGGAATCTTCAGCTTTACACTGATTTTGCTCTCTTGTGTTCCAGATGAGATTGAGACACTGCCACTGGCAAATACACCAGAGGTGTTTGGTCTTCATTCTAATGCTGAGATTGGATACTACACACAAGCAGCTAAAGACATGTGGACCCACCTAATAGACCTGCAGCCTCAGACAGGTATCGTTTGTTTTGGCATCTGTCCACCTTAATCCCTGAGCCTCCTGATATATCATTAATTATATTTTAGAGGAAGTCTTTCTATGCTGTTAAAGGATGTCTGCTTTCACACTTACTGTCTTTTCTCTTATGCTTCAGGTCAATCTGGTGGAAGCATCAGTCGGGATCAGTACATCAGCCAGGTGGCCCAGGACATTCAGAGCAAGCTTCCAAAATTATTCGACCTGGACATGATCCGTAAAAGTTTTGGCACGGACATTCCCCCGACGTCAGTGGTGCTGCTTCAAGAACTAGAGCGCTTCAACAAACAGGTGGTGTGCATGCAGCGCTCGCTGGCTGAGCTGCAGAGGGTGAGACAACAGCACCGTGTTAAAGAAAACAAATGTTCGCGCTTCACACAGGTTTGTTTCCGTTCTAATTCTCCTCTGTCGTGAAGGCTTTGTCTGGAGAGGTGGGCATGAGCAATGAGTTGGACGAAGTCGCCCGGGCCCTTTTTAATGGACTCATTCCTACCATTTGGAAGAAGTTGGCACCTGATACACTCAAGTCGCTTGGTAACTGGATGAGTCACTTCAAGAGGCGTCATGAACAGTACAGCCGCTGGGTGAGGACGGACACTCCCTATCGCAGATGATCAGTAACATTTAGCTTTCTGTTTTATTGTGGAACTAGAATTACACTAAGTAGAGCACATTACTCCACCCTGGCCCAACAGTCCCCTTAAATCAAATCAAGCTGCACCAAATTGCACAGACTAATAGATATTAGTCAATAGTAAGCCTAATTATTTTCATTTAAGTGCGTGTGTCTGTTTTGTGTCCATCAGGTGGATGAGGGAGAGCCCAAGGTAATGTGGCTGTCAGGACTTCATATCCCAGAGTCCTATCTGACTGCCTTGGTCCAAGCTGCATGCAGGAAAAGTGGTTGGCCCCTGGATTGTTCCACCCTGTACACACAGGTGACTCAGTACCACAGCGAGGAAGAGGTCAGGGACAGACCTGGACAAGGTAATGAAACTACTTTTATCCTCCAGCCCCGTGATTAGAAATCAGTTCAGACTGATTGCCCCTTTCCCTGCAGGCTGTTATGTGTCTGGCATCTATCTGGAGGGAGCAGACTGGGATATGGAGAAGGGCTGCCTGGTGAGGAGTAAACCAAAAGTTCTGGTTACTGAGCTGCCCATTCTGCAAGTCATCCCCTTAGAGGCACACCGACTCAGGTTACAGGTGTGGACCACAGGCATTTCTTAATTCCTTTTTTACCTCAAGTTCATCATTTTTGATAATTTCTCTAAAAGGTTGAGGTTATTTTTTGAAATTCTTTTTACCACAGAATACGCTGCGAACACCAGTGTACACCACGTCCTTGAGGAGGAATGCGATGGGTGAGGGGTTGGTGTTTGAGGCGGACCTTTCCACCACCATGCACATCTCCCACTGGGTGCTCCAAGGTGTCTGTTTATACCTCAATGCAGACTAAAGGCAGGAATCATCCATACTGAGCTCCCAAGAGTTATTGTTCTGTTTGGACTGTGATCCAAACTGTGCCTCACAGTGAGAAGGTCCTGGGTTCAACACCCAGTCAGGGCCTTTCTGTGTGGAGTTTGCATGTTCTCCACATACTTCAGTTTCCTCTCACAGTCCAAAGACAGGCATGCCAGATTAACTGTTCAATCTAAATTGTCTGTAGTTGGGAAGGGTTGTCTGCTTCTATATGTCAGCCCTGCGATGAACTGGCGACTTGTCCAGGGTTTACCCCGCCTCTCGCTCAGTGACAGCTGGGACTAGCTCCACCCACCATGACGTAGTAATGCACAAGCTGAATGCACAGTTGAAGATGAATGAATGAAAATATTTTACATGAGATTTTTAAAAAAGAATTTATATTGTTGTTTGAAATGTAATATTTTGTGTTATTGTCCACTTGAAACGTTTCTTGATCTCCTCACTAGATGGCAGCATGCAACAGTACTGAGCTCCTGCTCTGAGCAGTAACTCCAGGGATTTCTTTTTGGTGTTAATGGGCTAAGTGCCAGTAATCTACAGTGGGCCGGGATCTTTCATAGCTAACGTCAACTGCTGTTTGATTAACAATAAATATTTTCAGCACCTCTCAATAACATTAGATTTTTCTCTTTCCTAAAGCAAACATTTCATATTTCTGACAGCAGAGACTGAACATTTCAGCTGAGGTTGAAAGAAAAACTCAAGCTGCTGCCTGCAGGAGAAAATACAGCACGAGTAAAGGTTGCTAAAGATTTCTACTTTGCCCAATTTGCTTTTTCAAGTCTTCCCTGCAGTTCAGGGAACAGATCCTGTGTTGCACTGAGTAACTGAGGCTGCTGAGGTCAGCATGTTAAAGCAGGTGAAGTCTATTGTTTAAAAAAAACCTTCAGACAGTCCCTGGTGGTCTGGTGTGGCGTAACAACATAAATCTGTCTTGTACAGCTTGATAACAGGGATGTGCTGGTTTGAATAAACTTGTCAAACAAAAGAAATAGGGCAAACAACCAGCAACCTCAAAATATGCGAAGTCTCTTTCTGAGATCATCCTCATGCTTCACGTTACTGAAGTGTGCAGCGTAAAAGAGCCCAGTGGTAGAGGGGGCGCAGCATGACAGTCATAAAGACTGAGGATTGCAGCATGTTTACAACCAAACACAGGAGTGCATGTTCCCCTGCCGAAAAGAGGAGGACAATGGAGTGTTGCTCTTATCTGAGTGGACAGATCACTGAACAACTAACACAGACAATAGGTGATGCTGCTATTGTTGTTTGCACTGTAAATAGGAAGGGAAGAGAAATGAGAGATACGAGGGGGGAAAAAACATGCTCTGAATGGAACCAAGCCCCGTCTCCCTCGTCAGAGGTCAAATTAATTTCAGCTGCTTGTGGGATTTACATCAACCCTACACTGCTCCAGTTCCTGCTCTGCACCAAACAGCCTCATAAAATGCCAAGGGTGCCCTGAAACAAAAACAACCAAAAAAAAAAAAAAAACCCTCTGGCACACCAGTTTCCAAAGCTGCCCCCCCACCCTCCTCCTAGTTTCCGTTTGTAGTGATTGGGAGCAGGTGGGCTCACTCAGTCACACATTTGATTTATTCTTTTCCTCCCTCCCTGTGGTGTGTGAGGGGCGACTCGTGCCCGTCTGAATGTTAACACCATCTCTCACCAGCTGAGAACTTCACCAGGAGTTCTCTCTGCAGTCCTGCAGCTCATGGGCCCTGAGAGGTGCACACCAGTGACTGTCCCCAACGCACAGGTAGAGAGAGAGGTCAGTGTAACCTGACCCCTAGAGATGCATGGATGGGTATGTTTGTTTTATACCCTCTCGTGTTAAAAACACACACAGCCGTTCCTCATCTGGGGATCAGCTCCAGCGGTTTCATAAGAACCTCTGCGAAGCTGCGGCTCATAATGAATTTAGAACGAATGCAGTGCGTAACGTGCCGTCGCCTTGCGCGCGCATTGTCCTCAGTGAGAGGTAGAAACAGGGGAGGGTGGAAAAAAGGAGAGAAGACCCAGCAGGCTGCGCTTTTGAAAGGACCCGAGGAGACTATAAAAGTGGTGTCATGCCCGCTGCTGCAGAGGCTCGACTCGTTACGTGCTCACAGAGACGGAGGCAGGCAGAGCAGGGAGAGGAGGACGCGCACTCACACGCACACACTCACTCACTGTGCGCAAGCTTCGCAAACTGCAGATCTGTGTTAGGCAAACGGGAGGCGGGGGTTTCAGGGGTGGCATTTTCCTCTGGCGCACTCCGGATTGAACAAAAGCTAATTTTACGCACAAACCAGAGCCAGAAATCGTGTTTCAACTTAAGTGCGCGTTCGCCTCTGTGTGTGAATAGGATGCGTGTCTTCTCCTGCCGACCCGGTGCTGTTTGACACATCCCCCCCGAGAGCTGGAGCCGTTCACCGGGCTGTTTTCTCAGCAGGGGGAAGTTGGGCTCCTCATAAAAAAAAATTAAAAAAAAAAAAAAAAAAACTTTTGTCTTCTGGCCGCCTGGCTGTGGATGCCACGGGAATGGGACTGCGCCAACGGGAGAGCGTGTCCGCGCTCTGCAGGGAAAGTTTGTTGTGCACGGTGCTGCTGCTCTGGCTCTGCGCGGCCGCGGACGGGACCTGGAAGACAGGACTGTACAAGACCTACTCAGCTGCCTCCCACCCCTCCGTCTACCAGAAAAGGTAAAGGAAGCATCCACTCGTTGTTCTGCCTTGTGTCCTGTTGCACACACACTTCTATCACTTCTCAAGGAGAATAAATGAAAGAATGTGATGATAAATTAAAGAAAGAGACTGCAATTTACGGAATGGATAAAGAAAAGTTGAATCATTTGACATATACAGCCATTTCAGAAAGTATTCATACTCCTAGTAAATGTTGGCCTAAAGTTACTTTTAGTCAATCGGCAAGTTTGTTCTTCATTGGAAATGACACAGGCGTATCCCAGAAGATAATAAGATGATGTACAAGAGGGATCAATGTGACAAAATTATTCCTCAGCTGTTATTTACATTTGAAACCAAAAGTGACATTTCCAAAACTCCAGGGGTGTGAATAATTTCAGCTGTTGTGTTTTGAGTTGTTTAAACAGTGGATGTTTGACCTCAGCAGCCCTTTACTGCATGACTCTGCAGAGTTACTCCCATCTCCATCCATCTAGCAGCAACCTTTTGTCTTCCTGACACTCGGTTTCCTTTTTCCTGTGCTGGCAACACACGTGGCTCGGCTGCCTCCCATTGTTGTCCCAGCTCACCCACGTTCCTCTGTGAGGTTCCCGAGAGCACCTCCACTGTCTCTTAACTCAGTTGCAGCAGCAGCAGCAACGGCTGCTCTTCAATGCACCACCCTCTTCAAACCCCTGCTCTGAGAACCTGTGAGGATCCCAGACAGAAGCCTTTCTTACGCTTGAGCTAAAGTGCACAGGGAAGGTCACAGAATGAAAGGGGGGATGAGACGGAGCCATAAAAATGGTTGGAGGAGACTAAACACTTAAAGAGCATCACCCAGCTCTGCTTCCCTCCTGCACAGGGCCAGTGTTTAGCTCGGAGTCCTGCCAATGCTCAGTGATGAGAGGAGGTTTACCATTGTGCAAATATTTATGCTGTCAGGCCGTGTGTGTGTGTGTGTGTGCGCGCTAAACCTGGAGCCTGCATGAGACCCTCTACCTCTCCGAGGAGGCCCTTCTCTCCTGGGTGTGTCCAGGTGGCTCAGAGCGCTCCCTGCAGCCTCGCTCCACCAGCTCACATCACCTCAAGCACTCGGCTCCCCCTGCCACTCAAGGCCAGGGGTTCGTAGGACGTGTTTAGTAAACACAGGCAGCTGGGACTCGCTGCATCTGGGCTTGTTTTGGGAAGGGGAGGCGAGTTTATAGTCGACCCGCTGCTTGTTTGTGTGCGGCAGAGGGGGAATGGCGGGGACGGGACAGAGGAGAGGCTGCTGTCTCCGGAGTCAGAGAGGTCAGCGGGTTTGAGGTGACACCAGAGGAGCTGGGAGGCTCTGTCCACCTGCTGTGTGGGCCGATCTGTGAAAGCAGCAGTGTACGGTGTGTCAACAAAGCCCCTGGTGGAGGGACGTCAGGCCACAGAGGGCCCTCTCTCATTGACATTCAGTCACTGAGACTTAACTTGTCATTGTGGCTCAGGAACTCAAAAGGAAATAAATATTAATTTTCCCAAACTGGGGGAGGGGGATTGTGTCACTACTTCTTCAGTGTGAACGTCCTCCTACAGCAGCCTTCACACTGATTACCCAAATCAAAGAGGATTAACAGCTCCTGAGTAATTTTTGGACTGTATCGGTCGCTCTGTGGAGGAGCTGATAAAGTGTTCATTCACCCTCGGCGTTCTTAACAACTATATGAGCTCAGTGCGCTGAGGGGTTACTGAGGTAGCTGCTTCTTTACTGTTTGTTGCGCTCACTTCTTTATCCTCCCTCAGAGGACTTGTCATGGTCTGACAGGCAGTCTGAGCCCTGTGCCCCCCCCCAATTCCTCACCCATCTTAACCATGCCCACACTTCGCTGAAGCATGGGAATGAAGACGACAGATTCCAGTGGCTTAAAACTGGCTTTGGATTTGACCGCTTCGATAACTTCGCTTTATGTTCAGGTAACTTGTCCATGCACATTACGGGCAGTTCCTCAGTACAGATGCATTTCTCATTAGAGATGGGGGGGATTATTGTCACACAGCGGGATCTGCAACTGTTTCATTGATTCATTCGAGTCACTGGCTCGAGTATCACTTTAAATATGAGCATATGATAGTTCCATACATTTTATTTTTGATTTTCAACTGATTATTTTAATTGTTATCTGAGAGAACAATAATAATCTTGATTACAAATGATTACAATTCTAAGGACAGTGAAAAAATCCCGAATCTCCTCCTTTGTCCGGATCATGACAAAATGCAATAATATCTTCCGCAAAGTTTCCTTGAAGTTTGTTTCAAGGGTGTGTTTTGCATATTGTTACAGGTTTCCCAGGTGATCACACGAGTCTTGATAAAAGCAGAGGCACATTTAGGGATCTGAATTCTGTGAGTGTGGGAAAATGACTCCAGATTTGAATTTATTGGGCTTGACGGAGGTATGCGCTCGACTGAGTGACGTTCTAATTGTGCAGGGATTCTCTGAGGTTTAACACTGTTGGCTGGATGAAACAAGACATTTGAAAACATCAACTTGGGTTATGGGAAGTTGTCTTGGATATTTTTTAAAATATTTCCTCTCACATTTGATAAAATAGCTGATGGCTGACAGGCGTCTGAGTCACACCCAGCCAGTGACCAGTTCACGGAGTCTCGTCCTTGATGAGTAGAGCAGGTGTTTACTCGGCCACTTGAAGATGCACGTACCCGTTACACGCTGTGACGCTCTTAAAGCTCACAGATGTCCAGGCCTGACAGCTCAAAACAGGCAAAGACAAATGAGAGTTTTTGCGTTGCCCCTGTGCGGCTGCTGTGAAGAGTCGCTCAGCCCTGACCTCCACCAAGGCCTCGCCGAGGTTCAGAAAACACAGCACAGCGCTGAACCCGCAGCTCGCCGTCCCACCAGCGCAGACCTACTCTATTGTCTTGTTGCCTAATTCTTCAAACGCAAACCCAGCATTACTCTTGTCGGACTGACTTTTCATTTTCTGTCACATTGAATTTCACGCTGCTCTCTCATTGGCTCCTCTGGTTCTTTCTGCTCTCCCTCAAAGCTGCAGATTATGACTCCAGGAATGTCGTATCCCTCTCTCTTCATTAATTTCACAGTGACTCTGCTCTCCCTCCTTTTCTTCCCGCTTTGTCTTTTGTTGTTGCACCACATTTATCTTACGCCTCTTCTTTACCCCGGGGACCAACACTGCTTCATAATTGTCTTTCTCTTCACTTCCCCTTTCCCATGGGAAGCTCCCTTATTTGACCTTTATGATAGAGTGACCTCTCCTCCTCCTCCTCCTCTTCCTCTCCTCTCCTCTCCTCTGGTCGTTTGCCACATCCCTTTTGTCCTTTGTTCGCTCCAACTATTTTTCCGACAGACAGAAATCTACAGAAATTCCTCTAGATTCCCATCCATCCTGCATTTCAAACATTTCTCTGACTGTCCGGCCCTCCTCCCACAGAACGTGAATGGATGGATGGGTGGAAGGAAAGGGAGTTACTGAGAGTTACTTTTTTTTTTTTTTTCACCAGCGTTTTGCCCTCGTCAGCCCTCTTGTGAGTTCACACGGCTTAACTCCCAGCTCCTTCCTCCCCACACAGTCTGCAGCTGCAAGTGCACCAGCTCAGTGGCGCGATCGTGAATGACTGCACCGAAACGGGCCACGGCGAGGCACATGCTCGGGAACCAGAATACGCTGCATAAGCCTTTTTTGACAAGTTCACAAGCTCTCCGTCAGCATTTGCATTCGTTTGCTCTTCAGCAAGGTTCTCGTTTCTGTCCAACGTTTTACTGTCTTGGCGTCCGTGGCGTTGAGGAACAGATGGGCCAAAGCTGTGATTTTGTTCCGTCCCTGTAAAATTGTGGATTTCTGTCTTAACTGTTGGCTGTGGATATGTGCGACTCTCGGAGAGATGGTTGAGGATTTATTTAGCTTGGGTCCGGCAAGTCGGTGTGTGCCATGTGTGCTTAGAGACCCGATACTCACCGAGGGGCCTGCGTTGGTGTCTTTGCCAGTGAAACAGCACGGTGCCGCTGGGTTTCACACTTCATAACACCAGGGCGCCTGCAGAAAGGAGGTGTTGACTAGGAAACATTTGACGGTGAAAGACTGAGCGCACCGTGCACCTGTGCTGCCTCATTTTCATTTCACTATTCAATAGAACATTGTGAAGACGTCCTCAGCAACGATATGATTAAAATAATTGTTTCAGGGCTGGGAATAGGAGGGATGTAATATTCAGTCTTACGTCCCAGAGGTGGTAATGATGAGACCTGTGCCTGCAGGTAATACCAGGAGTAAATCATCTTTCTCCGTCCTCTCTGCAGTGAGAGAAAGTATTGCTTTTTGCTGCCTCGTAATTATTTTTGACTCAGCGTTAGTAAGTTGTGTAGATAATGCAGCTATTGGTTGCAAAGCCTTCTGGGAGACGGTAAACTCTGTAATGCCAGCTGCTTTTGTTCTTTGATCGCGGCGGCTGGCGGCGGTTGGCATTTCCTCTGTGGTAATTGCATAAGTACAATGCAAAGAGAGCGAGGGAGAAGACAAAAACTCAATCCCACTTCCCCACTCGTACCCCCTGGTGACGGTCTTGGCTGTTCCCAGGTGAAGCGTCCTCTCAGCCTGGGAACCTCCGATGTTTATCTGCTGGGTCTGGAGGATAAGTCGGGGGGGGCAGAGACCAGATCCTCTGTGTTTGTTGCCTCATGGCTGTTGAATACATATCCATTTATATATGTTTATGTGGCAGATGAGTTGCCTGCTCACACAAATATGTGAATAATTCAAACGGTGTCGTCTGATTTCTTGGTAATGGGATATGCTGTCTCAGGCTGAAAGAGCCACAGACTGAACCAGGGTCCATGTCACTGTTACATCATGTGCACTTGACAGATTTGGTTTCATGTTTCGTGAACGGTGTGCATGACACAAATCTGTCCAGTCACCATCAGGCCCGTGTGCTGCGTCTCTCCACATGGACCGGTTTGGTGATGGGCGTCCCCTCTCACTTTTGTAGTTTCAGTCCAGTATATAAATATAACGCAGGGCTCAGGGTGAAGGTACAGAACACACAAGGAAGCCGCTTCTAGAATCAAGTGTTTTGTTTTTTTTTCTGGGACGGTAACCTTTTGTGTAAAGGGTAACTGCAGTCAAACGGACGTCTCTCAGCGGCTCAGGTCTGTGTGTGTGTGTGTGTGTGTGTGTGTGTGTGTGTGTGTGTGTGTGTGTGTGTGTGTGTGTGTGTGTGTGCGGCCATGGCAACATGTGCAGATTGTTAATGTGAGGTGGTTCTGGGCCGCTCCGCATCCTCCGCCTTTGGCAGTTTCCTTTATTGTAAACCCTCACACATACATACACACATGTGGTCTCACATATTGACAAACAGCCCTCCCTCTCGTGCGCACACACTGGCAGCAGAACACTCACAGTGCAGTTTTGTGCTACAAGCCACAACAAGCCTCCTTTGTGGTTCCAACTTGGAGACCCGTTTCCATACATCTTAGTGATTGTGTAAACACAGCCCAGTAATCCTTGTCCCTGTTTTTCCTCCAGTTATATCCATAGAAAACTAATCAGGGAGTACGTGGTTCCTCTTGCAAAGAATCAAATCACAGTAACTTTATGGCAGCTCAGACTGCCTCAGTGTGTTTTCCATGTATTAAAACCTGCCTATGGTTGTAAACTTCATCTCCTCCCCTCAGGATCAGATATGCTGAATGAATGCTGTAAGAATTAAACAAGCCTGTGCTTTCACAAATCTCAGATTGAGAATGTGGACGTAGGTGAGAACACATAACTGGGCCTTGCGCTAAGTGTTCATATCCTCACTATCAGATCTCTGGCCTTTCCATAAGCAGGTCAGGCTCTTCACGGCCTCAGTGAGTCCTCCTGATGTCTCGCAAGTCCTCTTTGGAGAGCGAGTAGACTCATGACCCGACATTAACCCCGCGATTTAAAAAAAAAAACAACTTTAATCCTCCTACGAGACGCCGTCTTCCTCTTTGCTCCCTCCAGCGAGACTTCGCCTCCCCTGAGAGCGCAAACGGATGTGTGTTGACTGAGGAGGTGCTGCAATGTAAATACTGCCCACAATGCACTCCTGCAAATTCTCTGGCTGATAAAAAAAAAAAAAAAAACAGTGTAAACACCATAAAGAAGTTTCAAAACAAAAGGGCGGGGAAACAGGAGAGAAGGAGACAACAGAGCAGCCACTGACTGCATGGATAATTTACTTTTATGAGAGTGCTGTAGTGTGAGTGCACTTGTCTGAAGGTGTTTATAAAATATACACGCTTCTTCCTTGAATTATTTACTTTAAGAATGTGCTTTTTTTTCCCCTTCTGTGTCCAAGAATAACAAATTGATACAACGCTGCCGTTTTCTTCTCAAATCCGGATTTCTGACTCTTTCTCCTTTCCCTTCTCCCATCAGGAACTGGTGTCCTCACACGGTCACTAAGACAGTGACGTGCCAGGTGCAGAACGGGACCATTCTCCAGCGAGTCTACCAGACATGCCGCTGGCCACAGGGATGCACAGGAGGGAGGTGAGTCAACGTTCCACTAATGCTTCCATATCCCACTGACATATGGCTGCTTTAACAAGCAGACACAAACTTAAAAGCACCAACAATAATGTGTATGAGTAAAATCTTTGAGGTTTTATATGGTGCACCTGTAAAAAAAAAAAAAAAAAAAAAAAAAAAAAACTTGAATTAGATTAATAGCAGAAAAGGAAACTATTTTTCTTGTTCTGTGACTTAAACTGAGCTTTCTTGGCTTTGTTGTATCGCCATTTTCAGACATGAACACTGGAAAATATTCACACAATAGGGATTGGGACAGGAAGTTACTCCAGTTCATGCCAGTCAAGTGCAACCGAGTCATAAAAAGCACTCGCATCATCCTCTGACAGCTAACGTGAGATTCTGTGCGTCTTCTTCCAGCTACAGGACCGTTGTCAGACCCTCCTACAAAGTTGTGTACCGCACAGTGACCTCTCTGGAGTGGAAATGCTGTCCAGGATTCAGCGGCGCTGCCTGTGAGGAAGGTAAGTCTCCTGAGAGAAGAAGGATGGCTGTCATGAATTTCCAGACTCGTTCTAATCTACGGTTTCGAGAGACCTCAAATGTTTTCAGTCTCCTGTTCTCCCTCCATTTCTCCACTTTCCATTACCTCATTTAATCACTCTTTACATCTTTCAGTGTATTCTTTTACCACCATCTGCATCGCTCTCTTCTTCACTGCCGCTGTTATACACGCGGACAAGTAATACTTACAACAACGGGAGTGATTCCCATTAGGTTTACATAAGGCTGCCTCTGTCTTTAAAATGAAGTTAAGAAACAAGATCCCTCAGCGTCTTCGGGGTGAGTCAGCCTCGCTTCACTTTATTAACCAGTTTTAATGTGTTCCACCTAAGACTCAGTGCGAGGGTTGGTTCTTTTGTGTGGTTGCTTTGGAGTTTTATGGTGCAGCTGCAAGCCGGCTCTCATCCGCGCCTGTGCCAACTGTTGTTTTCATATTTCAGCTACAGTAGCTGCCCACCACACACACACACACACACACACACACACATGAACTCCCAGTGTGTAATGACTTCCCCTGGCACTGGCCCCCGGGTGGAGCGTTTACGCCGGGACCCAGGACTTGACTGGGTGTGACATAAATCACTGGGCTTTGCAACATAAAGGACAATAAATATTTACAGTGGTTACGAGTGGTCAACGTTTTTGTGGCGCTGAAAGCGGAGGCCGTTTTTCTCTTTTATGCCGTCCCTCCCAGGTGAGCTCAGAACGACTCTCAGCCGTCAGCTTCACTGTGGCCTCAACTGGAGAAATGTCTCCAATCCTCCGGCTCATTTTCACATGCATCAGAACCGCATGGTGGTTGTCTTAGATCCCCCCCCCCCCATGTTAAGAAACTCATTCACGGTCGGCCACAAACCAGACTTTGCTTAACAAAGACGGAGGAACACGCAGTCAAACATGGGAGGAAATTATCCAATTAAGTTGTTGCCGGAGGAGATTCCCCTCGGGTTGTCAAGGCATCGGGGGGCTGACGGGCCGAGAGGGATGCTGGGATTAGCCACTTATCTGAGCGTCGTTCCGGGTGGTTCAGATCACAGGCGGCGCTGAGTGGAAGTGACAGGCCCCATTCACGGGGCCCTTTACTCTCCGGCACCATGGATGCTATCCAGGGCCACCGGCGCTTTGTTCTGCGCCTGCCGCAGGAGCGGAACCTCTGCCAGCGCAGAACCCGATACCCCGCTGCTGTCTGCCTCATTCGTCGCTTTGAGGAGAAATAAAAGCTTGCCACACTGGCAAAGTTAGAGAGGATTGTGCATAAATCTGTGGCCTGTCGCTTTGCAAAGTGAAGTTAAAGCTGCGTTCACGGTTCAGCGGGTGCAAGTTTTAAATCCAGGGTCTTAATACCTGTGTGTGGCTCCATCTGCAAATCTCTACACATTTCTTTGCAGATTTTCAGACGGCTTTAAGCACTTGTTTGACCTTGAGTATGGCTTTATTACAAAGGCCCGGTAAATGAAGCGTCTCTGTTGTATCAAAGCAGCTCTCATCCTCCTGCCCTGTTTGGAATCTACTGTCTAGGCCTGACATTAATAAAATAAAATGAAATTGCTTTTAATCTCATAAATCTTATTAAAGCTGGAGCCAGATACGTATGTCCTGCAAGACTTCCGGTGTCGGTCATATACCTTTGCTCTCAGCGTTTCCTTTTTTCCTCCTGTCATCTGCGTTTTACCTCAGACTGTGGAAAATGTGTATGATCCGTTCATTTACTTATGCCGTTCCACTTCAGCGTCCACGGTTCTCTCACCAGGCCACCTCGAAAGCCCCCGGCCATGTCTGACTCCCAAGGCCAGTCTGCTTTACAACAGATCTCAATAACATCCAGCAGGACTCTGGGGCTGAGGCTGCTTTAAGGTGCAGCGGAGGGAAAGGAAGTGCGTTATAAACCCCGAGCATGTTTATTGGTGCGGTTACATTTTAAAGGAGATGAGAGAGTTGTTCTCTCCTGTCTCCCTCCGTCGTCACCCCTCCGCCTGTCGGCTGACTTGGTCAGCATCTGTAAATCAACAGGTCCGGTCTGAACCTAGGATAACGTGTCTCTGTTTAATTTTTGGAAGGGTTCCCAGACACAAAGCAGCAGATATGAATGAGAGAACGTTATGGGAGGAGATCAGGCCGCTCTGTCAAACAGTTGCCCGCAATTTATTTGGCTTCTCGTGTTCAAACCGAAGACTTCAAAAGCAAAACATGACATCACACCCAGGCTGGTAAACAAACGCTGTCCATCAGAGTCCAAGCAGAGCAAGATTACACTGCATCAGCCAGGCACCTTTCACATTCGCTCTCCTTTTGGCTGGAATTCCAGGCCAGTGGTGTAATTACTGAGTCCTAATTGTTTTCTGTGAGGGTTTGGGAGATATTGTCTTACTTGTGGACCTGGAACACAATGGGCTTTATCTCTGATTGAGCCTGAGGAAAAAAAAACAGCTAAGTATTTGCAGATGTCGGCACTTTCATTGGCTGCCAGAAACAGGGATTTAATGTATGCTTGGTTCGCTTTGGCGTTCTTAAATGCTTGTTTTCAGACAGGATATCCCAACTTACATTGCGTCGAACACAAATCTTAAAATTATATCTCAATCGGAGGTAATTCTTTGACATGAGAATATCGAATGTAACATTTAAATGTCAGATTATTCCATTAGACCTGTCCCATACATGCTGCATCAGCATCCACTGCAGTGAAATGTGTGGTTGCACACTCAGCAGTCTTGGAAACCTATCATGTTTATTTGCTGTTATTTACATTTAACTTTGGACGCTCGCCCTCCTATCTTCTGACTTTGACGGCGTCTTAAATGTGCGAAGATGACACCAGTTGACAGAGGACATCACGGCCCTGATTTGGTTTACGGGTGCAGGCACTTAAAATAAATATGGCTGGGGCTTATCACAGGAGGGGGGCTGACGTGCAGCAAAACACTGGGAGGGGGGACGTAGACTTGAATTAGCACGGCTGTCAAAACTCTGCCGCGGGGGTCCCCATCAAGCCGTATCTCGCAGCCAAGCGGAGGCTGCGGTTTTTGGGCCGCAATTACGGTATGGCTGGGAGGCAGAGGCGCGCTGTCTGTAATAAGCCGCAGAAATGTAATCTGTGTTTTCACAGCTCAGCGCAGCTTATCACAGGCCTACACGCTAAACCCCACGCTTTAAACATCAGTCGGCTGCAGCTTGCCATTAGCGGAGGAAGAGTGGGAGTGCGCGAACGTCGGTGCATGCATCTGTCTGACTGCCAGCATGAACTTGTGGGTGGGAGAGAAAGAGAGAGAGAGAGAGAGAGGTGTTGGGGATTTGTACAGTGAGGGATGCAGCTGTTCGCCGTGATTAGCTGCTTTAATGGCGGCACAGCCTCGTCGGTGAGCGGAGGGGGCTCAAGCCTGGTGTCAGAGAGGATGGGGCTGAACTGGAGCAGGTGACCTCCACTCCCACTCCTCTTAGTCAGAGCCATCACAGTCACCTTTACATCCAGCCCACTTCTTTCCCCTGCGTTTGCATTAGCAGTTTTTTTTTTAATTTGCATGTCTCTCATGCTCCTGCTCATTCACAAAAAAATGGATTTGTTTCTAAATTCACAGGACGAGAGCTGCAAAGCCACAGAAAATGCATGCAAACATGCGGGGTGGCGTGCTGCAGCCAGCGTGCAGAAAAAGCCGCAGCAGCTGATATTCATGCACAAATGCTGAACCCAAATTGGAAGCAGATGAAGTTAAGGCGAACTGGGCAGAGGGCCCCAGATGAGATTAGACATGGGAGCGTCCAGGACTTTCAGCCCACGCTGCTCCTCTCAGGGGAACTGTCATAATAGTCATTAATTAACAAACAACACAACTGAAAGCCCTGACTGCAGCCAACCTAAAATTAAGTAAACCAAACAATGGAGGAAAGTTTTCTTCTTCTCCTCCTTGTCCCGTCTGCCTCGCCTTCATACTGTCTCCTCTTATGTAAGCGTGTGCTGGTATGTGCATCAGGATTATGAAAGATCCCCAAATTATACTTCATAGAGGAGTTCAGGTATTTAAATTGGAATATATACTGATAATTATGATAATATTATCATGACATTATTTTGAAATGTTCCATGCAAACCACATACGGGGCACACAGTGAGCAGCCGAAGCCTTTCAGACTGTGGGATGAAATGATGGGGTCATGGGGATTATAATTATAACTCCCTCACTCTGGTTGGTTGGATGTTTTTCCAGCACAGCCAACTTCAGTCAGACGCTCCCTTTTATGTGATTGTAAATTTTATTTATCATAAGTTCCTTTTGGCTTCTGTGCTATTGAGTCTGTACATAAGGAGCCACATTTGGTTTAATGCTTTACGCTCCATGTCTTGACCTGTACCTTCTGGTGTTTAGTCTGTTAAATCTGAATGAAATGGACGTGAACATCAAGAAACAGAGATGCATACTCTTTCGCTGAGCCTTTTTTTTCCTCTAGTTTGTACATGCTCGACCTTGAATCTGAGTTAAGTTTTATGTTTCTGGCTCCTGGACTAGAAATGCCTCTTCTACTTCCTGATTTATTTATTATTTCCCAAACCTCCCCCCGGGGTGAGCACTGAAAGCAATTTTTCCTGCAGTCTGCGAGAAATGAAGTGTTTCCCGAGTCCGCAGTGCAACAACAACAACTTGAACAGCCTGAAATTAGACGTGCAGACACCCAAGCCATGGCAGCTGGAGTGTTCTTCTGTCGCCAATAAAGCTGAGAGTTAGGGTTAGGGTTGCTGGACGTAGTGGAGTGCAGCGCTGACCGCGTGACCCACCACCAGACAGGCTCTTTACAACCTGACAGATCAAGCAATCCGGAGCAGAGGGAGGAAAGACGAGATAAGGCCCAGCGAGCTGGTAACAGCGCTTTTATCACGTAGAGAAAGACGAGCCTTTAAAATCCTGATATTTTTAAACCCTGAACACAGCAGAGGTGTCTCTTTCCTCTCATCTCTGATCCACTCAGCGACTGATGTGGTGAAAGCTGCGTTGACCTGTCTGCTCCCTGTCTTTCAACATATCGCCATCAGGTATAGAGCGGCAGGAGGGAGGCACTGTGCGCTCTAACACAGCGCCACTGTCTCAGGGTAGACTCCAAGAAGGTAATGAAGCATATTTGGTGTTTTGACGTCAGTGCAGAGACAATGGCCGCATTGATGGAACTGGTGCACTCTGGGTCCTGTTGGTTCTATACTGCTGTGATGAATTCAATGGACCCAGTTGCTGCCTGGGGGCCAGGGAGAAAGCTGGTAATGTCATCTACTACAAGTCTCCATCTTAATCATTTACCAGGAATCCACTCACCTATAGAAGCTCATTATTACTCTTACACAGTCTTTATTTAGCCTCATACATCTGTACACAGCTTCAATTACTCCTTCCTGTGGGGATGCAACTATAGATTATTTTCATTAGTTTTAACCTGAAAACTATTTTAATGATGAACTGATTGATTTTTCTTTTTTTTATTGATGTAAAAGTTGCATGTTTCATTCCAGGAGCGCAAGGTGCTCCACAGATTGTGAGCTTTAGTAGTCACAAAACCCTGAATAAAAAAGAATAAAATAAATGTAAAATACGACAATTGAAAGAAGTGTGAATAAAATATAAAATACAATACAATTGCATACAATAAATTCATAATAATTATATACAAATTTGTAAAAGACGTAAAGATTCAACCAGACTTCTGAAACATTTTTTTTTAGTCTAGTTTTAAAAGGCAGTAGTGAAGGCCATCATCATGGACGTCAAACATGTAAAACCACAAAGACTTGTCTCCACTTTCAGCCTCTGAGCTACAACTATCAACACGACAAAAAACACTGTAACACCAGCTGGCAGTGTCACACAGCCCACATTGTCCAAAGTGTCTTCATAAACCAGGCCACGGGTACAATATGAGTTCAGAAAAGACGAGTTGATGAATTGTTTTGTTGATGCAGTGTGTCAATGTCAATTTTTGTTGACGACGTCCAAAACCTAAGGCTAAGAAAAGTTTAAACTGAACAGGAATCCATTATCCCTGTCAATCATTCTTCTGGGGACTGACGCCTTCTTCAATAAAAACAACTCTCACTCCAGTCACAAGAGTCTCCTGTAAAACCCGTCATGTCTCCTTCTTGACGCCGACTCAGTCGCAGTTCTATCCACATTCAGAACCGCAAATGCTTGAACACACAATGAAAACCGTGGCGTTCAGGTCAGATATTCTTCCCTCACGCTGCGTCGGGCTGTGGTTTCTGTACACTCCCAGTAGTCCTGATGATCGGGCTGCTCATTTGTCTCTGTTATGAGTTCATAAACATATACAGCACCACATAAAAGCAGCTCCAGTGTTGTGGCACCGTGGGTGGGGGATATCATGAAGCCTTCAGCATCAACCCTCCTCCTCTCGCATGTACACTAAACCACAAACAGACCACCACATCACAGAGATCTCATGTGGTGTGTTGTGGTGACATCATTTACTGCCTCACATATCACAGACCTCCCAAACATCCTTCGGTCTCAGTTTCCCACCCATTAAAACGCTGCACTTTTGGATAAGGTGCAGGATTTAAAAGTCGTTGCCCCGTCTGACTCTTGAGCTCCACTCTGAGCTGGTCTTTGCATATATTTCCATTTGCTCATGTAGTTGATACCGTGCTCAGCGGGCATGAGGGGAGTGGTGCTGATGGTTGCGATTAGTTCTGGACTGAAGACGAGAGTGGAGAGGAGGGTTTGGATGAAAGGGTCCAGCACTTGGTCTAATTAGAGACATGCCTGGTCGGCTTTAAGAGCTCAAACCTGACAGAGGAGCAGGCATTTCCCTGAAGGAGATGATCACCTTGACCAAAGAGAAATGACCTCACTTGACTGTCTGGAATAGGAAATAGCAGAGGCTAATGGAGCTTGCCTCTGGAGATGAAATGATATGCAAAGGTGAAGCCATACACAGCTGGCACCTTAAGCTGGAGAGATCTTAGAGTTACTTAGGAGGGCCATGAGGAATTTACTAAGACACAAGTGTAATTGAAAGACTCCATAGGAACCACAACTGGATTTGAGTGGTTCATACTTCATCCTTCAGTTTGACCCAGGGCCTGGGTACACTGCATAGAGCCCCAGCTCCAGTCCAAACCACAGACACACTTTGTTTGTTCAAGTGTTTATAATTTGACATTCGACTCTCTCACAATTGGTCGGGCATTATGTAAGAGACCTTGCGACTGAGGCTCCATCACCTGATCACTGCTGCACAGTCTCTGGCTCCAAATGCCCAAGATGTGAATCAAAAGTTTGAAAATAAGCCACCAAAGGGTTAATAGAAGGCTTTGTCAATGGAAACTGGCGATTGAGTGGTTGTTATTCATCGGATCTGGTAGGTTTTTAGTTTATCCTCAGCCATCTTGCACTTCTATTGTTAGGACCAGCTTGTTTTACAATTACGGGAGGTCTACACGGAAAGCTTAAGTTCAAGCTAGATTTTTCTAATGGCTTTTAAAAGAATAACAAAATCAAGTAACCAGGAAGTCAGGAGAAACAAAGCAGGTGATCCGCTACAGAGACCAGGGCGTAACAGGCTGAGTGGAGAGGAGGTCAAACCACCTGCAACAGAGAAACCTGTCAGGAAAACACGCACCATCTCCGCATCCTTCGGCCTTCACCTTGGAGACCCACAGCTCATTGAGATCAATTGAGGGGCACAGCGTCTGAGTGGGAGCAGGAAGTGTAGCATCCTTCCGCGGCCCAGGTCCAGTCTGGCTGTGGCAGCACTGGTGCGGCTGGTGAGGCGGTGTCGGAGGCTCCGAGCCAGAGAGGCCCAGCGAGGCGCGCTCATTAACAACAGGACGTACCCCTGAACCTCTAAACCCAGGCCTGCATTCCGTCCGCTCCAGTGCCCCCTGGGACTTGTCCGGGGGGGGCGGGGGCTTTAAAAGCCCTGGTGTTGTGGTTGGACGCTCGCCACAGCCAGAGCTGACCGCCCCCGCCCCTTGTCTCAATCAGGACCATAAATACAGTCCAGGGAGAGAGTGTCTGTGTGTTCCTGTTTCCTCAGGTGTTTATGGCTCTCTCACTCATTCATGCTGAGCTCACAGCCGGGGCCTGGCAGCAAACAAACACGCATGCTCACACACCCCAAACACAGACACATCCATCATGTTCATATGTACAGACAAAAAGTGTAGATTTCTGCACCAGACATGATTCGACGAACCGCCACCTGAATCTGCTGAGTCACTTTTACTAGTAAGTAGAGCTGCTCACCCTCTCTCTGTCTGTTTCTGCTCACACTGTATATCAGTTGCATGTGTGTCTTTATGACAGACACGCTGACAGGGCAGTAACTCACTGCTGTGCCAGAGTCTATCTGCTGCCATCATTGACTGCGGGGTGATGTCATGGACCGTTTATTTCTGTTGGCCGCCCTCCACGTTGTCTTCCTGAAGCGCTCTGTCTCACCCCGTGGGGACGGGCATGTGACCCCGTGAGGCCATGTCTGCTCAGCTCTGTGGAGACACCGGGGCTGGCGGCCACGATAAACCCCAAAGTTCTGTTCCTATCGCGCACTTCAGTGGCACCAACGCTGACTGTGTTAATGTGGATTTATATTACCGGGTCATTTTTTCTCTCCACTGTAATCACACCATTCCTTTATCGATACTGCTTGTTTTTTTTGAGGGCCACAAGGGGCTGCGTATAAAGACAGAGCAGTTTAAGTGAAACCAAAGTGGCACAACTTCCTGGTGGCTGGTTGAAATATAGGCCATAAACCCTCCCTTCTCCATGTTAGTTGATCGGACATGGACCAAAATGTTTTTAGTTTTATACCAGGCAGGTAATAAAAAAATAAATAAATAAAACCCTACTATTTACGGACCCTAAAGATTGAGGAGGAAAAGTATAGGTTTGTTTTTCTCATGAATGAAAGTAGAATACTTATGTCAGAATCTTTGCGAGATTTGGTAAATACTGATAATGATATGTCAGAAACCACAGTCATACCAGAGTATCCAGTCACTGCCTGCACGCAAATTGGCCTCTCTGAGCCTCTTTCAGAATGGTTACCCTCTCTGGACATCCCCTCATCATTACATCCTATTTACAAGAGACCAAAGGATTATTCTCAGTTAATGCGTTTTATATGAACCCTTCACTTGTGTAAACCTAGCTACTCGAGTAAACAGAGCCCCATTGAAGCAGAGATACTAAATCTGCGAGCAGATGGATTCTCGTCCCAGAGACAAAGTGAAGAATTACAGTTTGTCCTGAAAGTCCGAGCTCAGCTCTCGCTCCCTTTCATCCCTCTGGCCTGGCTCTGAGGCAGGGATAATCTATGTGGCTCGCTCATAGATGGAGGGAGAGATGAGCGTGTAAAACGAGAACGCCTGCACTAGTGAAACTGTGGCACAGCTCCACTGGGACACGTTTCCCCCAAGTGCTGCCGTGAGGAAAGACAACAAGCTCGAGAATGAGCAGAGGAGTTGTTTCTCTTCCTCTCCTGTAGTCATAAGCTGACAGTCGCAAAGAAATGAGATTGCACTGTTGTTTTAAGCCGGAGCATGGAAATATATTACAAGGGAAATAGAGAGCAGGAGAAATGGAGGGGTTTTCTTAACTGGAAAGGTCTGTTCATGTTACTGTGAAAAGGACAAAGAACAGATTGAAGCAATAATCCTGATGAGCATCGTTCATACTTTCTCTGTGAGCCATAACCACAATGTTCTTTTTGAAGTAATTTATCTTTTCACAATGTAACTGAATTTTAGAAATAAAATTAGATTTGAGGCTAATACGGTTTCGTATGCTTTTACGCCTGGCGCTCTCACGGTCCGCGCGCCGCTACCCCCTGGAAGTGGGTGGGTAGCCACAGGGACGCCAAAGAGGTGAAAGGGCAGAGAATTGAGGGGTGCAGGGTTTGTGGAATAATGGCAAGTATTGTTGCTTAAGTGGCAGCACTGTATCACGACGATCATAGGACATTTCTTGACACACTTACTCGGCGTCTGCCTTAAATTTCAGGGACACTTCAGAGCTGCACGTTGTGGGCCGGTCATGCTAAGGCAGCACAATGTGTTCCTTTTATCGCCCGAGTATCAGTAAATCAAAAGAGGATAATTGACAGCAATTTGTGTTTCACCCTTTTTTTTGTGAAGTTTTGTGGCGTCACTGTCCTTTGTCCGCTGGCTTCTCTTCATCTGACCCGAGGCGCACAGACTCCAGAGACAGCCTCGCACCAAGACTTTCACCGTAAATGTGTGATTGTGACGTGTGGGGCCTCGCACACTCCCTGATCCTCATCGGGACAGGAGAGGGCACGCTGGGAGATGAATTACAAACACTGCTCAGGATCATTCATCCATCAGAGCAGCTCCTCTCGCCAAGCTGGAATTCCTTTCCCCTGGCTGCACCTGACAGCGCAGAAACCTTAGCCCGAGTCGCCGCCAGTTCACTTTTCTTTCCAGAAGTGCAGCTGAGTTTGCTGGAACTTTTCAGGAGGTTCTCAGTCAAGTCCAAGGCAGTTTGCTGTCAGCAGCCGTCAGCCGGGGCCTCCTCCGAGAGCCTGCGCATTAGAGGGAGGAACATTGATCAACGGCAATTTGACTGTACTCCCTGAATGGAGCTGGTTTTTCATTCAGTTGTATTTATTCTTTGTAAACATAGAGCAGAGATTACACATGAATGGAATATTCATGACAAGAAACATTCAGTGAAACAAACTAGTCCACACCATAGACTGAATGTGAAGATGGGAGTCTCTACTTCCTCTCACTGTCCAGAAAGGAAGTCAAAATATGCCGGAAACAAGTATTCCGTATTTTCATTTGGAGAAAAAGCCAGTCCTCATTTGAGTGAGGACTGGCTTATGATAACTAGTAGCCGTCTCTGGAGCTTTCACTCTCCTATCTTCACAGAACACAGAAATAGCCTCTCAAGTGCTAAAACAGCCCAAAATATATTTTCCCCATGTGTCAAGTCTTTACATCATGACTGGATGACATCATGTGTATTTCTGAAGCTTTCATGAAGAATACATTAGAAAATACCTATTTTTTTATCGCGGTCTGGTGTATAGTTTTATGTAGATGGGTGTATAATGGGTTTTAAAGGCTGAATCGCTCTAAATTGTCACTTGTGATATTTACAGCTCTCATAAGTAGTTAAACATGCGGCAGATGAAACAAAAACAGTCTCCTCAGTCAGCACAATTAGCCTCCGTGCTTCATGTGTCATGGTGAAACTGAGACTTTTATGAATCAATTAAAATGCAATGCAGAGAGGGCGGGTGAGAGGATTATGGGCTCATAAGAGGTGCTCTTGATGATTTTGTTGGACCGCTGCATCTTGAAGTCCTCAAGAAGCTGCTGCTCTGTACTTTTAACCTCTGTCCGTTTCCTGCTACTATGAGAGGAGGAGATAAAGAGGGAGCACTCTCCCTCTCCATACCAAGCAGCTTGATGTAGTGTGCTTCGGACGTGTTTGGGCTCAGAGTCAGACAGTGGGACACATCCATCCAGCTTTTACTACAGCATTAAATGTCTGGAGAGATCAGGTCACTCTCAGCCAAGACCTCCACGTCTGCTCCGGAGTTAAACTCACACTGCCAGATATCAGCAATGATGAGGGGGGGGACAGAAGATACACACTTCACATTTGAAATCCGCACACAGGCACACAAGTAAACTCTCGACAGATGCAGACACTGCTCACACACGGGGATGTGTTTAGTTGATACCGGCCAGATGTTTTATCTCCGTGTGTGTGTCAGAGCGCTGCAGTCTCTCTTGTGGAGCAGTGTTAATGTCCGGGGCTCAGTGCGCTGACATGACTGCTGTGACCAGGACCATCGACCGTGGGGGGGGGGGTCCCGCCTTACACATGACTTAAAGATCAACGGCATAAAAGACCCCGAAGAGAATCAGTCTTTCCCACTTCTCCCTTGAGAGTCACTTTCTGAAACATGATAACAACACTTTATCTTCAGCTTCTCTGTTGGACGACACATGACCACTCATCCCTACATCACTGTTACACTGGTGAAGTGTTTATATAGTTACTGACATTGGAAGCAAATACATTGGTTTGATGATTGTTACTGTGGTGCTACAGTATGAGATTTAAGGGCCAAATAGCCAAATCACACATAAATCAGAATAATTTAATTCATTTTAAGTAGTAGTCAATGTTTCACAACATATGAATGATAGTGTTATTTTACAACCCACCTGATGATGATCAATATTTATACATAAATTAAATAGCAGATGTTTTTTACTTGGATGCATCCTCAAACTAAATCCAGTTGTGATTCCTTGCATGTGCAAATATCTCACACTCTTTTTTTTTTCTTAGACTTCTTTAGGCAGTGACACTTCAGACGGATAGTTCTTTGCTCGTTTCACTTTATTGGCAAAACAATTCTTCGCGCAACTGACCATGTAAAGTAATTATTTACAGCCTACCTCAAGTCTTTGAGGTACGGCCTAAGAAAACATTGCTGGAGTGTCTACTGCGGAGTTTTCTCTCTGGGCGATCAGCACTTTCTTACAGGGTGGGAGTGAGGGAGTGCAGGGAAGGCCATTGATGAGAAACTTTGTGAATGCTGGTGGGGAGGAGTTTCAAGGGCAGCCTGTGTTCCTTTGTAATGCGGCGCTGAGTTTAGGGCCACATCCACCACGTCAGCCCCTGCCGGAGCCCCGCAGGGTTGGCCCACCCCTGTTGACCCCAAACTGTGATCACACGGTCGGCTTTATTGGCCGACAGGAGCAACATGATTGATGGCTCTGCATTGTTAGCTCCCCGTTTGGCCTGTTGTTTCTCTCCGTGCTGTAAAGGCAATGACGGTTGTGTTTTGATGTGTTTCCCAACTCCTCTGATCCTGTAATCTGCCTCCACTCCCCTGCATGCGTGTGCTTTCATCCTCGTCTGAGTGTATTCACCCTGTCAGCTCCATCTGTGGGCATATTGTGTTCAAGCACCTTTCAGAGATAAGACCCTCATTCTGGTGCGACATGCAGCAGGAGTAGAGGATGAGGGAGTTAAAAAATGCTGTAAATAGAAGCGTTGTTTCTTCCTCCCTGTGTCTCCACTTCTCATCTCCTCCTCTTATCTTTATTCCCCATTCATTTGTGCCAGCGGTTTACTCATCTGCTTGTCGCAGCAATTTGCCATGTGTTTTCTGCGTCCCAGTCACAATGTTCATTCAGAGACCGAAGGCAAATGGATGTCACATTAGCACTGAAGCACTCCATCAGCATGAGCTGAGAGCTTTCACCAACTGAACCATCCAGTGTTGTGGCCAACAAACGAGAGAAATCCCAGCTCGCCAACGCAGAGCTTCATTCTACAGACGAAACTCACAATAACTTAAAGCACTAACAACTTTTACATCAGTGCTGCTGAAATACACCTTGTTATATGATGACCACAATGAAGACCATAAGCATAATAATGTGGACTTCCCTTTCGTTCCTGTCTTTGCTCTTGCACCAAACACTTCAGGGTCTTGATTTGGAGACTGAGAAAACACCCCCTCTCCACGGTGTCAGTGACTTTATCCTCTGCTCTTTAGTTTATCATCCCTTTGTGGAGCACACGGAGTGTGTGCAATTATCTCCAATGGTGCAAAACACAAACAAGGCCCCCATGTGTAAGGGGGGCCACTTTATTCCTCTCTGTCAGAGGGAGCTGACTTGAGACAGAGCCACATGTTGGAATAACACTGCCCAGACCCGAGGTGTCGTCACTGGGTGAGGGTGTGTAGGTGTGGGGGCTGCTGTCGCTCCAGACTTGGCTGAGATAAAGAAAAGTTGGACGCAAAACACACCCATGACACGCACAAAGGTCCCCTATGATTAATAACCTTCCATCTGTACTGACAGAATAAAGAGAGGGAATATGACCTCAAGATAACGCACCGCAGCTTAAGTGGCGTGCCCGCACTATCTATTATTCTTTCTTCTCCAGACCTTGCCTGTCATGATTATGTAGTATCTGCCAGGTGCTGAAATCCTCTGAAGGTCATTGTGTTTATTCCCCAGGAAGTTTTCGTGGCGTACTTCACTGTTTGTGATCAGGATTGAGATGCTGAAGAGAGATGCATGCAGATTAGCCTTTTAAATTCCTACCAGCTATTTTAATTGTCATTCAGCGCCTGATCTGTGTGAGTTTTCTCCTTGAATCCTGCGCATGCACACACACCCACACACGCACTTCTCATTAATGTCTGTGTATATTTGAGGATCTGCTCTGTTTACTCTCAGTGTGCCCAGAAGATCTTGCCATGCTAATCCTGCCGCTGTATCTCAGACAGAGGAGCCGAGCTCAGAGCTCTTTACAACCCCTGTGTATTTGTCTAGCTCTGAGCTATTTTGGTGATTCAATTACTTTACACATTGTAGTGTCACGGTGGAAGTCGCTCTGCACTTCCCCCGGATTATAGACGGCCTCTTGTTTTTCCTTCCAGGGTAAAGGTCAGACGCTGTGTGCGTCTGTGGAGGTCACTGCAGATCAGCCGCCGTGTTTGTTTTGACTACGTCTGTTTAGCTGGATGTAAGTTTAGCCGGTGTAAAGCCTGCAGTGCCGTGCACGTGATGACAAAAATGAAGTCCAGATTCCTGCACATGCACGTTTCAGCGGCGTTCGCCTCATGAAAGGTTCCTTATGCGGGGTAAACTGTGTCAGCATGACAGGGGAAGCTCATAGTCTACACTTGCTTCGTTGGGCGATTTGCATCTGGTGTTTGTGTAACCTCGGTGAGCAGAGGTGCGGCATCTCTGCATTAATGCTGGAGCTAAAGCCTCACCTCCTGCAGGCCAGCCATCAATCAGCACAGTGCGGGTTAGCTCTGCGGCGGATTACCGCAGGTTTGACCCCTACCGGGTGTGTGCGGCCTGTGTCGGCATCTCACGTCTCACCCGAGGTGTTTTGTTCCCCCGATGCCTCCCCGAGACTCCACCTGAGTCCAGGCTCACAATTCCACATGCTATCACCAACGGAACCAAAAAGCCCAATCAGCTTTGATCCTGCCCTGCGGCCCCTGGAAGTAAGTGGGGTCTAATCCCCAGAAAGCCTCAGAAAGACACACAGGAATGCCTGGCACACAGCACGCCATTCACCCAGGGATTAGACTGAAAGGAGCTCAGCTTCACACAGTCATTTACTCCACAGTGTGGGAGTCTCTATACATACGTGTGGGTTTGTGGTGTGTGCGAGCGTATGTGCATGTATGCAAATTGTGCGTGCGTGCATACAAACATTTGGGACAAAACGATCTGAAAACCTCTTTGGGACTTTGGTACCACTGCCAGAAATTCAGGTCATATCAGGCTAAATGCTAATTAGTGGCATATGCAATCAGCTCTAGATACTTTAGGCCCATGTGAGTTGGAGAGCAGCATTAGCTCACAGACCACATTATTTTTGGACTGAGGGCGCACCGCTCTCAAATACATATTGATTTAGGCCTTTAAACTGGGCTTTGGTGACAACAAAACAGTTTGAATCCTCTTAAAACAAGTCGATTCCACAATGTCCAAAAAAGGACAATACCTACGACTTGCCTTGAGTCAGAAACGCTAAATATTTGTATGATCACGAGAGGCCACTGAAAGCTGCTATAGCACCATGTTATGAATTATAGCAGAGCTCTGTAACAGATGATGATAAAAGAGCCAAATATTTACAAGGAGCAATGAGAGCATTATGGAAATGTCGTCCAGTCCACGTTTCCTTTTTTCCCAGTAATGAAATAAGCGTCTCCTAATTTGTCATTCTGGAACTTGAAACAGTTTTATAAACATCTGTGGCCCAGAAATCAACAGAAGCAAGTCACCATCTGGTTTGATCAAACCTACACTCCTCCGAGCAGTTTTTCTGAAAACCACATTCGTCCAGGAGGACGCTCGGAACCGAGAGCACCAGCGTTCTGCCTTTTGTTAAAGTTTAATGAGATCGTGTGGGTCTGCGAGAAACACGGCGCGCGGAGGCCCCGTCTGTCAGCGCACCGAGAGGTGGGACGCGGTCGTATCAGGTGGACGACCGTGTTATTCATACTCGTGTCTCAGACGCTCAGCGCCGTGGTCCGTCTCTGTCCCGTATGAGTGTGTTTTAACAGGTGCACAGAAATGTGTAATGATGTAAAGAGTGATGCTCAGATTTGGCGTTCAGCTGATGGGGAAGACAATGAGGCAGCAGTGTGCAGCAGACTCATCAATCTCACACTGAAGCTGGAGTGTGGAGGGAGTCATGTTGATCCTGGAACGCTGCCACTGCTGCGAGAGCTCACCCATATGTGACGGTGCTGTATGTGAGAGAGCATCAGTAGGTCCATTCCATGTGATCTGAGGGGGGGGCATGTGATATCTGTTTACCTGGACTGTTCTTAGTAACTGCTCCGTCCTGCAGTTTCTACTGTTCTGCACTCAGGGCAAAGTTTTTAATTGGACACGAGAACATGAGCCGTCTCATTCGGGGGGCTTAGGTACCCTGCTGCGGAGCCACATCCGTGTCCAGTCTGTGCGGGACAGCCAGGTCCGCAACAAAGGACTTCTTCAAGCAGGCAGCATGATGGACACGCAGACACAGCCGGCTGCACCTTTATCAGCCAGACTTCCACGTCTGCTTCTCTTTCATGCATGAACATATCTGCTGTCAGGGAACCTATCATTGGGTCTGAGCCTGAGTAAGATATGGTGCAGTGTGTCTGCGGGGATATACTGCAAGAACCCCTGAACTCTGAAGGCTTGATATGTTTAGTTTGTACAATATGTCATCTGAGCACTGTTGAAGGCGGGGAGAGGGGGTGGGGGCATGACAGCTCCCCAGAGGTGAAGCCAGAGTGTCTCAATCAGCTCCTGGTGGCTGGCTACGTGATAGATCATGAATCATCCCAGCTCACCCATGTTTGTAGACGAGACAGTGAGTGAACTAAACATTTTTATCAAATGTAATTTGATGTCAAGACTGCCTCACAGTCGTTGGATTTCTTGTATCGTCAGGGCCTCGTTCCCACGGATCATTTCCACAGATTTGGTTTCAAATGGTAATGACATTGCAAACTCTTGGACAATCTATACTTGAGAGCTTAGGATGTTGGTCAACTGTATACACACACAAAAAGTGGAGTTTTTTTTTTTTATTTTTTTATAAAATTCCATTTCTTAATTTCACTCCACTATTTGTGGGTTTGTCCATGACTGGACAGATTTCCATGGGACTTGGGCCAACAAAGAAACAAGTACTTTTTTTGTGTGGATTCAGACAACAGGGTTTTTAACTATATAACATATCGAGATGGGGCATTTTTCTGACATTACCAATGTAGGGGGCTGATATCTATTCTCTGCTTTGGTGCAGCTTGATTAAAGTTAAGGGCACACTTCAGAAAGACAATGAATAGTTCATGAAATGCTGACACTCAAACTGGGAGTTATTTCTCTGTAGTTACTTCTCCTACAGACCATTTATATTGGCAGTCGAGCGTATTTACAGTGACTGGGGGAATATGTGATGAGAAGAGGTTATGCATAAAAAGTCTCCTCGCAGACTTCTCTGACCCGGTCCCATTTAACAGTGTGTGCTGAAACACTTGGTCTCCGCTGTTTCACTATCCAGCGTTTTCCTCCCTGACAACCCTCTGAGCGGGGACAAATACTCTGCGGTAAAATGATCCAAGCTTATGAAGGCGAAATGGAGATTAGGGTGTTATATGAGCGGTCCCGAAGGATAGTGACAAATCGAATGATTTGTTATGGTGGAGGCAGCGGACATCGCTCTGCGAGAGGAACTGAGTCATGAGGGAAATCGAAGCAATGGTGAAGAAAGTTCTGGCCTACTTGTTACCACACATGTCTGCTGTTCTCAGTTCATTTATAGCCATGCAGAGTGAGGCAGCTTTACGGTTTGCTATTGAAGCAAAATATTGTCCTAAGGGGAGCTGGAGTGGCTGCACTCTGGCAGTCACGTTCTTGGCTCTGGGCAGACGAGTGCAGTCACTATCACACAGTCATTGTGTTGGACTGGAGCTTTTTTATGTTTGGTTGTTATGGATCCTGCTGCACGGTTGTTAGCGGGGGCTCCGTTGTTTTTATTGTTTACACGGGTGGTTACGGAAAAACAGATGCGACTGAAACGCTTTCATGAAGTCTCGTGTGGACTCACGCAGGAGGGAAAAGACGTGAGGCTGGTGTGTCCACAGGCCTCTCAGCGGTCTGACCAGTAACCTTAGGCAACATCAACTGTGTCCTCCAACTCTCAGGGTGATAGATTTACTCGCCAAACGGCGAGCGTGTGCAGCGCGGACATGGCGCAGGATGTCTCGCTGAAAATTTGTGGATTGGCCTGCAGCTCCGCTTGGCTGCAGCTTTGGGCAGAGCTGGAGCGCTCGGCAGCCGCTGTATGGTTGTGAACGGGATCAGTCCAGGGTCCGCTGACCAGGAATTCAGCTGCATGTTATTGCACAGAGCAGCAGTGTGTTAACTCTACCTCTCCACTGCTGTTCCTATTACAGTTGGCCTCTTCAACATCTTCTTTTATTGTTTAGTCTCTGCAACCTATTGTTTGGATATGTCTGATCCTCCCAACAGCTTTCTTTTTGTAACATCTCATCTTCCACTTTAATACTTAATAACTGTTGCCTTATTCATTCTTAAGCCGAACGTGGGAACTAGTTTCTTTCTTACTAATAAGTAAAGAATTGAAATTTGAAATCTTATAATCCCGGTAATACGGCATGAATTGGATTTATTAGATGTTGGCTCGTCTCCTGTCTCATCAGGACGAGGATGGAGTCGGTGTATTACCTGGAGAAACTGGTACACGACAAAGTAGCTTTGTACAGAAGCTAAAGGTCGACCCGCTCTACCTCCTGAGCCACAGCCGCCAAGGTTAGGGATGGAAGCTAACCAGCACAAACGCGACTGTGCAAAGAAGCCTCCCTCTGCGTTGTGCACGTGTGAAAGGCAAACTGCGCGTAAAGTCCGGAGAATTCGCCAGTTTTAGTCCCAAGCGCTTATAAAGTGCGAACTGTAAAACAGCTCAGTGTGCGATATTTAAAACTTATGTACTCAGCCGCAATAACTTTCAGTTAGTATGTTGCCGTATGTGTGCGCAAGGATCTAATTCTGCTGCCGGTTGTTTTCAGAGCTATTGTTTTGTTGGCCACTTGTGGCAGCGTGTTGGCTGAGAGCGGCGAGGTTCAATTCCTGCGGCGTTTAGGGAGTGTTTTATAAGCAGAGGTCGAAGGCGAGATGGGACCCTCCCTGCTGCACTAAAGCAGCGACCGAGGGGAGTGTGGTTTCATCCAGTCAGTCCTGGTCTGCAGCTCCACCGTCTTGTTTTTACTGGTTTCCTTGGCGACACCAGCCAAGACTCAGACTGAGAGACAGGGACTGCGTTTGCACATCATAGGATCGGATGCCAGCCATCGAGTGCATTGGAAGGGAGAGTGTCGCCAAGGAAAAGTTTACAAAGCAGCTTTTATTCGGGTCGACCGGGGTCATTAGGGAGGAGCCGTGTCTCATTGGGCCTCTGTGTTATTGTGTCTCTCTTAATAAAAGTGAAGGGTGTGAGCAGGATCGTCAGCCTCTGCTGCTATTTTATTAGACATCTGCTGCTTTCAAGTTGAGAAATGTTTAATGTCTGCTGGCGTGATTTTGCAGTGCAGCCCGACCACATACTATCAAGTCAGAGCGCTGCAATTCGACTTGTCCCTGCTGCTAATTTTAGCTACTTTACGCAGACCGCAGCATTGTTTGCTTGCACGGCACAGAGAAACGTACTTTCCATGTAGCTGAGGGCTTCTTGGAGGATCCTGCCATTCCATTTCTAAATTTACTTACTGTTTTTCTTGTTCTCTCAAGGTTGAGTAAACAGCACACTCTCTTTCTGTTGTGTGGTTCCCGCCTCCCTTCCTCCCCTGTTGTGGCCAGAGAGCGTAGATGCCCAGCGGTCCCACTGGCTACGCTCCAGAGCCCAAAACAAGCAGATAACAAACTGTACGACCAGACCTGCTCTGCTCAGTCATTAGAAGCGAAGGTGCCGAGTGATCGTAAAGTAAAGGTGAATTTTCCTGTCATCATTATCAACCAGGGGCTCGCAGGTATTCTCTGCAGCCTGGACCAGGCCTCTGTGGGGTGCACAGTGGTGGGTCTCTCGTGATGAAACCTTCTGGAACAGACAATAGGAAGGAAACCTGACAGGAGGGGGGTTATGGAAGGTGAGCGCTGCATCCTGTGCACAGAGGTCTACCACACAGATGTCTGTACCTAGTGAGCCCAGTCTCCTGTCCCAGAATGCAAATGGGAAAGTACATGTCTATAGGGCAGACAAACACCTCTGTCAGCAGGCCACACTCACCCCACAGGTCCGTCCATTCAGCACGGCCCTGCTCTGTAATTACACACCACCTCCTGCTGGAGGGTGCGGGGGGGCGACCGACGTGCAGACCTGTCACCGCCCTCAGCATCACTACAGGCATCTGCTAGAAAAACAGAGAGTGAGAGATAGGAAGAGTGAGTGAGAGGGAAGGTGAGGTAAAGACAGCCCCGTCTGGGACTGGGAGGCGGGAGACCCTCCTCCTTCCTGTGGAAGATTAGAGGCTCTGTGCGTGAGCGCATCTGGACGGGCTGGAAGAGCTGAGTGGTGTGAGAATCTGCAGAGCCGGAGCCAAACTGAAGAAGATTAGTGATGCAGCACTGCTGGTGACACCGAACTGGCCTCTGGATCATTTATCACGGTTTATGTGAATAGTGTCAGCGCACCAAAATTATTCATTTTAGCTTCATCAAGAGCCACAAATTCTTCTCTTCGAAATCCTATCTGGTAATGATAAAGAAAAACTGAAATCTACTGAGCAGGTTTTGCATCATCCTGCTATAACAACAGTGATATAGCCCAATTCCAACTTCATATTGACTGAGGTTAACGTTTATCATGAAAACATTTCCTGTCCCAACTTTCTAGAAATCAAACCACTGACTTAGGAACTAGTCCAGAAAAGTACAAGTAAATAAATCATCCCCTTCGGCGCAGTAACAAGACTAAATGTGATTCATTACTGTCACCTTGGTCGTCACCGATGGAGGTCTCGCTCCGTGGAGAGTGTGGTCAGGGTGTTGTTGTAGCGAGTGTGCGCTCTGCCCTGCACTGCCCGGGCTCATGTGTCTGCTCTGATTGATGAGGTGAGATGTGTGCGCGTTAAGCGAGAACCTCTCTGACCCTTCGTGCTTTCACCTCAGGGTCCCAGAGGCTGCAGCGCGGTTTTATTTGCAGCAGGTCTTTCCGACACCTCAGCGAGACACATAAACCGGAGCAGATGTAGACCGGCCGCCTCAGTGCACTTGTTTTCAACTTAAGCGCAGTATGAAGGCGAGGATTCGGTATCGCCTTTCCTCTGGGATCAATTATCTGACCAATTGCTGCAGCGACGCCACATTTCCCTCTCACCTGTAATTACAGCTGAACCTGTGCAGTGTGTGGGCCGCCCCGCTCTCCAGGCTGAGAGGCAGGGAGGCAGACTGGTAATTCCAAAGGAAGGAAATGATGAAGTGTGTCCCACGCTTCAAGTCAGTCACCTAATAAAGGAAAACCTGCAACCCTGGGAAAGAACAATAAACACTGGGGTTCAGATACAGGGCCCTGCACATGCATGGGAAGTGGAAACTGCTAATGATCCTGCTTTAATGCACTTTACTCAAGTGAATGATTGATTTAAGTACAACATCAGTGGGGAGTCTTTGGTGATGAAGACAGGGATGCACAGATCTGTCCTCTTTCAGTCCTGATTCCAGCACTTGATTTTTCCTCCATTGTTAATCTGCACACCTTGCTCCTTCTTGACATCTGTACTTTTGCAGCTCTGCACAATAACTGGGTTACAAGTTATAAGACGAAGAAAGAGAAAGAAAGGGCGTGAGAGGGAGGAGAGAGCGGAATGAAACCAGACCAGGTCCACATCACCTCAATCTGTCTCCCACTGAATCAAAAGTAGACACAAGAAATGATTAGCTCAGCAAACACATGTTCCGAGTAGCCACCTCGTTCCGCTTGGCTTGGTTTATTTTGAGGAGTGTGTGTGTTCATCTGGAGGATGCAGTCTTCAGTCCGTCCCAGGAAGCGCAGACGGAGACAAACGCCTCCCCTGGTCGGCTGTCAGCACCTGGTCACTAATGATGCTGCAGCGCTGAGCTCAGCTAATTGACCAGACAGAGATGGATCAGGACCTTGCACTCTGCTGTGTCTGCTCGCTACGTTGTGCATTTCTGTGTATGTGTGTGTGCAGCAGTTGCCAGGCCTTGTACTGTTCTTCCCCAAAAGAACTTCAAACTTTGACATAACATAGTTGCGCGCTAAAAAACTGTGCCGAGGAGCTTTTAGTTGGGGGTCCTGTCTTCACAGATCCATCCGCTCTGCTGCAGACCGCATGACAGAACTACAAAACCTCTCCCTGGTACATTCCCAAAGCTTTCGGCCTGTCTGCACGCTGCTGAATCTTTCTGCAGAAGTCAAGAATAAATAAACAACAATAAGTGATGAGGTTGGTGGATCAGGCCACGGAGTGTGAGCTGTGTGTTTAAAGGCCTCTGGTTGGCAGAGCTAACTGGGCTTTTGGCATGAGGTTTATTTTCACTGGGAGAGAATCCCTGATGGAATGACCCTGACTTATTCAGAACACAACCACTGCTAGTGTGTACTTATCACACACACACACACATGCAGGCAAAACCCTGCTTGCGCACATACACCTTATGTAGAGTGAGCGATGCAGCTGCACTTCTGGTCATTGTGCGTTTGGCTCTCGCTCTATATGGTACCAGCGCTGCTCCAAGTGGGGGTTAAGGCCAATCCTAACAGCTTTGGAATAAAGCCGCTACTATAATAACATCATTTATCGATAGTAGCAGCTTCGTAATCTGTTGTGGAATCCAAAATGAGAGCGCTGGATTCCGTTGAGTGCAGTCGGTTCAGTTTTAAGGGTGTCCCACTTAAGCCCAGTTTGCTCTCTGTGAAAATATAACTCTGATGTTGGCTCACTTTCAATCAGCCGCTGACTCAATTGTGGTGTCTCAGAAGGTTTTTTTTTTATTATTATTTATTTTATCTATTTTTATTTTACAGGCTAGTGGTCAGAGAGAGAGTCTTGTCTGAATTGCCCAGATTTCAGGAAACAATTTCATCGGTGTCTAACCAAAGCCACCAGCTACATGCTCACAGGGATGTTTGGACGGCTGATGAGCTCGATAATAAACTTTAATATGATAAATTCAGTCTGAAATAGACATTTCTACAAAAACCATTACAAAGCCCTAATGCCCGTGTCTTCCTTCTACCAAAATATATTCACATACAATATATGGAGCTGATCACCTCATGCACGAGCAGAAACACTCTCCATGCCCCTGCACCCAAACACACAAAGATCTGAAAAAAAAAAAAAAATCACGGTCACCCCCATCTTCCTCGTATTCCTATGAGATTTTTGGCACCAGCATGGTCAAATATTGGTCAAAGAGTGTTATACACAGATAATTAAACTTTGTATGTGTGTGTGAGAGAGAGAGACATGGAATGAGAACAGCTGATGTCAGGACGGCCTCTGGCTGGCTGAACTCTCTGTGGGGAGATTTCTCTAATGAAGAGCTCCGACTCAGTCACTGATTAAGGCCCAGTGCAACACGGGGCCAGCGGGTCAAATACATTCACACATTGCTTTGACAGTCACCCTACTCACCCTTCTCACTCCCCCACTGGGGCAATTAGCCCACTGAGAACAAAGAGTGGGACACAGTGAACCGTGTCCATCAGGGGGCGTCCGCTCGCTGTGATTATGTTGTTGTTGGCCGAGGGACCAATGCATCACACTTGAGGCATAAAAGTCATCCTCAGTCCTCATGCTTTACCTTACACACACACACACACCATAGGCCTTGTAATAAACAGACACTGTCACTGGAGAAGGCAGAATATCAGTGGGACCCTGCAGGATTTGAAGTTTGTTGTTGGAGGACAGACAGAGGGAGTGTGTATGAGGTGTGTGTGGGAGACAGTTGTCCTTGTGCCAGCGCTGGCTTAAAGCTTCATACAATAGCTCATGTGTGGGTGAGGGGATCTTGGCACTGAGACATTCTTTTCTCTTGAGGGAGAAGAGGTGCCGTCGGGTGGGGAGTGGCGAGAGCGAGATTTCCTATCCAGAGCCCCCTTTGTAATTGAATGCAGCCATCGAAGTCCAGAGTGTGCACGTTCCACATGCACATGCACCCCTCTGTCTCTTTGTCTATGCCGTCCTCCCCGAGTGGACGGCTGAGCCGTGCAGACGAGCAACTTGAAAGCGCGTGTTCTCCTCGTCCTCATGTCAGGTTTATGTTGTTATCGAGAGTTTTCTACAACCCCGAGCTCACGCCATAACAGTTCAGTGTCAGGTCTTACATCTACACTAGTAATCCTGGGAGAAATGCCCTCAACCCAAAACAGTGAAATCATGAGCACTGAGGTTGAGGAGGAGGAATTATTGGAGCTGTCTCAATTTACCCCAAACCATGTGTTCTGTGTACTTTTCATTCTCCTCCTTTGCCCTCTCTGGTCCTCCCTGCTCCCTGGGTAATCGCTGGACCCGCTTTGCTCTTCTGTCTTACATTCCCCAACGTTTATTTTCCTTTTTGACAATAAGCTCTCCCTCTTCCTTTCCAATGAGTAGAGGCGGATCGTGACATGTGCCTCATACAACAGACGAGGCTGTTATAAGAAACAAGGCCTCTCCCCTGCTCCAGCCTCAGTGCTGCAGGTGCTATTTCACGGCTTCTTTTTAGTGCAGCACTTGGCGTTGGCCGTGGCTGCTGGCCACTGTATGGAAAGACGTGGGTTCTGGTGGCTAATGAAGTGCTGAACCCGGCCCCTCATTTGTATCAAGGAGCACCTGGGCCGAGCAGAGCCAGGCCGGGCCAGACAAAGGAGTCAGTCTCGCATTTCCACCAAAGTCTGCCCATTCAAAACATCCCCAGTCCAGAGACACAAACTCCCACACTTCATAAAGTGAAGGCAAGACAGAATGTGAGCCGAGGCTGCCCGTTCTCCTCGCACAAGGAAACTATTGTTTGTCTTTTGCACGCCCTCTCTCCCAGGCCTTGCGATTTTATACTCCATAAAGAAACAAGGTAAAAGGAAGGCGACTTGGCTAAGAGGCAGCGTGCACAATGTTTTCTCCCTTGGAAGCGTGTGCGAGACAAAATGTGCCTTAATCTGTCTTTACATGCTGTTAACCTTTTATCAGCTCGTTCTGCCTGATGAGAGAGAGAGAGAGAGATTTCTACTGGAAACCCTTCATGCAACCCACAGCCTGTGTAGTGATGACATTAACAGTAATAATACACCTGCTGCCTTTCAATGGACAATGGCTGTCCTAGACAAGTATATTTTTTTCTTGCCTTGCCTTTCTTTCGCATAATATCCAGACCTCAAACTTGTGCCCAGAGTCTGCCTGGGATATTTTAGACGATAGATTAATTTTGCTTCACCTCAGTACTGCCTTTCCTTATGTCAGCAAATTAGTTATTATTAATCTGTCATTTTGTTGTCTATAAAATGTCAGAGTGAAACTTCCTACATTGTTTCAACAATGTTGATTTTAGTTCTGCTTGTTGTGACTAATATTCCAAACCCCAATGATATTTAATATAATTAATTGATAACAATAAAACTGCAAGTCTTTACATTCAAAAGAATGATGGATTTCTGACAGATTTAAGAGATGAAAATTAATTGCAATTAATTTTTTAACGAGTTAAATCTGAAATTCCATGAATCAAGGTTCCGACCATTCCATTCTCTGATGAAGACAGAGAACCTTCTCTCCAAGTTGTCACGGTCAAGAAATAAATTAAAGTTAAGTTGAAGTTGAGAACTTTAAAATCTCCTGTTGCTTTATCGTCTGTTACAGATGCAGAGAACCAGCTTGTGGCTCAGGAGGCAGTGAGGAAACCATCGACATTACGCCGGCCGCCTGCGCGCACAGGAGAACCGACCTCGAGTAAGAACTGTGCACATGTTACCGTTGTACTTTGACTTCATAAATGTTGATGTTGAAGTTTCTGACTTCTGAAGGTGAAATTAAAAACTTTGTCTTTGTCACAGACTGTCTGAACTGCAGCAGAATCACAGCTCTGAGTGACAGGCTGACCTCACTGGAGGGGAAGGTAACAGTTGATGTCTGACGTCCGTCATTCAGCTACAGTTTCTGAACCACTGACAAACACAGTCTCGCATTAACGCGTTTGTATTTATTTTTTTGTTTGTTTTGTGTCCCCTTGTACCAGGTCCAATTCCTCACTGCCTCGTCTTCCATATTGCATCGCCACCCACAGGTTAAAGGAGGAACTGCACCAGAGGCCTCATCCCAAATTGGGGCTGCGCCCACTCAGGGGGCCCCTGGTAAGCAGGGACCTGCAGGTAGATACTTTTCCCTGTCTTGTATGAATATGTTTAAAAAGTGCTGTATGCTTCCTGTGAAGGAGTCCAGGGTTTTGATAATGGAATTACTAATCGCTTCTCACAGCATCCCTCTGGAAGAAACACATTTTTTCCCTTCCACCTGCTCATATGATTGTCCTCTCCTTCCATGGCATGCGGTTCAGCAGCGAAGAATTCAAATGAACAAACTCCACGTTTCTCCTCCTCAACAATGCTGACCCACATTAAAACACTTGACACACACCTTGTTCAGCGTCCACAAAACATTTGCAAGTTGCGTAGTGGTATCTCCCAGGTCGTACAAACAGAATTCACTTTGTACAACGGGGGGTGTTCGCCATTAATGAAGAGACTCTTCCTCACGTCACTGTAGCCTTTTTATTAAAGGGCCAACTGAAATCACTCGACAAACATTTTCACTTTCAGGAATTTCAGCGTTCATTTATTAATTTAGAACTAAAGTTTGAATTAGACCTAATGAAGTATAAATGCGATAATGACTCTTTTTTTTTTTTTTTTTTTTTTTAGCTCTTTGAGCTCTGTTATGTGAAATCAGAGAGCACCAGCTCATCCCTCAGTGGATTTTACTTTCCCTCTCCAAGTGGTTTGAGCCCAGATGTTGTTCACAGAGCTGCATCTCTCAATTAAGTCATCTCTGCTTTCGTTACAGGTCCTCAGGGTGAAAAGGGGAGAGATGGACTTCCTGGCAGAGATGGTAAGTCTTAATCATACTTGCCTTTTAGTCAGTGTAAAACCATTTAAGACGTAAACCAGTTAAGGCTCCGTGATTACTCGTGACTGTTTCCTCCTCTTAGGGAGGTCAGGGTCTCGGGGGCCACCAGGTCCCATTGGGCCTCGAGGGGAAGCCGGGGCAAGGGGCCCATCTGGAGCCCCCGGATCAAAGGGATCCCACGGACCAGCAGGTGAGAGTGAACTGGAAGTATGAATCCAGACCAGACTGGTGGAAAACAGCTGAGTCTGGATGTTGGCATAGTTTGCCCATAAAGTCTTGGGTGCGTCACTGCAGGAGGGTTGCGTCCTTGCCCATCCACTTAGCTGATTGTCTGTAAACCAAGACATGTGAACAGAACTGACCAAACACTTGGGGAAAAACAGTGAAAAGGGTTGCAGACTAAATCCTGAAGTGCGGCTGCAGAGTGTTTGTTTCTCTGAAAACACAACCCACAGACCCTCCTGCGGCAAATGCCTGGTAACTTACTGGAATGTGGCCATTGTGCTGGTTGGCTTTTAAAATCATACGTTTCTAAAAGTGCAGTTTCAGTGGGCAGCGAAAACATTTGTTTTTAAACTCTCCAACATGTGCTCACTGCCGCTCATGGCCACCAACCGGAACGGAAACAGACGCACGTATGTGTATTTAGAGCTCACCCCTCTACTTACTAATAATAAATGACATGTTGCGTAAAAGAGTAAATCCACTGGCAGCTGTGACTTGAATGATAATAAAGTCAACGGTGGTATAATTTTGTCACAACATCTGCTCTGGCTATCGCCTGTTATTCCTCTGCTCAGGATCATGAAGGGAGAGCCTCTCCTTTCAGGCCAACACATGACCCCTGCTCGGTGCCTGCTGCTGGGTAGAGACCAGATTTAGTGAAAGAGTTTAACTGCAAACCCACGCCATGTGACTTCAATCTGAAATGAACATGAGTTATATATACACAAATCCCAGGTTCTTATGATTTCCATATGCCTGTGGTGTTATTGTTTTTTCTATCTCCATTACTTCATAAGTACCCAGAGCCAGAGCTATGTCTCGCATCCCAAGCTGTGTTTTCCTTATTGTGCAGATTATTATTATTATTTTTTCATCTTAAAGACGAAGATAAACACAGCATTGGGTCGTCGCCAGTGTCAGAGCAAAATGCAGACAAATGTGGTTTTAGCCCCGGGTCATGGGAAAGATGGAAGGGGGGGAAAAAAACAACTTGTGATGTTAGGAGAAGTGACACTGTACATTATGATAAGTCCTGATAAGTTACAGGAGAGTTGAATTACAAACTGTGATTCATATTTTGACGGGGTATCCCCCCCCCCCCCGGCTGCTCCAGGGAACCATTACTCCGCAGGAAAAAAACACCAAACTGTTTTCTCTAATATGTCACATAGACTCTAAAAGGCCACTTTAACTGGCCATTTGAGCCGCTCTGCTGCAGATTGCAGCTTACAGTCTCTCCGGCGCAGCCAAAACACAGCTGGTCACGCCGCAGTGTTTATCGAAGCTAAGTGAAAACGGCCCGTGGAGGTGTCAAATCAGAGCTGTAATAACATTACCTTGCTGAGTAATAATTAGCAGACTGCCATTGTCAGTTGCATCCGTGTATAAACAGAAAGGTGGTGAGTGTGGGTCTGTCGGGGGGAGTGGGGGGGGTCAGGGGGCAGCGTCCACACAATGAGCTCAGGTGCAGTTGTGGTCATTTTTTTCCCCCCACCTTCAAATAAACCTCTCTGCTGGAGTCGCATGGGCCAGCCGTAGACCAGAGCCAGCAGCGTGTATGCAGGGAGTATTTAATTTACCATGAGCTGGTGCCAGTAACACTTTGCAGAGCGTAATGGTGTTTATTTGAGTTTTCCCGTGTCCCTGAGTAAGTTCCCAGCACCAGCCCATTAAAGACCGTCCTGTTAATTACAGAGAGGAGTTGGCCAGTTCACCCCTCCTCCTCGGCCCAGCTGCTGATTTTACTTCACACGTGCACATGCACATAAAAAGACACTTCTGCCACACACTGTGCTTCCTCTAATCTGTTTCCTCTCTGCTCTTCATCATAGTTTGTCCTCCCACAGTCATTTTTTATTATTACTCTCACTTGATGCTTTTCCTCTCCAGTAGATGTAGTCACAGTGTGTCTGTCACTGCAGTGACGCGTCTCTCTTCCCTTCCCTCAGGTCCCCGTGGTCCACCAGGACTCCCAGGGGACAGAGGTCTACCGGGACCACCGGGGCCTCCAGGGCCCCCAGCACCAGCCAGCGCCCACATCCCAGAGCCAGACAATGGTAAGACTCTGGACGCCCAACAGACTCTATACAAACACACACTGAGCACTCTTTGCATTTGTCTTGAAACAGTAGTCCACACATTCATCCTGATAAAAATCTAGTCAGAGATTTGGGGATTTTAAGCTTTCCATCCATCCGTCCACTTATTCATACCAGTGATCCTGTGCGAGTGGCAGAGCACACCCTGGACAGGCTGTCAACGTGTTGCCGGTCCAAACAGCCGGCCAGCCGCACCAAGGGGTCCTGGAAACGTCTTTCTAAATCCACATCTGCAGATCTTTAATTATCCAAACTTACATGTGTTTTCCTTGAGACCTGTAAGAAGCTTCTGATGCTTATATTCAACTGTTGTTTTCCTTCCATCGGTTGACAAAAACGGGAAGGCTGCTTTTAGTACAGCTCATGAATTCTCACACTTTTATGGACCTGGACGTGTCCCAAAGGTCACACACTCGGATGGAGAGTACACCCATGGCAGACAATCATTTCACCACCTCGTGCGTGAACGGAGAAGTTTCCCTCACGGCTGAACCGGCCAATGTGATCCCACGTTCAAACAAAATAATCTTTCCACGAACCCAGCACGGGTACTTGTACACAAATTCAAAGCCTTTGTTTGGGAAACAGCATGACGTAGGTTTTTGCGGACTGCTAGTTTGACACCACTGATATTTATACGCCTTCAGCAGCCTCAGCATTTTGTTCCCTCGTGCTGCGTGAGAGCTCTCACAGGGTTTAGGACGAATGGTAAACAACAGAAACGAGAAACAGACAGCATGACGGTAATCCTTTAACTGCTACTTGCTCTGTCCTGTTTGTCTGCCAGCATTTAATGGAGGCAGAGACATTTTGAGATTGACACAGACATCACATGCTGGGATGAGAACCTGTCCACTACTGATGTCACTCAACAACTTCCAGATGTAGGCCATTCAGACAGCTGAGGTGGGGGGGTGTATGTATAAAGTATGTGCTGCACAGGTTTGTAAGCACTGGGCTCCGGGTGCGAAGGGTTTGGCGTGATGAAAGTGGGTCATTTCTTTCACATTAAAGTAACCGAGGGAGCACCAGGAGCTGAGGTGGGGGGTTGGAGGGTCCTGTGCCGAGCTTCCTTTGGAAAACACAGGATTATTTGGCTTTTACATCTGCATCAGGAGGATGGAATTCTCCTCTGCACATCAGGAGAGACCCTTTGAAACCAGCGGCGGGGAAGGGACGGTGCAGTTGTGCGAAAAGTACGATTTTAGTGCCTCCACACGTTTTCATGTCACGCACTGTGCAGGAAACGAAGCGAGTGTGTAGAAATAGACACAGACACAGAGGGGGCGGCTCTGGTTGGGATGTCACCTCTGGTGCTGATCTCTTGGCGGTGCGCTGCGATCTGGCAGATGGAGGATGTTACTGGCTCCTCCTCCTCCTCCTCGTCTCTGTGTCTCCTGAAGCGTGAATGGATCTGCGTACCCTGTCAGTATAAAATGACCCAATGGCCACACACTTCCTCTACAGCTTGCACGCTCAACACTCCATGCTCCTCACGTCCTTCCTCTCTAGTTGCAGAGTCACGTGTGCCTGGTCAGTGTTTACATGGTGGATATGAAGTGCACCAATTCATTATTGTCTCAATCATGCAGGGAAGTTTGACCCACTTGTTATAGTCTATACATTTTTCTCTTGGGTTCAGTTTGCTCCTCTGTTGAAGTATTTATTGGAAAACACTGTCCTCTAGTGGTAAACCCCATTCTCGGGAACCTGAGAAGATCTTTCACATCAACAAAGAAAGTTTGCAAGTTGCTTCAGGCAGCAAGCTCACAGGAGAAACATAAAATCAACAAGCAATAAAAGAGCAATACCTCATGCAGAAATTGCACATGTTTTTGCTAATCCTTTGCTTAACTGTCGCTTCTACATCCCATTAAAAGTCCACATTTTGTTTCCCCTCCAGCTCGTAGAAAGGACCTCTTCTACACCAACACGTTTCATGACTCACGAGGATCCCCTGTTCCAGGACCTCAGGGCCCCCCCGGTCCTGTCGGTGAGGGTTTATTTATCTGGCTGTTTATTTATCCGTAACTAACCCCACTCAGGATGTTTGTGATGTGTTTGACAAACCTCTGATTCATAGACACAAATATTTTTATAGCGGCCATGTGTTTTCACACAATAATGCAGTAGATTTGCAGTGTTGATAGTCCAGTTCTGTTGGGTGAGGGCTGTTTTTCGAGCCCACACTTTTGATTAATATTTTAGTCTGAAGTCTTACTTCGTCAGAGGGCTTAGGTGCAGTTTGATTCGAAACTCAAATCATCGCTCAGCCATTTGTGCTATTATGTATGTCTCTTTAAATTCTGCAGGTCCGACAGGTCCCAAAGGCCCAGTAGGACCTCCTGGTCCACCAGGACAGAACGTAAGCTCCCTCACATTACAGTCAATTTGTATTTTTTTAAAATTCCTTGTTATTTTGAATTTCTCATTGGACTCGATGCAGGGCAAATCTGGAGCTGCTGGAACCCAGGGCCCCATGGGGCCAAGAGGAGAGCGCGGGGATAGAGTGAGTGCACTCAGAGCTTTGTGACATGACTGTCGGCATTTCAGCCTCCATCCTTAAACAACACTCTGAGACATGCCTCTGCTTTTTCAGGGTCCTTCAGGTTATCCAGGAGAGAGGGGCTTCAGAGGCGAGCCGGTAAGACACCGTCACCCTGTTAGGATTGGGTGAAACATCAACACATGTCACAGCTGGTTATATTTCTGTAAACTACACTACCCAGCAGCACTGCACAGAGACACCACAGCCCAAGAGCTCGGCCTGGTGTAAACTGCTCTGTGCATTTATTAATGTTATGAAGTCACAGTAAATTTTTTTTTTTTTTTTGGTTTTGTTTTTTAAAATTTTGTTAAACTTTCTTCACAGGGAGCACCAGGGCCTAAGGGAGAGCCAGGAGAGAAGGGCTTGCCGGTAAGAAAGCAGTTGGTGATAGTTCAAATGATGGTGACAGAGAAGGCTGTAAGATTGAATGTTTGTCCTGTGTCTTTCTAACCCTTACCTTTCTTTTATCTCTCTCTCATTTAACAAGAGCAATCTAAATGTAAGATATTTTTATTTCTGTAATCATGTTGTTCATTTTGCGATGCAAATAATCGATCGCTGATTCTAACCACAACGTTCACCGCAGGATAGTTTCTCTTCAGCCCATCCTTTCCGACCTGTTGATAGTTGTATAGTGTCTGTAATTCATTGGTAATTCACGTTTGATTATATTTGTGCGTATCTGTGATTTTTCAGTGTGAAATGTGCTGTTAATGTGTTCTTGTTTTTGTTGGTCCTCGGGGTGTGCTCTGGACTGCTGTCCCTTGTCACCACACTGTTCTCTTGACCCTAAAGCTGTCTGACTCCCTCTGCAAGCTGCTGTCCCCATGGCTACCTTTCACAGTCACCTTTTCAGCATCTGACTTTGGCATATACATAGAAATACAAAAGACAGTCGTGCAACAACACAACGCCCCAACTCAGAGAATGTGGAATAGGGTCAAATTGAAAACGAGAAAACAACCACAACCTCAGCTGTTCTGTATCGCATCTCATCAGTTTGATTTGATTTTTAAGATTCAATAGTGTCTACGATCCACAAATGTATATGCCAAATCGCTCCATATGTGTCAGTGGTGGGCCCTGTTGGGCTTAGAGGTGTGGTGCTCTGATGTGAGTGTATACAGCTATCCCCCTTTAATCCCACAATGCAACCTTGCATGACTTTGTCTTTTTGTGCTGCGTGAGTTCACTTATTGCCTGAATGAGAAAGTCACCTTCAATGTGAATGTAATCAGTATAATAATGATATTGTTCTGTTAAAAGGAGAAAAGGCAAAGTTTCTCCGTTTTGATTCCGATCCAACTCGCTGAAGCCAGAGATCCCAGCTGTTATTCTACCTTTGCTTGTTTACTCGGAGCAAAAATCTGTCTTAAGACTTAAAAGAAATATTAATTTCACATTATTGTGATGATTATCAGCATCTTTGATGTAACGTTTGGACACATTGTCCCTGGCCTACATGGTCTTTCCTGCAGCATTCCAGAATCAAATGCAGCCGTGCGTGTGTGAAACTTTGCCTTCTCTCTTCAGACATGATTCATGTTTTTGTCTTACTAATCACAGCATTTCTTAGTGGCATCACTCACCCGCGCACTTACAGCCTTTTCTCTGCATGCTTTGTTGCGTAATGTTGACACTTTCCATTTCCATCGTCTGCTTCTCTTGTACTACTACTACTTGTGTTGCTTTTCAAGGTGTGACCCCTTTAACAACAAACAGAATTCCATTTGAATCTATGCTGCTCCCTCTGTTGGATAAACATCGGTCAGCATTTGTGACCACAGCGTGAAGAAGGCCTGGCTTAACTGCAGTACCTGTCATGAAGGAATGTAGATGGCATGATGGAGTCTAAATCCTGGGGGGGGCCTGTGTTCTGTCACCAAAGTGAGGCTGGTGTGTTATGTGCATGCTGACGCTGCCCAGCCCAGCATGGCCAGAGAATGGGGGAGATACAGAGAAACCCAGGGAGCAGATTGTGTCTGAAGAGCTGGGCAGATGTGTGGACTGTTTAACCTTCTAACTGCTGAACTGTAATGAGACAAACGCCTTGCATCTTGGCGAGCAGTTCCTCGGCTTGTGCTCTTTACCTTGACGGCTGTATCTATCTTCACAGGGGGACGGAATACATCAGATCAGAGAGGCGCTGAAGATCTTAGCCGAGAGGGTTTTAATCCTCGAGACTATGATCGGTATTCATGGTGAGTAGGAGGCCTGAGGCAGGGTCAGCTTTAGGCAGGGGTCAAATGTGACGGGGAGGGGGGGCAAACTGCCACCGCACCTCACTGTACTGGGACAGGGAGTGGGAACAGTCACGAGCAGCCCCAGGACTCGGGCTGGTGTTTCCACCCCCTCACACAGTCCCCCCCTGTCACTGCTCTCTGATAGGACGTTAGCTTGCAGATGTTCCACGACTTGCAGGCAGACCTTGAGCTTCTGGCTCGCAGGGTGACACTGCTGGAGGCTATCATCTGGCCAGGTAACGCTGACACATCCCCACCCACAGCCCTGCCAGCCCCCACTGACTTCTCTTTTTGGCAAGATTCAAAGAATGTTGATCGAGCGTTAGAAGCGCAGCATTTCTGATTGTTGAATGTTGATCTGGTCCCTGAATAATAGATGCTCTTTTAGAACATACGTGATTTATGTCTGAGATTTGTTTTGGTTGTGATGATCCTTCAGTGTCATGGCAACACAGATATGACTGCAAAGGTCCTGAACATGAACAGGCCTCCTGCCAAAGTTTAAACTTTTTTTGGGTGATTTCAGATGACCTATTTGTGTATTTGTGCAGTTTTCCCAGCTTTTCTCACTAGTTTACGGTGAAGGAGGCTCAGCTGGGAAAAGATGATATCATATACTTGCTTCCAAACACGAAATTAGGTGATAGTTGACTTCACTAAAAAAGAACCGCCTTAAACATTACTCACATTTACAGCGTTTTATTAACTATCTGAGTTAATGTGGTTTGTTTGTACAAAGTTGATTGATACATTTATTATGTTGTTTTGTTACTAACAGTTTTTTTTTTTTTTTTAAAGTTGATTAATCATTTTCAAATATATTTTGTTGTTTGGTTGCTTATGTGACCAATAAATATAGAGTGATCAAAGACAACACAAATAGAAATGATAAAGACCAAACAAACTAAACTCATCGGGAATTATATCTAAAAAAACGTTTTGAAAACTTTATGTTGTCATGGATGTTTTTTCAAACCAAGTTTTAACAGCTTTAATGTTAAGATTAGGATAAATCTTCCGTAATCATGTTTGGTAGTTTTACATGTACCAATAGATGTAAAGTATGTCTAACCATACTGCTGTATATTGAGATTAATTCACGAAATCAAACTGTAGAAAATAATGCATCATTTTGATGATCCATAAATTATCAATAAAAGTCTTTTATCGAGGAAGAAATATCAAACAGTCAAAGATCTTAGCATCTCAAACTTGTCTCAAAACAACAGTGCACATGTTCTCACACACACACACACACACACCCGGACCGGGAGGCCCCGTTCCAACTGCTGTCTTTCTTCAACAGAGCCTGATCTAGGGTCTGGGGATGGACCGTTTGGCACAGCCTCCCCTAGTTTCTACAGAGATAAACGAGCAGGTGTGCTTCCGTATCGACTCGCTTCTCCTCTGTCCTCCGACACCAAGGTTCGAGGGAAGTAGCCCACACCCCCCCCTCCCGCTCACCCTGAGGATCACGGGCTGGGTTGAATTCCCCCTCCTATAGGTCTCATCGGCACTCAACAGATTTAGACAGCATCTGATACCATCAGATTTAGGATGGGGGGGACACCTCAGGGAAACTTCACTGATACTCCACAATACCCCTCCTCTATTGGGAACTGGAGAACTAGTTTGACCCCCCACCCACCCACCTGTTGCCATAACTACACTCTATCTTTATCTATACACAATACACCCAGCAGCCCCCCCCTCTCCGTGTGTCATCTTCTTTGGCTACAGAACTGAAGCCTCAGAATATGTTTGAAAAAGAAAAAGGAAGATCGGCTGTGCTCCTCGAGTACACCCAGTTCTGGACAATAAGGGTCATTTAGAGTAATAATTTGAAGGAGGAATCAGATGTGAGCAAAGAGACTGGATTTGAGTTTTTATTGCTTTCAACTACGTCACTGCAACTTGACAAGATTCCATTATTTAAGTATATTGAGCATGTGCCGTTTGCAGGACACCATTACATAAACAAACCTCTTCTTCTCGTATTAATTTTTGTTATACGTCTATCATATTGTTTAACTCAATGTTATGTAGTGCACTAAAAGATGAAGTCATCTCTACTCTAACTGAGATACATGTTGCTGACAGTGATTTGTGGTTTTCTGGTGTGAGTGCTTCCCACCTTAAAGATCACGAAACAATAATATATTTACATTTAATCGGTGTTGCACAAATGCAAAAATATACGCATTTAAATTTGACTGCATATCAATTGAAACAACCATGATGTTGCATTCTGACGGTCATTTCACCATCACGTCACACACACACAAGAAAATAGCAAAACTGTTACTGGAACTTGAACCTGTTTTTACCACTGTTGTTGGTAAACTGCTTAAACTGTCCTGATGAAAAGACTTGATAAGTGTTCTTTCATCTTATATCAAACTTATTGTGAGACTATTTAAAAAATGATCATTTGTAGTTTATTTTGTACGCTGTTGTGTAACCATTTCATATTTTTGAACTTTTTTTTTCATGCAAATGTGTTATTGTGTTAAAATAATCCTGTCAAGATGATCGGTGTAATAAAATAATGTTTATTGTTTTTTTTTTATTGTGTCACATCTTCATTTGTGTTTCAAGTGTTTTTTCACACACAGCACAATGCTGATAAATTACATCCACTCTCTCCAATGTGTATTTCTGTCTGATCATCACATTTGCACTTAAATCACTTAAATAACAGTCTGATCATTAAAAGAATTCAACCAGAGGCCCACAGGGAAAATAAAACCATGTTGAAGCTTGGCAAAACCCAAGCATTATTTGTGTTAGATTTACTGCATATATGCAAATACTGTCACAGAGCCGTTCCTGGGGAGAGAGGTCATCTATGTGCTCTGTGAAGGCAGAGCGCTCTTCCCCTTTGAAACCACCACAGCTTGTTCCCCAACACTGTCATCAATAAGCAAAGAGATGGCGCCATCTAGCTGTTTTGAGGCTGCTAATGCCACAACAGCTTTCTCTGTGGGGAAGCCCATCTTCTCCAGTTGCTGGAGTCTGAAAAGAAACATTGGTGTTTTAGTGAATGAGGACTTAGATCCACAAATAAAAATGTATTACCTGTATTATTGGAGCACTTAAAAGTGCAAAAAAAGTTGCACAAATTCTCACTCACCGCAACGAGGAGACAGATGATTTAGGAACCTCCACTTTTGCATCAGGGTCATCAGGAGCATCCTGTAATGAGGCCAGTATCCCTGCCCTTAGCATCTGCTCCTCCAAAACCTGTGTCTCAGACAGCACTGCAGCCTGCTCTACCATCCAGGAGGGAAACGGCTGATCAACAGGTGAGACCTGAGACAAGAAACTAGATGGGCGATAACGGGACGATGAAATGGTAAAAAGCTGCCGCTCTGATGTTCGGTGAGGCTATGCTATGAATGAGATGAATCGCACCTCTGTGAGGAAGCGTAGGTGGGTAATCTGAACCTCGCTGATGTAATATAGGCCCAACCAGGAATGAAGTCCAAGACCCTGGCCTGCTCCAGGTCCTGTAACGTCCCAATGAAGGGCTGACGATCTGAGAGGTATATTAAGTAAAATAAAAGGAAAGACTTTGGATGAAATTATACAGGGTTTAGTTAAGTAAAATGTGCGTGAAAAAGATACAGTTATGTCCGACGCATATTGCGCAGAAGTGGAGCAGGGCAGGTGTTGAAGGCAGCAGCAGTAACCCGGCCAGCAGAATGATCCAGGGAAGAAACCAGACTGGAAAAAAGCTCAGCACCCTCCTCTGCTTCACCTGACGACACTGTGCTGTGAACAGAGCCAGCTGAATGGCAGAGTAACCACAGATCCTGCTCGCCTCTCCACCACCGATGAAGAGGATTAGGGTGTAGAGAAGAGGTAATGTGGCCATGGTCAGGATGGAGAGAGCGAGGAAGGCGACAGTGCCCCATCGATGCTCCTGACAGGGTCCACACAGCAGCAGGAGAGCAACACTGACCAGCAAAGAGAGCAGCTCATCATGACTGAGGGCGTACAGGAACACATCTGAGGAGGAGAGAATGTGTCACCATTAATTTCACGTCAGGTCTGCATTATGATTATAAACAGGACAGGATATCTACCGCTGAGCCTCGGGAAGTCTCCATTTGGACCCAAGCTGAGGCTCCCCTGGATGCCCCCAGCATACAGCAGCAGCATGAGGATTATCCATGAGCAGGTTCCCACACAGAAACCAGGTCGATCTGATCCGAACCAGAACCACAGTGACAGCATCCTTTCAAGATCAGCTGGGGTTTGTCCTCTCACTGGACCTCGGTACAACTGTGGTGAGCAAACATATGCAGCAGAAACAGAGCGGCTAGCTGTAGACGAAGAGCTTCAGTGACATACATTAAACTACAGTAGTGAAAACTCCTCTCCGTCTCGTCACATCTTCTCTACCACCGACACTGAACCTCTAGGAAGATTTGCCAAGTTTAACAATGGTTAAAAAAAAGATGGAAGCTCGAGTAATACATCTTCTGAGTAAGAAAACTCCCAGTGTGGAAATGTATACACGGGTTCACTTCCTGACTGTTTCGCAGCTTTCTTCTTTGTGTAGCAGCTACCTTAGAGTGAAGACGCTCTACTGCCATCTGCAGGACACTCTGCAAGTAGGTCTGTAGTTTGTATGGCAGCCATGTATTGTGAAATCTGCTTGTTAACAATAACATGAGAAAAGATGAGATTGAGAGCCAGCTATTGATTTTTTTTATTACAGTTTGTGTAGTGTCTGTAGTTCTTCAGTTTCCTCTATTTTTCCCTATCCTATAGTTGCATTCTTCGGGGTGGCCCTTGAGAGCATCAACTTTTTCATTATCCTAGTCATTAATATTGCAAACTCCACTGGGGAGAAGGAGCAACAACAAAGCTTTGTTTCATCTGTTTCCATTGAATCCTGTCATATGCATTCCTTTGATTGGGGCCTTTGATATCCTCATGCACAAGTTAACTCAGGGTTACCTGAGTTAATTGAGCTGTTAACGCCTCTACTGAAACCAAAAACTCTTGAGTTGTGTGGTCATCCAAGAGTTCAGGTTTTGACTCGGGCCCCTGCAGATTGAGAGCAAGCAAGTATTGAGCACAATACCTATTTATTTAGGTGTTATTAGTTGCAAGAAATTGATTTCATTACTCTTAATTTACACTGGTCACCCTTGTATACTGTGTATTGAAAACTTGAATTGGACTCATGTTGAGGCATAAATGAATGAATGGATTAATTAATAACTGAATGGCTTTGTGTCGCCACTGGAGGGATTTCCAGGCTCCAGCTCTGAGCTTGTGCCGCCACATTGCGTCACAACTCTCGCGAGATCTCGCGTTGCTCGTGAAGAGCGGCTCTCCCCGGCAGTTAGCTCAGAACAGTCGTCCTGCGCAGATACACTGAAATGGCGTCGGCTCCGGGTAAGTAAAGAATTCTATTGTTTTACTCGGACTTTTCAGAAAGTATCTTAGTGGATGCATTTTTAACAACGGAATCCCCGACTCAGTGTGCATTATCCGTGTATCTGAAGTTTTACAATGGCCCATTGCGATGCTTGGCTAGCGCCAGGCACAGGGGCCTAGTAATGTAGCCCCCCCCGAGTCGTTGTGGTGTTTTGTGTCGGTTTATTTCCTCAAACCCAATTGGAATGTTTTCAGTTTTTTTGGTAATGTTCCTGCTAAGCACGCATTCATGTCATTTGTAGTCGGTTTCGAAGCGTCGTGTTGTTGTGGTGAGGGTCGCCGCGCTGCTGTTGAATGGCGACCTCACTACCGGGGTGTGTGAGTGTGGCGCGCTCACAGCGCTTTGTTTGAAAGTGGCGAGCTAACAAACATGTCCTCTGTTGTTCCAGATTACAGCTCCTACAACCAGAGCAGTGCCCAGCAGGGGTAAGATCACCAGCCACTACCCACGCTTAACACGTGTACACTTTCACGTGTTTCACTCCGCATAGTAACGTAATATATATATATTTAGTGTATTAAGAAAAACGTTAACAAAACGTTTGAGATTGACTTGTAACTTTTCGATGCTAACCTCGTGATCGATCACAATATTCCACCAAATGGTCAAAACGGATTTATTTTTATACATCCTTAAAAATAAAATTGTTTAACAGGAAAAACTGGATGACAATTTGATTATCAATGATATCGACTAGTATGTAAAATTGGATCCCCAATAAAGTGTTTGCCCACATGACGAGGAAGCACCAGCTAACTGCTGTGTATATATAATTAAGTCTCAAGAACCTGTAAAATGGTTCTCTCACTTTGCATCATCATGTCTATATTGTAAAATATGGCAGTTTTGCTATTGACTTGGTGGTTGGTGCATGAACTATATACTGTTATATTTAGCTAACACATAAGCATACACTTTTTGTGCACATTATTTAGTTGCAGTGGTATTTGTACTTTATCTGCCACTGCGTTAACAGCATTGATTTGTGTTTTCACAGGTATGCGTCTTATGGTGCACAACCCTCGCAATCATATGGACAATCTGCACAGGTGAGATTCTTCATGCATAGGTACCCGTGTGACTAGTTAGACTTTCTCTACCTGGTATCTAACATACTCATCTTTTCAGCAAAGCTATGGCCAGCAGAATTACGGATCATATGCCCAACCTGCAGCGGCTGAAAGCAACTACTCCCAGGCAACTCCTGCTGCTGGAGGCTACGCTCAGCAGCAGCAACAGCAGTATGGATCCTCATATGGCCAACAAGCTTCAGGTCAGTTATTAGAGAGAAGTAGCTCAGCTTACAACTATACGGGGTTGACAATGTTGGAAATGACAAAAAAGTTAGTCACATTGAGACTAATATTGTCTTGTGTGAAGGCTCTACATTTGATTTTGGATGTGCTAAGCTGAGCAGCATTTGTTTATTTATCTGAACAAGCTGTTCGAGCATGTCAAATGAACACTGAACTCTGTCACCATCATGTTTCTCAGCTTTGTGGACTATATTATAAAAGACTGAATTGTTGGTCCTTTTGAGGTTTCAGAATGGCTCTGGTTCTGAGTTTTATCATACCCAAAAATCTTAAGGATCTTCTGCTAATTGTGTTTTCCACAGCTGGCTATCCTTCTGCTCAGTCTACCACTCACAGCTACTCGCAGTCTGCCCAGGGTTATGGAGCAAGTGGCTATGACAGCACCCCAGCTGCTGCTGCTCCTGCTGCTTCCCAGTCTTATGGTTCTCAGCCAGGATACACTGCCCAGTCTGCTTACCCTGGTTATGGCCAACAGGCTGCTCCCACTACACCACAGAGGTATGAAACCCCAGATGATGAACTCACTTACAACTGACATTCCACAAGGCCATAGCTCTGATCAGTCTTGCTTTGTCTCTACCAGTTACAATGCTAACGGCCAGCCAGCTAGTTATAGCCAAGGAAGCTACACCCAGCCAGCAGGATATGGCCAGCAACAGCCTGGTTACCAGGCCCAGCAGGCAAGCTATGGCCAGCAGCAGGGGTACCAGCAGCAGACCCAGCAACAGTCACAGGCTCCTCCTGCTTACCCTCCTCAGGCTGCTGGCTCTTATGGGCAGCCTCCAGCCAGCCAGTATGGCCAACAAGGTGGCCCACCGAGTTACAACCAGTCCAACCACTACAGTACGCCTTGCTTTTCATACTTGGCTCATCCGTGTTCTCATGGTCATCCATATTGTTCAGCCAAATGTCACTGTATTCATTCATTGACTTGGTTTAAGCCTTCTGTGCTCCTTATTCTAGATAATTACAGACAGGATGGCCAGGGAGGAGGTTCCGGTTACTCTGGCTCTGAGTCTTCAAGGTACCCAGGTGCAGGGGAGAGCAGGGGCCCCGGGAGGGACGGCTTTGATCGTGGTGGAATGATGCATCGCGGGCGTGGCATGAGTCGTGGCATGGGGTAAGTGTATTTCCTTCGCACCTAACCTCAAATCAATCTTATTTCCACAGGTGCTGTGGCCACTTGGGCAGGGCTGAGACAATTCTCAATGACAACAGCTGGAATAATAAAATATGTACTCAATGTTTGTAATTTATTAACATAAAAATATAAACATTTTAAGGATTGTAAGGGATGGTAAATGGTCTCTTGTCTAAGGACTGAGAGGCATAGTAGCATGCTGACATTGGCAGAAATGTAGCTGTTGTTATTCACTTTCTCTCAACCCTGCCTCTCATTTGGCCAAAGGTAAGATAAAGGTCTGTGTTTGTAAAGTAGATCCCTGTGCATAAACATTTAGATTGAATAGCTTACTTCCTAAAACCTAATTTTATTCAGAAGAATCATGATTGGTCAGGAAATGTGATAGAGTTGATTGAATTACCAGAGTATATCACATTAAACTTATGATGGGTTTCACTAAGGAAGGTTCAAATTCAATACCCCTTAGGCCAGTTTTTCATCATTTTCTGTTATTCACAGATTGGCTAAAAGAATGGCATTAGATGGTGCTGAAATTGTGCAGGTCTTTCAATTATTTTGGTGTTTTAATGAAAAACTTAACTACACAGCATTTGGATTTTATAGAATGTATTTATAGACCTCATACACAGTGGTGTTGCATCTTTATCAAGTTCAATATTTTGGTCAAATAATTACCCATAAAAAGGTTTTTCTTTACTTACAAACACATTCACTTGTCGTATCTGGTATTCAGAAGGATATCACAGACAATACACCTTTGTTGTTTGTTGGAGTAAGCATAGCAAGAAATAATGGCACCATACAACTGGTGGAAAAGATGTCTTAAACTTAGACAGCAGCAACTACAAAGAGGCAAGGATAATGGGGAACCTGCCCGTTTTCAAGTTTCTCATTAAATTCTGTGCCTGTAACATTTGTGTAAGAGGTAATTTAATCAAATTATACTAAGTAGTTGGGAATCGCTTCTGTTTTTGTGTCAAAGCTTCATCATTCAGCTCAGCTAAAATTCTCAAGTGAAAACCGTATATTCAGCATTAAGGTCAATGTAAATCAAACTCAGTATAAATCACAGAATTGTCTTTTTATCACATTCCATTTCTATATTTGCCAACAATGAACAAGCAGTGTTTTGTGGTGTTTCCCCTCCATGACAAAATTAAGAGGTAGAAACACTAGTGGTGCCACACAAAATGGGGAAGTACATGACTTGATGGACTATTTGTTTGCTGTCACAATATTTTGGCAGTTTTATTGTTGAGGCCTCCACACTCATGAATTTGGTCTCACACTGGCTACAAAACTGGTTTTCAGGTGTATAGCACCTTTTTATATCATGTAGATTTGCATCCTCATTATGGCAACATTAGAAGATGGTCTATACTCTGTTGCCCTCGTTGTGGTGCCAGTCGGATTTTAAATATTTTGTTCACATTTTTTTCACTGAGTTTAAAAAAAGGTTTGTCCCAACCCCAAATCACATTGACTTTCACCTCAGTAAGCAGGGTTTTAATTAGTATGTAACAGGCCAGATATATTAATCACAGATTTTATTGTGTATTTACTTTGGTTTAGACCTTTCATGGCTAATGTACTACTAAAATAAAACTAACACATCTATAGAAAGGCACTTGACTGTAAATCTTGTAAATCTTAAATCTTCATGACATAAGTTTATCTTAGATTTGTTACTGGGAAAGATTTTGGTCATAACTGTTACTGAATCATCAGTTTCTTATTTCGGGTCCTTAAAGACTTTTCTGATTCAACAGTTTCCTGGCGGTGTAGAGACAACTTGAATCATATGGGTTTTAGTACACTGAAAAAACAGATTTCAGTCATTGCAGGGAAGTTACTACAATGTAGTACTCAAATTAAGTAACTCTGAAGTGAAGCATCTGTACCAGGATACATAAAACAAATTACATGAATAGTAAATACTAAACAAAGCAGCTCTAGCAAAGACGCTTTTATACTTTTGAGTTTTAGGTTTGCACAGGTATATTTGTTTCCTGGAGTGGGTGGGGGGGTACACGTAATTTTGAAATGTTTTTTAAAATTGTTTTTTGGTGTTTGGAATTCAAATGTTTGATCACATTCTTTGAGCACTTTTTTAACATGCTTTGTCACATTTATACCGTACAGGTAACAGTGAGAGCCATTTAAAACCATCTATTCTCTAAAAAGTATCTGTACAGAGCCGCCAGCTTAAGCAACAGGAGCTTAAACAAAGATTCGGGGTCTGCGTTTTTTTCAAGAACTGAGGATGGTGGTTTTTTTTATTAGCATGATCAATATATTCATTGGCTACGTGTTTTATTATATTTTAACAACATTGGTAAATGCTGTCAAATATTTTTTCTTTTTCTTGAACTTTGTATAATTGTAATTTTTAACAAATTTCTTGGTGAATGTGATCACCTGACGATGTTGTGAAATTTCAGATGCATTGTAATTTAACCTTTTTTTTTTTTTTTTTTTTTTAAACACTTCTGAATGCGCTGCAACTATTTCTTAGAGCTAATGTTAATGAGAGCTTGCCTGGGTCTGGGCACAAGTATCAATGCATCTGAAATAATTTCTGTCTGTACACGTGTTTGGGTTTTGTCACATTTTCATGGGTAGTAAAAAGAATGTTAGCTGTTAATATTATTATTTTTTGGACAAATGTATCCACTAAACTGTCAATTAGATTGTACTCAGCTTGTAACGGTATGGCACATAGTTAATCATATCCCCTCGATAACACTGTATTTATAATTTTGGGGAGTTTTTAGCTACTGTTCGATTAGCTAGAATGTGATGATTACTCCCTCAATCAAGCAACTTTGCCCGAGCCATGGAAGTGGCTGTAAAAGGGAAAACGCCTTCATATCTCCATTTATTCCCCCATAGCGGCGCTGGAGACAGAGGTGGCTTCAGTAAGCCTGGTGGTAAGTTAACGAGTATCACACTGGTTAGTCCTTTAAAAGCCTTACACTTTTTGAGCAAACATGCTTCAAGTATTGATGTGTCTTTACATTGTGGTATTCAAAATTTATGAACACGTCTGGAAAATATTGGGGAAATTATTTTTTTCAAAGCCTGTGACCATTTTCTTTGGGGTACTTGGTATAATTCAATCACTGCTTAGGGTTGGACAGCAAGTTTTTGACAGGTTAATAAGACATTTTCACTCCAACATGTCCCTTACTGCTTTTAACAAATCTCAAGGCTGAGTTTTCTTTTTTGAGGATATGTACTGGTCTTAGAGGCTTTTCAAATGACAGTTATTTGCCAAAGGGTCTGAGGTGTTCTCTTTTTCAATTCAATATATCACTTGTGGGAATTGTGGTGAACCATAAGGAGCCATGTTCAACATCCCAATATGTCTGACGGAGTCTGAGGAGTGTCTGGAATATCTGTTGTAGTACTCAGGTGTTGTACACTGGACTGAAGTTGCACACACTGACTTCTTTCAATTTTGTTTTGCTCCCTCTGAATTGATGGACTACAGGACCAATGAGTGGCGATGATCGTGAAATGGGTGAGTTGTCTCTCACTCACTCACTCACTTATTGTTGACTGACATTTCTGTTTGACAAACTGAACTGCATATCCTTGATTTGTACTAGAAACAGTGACATTGTGTTGTTTTCTGTTTTGCATTTCATGTAGGACGCCCTGAAGAGCAGGATGACTCTGAAAACAGCACCATCTACATCACAGGCTTGTCCGAGAAGGCAAACCTGGAGGACATGGCAGAATTCTTTAAACATGTTGGTCCGATAAGGGTGAGATTAGCTATTGCCTCTGGAATTTGATGTAACCAAAACAATGTGGAAACTAACAAATGGCCATTGTATGTTAGATGAACCGCCGACTGGGCCAGCCAGCCATTAACATTTACACAGACAAGGACACGGGGAAGCCCAAGGGAGATGCCACTCTGTCTTATGAGGAGCCAGTCTGTGCTAAAGCAGCTGTGGAGCACTTTGATGGTATGTTTGAGTGACTGGAAACCAAACCTTAGAAAACACTGAGCACCACTTATGAGTGGTTGTTAATTTTTAAAATTTTATTTTCAATTGTAGGGAAGGAGTTCCAAGGTAGAAGGCTCAAGGTTTCCATGGCGCGCAGGAAGCCCATGATGGGTGGAATGAGAGGGGGCATGCCAATGCGAGACGGCATGATGGGCCGTGGAGGTACTTGTCATGTTTTTAGGGGAATATCCTTCATGCTCAAAACAAGTTTGAGCTGCTTTTGCAGCAGCTGTTTTTTTTTTTTTTTTTTTTTTTTTTAGCAAGTGTCTATACTGCAATACATTTTTGAAAATTATCTTACTTCCTTATTAGGCATGATGGGCCGCGGAGGAGAACGTGGAGGGTTTGGGGTACGAGGTGGTCCACGAGGGATGGGCAGAGGTGGACCCACAGGAGGCAACATGCAGCAAAGAGCTGGAGACTGGGAGTGTCCTAACCCGTATGTATTACTTTCATAGTTCAAATCCCACTTTAACATTATTTTCTCATTCCTGTGACAAAGATTATTAATGTAATGGTCTCTGTTTTCAGCGGTTGTAGTAACCAGAACTTTGCATGGAGAATGGAATGTAACCAGTGCAAAGCACCTAAACCTGAAGGCTTAGGCGGTGGCCCTCCATTCCCCCCTGGTGGAGACCGTGGCAGAGGTGGAATGGGAATGCGTGGAGGCAGAGGTATGGACCGCGGTGGGCCAGCAGGAGTAGGAGGCCCAGGTGGCCCTGGGGGGTTCCGTGGAGGTTGGGGAGGTGACCGTGGCGGATTCAGAGGACGTGGTGGAATGGATAGGGGAGGCTTTCGAGGGGCTGGGCGTGGAGGACCCCCCATGGACCGAATGGGCGGCAGAGGTGGAAGAGGGATGGGCCCACCAGGTGGCAAGATTGATATGAGGTAGAATTATTTTACTTTCAAGTACTAAATAATTTTGCCGATGCTCAGGTCTTTCATTTACCACTTTTCTTAATTTTTTAAAGGGACCATCGCCAGGAGCGCAGAGAACGACCCTACTGAAGGACAACTGTTCCTCTTGTGGAATTTGACTTTTAAGACACAGATTTTTAATTTATGATTCCATATTCCAATGGTTATAGAACTGCAACTCAAACATCCTGCAGTTTCAAATCGTTTCAAGTGTTTCCATATATTTTTAAGTTTAGTTTTCCATGTTTATGCTGCATCTTGTATTGTGCATGTTTTTTGTTTTTTTTTAAAAATGCATATTAGTTTTCACTTTATTGTAAAATGCAATATTTTTCATTCATCAACATACATGCCCCCCCCTTTCCCATAAGTGACAACTGTATGATGGCAAATTTGGGAAATACAATTTTACCAGTTTGACGTCTTTGTGATGTTGGATATACTCGACTTTACAAAATAAAATCATAAAGGAAATGCCTAGCCTGGTTTGTGTAATCGGTCTCTTTGCACGTGTGTTGAAAAAGCAGCTGTGCGGCAGATGTGGGATTTAGTTGCTGCTAGCGGTGTGTTAGAAGTGTTGGTGTCATGGGCACGGGCTACAGCAAACCAATTTAGTTCTCTGTTCCAGAATAACTGATGTCATTCCCACAGTGTAACTGTCTTGTCCCTTGTGTAGTTGAGTTACTTCTGGCCAATTGCATTAATTTGGTCATTTTAATACTTGCTGTTGGTTTTGACTTGATGGAGCTGCTGCAGTTGCTCTTCCTGTCAGTAGGTGGTGTAGGTTTGAAACTGCTGCAGCTCAGGGATCAGACTTGACACTGACTGACTGCAACGCTGCATCAATGACACTGTTGACCTTGTTCATACAGAACACTAAAGTGAGTAACATACACGAGATACTGCTCCCAGTCCCCTATTAAACGGTATAGCCCTAAAGGGAATCAGGTTGGATTGAGTTCTGTTATTAATGACAGATGTTGATCTTTGGCATTTCTTTTAAACTGCACCGCTTTTGTGTTTTCTTTTAATCACCTATTGCATTTTCTTGATAGGTGCAACAACTTTTGCATTGGTCTCTGTTTAGCCATCAGGAATTTGTCCAAAAACTGCTGCTTGTCCTGTTGAAGTCTGAGCCCATTCATTTGTCTGTTGCTTCACTTGAACACAGAAGCTTCAACTTAACAGTGAAAAAATACAGACACTAAATCAGCTCTAGAGATTATATATGCATCATCTTCCAACTCCAGCATTGCTGAATGCTAACATCCCTGTGCAAGTACAGGGGCAACATTTAAAACCGCTGTCTTTTTCCCAGAAAGCAGTCCTCTGAGAGACCGAGTGATCAATGTTTGTTCATATTTGTTTTTATTTGTCACTTCCTCTTGTCACAGCTGACATCTTTAAGTGTGTCCCTCACTGCGGCCAGTTGCTTGTGTGGATTAACAGAGCCCTGAATTCTCTCCCTCTCTCTTTACCGACAGAAAAGCTGATTCATTGCAGCCCAGAAAATGATCTCATCAACCCCCACCTTCTCTCTCTCTCTCTGTATATCTCTGCTGCCTCCCTTCCTTCCTCTCTTTCTTTCTTTCTCTCTCTCTCTCTCTCTCTCTCTCTTAAACGGACACATGACTCCTTTTAAATGAAAACAAGACCACCCTCTTGGCAGCCGGCTTGCTTTAACTCAAACAATAACACATTAGGGGAGTACATGAGCTGTTCCAATGGAGGACTGTTGAAGGAGGGAAATGAGAAGGTGGAAAGATTTTTAAAGGCATAATCAGAAGTTTTTTTCTACATAGAAATTACAGGTATACCCACATATGACTGAAGACAATGTGGATCTCAGTCCTTTACAGCAATTGTTAGAATTATCGGTTTGGTTGAGATTGGGTTAAAATGGTCAGTAGATTCATTTGTTTTGACTCTCATGCGTCACGTTTTACTTTTAAGGCTTCCATCTTGTTTGCAGTTCAGCTCACAGACTTTGCCTCAGGTCAGAAGGCATGTCTCTGATGTTTTAGCATAAAAACCTGAAAATCAGGTCTCTACATCAGCACTTGACTGAAGTTTGGTGCAGAGAGGACAATAGATCTGACTTCAAGACACAGCTGGTACATTGTTTTTGTCACTTGGTGTAAATCATATATTCTCAAGATGGAAGTTTCTCAGCTGCACAGAATAAGATCAAGAATCAACTTTATTTATTAAAGTGATTTTTTTGAAAGAGCTCCAGACCCGTTTTCCTGTGCACTGTGACAAACACACACTTCCCTTTGTTGCCATTTGATTATCCTTTCATGAGTTTCTTACTCTTTACAGTCTGTTGGACTTCACTGTCTGTCTGTCCATCTGCTGTCCATCTCACTATCTTTCCTTTTAATCCATTATCTCTCTGGGTCTGGGTTTGCAGGCTCTGTCTCCAAGGTCTGAGATGTTTGATATGTTCACTATCTTTTCCAAGCCTGTAGTTACAATGTAAAGTCTTAGACAAAGCTCTCAAAGCTTAACTAACTCATCACAGTCCCCTCTTCATTTTACCCTTTAATCACTGGAGAGATTATAGATTGGGAGTGCACATTCTTGGGCACAGTGGCTGTCTCGTGATACTGTGATGTAGCTGTAAATGCTTTTATCACTTGAGGCTAAATGGTATAAAGAGGCCACACAAAGACGTCCTCAGTGAGGGACGATGTGGCCAAATCATTTGTTAGTCTTAGTAAATAAAACATTCAAAATATTTGCCTGTTTTAGAACAGGGAGGAAAGTGCGAGTGGGTCACAAAGTCAATCCAGCAACATTATGAACTCAAATGCAAAAACCTTTTTACTTGTGTGTTACACTGCATTGAATAAATGATGTGTTTCAATTTGTAATTTCTCCACCTTCATCAACTACAGATGGAGGTAAACAGCACAATTAAATAATATACAACCCCCAAAAATCCTTTTACTGTAGTTGCCTTGGGCATATTTAATGATGATACTTATATACAAATGTTTGTTGTGGTAATAACAGCTGGCGTAAGGATGCAGCAGAAGAGTTGGAGAACATGGGGTTAAGTTTCACATCCAATTCAAAGCTATGTGTTAAGTCATTGTTAACAGCTTGTGGGCGGCAGTGATGCACATCACAGCAGAGACTCAGATTGTGAACATGGTGTTAAATTGACATTAATTCAAAAATACTTTACTTAGTAAAATGTTGAACTTCGTTGACCTGCAGCCAGGTTTAGGGTGGAGGGTCGGCGTATGTGCGAAACTGGAGCACAAGGCAAGTTTACAGTTCAAATAAAGAAAAACTACTAAGATAGTTAATGTTAAGTATTTTGGCACCTGCCTTAGTGAATGTGGGTGATGATGGCCAACGTGTCTTGAGATGAGACTCCAACAGAGGATTGCAGGGTTGCATTCAACATCTTTCGTTGTGAATGCAGCCATTGCGTGGGTCTGCAGCAGAGATAGCAACGTGTGCGCAGAGGAGCAGCGTGTCAGGTACAGGGGGAGTTTAGCGCATATGCCGAGCTGGAGAACATGGGGTTAAGTTCCCCTCCTCGGTGCGGAGCGTTGATCCCTCATAATGGGATGTGCCACCGAGTCGCTCTGCTGCTCTAAGCTACAGCGGGTCACCATATTCAGCGAGAGGCGGCGCAACATGGGCTGAGCCTATTTGCAGGGAGGATGAGTCGGTGCCGCCGCACACTGCTCGTGATTTCGCCGATGAGGCGGAGGAGGATCTGACCGCCCGCAGACGCGGTAGCAGACATGGTGGTGACACGTGGATTTTGATAGCGGGCGAGACGACCCACCGGACACCGGGTGGATTAGCCGCGCTCGACGCATGGGCGTGTGTCTCCGCCACGCGTTGGATTCCCACTCCGGCTCCCGGCGATGCGCTGTCTGAAGGAAACTGGCCGCGCAGAGACATCCGGAAAACGCATCCATGCGCCAGGGCCAGCGGGCCAGTCCGCATCCAGAAATGCTCGTGGCAACACAAAGCCAGGCGTCAAGGAGCCGCGATAAGACACCGCACATGCACGTCGGCATGGGTGCGTCAACACGGTTATTTCGCTGCGTCCTGCGGGCGAGGCTTTGGAGCGCAGTCGCGCAATGAGACAGGATCTGGAATCGTCAAGTCGACTTTATTGATACCTAACCCGACAATATGGCTGATCAGAGCAACATCCAGTCCGCCGCCTCCAAGAGCATCCGGCCCTTTAAATCCAGCGAGGAGTACCTGTACGCCATGAAGGAGGACCTGGCCGAGTGGCTCAACACCCTCTACGACCTGGACGTCACCGCGGACACCTTCATGGACGGGCTGGAGACGGGCTGCGCCCTGTGCCGGCACGCCAACAACGTGAACCGCGCCGCGCACGACTTCCAGCTGGAGTGGCCGGAGGCTGCGCGGTCCATGAAGATGCCATCCAAAGACGTGGTCTTCCAGTCGCGCAACGTCGTGCCCGGCTCGTTCCTGGCGCGGGACAACGTGTCCAACTTCATCAGCTGGTGCCGGCAGGAGCTCTGGATCAAGGACGTGCTCATGTTCGAGACCAACGACCTGGTGGAGAGGTGCAACGAGAAGAATTTCGTCCTGTGCCTCCTCGAGGTGGCGCGCCGCGGCTCCAAGTTCGGCATGCTGGCCCCCATGTTGATCCAGCTGGAGGAGGAGATCGAGGAGGAGATCCGGGACCTGGAGAGCCTGCGGATGGACGCGGGGCAGCCGGCCGAGCAGAGCGCGCCCAGCAGGTGCCTCAGCCGGAAGGAGAGCAGGAGCCACAGCGTGGAGGAGGACCGAGACGAGCCCGACCCAGAGCCCTTCATCTGGCAGCCGAAGAGGGTGTTATGTGACATGCGAAATTTGGATGAGCTGGTGAGTTGCACATGAAAAACATCCACGTGTTAGCCTGTGGTTTAATACTCTGACCCCGGCTGCAGTCCAGAATGTTTCATAACTAGACCATTCAGGCAATATGCAATGATCCTCCTGCTCCTGCTCAGTTTTCATTCAACAGATTGACTGGAGTGACCTGCTCCCTGCAGCATGACTCCACTCACTCACAGGCTTCTCATTCCTGAACAGCCAGAACCAGTGGATCAGCTGATAGTCCATCACTCCCACTGTCAAACACAGACACGTGTCAAAAGTCAAACAGCCTCTCTGAAAAGATCATGTTGGTGCTAAGACCAACACAGACACATTAGAGATTCCCTGTGGAGCAGGGCGTGTGCATGCATCTGCACATAACTCAGGTTTTGAAACAGCGCTGTTAGATTCCTGCCTACCTGTCAGGGCCGGTGTGTGTGACACCTGAATTCTTGTTTTTCTCTCCGAGTTCTGAAATGTCACAGGTCAACTCAGTGACATTTTACCTGCATTCTTGAACCAGCAAGACACACAGTAGAACAGTAGAGGGTATGCCTCCAAGCACAATCACTAGATCCACTCAGAAATATCAGTCCCCTGATCATTCCTGATTATGATCTATGACTTCTCCTCTGAGAAATCAAGGAAAGTGTTGAATAACATCCAGTCTCGCAAAGGAAATCAGCATCAGAACGGAGTGCATTCGTCTCTCGATCGTGCCCCATCCCTTCACTAAATGCCATGGACATCGGTTCAGTATCTTTTGCATAATGATCAGCTCTGCCTCTACACAATCTACAGAGACAGACGTGTTCTCTGTTGATGGTCTATCATTAACATTAACCACCACGAATAATCAATACAACATCACACCAGAGGAGATGGATTAATCAATTATTTATTCATTGTGTGCTATCCTTCACACCTCCTTTACCTACAAAATGCCCTCTGGCCTTTCTCCTGTCCTATAGAATCCAAACCATCAACTCTTTGCCCTCTTGAACTGGTTGGCCTTCGCTATAGGCCCCGCCGGACATGAGTTTACCACAGGGCATGGCTAACAAGGAGACAGACAGACAGACAGACAGGCAGACAGAGCAGGAGAACACACACTTGGGTTGTGAGCAGGAGCTGGGGGGAGTTAATATTTTCTCACTGGTGAAAAGAACAATGTCTGTCTTTGAAGACGTGAGGGACAGCAGAGAGGGAGTTTGGCAGAGGACTGTTGACGGTCACACTGGATCGAGGAGCTTGTGAGTGTGACCTCCGAGGACGGAAATAGGAGAGCATGCGGTGGAGGATGTGCGCTGTCCGTGTGTTCAGACACTCACTCATATGACTGACTGCTGAGGATTATACAACCTGACTGAGTTTCAGCGCAGGAAAGATCACGGGAGATCCACGGAGCGTATGTCTGCGACGTTCTCTGCCGTTCGCACTAACACGTCCCTCAGCTGCTCTGTGGTGGCAGACTTTGACTGATGTAGGATGTGTCACTCCAGTCGTCGTGTGTCTGGTGCATCAAAATCTCCCCTCTCCTCCTCTCCTACGTGTCAATCCTTAGGAAATGGCGTGCACGTTTACGCTGCCTATCAGCAACACGAGGGTCCTCCCACCAAACACCAGCGGTGGCAGATGAGACACTGTAGTGTAGCTTTCTCATCAGTGTGTAACAGTTTTCTACTAAGACTCTGTGGTCTCTGTGGTCCAGTTCCCATTTTCTGTCTGAGAATGTGTGAGACATAATTCCACTGAATCCAGGCCTGATGTACGTGTTTACCAGAGAAACGCTCAAAACCAGTTCATTATTCCTTTTAAACAGATCAATATCTGCTCAATCAGCTGCCGCTCATCTCACTTCTTCCTTTGTATTTCTGTCTGATGCATGAGGTAACGGAGCAGAGGCACGATTGCTTAGTTCTGGAGCTGCTTTAGAAACGTGCACCGACTTATTCATGATCCGCTTTCCCTATTCATATCCACCGGCATCATTGATCCGATGCCATCAATTCATTATCAGGCCATTACCTCCCACTGAGCTGGGCCTCACATGCTTGCACGAGCTGAAATGCTGCAAGCGTTGAGATTCCATTTGTGGTTCTTGTATGTTTAAACGTGAGCCCAGTGCATTTTGATGACGTGTGTGTAAGGATGCTCACATCCATCAGACCTCAAGTCGTAAAGTTGAATTATATCGTGTATGAATGACAGCCAAATGTTTTTATGGAGCCGTGTATCAACTGGTAGGAATATATTTATGCCAAAGTATTCAGAATCAATATTGAACCGTATGTTAAATTCTGCTGTGTTAATAACTTAACATTATTCTGGTCATGTTTGGTTGAGTGATCAAATTGAACTTCCTGCTGAGGCAGTGCCAGCATAATGGACAGGCATTACGTGTTACAGTGATTGCCCCTACAGCTCACTCCCGGGATATGTGAATATTTTATAATCTCCAATTATCACCAGTTATTAGCCTGCATCACCCTGTTGGGGTTAATTTCACAATAACAGGATGATTTTCCCTCACACAGACTTTATAGTGACTCATTGCACTCTGTGATTTGTCATTTTAAGTCAGGATTTAATCTTACACCGATCACAAACCTGTCAGGTTCCTGTTGGAAACCCACGCATCTAGGCGTGTGCCTCCGATCTGCCTCTGTGCAGTGTTGTTACTCATCTCACAGTGGGAAGGCTTTCCGCTCCAAAGTTAAGGAAGTGTCGGGGCACCTCACTTCCTTCATCGTAGTCTGCCAGTGATACGCTGTGAACCTAAAAAACTTCCTTTTTCCCCCCTCCATTCATGCAGTCTGCTCTCATGAGTGGCACAGACAGCAGCTGGTCCACATCACTGTATACAGAAAGTTTATCCTGTGCATTAGAGGATTTTCTATAATATTACCACTGTAGAGGGATTATGACAGTGACTCTGATTGAAGCAGTATTTTTCTATATGCTGCTTGGAGCCTGAGGGAAAGATCATGGTTAGCTACCAATACAAATATCCTTTTTTGTATATTTACTAGGTCTTACAATTAGGCCTAGGGCGAACTGACATATATGTGACAATTAAAACTGGACTCTCTGAGCCCTTAATTGTTCACGGGCATCTATAGAGAACAATATTTGAGCTCATCAACAACAGAGGAGCTCCACCGTGTTTGTCATCTCCCTCCATTCATCTCCTTCGCCTTCTTCCTGCTCACTCATTTTAACTGCTTCACGTCTCTTCTCACCCCAGGCCTCAGCATTCAGCGCTCGTTTCGTTCGTATTCTGTGTCAGCGCTGTTTCCCCCGCCACCACCATCCCCCACCCCTGTCTCCACTGGAGATGATAGCGCAGGGCAGGACAATATGTCTCGTTGGTGGCGGCGAGGAGAGGAAATGAATAGACTGCCACCGTTTCCAGCGAGGTAATCAAAAGGCAGACATCTCCGTCTTTGGGTGGAGACATCAGCGGAGCAGAGGTGAAGGGTGATGAAGCAGCGAGAATGTGCGTATTATGTGTGTGTGGCCACTCTCGTCCATTAACCTTATGGTCCAATACATGCATTCATGGAAGAGAAAAGGGGAGTAGAGGACAGAGCTTGTGCCTAGAGTGACTTTACTGTACACTCTGTTAAACCTGACTGCCGTGAATGTGGCTGAGGCAGGCCGAGCTACAGTAGAGAGAGTGGAGGGGGAAAGTAGGTCATCATGCTCTGCGTTGGGTCACACTTACACGCTTTGCCGAGAGAGCGTGGCATCCTTCACTGTTTCTCTCTCTTGTGTCGCATGTCACATGCAATTGTGTGCCTTTAGTGTTTTACAGGTTATTTTCACATTCACATCAGAGAGCTCATCACGTCACTGTTTCCACAAAGCAGGGTGGAAACAGCTGACTCCACGCTTTACGTCCTTATGTGCAGCGTTTCGAGCTGCTTCTCTTTTTATGATTATCACGAATTTATCCGAGCAGGCCACCGTCTGTGATCCTGCCTCGGCCTCTCCGTCAGGATGACAGCGATTCTTCAGACGGACATCAATTCCTCTAACCTTGAATGTCAGGAGGAGAGTGCTGAGAGTTGTGGAGCCTCATCACAACAAAGCGGCAAATGAGTTAGACGCCGGTGTGATATCCAGCTCCCCGCACCCGCTGATTACACTGCTCTGACTGAGAGAGATGAATGATGGAATCGTTCACCTTACAGCACTTGATGTCCATTAGATTATATATATATCCTCCCAGGCCCTGATGGACTGTTTATCATGTGGCCAGAAGACAGACATTGATTTTTTTGTGCAGCACGGTTCTCTCTGATGATGTCTGGCAAAGTATGATTGCTTTTTTTTTTCCACTCCTTTTAAAATTGTTGTTTTGGATGAATAATTCAACATTTTGGGAGGTAGACATCTTGCAGAGAGGAGAGGATTGTCACCACACCCATGTCTGTTTGGTAAATATTTAGCAGCCTCTGCTTATTTGAGCTTTGCATAGAGACTTGAAACAAGGGAAAACATGTAAACAATCCATCATAATATAATTTATCTCACTAATTTGTAAAACAAAAATCTTGTTTTATATTGCCTTGTCAAGGTGAAAGGGATCTATTGGCAGTGAATATAAATGTATACAAGCAATGGTCTCACTGGTTCATCTAAATTGTGCCACATTTATATTTAAATATTCTATCATGATTTATTCAGTCATCCAGACTGGACAAACTAAACAGAATTTTCCTTAAAAAAATGGAAGGCTATCACAGGCTTGTTTATGTTTATGTCTCCATCTTTTCTCAGCTCCTTAGCTTGGTCCAGCTGCTAACAGCCTCTAAATACTTCAATTTCCATCTCTGTCCAGCTCCTCCCCTCAGGCTACAGGTCCAATGCAATTTGAAAACACAATGATTGTCCCTCCAGTGTTTTGTATCCTCCCTTCACCCCTCAGGTTGTTTAAAGAGATCATTTGTGATGTAGCAGAGGAGATGTTTATCCAGGCTGTCAGACCAGCGGTTTAATAGCAGCGTAGTTTCAGTTTGTGTTCACAGGATCTAGGAATGTTTGCATGTGGGTGGTGGAGCTGTAACCTCTCCAAGATTTCCAAAAAATCTCCACCCTGCCAAGCGGTCGCCCCCTGTGGCCTACTTTTCAGATCCCTCTGTGCTTATCTGATGGTGAGGCTGTTTCACCCTGGAGAGTTGCCAGTAATGAAAACAGCTCCTCTGTCATCAAAGAACAAGGTTACTTGGATTTCTTTTTTTAAAAGTCACGCTGTATATATACGTCATAGTTCCGTATTTCTCAAATGTTTCTGTCCTTTGAAAGCGCGTTGCTTTCTGTCAAAAACCTTGTCTCACAGAAATGCACAGCACTCGTTGCTGGAGACACCCTCATGGAAATTCCTGCAGACTGAGGTGTTGTAATGATCTCTTTTTATTGCTGTTTTATTGAGTTTTTTTGCAACCATTTCTAGCACAGCAGAAGCAGTGACTGCAGGCCAGCACACAGATGTTGTGCAAACTGTGTAGTACGTGGCTTGTTCAGTACTGAACTGACAGTTGTTCAGATAGTTAATGTACACGCGTGAAAGTAAATTCCCTTCTGAAGTCTGCCACAAAACCAGGAAGTGAAACTCACAACTATTTGCTGAGTTTTCTCATAATTGTTGTCAGTGCATGAGTGAAGTATAACCAAATTGATAACGCTTTACTTCCACTCTATTTATGATATCATTCTACAGTACTCAGTCTTGTACAACGTGACTATGGGAGTCCACCTCACAAAACGGTAAAGAAAATGTGGATCTAAACATCTCTATCTCTCCCCTCCCATTTCCTCTGTTCATCCCCAGGGTTTGGGCAGCCCTCAGTCTCAGCCTATCTCCTCCACGAAAGTCCTTTAACATGTTTGTAGGTCAGGAAGGAAAAGAATGAAGAGATTGTTGACTCACACTGGGCACATGACGCGATCTGAGCGGGGGGGTAGGAATATGTTCTGTGTATTTTCTTGCGCAGTAAGCCGCAGGGAGACAAACCCACCTTCTCAGTTCATAATACTGAAAATGTTTCTCTTGCTGCTCTTGCACAAGCATCTCTGCATTCCACCCTGGAGAAAGATACAGCAGATTCCCAGTGTAGGGGCATGCTGTGGATTGTTCAGACGCTTCTCCTTTTTTTCTCTCTCTCTCTCTCTCTTTTCCTTCTTAAACATCTGCAGCTCGGACTGTGTCTCTTGTGACCTGCACGCATCCATAATTCATCCTGCAGTTTTTTCTCACTGTTCAGTTTCCACTTCCGCATGTTTCCTGTGTGACCTTGTCTCACTCCTCTTGGCCCCTCTCTCTCTCTCTCTCTCTCTCTCTCTCTCTCTCTCTCTCTCTCTCTCTCTCTCTGTATGTGCACAAGCAGAGGACATTTTAAGTAAAAGTGTCACATAGTGCCATGTATCATCAGTTGTGTAGGCCTAATGTCAAGGCTGCTATTGAATGATAAGTTTTTATTAACACACCTCATGGCTCGACTATGTCTCCTGCTCAGTGTTTTATGTGAGAGACTGTGTGAGCTGCGCCTCCTCTCTGGGGGAAAACCTATGACCTCAGCTCTCGGGGAGAGTTGGTGCTCCGGTGCAAAGAGAATGGCTTCACTATAGCAAGAATGAAAAAAGAAGGCAAACTGCACGGTAAAAAGAGAAGGGTATGGCTGTGTGTGTGTGTGTGTGTCTGTTGCCATAGCAATCTTTCCATGAAGTCACTGGCTGGGGTTTTTCCAAACAGGGCTGTAGTCCACCCACTGACACCACGACAGACGGACTGACAGAGCGGAGAGAGAAGGGCAGAGCGAGCAAGCAGATGTGGAAATGTAAGCAAAACAAAGAAAAGACAAATATAGGTCTGTTCAGCTCGTGCGCGCGGCTAAAAATAAAGGCTATGAGGCAACAAAAAGCAGCTGGGAGTGGAGGGGAGGGCAAGAGAGGCACAGGTGAGGGGCAGGTGAGATGCTGCTGAGGCCTACCACTGATTCCTGCCCCTTTAATTTACAAGGCAGAGAAAGACGGGTGCTATTTCAGGAAAATAACATGGTGCCTCCTTAATCTTCTGAGCTCACTTTAATGTAGGTGTTGTAGGCCAAACACACACACACACACACACACACACACTACAAACAAGCTCCATCCCTTGAGCTGTATTGGCAGCTTGAGAGGTTCTTTTCAGAAGGAGGGAGCTCACAACCTGAAACACTTCTCTGACACGTCGTCTGACAGCTGTTACATTAAGAACATGCACTCCTTGCACATTAGCCCGCAGGTCGCCGTTCTCTGTTTTCCTCCGTCACTGCGCTGCTCGACTTTCTCTCCCTCCCCTGCCCGACAAGTGCTCACACGCTTTTGTCTGAGGCCGAGACGCCAGGAACAACATGAAAGTCGCCCAGTCCTGCCTGAGCGGGGCCCTGCTGCGCAGGCGGGTCTCGCTCCACCCTGCAGTTGGTTAATAAGCACCCGCGACCGCAGCAAGGGCACGGGCCCGCGATTCAAAACCCAGCTGGCAGCACGGGGGCCTGCTGTCATCGTCACCGCTGCCAGTCTGTGATGTCACCAGCCGATGCGTCGTCGTGTAACAGTGCAGGGAGCTGCAGAGGGAGGGCTTTCATTAGCACGTCCCCATATGTATTTTTGTGCTTTTGTGACACTTTGCGGTGGACTAAACTACCAAAATGGTCTGGAGGGATGAGACGAGGGCCTCTAATGTGGTCAGAGAACGGGGCGGGGCCTTTCAGCACTGAGTAGGTGCTGGAGTAGCAGAGCGTTTGACAGGAAGATGACGCACACACGCTCCAACACCCTCACATCCATCACATATAACCATACAACTGAGTCATTGTGTTGCTGACACATAGGGCCCAGGACCATGGGGCCGGGGTCAGTGATACAGACGCTTGTCTGATTTCATCATGACCTCAAGAACAGGAAATGCTGTCAGGTTCCTTCCAGATGTGTGAGTCATGTTTGTGAGCTCTGACTGATTCAATGTCCTGTTGTGTTCAGGTGCGAGAGATCCTGGGCCGATGTTCCTGTCCGGCCCAGTTCCCCATGATCAAGGTGTCAGAGGGGAAGTACAAAGTGGGGGACTCCAGCGCACTGATCTTCATCAGGGTGAGCCTTCATCAGCACAAACATCCAGCGGAATGATCCGTCACTGTGTTACTGTATGTCTGTATATGCTTGACTTTTAGGTACAGTCTGACCGGTCAGTGGAAACTTTGAACTCTAAATGTTTTGGGTCTAAAGCTTCCTTGACTGAAACCTCTCAATCAAAAAAAAAAAAAAAACAGAACTCAGAACATCTTTCTATATTAATTAGATTAGAACCCCCCCCCACTGTGTCTGGGTTCCTTTTTGTGTTATTGTTAACCAGCAGCTGCCAAAAACGTTAGCAATGTAAACCTATATTGCCTACACCACATTTTCAGTAATTGAGGGAGTATTCTAACGGCAGCAGCATTCATTCTAACTGCTGTTTAGTGCAGCCACAGACTCTGTGGTAATGGTGTTGGTATATTTAATAAGTTGCTCTTTTGAGTTCACAACCTATAAATATATTCAAATCTCCACAAGTCATCAGTACTTGATACAAACCTTAACGATCTGTTCTACACTACATGTTCTGCTCTATAGGCACAGACAGAAAGCCTGTGATTGTATGGAACCATATGGTGGAGCCATATGGCATCGTATGTATCAACATGAGCGGGGTTATGTACAGTAGCAACAGATGAACCACTCTGCTGCTCTGCTGCACCACAACCTACAGAACTCAGCAGTCGATGTAACAACGATATCATCTCTCTCTCTCTCTCTCTCGTGGCTCGCTCCCAGGACTGAACTTTTTTTCCACTGAGACACAAATAGAGCTTTAGGTCATTTCCTGACTCGGCCCTTATCTTGCCTCTCGGCCATTTCTGTGAGACTGCTTGTCTCAGTTTCAGGTTAAGAGCCACCACCGTGCCCACAGCAGGCCTCAGAGGACTGGGCAGGGAGGCTGGCGGATACTAGCGATCGATTTGGTCTCAGTTACCGAAAATGCACCACAGCTAGATTAATGGACCTTTTGCATGGCTATCCAAGTTGCATGGATAGGACTGGGCTGCATGACTGCCCAGAAATGTCAGTTTTTCTTCACTTTGAGCAGCAGTACTTCATCCAGATATGGAGACGGGATACTTTTAACGTGCTAAAATATTTGGCCCATGTCTTTTTATCCATTTTCTTCAGTGGGAACTGCACATTAATTCAAAAATGCCTAAGTCACAAGGACCGAATTTAGTACGACTAATTTTAAGTAACTGAAAAATATTACTGCGTGCCCCTCTTTAGAAACTCCCCTTGACATAGAAAAAATAGCGTTCTTTATTAAATAATTTTAAAAAGTGGACTGATACAGTTTGTTCCACTCTGTCTTCTTCAACAGCATAAATAATTTATTATGCTTGAATGCAACCATTTCCAGAGAGGACAGAGAGGGGAATTTCCAAACGTGTGGCCAATTCTTCTATCCATTAAAGCAACTGATTAAGTCTGATTTGTAACTTCTTATCTTTTAAGATGCACACTAAATTTAAAAATACATGTGTTATTAGAGATGAATATTAGCGCTCGGCCACTATTAAGATCTACATGCAATCTATGTTTCCCTATAGACCTCTATCTGAAGGATTAATATTGATCTGAAGCGTAACTGCCATGGGAGAAATAAAGTCTGAGACTGAGACAGGATTGTTGTCCTCTGCTTGTGGCACTTTTATGACCCTCCCCCCACACAAAAAGCCATTAATTGTTCCCTCTCAAAACATTAATCCTGCCAGAGTAAGGGGAAAATAAATAAGCATTCGTTATATCATAAAAAGACATAATCCTCCATCCTGCCCTTCATAATTGTCACACTAAGGTGGAGTGAGGACGTGTGATGGAGCCTGATCCGTTCGCCACAGACTGCTTGAAATGAGCCTGTCTGGGCAGGAGGACTCAGTGTTTGTATATGTGCGTGCGTCTGTGTCAGGGAGCACTGGGCTTGTCAGATTAGCTCTCTTCATTCCGTCTCCGCCCTCTCCTGATTCCTCACTGGGGGATGACGGTGGCCATCCATATGCCTGAGCTGCTACAAGTGCACCCAACGCATTTCCTTTATTCCTCCAAAGGGCAGGAAGCGGGCAGCCGCTTTTGAAAGCCAACAAACCCCTATTCAGCTGCCAAAGCTGCTACAAGGAGCTCAGGCTGATCGAGGGGATGAAGTGGAGAAAGCAAATGGTCGAAGGCGCCGTGCGAACAGAGGGAGGGAGTTAATAAGGCGTCTTTGTCCCCAGGGAGGCATCTCTGCTAAAGGGGAGAGATGCCTTCAGTCGTGGGGCACAGCAGCTGAAATGAACCATGGGTTTAATTTTTTGAACCAGCAAGATTCAAGGAGAAATTTGTTCAACACGCCCCCGCAATGATGACAAGAAGACTCTCTGTTCACTGTTGCCATAGAAACAGGGACTGGGTCTCTCTCGCTCGTTCTCCAGTGAAGACGATGATACCCCTTCAGAGGTTTTGGATATGTGGGAGCTTAGGGAAGCATGGTCCCAAAACATGTTCAGCCTCAACAGATGTGCTGCAGCGTCATGCATAATATATGAAATTCGTTATAACAATTCGTTGCAATGAAAAGAATCGCTTTTTTACAAAGAAGCAAGGGTTTATAGGAGCTGCCTGTCTGGAAATTCACACTGTGCAACTAGCATTTTATGACCCTTGATAATTGGCTTTATAGTCATGCAATTATCACACAGCAATAAGACATTTGATTGTTTGGATTCCCAGTGGCTGCTCGTCAGCAGCCAAAAATTAATTATAGGGCGATGTGAAGTCTTTTTGTGTCAGAGCAACACCTCAGTCGTCGTAAGCGCTGCAGATAAAACACATAAAGTAAGTGGCCACAGTGAGAGTCAGTAGATATAATCAGTTCCTCCTGTTTATTCTTGATGGTATCGCGGCGATGCAACAAATATGATGTGGAACGTGTTCAGCCCTGCTGCTCGCTGCTGCTTCATGACGTGCCCACAAGCAGTCAAACAGAAACCTGCACTGACATGATGCCAGAGCAGTTTATACTCTCAGGTCTGGTAGAGATAAGCAGATCAGCTGTTTTGATGAGAATGGCCAATAAAGGTCAGACTTCGGTCCAAAGGCCGAGTCCGGGACCTCAAGAGATGAAAGATGAGTGTTAATGCCACGTGTGATATGGTGGGAAAAAAACAGTGCCAGCCCACTGTGATGTGCCATTATTGCTCTGTCTTCGCACGCCCTTCAGAAACACGGCAACAACCTCTGAAACATGTGGCCGACAGGCCCTGTTACACAACCCGAGGCATACATCCACAGGGCTGTCACATCAGCCGAGTGTGCTGCCGCGGTCACGGCAGCCTCTGCCTGGAGGGAGCAAGGATCCTCGGTGTGATCTTGTGGATGTGTGTTCCTCAGAACACAGATGAGCGGGAGAAATGACATATCCACCAACGCCCCCCCCCCTCCCCGTCCTCTCTGCTCCTCTCACCGATGACTGAAATCTCAGCTGAGGAGCAAGGATCCTCTCTGCTCCTCTCACCGATGACTGAAATCTCAGCTGAGGAGCAAGGAGGACAGCTGGGGGGGGGGGGTTGTTACCATGCTAATTCACCCTGCTGTCCTCTGCAAACAGGGAGCCAGCTGAGAGGCATGAGAGGGAGAGAGGCCTAAAAAAGTCTTTCACAGCACTTTGGCTCTTTATTATGCTACCGTACTCTTGTTTAATTGTCAGTTGGCATGGCAATGGACAGCCTTCATAATGGCAGCAGCTGGGGGGTGATGCGGGGGAAGGAGGTGGGTGAGGGGAAGGAAAAGGGGTACAGGCAGGGGTGCATCAATGTTATGTAACACTGAGGCCTGCAGCCTTCAGCAGGCTGCCCCGCTGCTGGAATTTGCATATCTATTGACTTGTGCAATGTGTGTGTTGCCTTTTTTTTTAATTGTGTCTGAATTTGTACGTCATTCTCTAGTTTATCTATTGAAGCCTTGTTTTCCCTTTTCTCTGCCTCAGGTCCTGCGCACTCATGTGATGGTGCGTGTTGGAGGGGGCTGGGACACATTAGAGCACTATTTGGACAAGCATGACCCGTGTCGCTGCGCTGCTTTTGGTGAGCTCACTTACTATTCCCCGACAGGCCCTTACCAAACAACATTGTTGTTGTGTCTCTGAATAAAAGATTCATGTCCTGTGTGCAGACTCCGACTAGGACCAGACCAGTGTTTGCTGGGGGGGGGGGGCATGCTTTGATTCAGCCATGGGTCTTTCTGTGTGGAGGTTGCATATTTTCCCTCTGTCTGTGTGGGTTTACCCTGGCTGCCTCCAACAATCCATGCAGATTTGGGTCAGGTTAATTGGAGGGTTGAACCTTAGGTGTAAATCTGAGATTGAATGGTTGTCTCTGTATATTGTCCCTGTGATGGGCTGGCAACCTGTCCACAGTGTACCCAGGCTCTAATGTCAGCTGGACTGGCTCCAACTCTTCTTCTAAGGCAGCTCGTTTCAGAACATTTATTTCCCTGCTCATAAATGGAACCACTCGATCTTTACAGTCCCTCTGATAAGCAGCACGGTGACGCATCCTCACAGCTATGCCGGGTGAGACGGCCCCTCCTTGTCCAAACTGCTGCTGAGGCGGTGACGTCTGGGTGAACTCTCCGGCCTGGACAGCTGACACAGGCTGAAATCGTAATTGGAGTTCAATTTCTAGCCACAATAGGCCATGCTGAAGATCACACATGTGTGATATGTGTCCTATAAATGCTTTCCCTGTTTGTGTCTTAACTGGTTGCTAACCCTAACCCCTCTGTCTCCACAGCCCACCGTTACCACCAGGCTAAAGCCAGTGGCCAAGGTCAGGGGACCCACAGCAAGTCCTCCAGTGCCCACTCCTCTCGCTCCACCAGCCCAGGACCACACTGGCGAAACGATGGCATCGCACCTTACAAACCCCCAGACAGGCGCCCGGCAGAGCCCCCCTCGGCCCCCTGTACCGCCTCCTCCTCACGGCCAGGCCGACCCCAGAACGCCATAGGCCACACTGAGCCAGACTCTGGCGGAGGTCGAACTCTGCTTCCACGGCCACCACGGGACCGCTCAGAACCCCGCCACTTAAATCCTCTCAGGCGAGTGTGTGTTCCTACGCAGGTGTGCGGTTGTGTGAGGATGATACCGCGATAAGAAATCAATCTCTCAGAAGAAGCCTGGCAGGGCGAGCTTAGTTTTTTGCCACTTGCTCTTTCAGGCCCGGGCAGCAGACAGACAGGACACACACACACGCAGACATGCCAGGAAACCACAGATTAGACCAGAGCAGATTTGAACTAATCTCAGGTGACATTGCCTTGTGAAATCCCGACACATTCCCAGTCCCTACAGCACCCCCTAGAGGCCACAAGGAAAACGCGTTTCGACTGATCCCCACACTCTACTTTCATTTACTTTACTGACTATCGATCGTGGCATGGATTCTGTGACTGCTGTTGATGACTAACGATAGCACACATCCTTTTTCTCTGACGAGCTTGTGAAGTGGTAAATCGTTGATCAGGCTGTGAGCGGGCTGGATGAATCACAGCCAGAGTGGAAACCAGCTCAGATCTTTATCAGTAACTGTCTACACTCCATGAACTCTGCAAAAGGTTTACTTGGTCGCATACATTTACCTCGCGGTGAAACCGTCAAAGCGCCATTGTTGAACGTAATTAGGGGCTGAATGTTGGTTTACCTTGGCCATCAGCCAACGTGTGGCTCATTTCTTTATTGAGCGGATGGCTCAGACCAGACGTCAAGGCAGCGACTCATTTGAATTAACCCTGTGTGGGTGCGGCATCCCTTAACAAGCACGCCAGACTAGATAGAGACTAATCTCATGACTATCCCCAGACAACTGCTCACAGCTAACTGGGGAAGTAGGTCAACAGGTGGGTTCCGTGCAGGGGACTTAACTCTTCCCAATATGTACCATTCTAATTTCTGAGGCTAACGTCAAGAGCCCAGTTTAATTAAAGTCACAACCAAGCGATTGAAGGACAAAAAAACACAGGACTGATGCACACACCTGTTTCGTGTTTGAAAGTCATTTGTTAAATTTTCCACTGTCTCTACTGAGGGCCATTCTATAGATATATTGATTTAATATATAATATCTGCATCAAGGAAGTAGGTCAACAGGTGGGTTCCGTGCAGGGGACTTAACTCTTCCCAATATGTACCATTCTAATTTCTGAGGCTAACGTCAAGAGCCCAGTTTAATTAAAGTCACAACCAAGCGATTGAAGGACAAAAAAACACAGGACTGATGCACACACCTGTTTCGTGTTTGAAAGTCATTTGTTAAATTTTCCACTGTCTCTACTGAAGGCCATTCTATAGATATATTGATTTAATATATAATATCTGCATCAGGTTATCTTTGACACGTGATTTTAGATATATTTCAGCACACCTGCTGTTTTTTTTATATTTCCTCATAAAAATCCATCTAGGTTTTTTTTTTTTTTTTTTTTTTGCCTTTGGTGAACTCGATTGTACAGTTAGACCTGATGGTCGTACTGGTGCGTGACAGTGCAGTGACAGTCTGGTTGAGAAAGGGCAGCGCTGCTGTATGTTGGGTTCGAAAATCTTCAAGACCTTTAATCCTGCTCCCACTTGTTCTTAACTTCCCTGTAATCCCGCCTGGCTGTCGCTGTCCACTGTTCCAAGAAATACGGAGCCTCAGGTCACAAACACTGTCTGTGTGCCGCAGCGGCCGGTTGGGAAATACTCAGAAATCCTTAGCATTGTACACGTCATCACACAGTTTGAGCGGGTAAATATTGACCGAGTCAGAGGTAGCAGGCTGACCCTGTGACTAAAGAGGTCATACTGGGAGAGGCAGGACTTTTTCTGGAATATTTTACACAACAAAAGTCACTGAAATATAGCAAAAACATGAAATACAAAATCTTCCATATAGATATATATATGAATGAAAATTAATAAGGTTTTGTCTCTTCTACATTGTAGGAATAAGGAGACAATGCTGCCAGTAACGAGACGTCTGTCTGGAGACAGTGACTCCTCCACAGCATCGTCTAAGGGAGGGGGAGGAGGAGGTGGAGGGGCACGGTTCTCTCTTGGTGGTGGGCCACGGCGCTCTGGTGAAGAGGTGATCCTGCTTGTCAATCGCAAAGAGGGGAAGCACATGATCGAGAGGCCCGGAGCAGGCAATCAGGCCCCGTCTGTGCGTCCCTCACTGCCCCGAGCACGCAGTCAATCTCGGGAACGAACCGCACTCGCTCCCATACTCAAACCCAACCCGCCGCAAGGATCCGCTGATGGAGCACGGACGTCTCGCACAGAGAGGGGCCGCTCCCTGGGAAACGAGGGTGCGAGAAGGCTTCACGCTCCACGCTCCCACAGCCAGAGTAAGGTACAGAGCCGGACTCGGGCCAGTGATGCTAGCCCGAGTCCGGCTCACTGCTACAGAGACCCTCAGCCCCCACCTTCAGACAGACGAGAGGACCTCCGGGCCAAACAGATGCCCCCTTCCTCTCCGAGAGTGGGTGGTGGGTTCACCAAGAGGCAATCATCATCATGCTCAAACTCGCCTATTAAAGGAATACAGAGCAACAACAGCAGTCCCCACAAGAAGACTATCACTACCCCACGACCCCCTGCCCCTCGCTCGCCCTCCACAGGAAAAGGCAGACTACTGCCACCAGTATCCACAGGAGGGCGTCGCTCACCACACTCATCTCCACGAAACTCTCACCATCATTCCGGCCGCTCCCCTCGGGCGTCACAGGGCCCTCGCTCTGTTGGGCGTGGCCACTACAAAAGCTGGTCGGGCCTGGATCGGCAGGATCCCGAGGAGGAAGGACTAGGCCTTGGCTTCCAGATGCTTCCGGCGCTCGACCCCCAGAAGGAGCAAGACCTGTACCGCAGCTTTGAGGCCGAGTTTCTGGCCAACACGCAGCAGGCCAGAGCAGTGTCGAGTAAAGCTCCGGGAGGAAGGACCCTGCAGGGAGCTGTGACACATTTGGTGCCAACGCTCACTGATCCTAATGTCAATGACTCGGCCTATTCCTCCTCCAACTCCTCCTCCTCCTCTGGGACTGTGGGGGCAAAGATTGGAGCCCTGCCTGACCTAAGGGAATCCAAAAGAACTAATCCCCGTCATTTCCCTCTGGACGACCCCTTACATTTACTTCACGGAAACAACTGTAGAGGACCACACAACTTTGGTCAGGGAGAGCCAGAACACTGGGGGGAGCGAGGGAGGGGTCTCAAGAAGCTCCCAGCCATCTCTAGCTCCATGGAGGAGAGAGAACTGTCGTCATGCCTGCCAGAGTCCGAGAGTTTAATCAATCAGCCCCCATCACAATCGGCTTTCCACTGTAGGAATTTGAATGGAGAAAATGGAGGTGTTCCTCCAGGTCAGCAGGGTCAGCTTGGCTGGGGCACAGGGCCCGAGGGAGGTGACCCTTTGGAGAATCACCAGCCGGACTTTTCTTATAAACTTGAAAACGGCGAAGGGAGTGATGACCTACCGCCTCCAGAGGCTTGTCCATCCCCTGTGTACCTCCCCCCTTCTGAAGACTGCTCCTTCCAGGACTCCTCCAGTGAAAGCTCCTCCATGTGCTTTAGTCTGAGCGAATCCCGCTCAGAGTCCCCCCCGCCGTCCTCCCCGCTGGCCAACGGGGACACGGACACGGAAGTGCCGCAGACTAAGAAAGGACAGAGGAAGGGGGACAGGGCGGCTCCTTTCTCAAAGCACAAACTGAAATCCAGAATCAGGCCTCGCACTGACAACAGGCCGGAGAACAGCCCCTCACGTATCCCCACCCCGGTGAGCTACAGAGATCGGCAGGCTCGCAACCCTCTCTCGCCCTGCCACACCCCGCCGCTGTCCCCGCAGAGCTCCCGTTCCACTGGTCATCCCGCCACATGCAAGAGCCTGCACCACGCTTTTGCGGACATGATCCACCCTCAGCCGCCAGCCATGGGTAACAAAGATTGCGCCTTCCCTGGACAGTCTGGAAGCCTCGATAATGAAGCTTGGATGTAGCACATGAAGTAATGGGCATGACGTGGAGGGTATTGACTACTGTGTAAAAAAAAAAAAAAAAAAAAAAAAAAGACTGGGCTATAGACTGTTTTCATTGCATGTCAAACACTCCATTTACTTTTAGTCCTTCGCCTGAGTACCTGCAGGGGAGGGTTCACTTTGCTTTTTATTTTGCACTCAAGCCAAATTATTTATTACCAAAGGAATGGTCTTTACTACTTTAATACTTTAAGTGTTGTTTTAATGTGTGTGTTTGGAAGCTTTTGCCAATCAGGAGGTGTTTTACTCAGCAAAACACATGGAAAGAAATTCCCATGGATGATACCCAGAGTTAGAGAGAGAGAGCATATGTGCTGCCATGTGCCCCACTGTGGGGCATGGTCAAGTGCCAGAGATTCAAAGCTGCAACCGAACACAGTGCAAACACTAAACCTTTAGTCAGATCCATTAGCTCCCACTTGTGGTTTGCCATAGCATCTCCGCCTGCCTTGATTGTGCTGAATCGATGACTGTGACATTTCCAGTCTCTTACACTAGTGGTCTTTATTTACGACTCAATATACTCACCAGTAGGTCACATAGACCCCCCTCCACCTCCCTCCGTCATCCTCCTGACTCTATGAACACAACATGCACTACCAATCTCTAAACGAATTCAAATGTGTTACAGGATTTTAAGATTTAGTTTCATGCAGTAAAATGCTTTTAGTTCTTTTAAGTGTGTTATATATAATATTGAGTGTTAAAAAATAATAATAATTTGAGGAGCAGTGAGGTGTATATTACTTTGTGTCATTGTCACTGAAACAGATATGTTGAGAGTTCATCCTCCGATCAAACTGTACTCTGCTTAACATGTAGATGAGCATAGGAACGCTGAGAAGAATGAATGTGTAAATACAGTGTTGGTGAGAGGTGTGGGTGTTCTGTGTGTATATAAAGGCATTGGATATACAGTTTAATGTACATATTCACTGTATTAAGTTCTGTGCTGCCTTAGCTATGCAATATGGGTGGTGGAAATGCCTTGACGATTCCCTTTGCCTTAAATGTTATTCACAGGTTAGGTTTTGAATGTTCTCACTCAACATCACAAAGATTTATTCGGTAACACGTCGCCATTGCCGTCATTATCTGTTTATAACAATAGGAATTGGAGCTTGTGAATGTGGACAAATGTGTGAGGGATATTGCCAATTTTTATTCTAAATTATACTTGATGTAGGTGTATAATTCATGATAAAATAGATAATTTATTGCCTCTGAATCCTACCTTCTCCAGAAGTCACATGACCTTAGCAGAAAGGTTTCGAAGACAATGCATGGTGACATCTAGTGGCTAAAGACATGGTTTACGCACAGTTAAATAAAACTCCTTGACAGTTTCTTGTAGAATAATGTGTACTGGTGCTTATTGCTTATAACCAGTAACAATGATACATAAACGGACAGTTTGATGGATGAAGAAGGATTTGGACTCGGGTGACTGCATGTGTGCAGCGGTGCATGAATAATAGATACTGTAACTGGATATCAAGGTTCTCCTGTTAAGCTCTAGCACAGTTGACATCAGTATGAGAGGCTCTTCTTTGTTTGGTATTTAACAGGTTTGGAATTTGTAAAATATATTTGTAAGTGGAAAAGTTGGAAATGTGTCAATGCCCTGCAGATGCCTGCAGAAACACTCGGACAACCCACACGTTAATCTCAAATTTCAAAAGGAATTCATTGACCAATGGTTAATAGAATAGCCAGTAATCTCTATTTATGTTGCACCTTTTGAAAACAAGTTCACAAAGTTATCCACAGGCATAAAAACTGTTTTACAGTGGTAGAAATTGGGGCAGCGAATTTGTAGAACAAAACCATTTCTTTGCAGGGCAGTGACACTGAATGTGCTGAAGACAATAAAGTGTGTGCTAATGTTTGTGTATGTACTGTTTGAGAACATGTATAGAGTAAAGAGGGGACGGCTGTCTAATTTATTTATTTATGAAATCAAGTGTTTGTGGACTCAAGTCACATCTGTGTCCCGAGTACTGTAGTGACAAAGTGTGTAGAGTGATGCAAATGAGGAGGTGGTTTTTATTTTCTCAGCAGTTTAAAGCAAACTGTTTCAAAACTGTAATGGTCCCACACACACTGAACATATCTGTGTGAACAGACGTTCTGCACCAAGTTTAAATTTGTTTCGGGCCTAAATTTAAATCTGCATTTTGATTGTACTGTTTTTTCCCCATACCAATTATTTCAACTGTGATTTCATACAGTTATGCCATTATATTTGTAGACTTATCACAAAACCTGTGATTGGAAGATTGTCCTCACATTTTCTGTTCTTTGTTCTGCACAACTTTCATGAAACTCTCTCAGTCCCTATCCCCAGTCAACAAAATCAGAATGTTCACCATCGGATGGTTTCTTGTTTGCTAATCTTACTTTCACTAAAACATTCAGTTAAATGTACAGACTGCTTGACAATTTTATTTTTATTTTTTTTCGAATTTGTACAGTATGATAATAGCAATACTGCAAGATTTCACTGTTTTTTGAAGTTGAAAATGCTGTCAAGTTGTTCTTGTAATAAATATTTTCCTCTGCAGTTCATGTCTGAGCTCTGGTCAATTTGTAGAAAAACAGACAGGGGTTGGATTTTGTCTTTGATTAGCTGAACGTAAACAACAATAATATGATTCCTCATTAACAATGGGATTAACCAACCTTTTGTACTTAAGATGTAACATACTGATCATGTAATACACTGATCTCTTTGTGTAGATTTGTCTGTCCTGAGAAAAGACACAGACATTGATCACAATAAACTAAAAAACAAAGTAATGTTTTCTAAAATAATGGAAAAGGTGTCCAGTAGATTTAGGAGCGTTTCCAATGCACACCTGAGCTGAAATGACACAGAAACATTGGTATTCCTGTTTGTTTATGCCACGTTGTGTTTGTTCTGTTCTGGTTATGTGTCTGGTGTGTTGTGTTATGTTGTTTTCATGTTGTGTATATATTTAAAAGTTATATGTCATATTGTGCTTGTGTTGTGTTTATTCCGACATTACATTGATGCTATATATGCGTTGTGTTTATTCTAATGTTATATATTACGTGGACAGCATGATGATGTAGTTCAGGGAGCAGTCGATCACTTCCCACTCCTCAGTCTGAATGAAAGCCGATGCTGCTCCTCCGGTTCTAACGATATTTAGAGGAGAAGACGGAAGTAAATTTAGTGGGAGGGGACGAAGGCCATCACAGCTCCTGCCTCGCCTGTCACGGTAAGATGCCTGTGGACGTTTTCTCTGCATATTCATTGCGTGGCGCGTCCGAATTTAACTCCAGAAGGTACGCTAATTCACGGGGGAAGGTTTAAACTTGGCTGCCAGATTAAAGGCTTAACAAGCCCGGCAGAGGCTTCGCTAAGCCGCTCCGCAGAAGGTCATGGCTCAGCGGCGCTAGCTGGAGAAGTGGCCGGGGAGCTAGCTGACACTGACAGGCAACCTGCACCGCTCCGTTAGCATTTAGCATCAGTTCCATTCATATAAACCACATCACTGCCAACATGCAGGAATGGGCGAATCAGCTCTGCGTGAGTAACCGATCGAGCACCGCCGCGGACTCCATTAGTATCGACTCTCCATGGCCTGAGCCCATGTTGCCGTCCCGTATTTTAATGCACCTCCAGCTAAGCTAGCTTTATCGTCGATGGAGCCTGATGCTAACCTGCTAACGTTGCTGTAGTCAGTCGCTAAGTTGTTGAGCGCTGTTAAGTTACAGGCAGCTGCTGAGACTCACTCGTATTACTGGTTTATAAACTAAATGAGACCACATGGTGTTTCCTGCGGCCTGTCAGCAGCAGCGCGGATTGTCGTAACATATTGTTATAACAGCTATGTTGTTGCTAAAGGACGCTGAAGTTAGCTTTCCATTGGGTTACATGTTAACGATAACTTGACTGAAATGCTGAACCACCGGTGATAAAAGAGAAAAGAAGAATCACTTTAGGATGGATTGAGCTGAAGTTGAGACGAACAGACGCTGACATTGTTTCTGATTCTCTGAATGTTGTGGAAGGATGATGTTGGATATGAAGTCCAGCACAATTCCAGATCTTGTGGCCTGGAGGTGAAAGAGTGCTGGAGTCTCAGTTTGGTTTAATGTCGCAAACAGTCGAATGTTCCCAGAACCTGAAAAAGTGTTTTCATGATGATCCAGATCCGATCAATGCACAGTGACTAGATCCTGTGGGGACAATAAAATGCTGTTTTCTTGAAGTAAAGTTTCCCAAAGATTCTCTAAGTGCCACACCTGAACCCTTTCAAAACTGCACAAAGCGACGATGAATGCGTTTCATTGTCCCAACCAATGTTTGTTGTTTGTCTTCGGTGTCTAACTCGAGTCTAACAAACTGAAGTTTGCAGCTGCCTGAAGCTCAGTCATAACTGAAACCAACATTACCAAGTTAAATGGATGTTATCAGTCTATCTTTTAATTTCAGTGTTTCTGCTGGTTATGTGACATTAACAAGCCTCATCCACGGGGGACGTTTGGTATGAAATAATGATTCAGTTTAAATCTGCTGGTGTTATTATTCCTGCAAGTTATTTCTTTTTAAATAAATCACCGATCAATTGCTGTAGATGCTGTAATTCTAACGGACATCTGGGCTATTAAAAGCAATGTTCATTTATAATTCTGTCTGTAAAACACATCTCATAGATGTGGATAATGGTCAAGAGAAATTCCCCTCTGAAAAGATAGCATCATATGAATGAATGGATATTCATTTAAATACATTGTTATTTATCAGCCATCTGTTTCATTCAGTACAGACAAATGCCAGGGAATACAACATTTCTATTGTCCCATCATAGATTCATAATCGTCCATATCCATTCAGCAGTAGGCTTCATATCATGATATTCAGGTTGTCAGAGAAACGGTTTCAGAGAGGCAGGAAATACAACTTAATGGGAGATGCAAATGTTGGTCTTCTTGAATTGTGTTAAATTTATTTACACTATTTAATTGACTTAATTGATTAAACTCCTTAAAACCCCTCCTAAACAATTTAAAATTTCAACCCTCGTGTACCTGAAGAGGTGTTCCTGTTTTAAAAAAAAAAAAAAAAGTGGAACAATTTTTAAGGGAAGAGATGAGAGATGGTGTAGCTGTATGCTAGCACATTGTTTAAAGAGAGGAACTGGATCAACAGGAAACTGCTCAGTAAGAGATTGCTGACTGAGAAGTAAAGAGGAGAGATGGGTGTATGTGTTCTCAGCAGAATCCATTGTTATGTATTTGATAGATCAGTGTTATTTATCCAGAAGAAGACAGGAATTCCTTCTTTTCCCCTGTGCTTGCGCTTCTACTATTTCCTGTTGCTCTTGTGATTGTCCCAAGTTTTAGAAAAAGTCACAATCATCATTTTCTCTCTTTTTCCACGCTGCAGGAGAATCGACAATTTGGATCCAAGATGACAGACTCCAAGTACTTTACCACCACCAAGAAAGGTCTGATAGCTTACTCTTTGTCAATTTGGTTGATAAATAGTTAAACGTAATGGTGTTTTTATGTATTTTGTGTCATAGTCACTAGGATTCTAGATGTTATTACTCTGCCTTTTGCCAACATTGTTGCCTCTAACTTTGCAACTCAGGTTATTAAAGTTCAGATTAGACATATGGAGCACTACTTCTCAGAGGTTTACTGTCCTGCTGGGCCCCCAGCTGTGTGTTCTCCTCACACATTCCTGAACTTTGCATGTTCCCACACAGATAGTTATGAGTGATTATTTATGCACTCTGCTTATTTAGGATTTCTTGAGAATCAATTTCAGGAGCATGTTTCTTTCAGTATCTTGCATTTTCGTGGATTTGCTCAGTGTTGCTGAAATGTTGAAGGAGATTGGGGGTGATTAACGGCTCACAGTTCCTGGGAAACACTAAGTAGCTAGATTTAAATTCAAGCCCAAAATTGACAGTGTTGGTCTTTATGCTGTAGTTCCTCTCGAAACTCTCTGTAGAAATACACAAGAATGAAATGAACATGATCTCTTTCAGTTAAGCAAAAATCTTTAATCATTTTTCATGAGAAGTTCACATGATAAGTTGACGCTTTATTTAGAATCTCTTCTGATAGTACAGATTCAGAAAGAATGAATTAAATATTGATAAGTCATACTAACTGCCATGAAACTATTTTTCCTTTACAGTACACCTTTCCAAACCAAACAGGCTACATGATGAATGATTCCTCTTTTTCTCTTGTGCGCGCAGGAGAGATCTTTGAGCTCAAGGCGGAGCTGAACAGTGATAAGAAAGAGAAGAAGAAAGAGGCTGTAAAGAAGGTCATAGCTTCCATGACAGTTGGCAAGGATGTAAGGTGAGAGAGGAGGAACCATTTCAGGGCGATCCCCAGTGTAATTTTGTAGTGTAACTCATCACCTTCCACCATGTCCTCCTTTCAGCGCTCTGTTCCCAGACGTTGTGAATTGCATGCAGACGGACAACCTGGAACTGAAAAAGCTGGTCTATCTCTACCTGATGAACTATGCTAAGAGTCAGCCAGACATGGCTATCATGGCTGTTAACACATTTGTGAAGGTATGTCAGTTAATGTTTGATGATGAACCAATACATTTAAATTTGTGATATAACTCATTGTCTTTCTGATCCACATACTCCAGGACTGTGAAGACCCCAACCCTCTCATCCGAGCCCTGGCCGTTCGCACAATGGGCTGCATTCGCGTGGACAAGATCACGGAGTACCTCTGTGAACCGCTGAGAAAATGTCTGAAGGATGAAGACCCATACGTGAGGAAGACAGCAGCTGTGTGCGTGGCAAAGCTCCATGATATCAACGCCCAGTTGGTGGAGGACCAAGGTTTCCTGGACACCCTCAAAGACCTCATCTCTGACTCCAACCCCATGGTATGATTACTTCAGGCATCCTGTTAACTTGACGTGTAGCTATCCAGACCTTCACTCAGGGGGACTGAGCTGGCTACACACTCCAGGTCTGTGCTGGCATAAATATGTTCCTACCTGATGCCAGAATGGAGCTTGTACATCTCTTTTGTGTCCTATATATAGCTGTTGGCTCCTACTTTTCCCGTCCGCATTAATCTGTTCTCTTGTCTTCCTCTTTAGGTTGTAGCAAACGCAGTGGCAGCACTGTCAGAGATAGCAGAGTCCCATCCCAATAGTAATCTACTGGACCTGAACCCCCAGACCATCAACAAGTTGTTGACAGCTTTAAATGAGTGCACAGAGTGGGGACAGATATTCATTCTTGACTGCCTGGCCAATTACACACCTCGTGATGACCGTGAGTCCCAAAGGTAAAAGCAAACACTGGCTTCATTAACACTGCATATCATTTGGCTCATATTCCCAGTAAACTCAATTTAATTTTCTGCTATCTCCCTCCGCATGTCGTCAACATCTACTAGCATCTGTGAACGCGTGACCCCACGGCTCTCGCATGCCAACTCGGCAGTGGTGTTGTCAGCAGTAAAAGTTTTAATGAAGTTCATGGAGATGCTACCTAAGGACTTGGACTACTATGGTACCTTGCTGAAGAAACTTGCTCCTCCTCTGGTCACTCTCCTTTCTGCCGAGCCTGAGTTGCAGTATGTGGCACTGAGAAACATCAATCTCATCGTTCAGAGACGGTGAGTATGAGGAGGTAACCTGGGATGGAAGGTGCCCTGACCACTACTAAAGATTTAGTTATGGCAAACCTCAGGAGAAGTTGAATTACTGTAGCATGATACATTTCCGTTATTTTATTTTTTAGCCCAGAGATCCTGAAACACGAGATGAAGGTTTTCTTTGTAAAGTACAATGACCCAATCTATGTGAAACTGGAGAAGCTGGACATCATGATCCGTTTAGCATCTCAAGCCAACATTGCTCAGGTAAGACATTCACAGCTGTAATACACTGTTGTTTTTGGTGTTTTTTTTAAAGAATGAAAATACTTTGTTGAAAAGATCTGTGTTACATGAGCATGTGTCTGGCTCGCTGTAGGTCCTGGCTGAGCTGAAGGAGTATGCCACTGAGGTGGATGTGGACTTCGTCCGTAAAGCCGTTAGAGCCATTGGCCGCTGTGCCATCAAAGTAGAGGTACGTGGAGATGATGTAATGCTGTCATCAGATGCTTTGTTGTTTACTTCCATGTGGCAGCTATCTAGGTCAGCTTCAAATGAGAGAGAGTTAGTGCTTATATGATCAACAAAAGATGGCTCATATCAGTGCTTTTTTGTTACTGTCATTTTATGACTTTGTTAAAATAGAGCAAAAATGATTTCCAAATACCCAGTGCACTTTTATGTTAACTGTTTTACTTTTAAAACCTGGACCGAGGTGACTGTTTAACCTGAGAGTTGAATAACATTCAGACAACTTTGTCAGTTGCTCTAGTCAAAACACAAGTACATAATAATCAGAAATATTGTGTTCATTTCAGTGTGATAAATATTTAACATGTATAGATTATTATTACATGTCTATTCTGGTTATATAGACCTATAATGACAGCTTGGCTTTTCCCCTTCATTCATTAGCAATCAGCTGAGCGTTGTGTCAGCACTCTGTTAGACCTCATCCAAACAAAGGTCAACTATGTGGTGCAGGAGGCCATCGTGGTCATCAAGGACATCTTCCGCAAGTACCCCAACAAGTAAGTTCCCTTCTAGACGTGACATTAATCAGCATCTGATGTGTTTAGTCTGATATAGAATGTGAGAGTACTTTTGTGGGACCTGTGGAACCTTATTTTGTTGGATGCTATTAAATGACATTCTTCATACAAAACACAATAAACATATCTCATACATTCCAACTTCACTCAAGTGTTGCATATTGTGAATAGGCTGGTCATTCACATAGACAGTTTCAGATGTATGACATTGTTAAGACCTATTAAATGCTTTGCATAGCTGTCTGACATTCACTATTTAGATTTACTTACTCATGCATAGTTTCCATAGTTTACTTCATGACTCTCAGATTATATTCTTTGGTCTTCAAATTGGGAAAGCTCATTATTGAGACAAAGTTTTTTCAGTCTGGCCTTTATCTTAAATGGAACTCAGAAGATATTTCAGAGAAGTATTTGTCTTCAGTACCACAGGTAGACACCACTACTTGACTGCACCTGGTGAAACGTCAGACACACTGGAGAGTGACTTAGGCTGCGACTCCAACACAGTGGATTCATGTGCCTGACTGGCACCTCTGCCACAGAGGTGTCCACCATCGCCCTGCTGTCATGGGTCTCTAAGCCAGCAGCTTTGCAAAGCTTATGCCACAGCATGTCTTAGGCCTTAAGCTACTGACTGAGTCTCTGCTCAGTCAAACTTCTGTCTTTTCAGTTAATTAAATTGCTACTAAATCTTCCTTCTGTGACTTGTCTTGTAAAAAATGAATTTGTCATTGGGACGGGCTCTTATCAAGAATTTTATGCAGATCACAGAAACAGCAGCTGGTTGAGTGACTCACAAGCAACAGACCCAAAGCACCCAATCTGTTGTAAAACAAGAGAGCATTCTGGATGTAGATTTGTCATGCTCCCAGAGAACACATCTACAGAGTGATGCTGAAGTTGTTCTCTGTTTGCTTCTCCTTGTGTTTTTCTCATCTCTAGTGATCAAAGTGATAATAGCTTTAATTCCACTTACTCTACTCTGAACATTGTCACATGTGACTGTTTCCAGGTATGAGAGCGTGATTGCCACATTGTGCGAAAACCTGGACTCCCTGGATGAGCCGGAGGCCCGTGCCGCCATGATCTGGATTGTGGGAGAGTATGCTGAGCGCATTGACAATGCTGATGAGCTGCTTGAGAGCTTTTTGGAGGGATTCCACGATGAAAGCACCCAGGTGTGTTTGAGGGAATTGTTCTTTCGAAAGATCTAAAAGTGCATTTTAATGAGTTGGCACCAATTATTTGAAGTCTGCCCTGGCAGTGAGTAGCTCAATTGGTTTTCTGGAGCTGGAAATTATTAAAGGTACTCGGTGGTCACTGCTAAATATGGAAATGACATGCCACATAGAAGTACTGCAGGCAACTGTTTCAATTTAAGTGACAAAATCAGTGGTAACTAGGGCCCAAGGGAAAAAAAGATTTCATCATCTAACATTGCCTAATGGGAACCTTTTCTAGCATTAATTGATAATGCCTAAAGCTACTTGGCATACATTAATTTTTTGGGCATTTAATAAATTTCCAAAAATCTCAAAAAATAAAATTTCACGTTGTCATTATGGGGTGTTGTGTGTAGAATTTTTTGGTAAAAGAATGAATTGAATCAATTTTGGAATAAGGCTGTAAAGTAGCAAAATGTGGAAAAAGTGAAGCGCTGTGAATACTTTCCGGATGCACTGTACTTGGCATACATTAATTTTTTGGGCAATGTATTCTACTTCTCAAGCCACGGCCACCACAGAAGAGCATTTTTCCAAGTTATTTGTGGGTTTAAACCAAAATACTCTGCTTAAGTAATAGATTCAGGTTATTGCTTTGACGAGGTTAAGCAAGTTTATATTAAGTGATGTTTGTGGGTATGAGGAGAAGCGTTTGCAGGTGCATGGTCCCTTTTTGTGCTGTGGCTTGTTTAGTTTATAGCAGGGTGTGTATAGCATGGGAAATCTTAACCCTGACAATTAAAATAAGTTTAAATGTTGTTTTTAGCCACAATATACTGTATTTGCACTTGCTCCATTTCAAATTATTACGTGAGTAGTCCTAACTTTCTATATGTGTTCACTGTGCCCCATAGGTGCAGTTGCAGCTACTGACAGCAATTGTCAAGTTGTTCTTGAAAAAGCCCACTGAGACGCAGGAGCTGGTGCAGCAGGTGCTAAGTCTGGCCACACAGGTGAGAAAATATGTGATGGCATAGTCTGATGGATGCATGTCACATTCCTACCCTTTTTACTTCATAGCTTTAATTTTTGTATATATTCTGAAGAGTTCTTTCTCTGAAGGTCATAAAGACCCGGGCATTTCACAGGTAATAAAGGGGAGACTGCATGCGCCCACACCAATTTTAAGCACCAGTAAGCATGCAAGTTAATCACCCCAAATTACTTAGGGCTGCAATTTGGCTTAGATTTAGTGTTAGAGTAGGGTTACAGTAAGGGCTGTCACTTTGTGTTCGTGCAACAGCTTTAGATTGAAAAGATATATAAACATTTTTGCTGCTTTGGGCAAATAGCAACATCAAGAACACACCCTTTATAAACAAATACATTATCCACATTCTAGGTCTACCCCAAGGCTTGGTTTTTGATATCCTTTGAATCACTGTTCGGTCTCTCATATTGAGGCCAAGACATTAAAGAGTCTAACATTATGAATTATTTAAATATAATCCATAAATAACAATCTCTCATCCTGATGCCTCTTGTCTCTTACTGCAGGATTCTGATAACCCAGACCTCAGGGACCGTGGCTACATCTACTGGCGCCTGCTGTCGACAGACCCTGTGGCCGCCAAGGAGGTAGTACTGGCTGAGAAACCCCTGATCTCAGAGGAGACAGATCTGATTGAGCCTACGTTGCTGGAGGAGCTCATCTGCCACATTGGTACCCTGGCCTCTGTCTACCACAAGCCACCGAGTGCCTTCGTGGAGGGCAGCCGTGGCGTTCAGCACAAGAGGCTCCCTGGCAGTGTTGGATCGTGAGTCATGCACTTTTTTTTCAATGCTGCAGGAAATGGGGTGTGTTTACTTTAGTTGAACTTTCTTCTTGACTTTGCTTTTTCCCTAGAGCTACGCACTTTCCAGCAGGTTCATGTCCTGCTTTTTGTGTCATTACATTTACTCCCATTGTTCTGGTTGAGCTGAATAGTAGGAGCTATGAACAGTTTTACAACATTTTGTTTGAATCACAGTCAGCACATATCTGACATATCTGTCAAAAAAGAATGTTACTTTACTTTTTCCTGTCTTTGTTTATGTCTACTAGTGGTGAAAGCGAGAGCCCAGACACAGGTTCTGCTGTAGTTCCTGAGGCACCTCCTGCCGTCATCCCATCCCAGGGAGACCTCATTGGAGATCTGGTTAATCTGGACCTGACGCCGCCTACCACCACAGGACTGCCACCCCCCTCTGTTGGCATGCAAATGGGTGCTGTGGACCTTCTTGGAGGAGGATTGGACAGTCTGGTAGGTGTTCCGCTACTTGAGATAAACTTTCAATGAGACCTGGTGATGGTTATGTCTCTTTCTTGCTTTTGGTGCTTTTTCATTTCACTCTTGATCCTTGTGTGTATTGTTCTTTCTTTGTTCAACGCTGCACCTGCAGATGGGCGATGAGTCTGAGCCGGTAACTACATGGAGGGAGAGGGCATTTAACATTTAAAGCCATATCAGACCATTTTAAAGGATTAAATTACCCATTGCTTATTTACCTTTGTTCTCATGCATCATTCGTCATCTAACATCAGTTCTTACAGTGACCTGTAGAGTAAAGCGTTGAATTCCGGAGTCCTTCTCTTATCTCTGGGCTCTGCGATTTTGTGTCGTCTTTCAATCAGCCGCCCATTCCCCAGCGGACGGACACTCCTCAGTCACCTCAGCTCCCACATCAGTCCCCATCGCCCCCAGATTACAGCCCCACTGAGGTTGGTCCAGGAGACCACACTGGACCAGTAAAGGCCAGCACCAGCCTAGATCCCTTTCTTGTGCCCTGGTGTACCACTTTGTTCTCTGAGTAGTCCTCCCCTTAGCTGTTGATCTGTGCCTGTTTGCACTTTATATTACACAGTTCAAGTTCCCTGCAACATTTATCTGTGTGTATTTATTTGTCAAAAAAATGTCATCCACAGTAGTTTAGCCGTTGCACTGTGTGGATTTATAGATTTTTTTTTTTTTTTTTTTTTTTTGCCATATTCCACCTTTCATCACCACCAAGAGAAGAATGTAGCAAATAGAAAAAAACAAACAAGCAGTGGATTTCAATAAACAGTGAATCTGACTTCTGTGGACAATAAAGTCCTGTACTGGTAATCCCATAAATGTCATCAATCACTGAACACTGTTATAGACCCTCACTCCCTTCCAACCTCCCCAAATATAATTTATTGTTGCAGCAAAGTGAAACTTTTTTTCTGTTTCTTCCTTCTACACAGATTGGCGGAGACCTTGGAGGAAGTCCTGCTGTAAGTCAGATCTTCTGGAAATGTTTTGCTGGGCGATAATGCTGTGCTGTTGATTGTGTTAGGATGACTTGGTGCTTTGTTACTTACAGTTGGGGGCTGGTTTTGGTGCTCCGGCTCCAGCTGCAATGCCAGCCTCTTTCAGTGCACCTGTTAGCGGTGGTCTGGATGACCTGTTTGATCTTGGTGGAGGAGTTGGTATGCCTACAGCGGTGTACAGCGCACCTAAAACAGTGAGTTCAGATAAGCTAGTGTAATACCCAATGCAACAATATTTGTCCATGATGTATGCGTAATAAAACAACGGATTCCATTCTTCTTCAGGTTTGGCTTCCTGCCATGAAGGCCAAGGGTCTGGAGATAACGGGCACCTTTGCCCGCCGTGCTGGGGTCATCCAAATGGAGATGACCCTCAGCAATAAAGCAATGAGTGTCATGACTGATTTTGCCATCCAGTTCAACAGAAACAGGTAAAACCATCGAGATGTAATGGAAACTGTGATTTTTCTAATTTTAGAACATTTTTGACACTTTTTTTCCACTTGTGATTCTCTGCAGCTTTGGTCTTGCTCCAGCCGGTCCCCTCCAGATTCTTACTCCTCTCAGCCCAAACCAGAGTATTGAAGTGGCCCTTCCCCTCAGTACTGTGGGCCCTGTTATGAAGATGGAGCCTTTGAATAACCTGCAGGTAACACAATGTTAATTTCTCTCTTTTTTATGTTAAACAAGAGTGCAATTTGTGGGTTTGATTGTGTCTTGATACCTAATTGAAACTGACAGTAATGAAACTTCCCTCACTGTCAATGTCAAGTGCAGACTGGAGCACAATGTTGTGTAGGCTGTTTTCAGCGCTGACCTTCTATAAGGGTACTGTCGCCTCAAGTTAACTGTTCTTACATGGCTTCCCATTGAGCCCAAGGCCTCAAAAATCATGACAGCTTTCTGTCAGAGTTAGCTGTTGTTGGCAGTGTTTAAACTCATCTCATTTGTCTTTGGATATCAAAGATTTACAGAACTAAAGGATCAAAACGATTCCTATATTTCAATATTAATGTGTTGTCTTGAAAATATGACTGCATGTCTGAAGTCATACATCTTCTTAATATTCACCAATACTGCTGAATTTCCAGACAGTGAATAAAACAGAATTAAAACATGAAACAGCTGTCAGAGCGGTTTGATAAGCTGTACATAAAGAGAGGCAGGAGCAGGCTTGTTTTTGATCAGGGTGGTTCTTTTAACTGGGCAGAATGGTTGTCGGCTCCTCTGTGCAGCTGGAGAGAAAAGATAAGAGTGTCGAGGCATGATGGAGGTGGGAGGCGGTCATTAGTGGTCTCGCAGCACATGATGCCTTTGTTTCCCCTGGCCTCAGCAGCCCCCTGCACCTTTTTACTCTGCTGTTTATAGGTGCTGCTTTGATGGCTACGACCGTCGGTTGCGACACATTCTCAGAAATTTTACTTTGAAATTGGCAGATTTTTTTGTTGTTTGTCACATTGGAGAATAATATTGCACAATGTCGTCATGAGTGCTGTTTTAACTAATGATCATGGTTGCAGTATTTATTTTGATATTGATTTCATTGAGCTGTGTATCTAATATGAGCACATCCTGTGTAACCACCATTGATTGAAGTCATTCTCTGGAAAGCCCTGGCTTAATCCTGCTGGCAAGCAGTCCAGCATAGACCCATTTAATTTACTAGCATAGGACAGTTGGAAACCACAAACAAAAAATGTCTTGCTTCACATGCAACAGACGCACAAAATTAAATAAATATCTCCCAGTAAAAATGGTGTCAAGACACAAATAAATGTGTCAAGATTTTGTGATGATAAGTTGATGCTGGTGACTGTGTGTTGTCAAGAGTATCACATGATATTCGCATGATGATTCTTCTCTGCCTGCTGCCACCTAGCTATTCCACCTCTCGCCTGAGTAATGCGGAGGATTTGATGATGTTATGAATGCGTCTGAGCAGAGAACCTCCCACTGTGTTGTGCATGTGTGAAAGGCAAACCCTTAGTAAACTCCGTAGCCAATTCTCCATATTTTACCCACAGGTGTTATCTGAATATGACTTTAGAGGGTAACATTCCCAACAGTCCAGATCCCTTTTTTTCAGTAAACATTAAATCTAAACCATCAGTGCCCATCCTTGAAGGGCACTTGAAAAGTAATTACAGTTGAATTGCTTCTTGCTTCTCTCGCTGTCATTTTCCTCCTTACTCATCTTGGATATGTTTACTCTCGCAGGTGGCTGTTAAGAACAACATTGACGTATTCTACTTCAGCTGCCAGTACCCCATCAACATCTTGTTTGGAGAGGATGGCAAGATGGGTGAGTGGGTCTCTTCTAAGTGCCTTCATTCAGAAGCCTGAAAACTAGGCTGACGTAATGAAGCATACAGACGTCAGTCTTTCCATGATCACTGTGACTGAGATGAGCCTGTGAGGAGGTCTGACGAAGGCTGTGTTTGTGTGGGGCTGCTCACTTGCTCTTAGATTGTCAGCAAGGCCATTTCCAGGCAGCCCACCCTGCCCCGTTTTTTTTTCATTTTTTTTCATGTTGCCGTTTGATTTATTTTGTGAAAATGTGTTGGCAATTCTCCCATAGAGCTTCCTAATGGGGCTAGCTTTTGAGTGCTGCCAAAAGCTGCAAGCTAATGCTACAGAGCCGCAGCAGGACACCTTATATACTACAGTTTACGTTTCCCTTTAGCACAAATGCCATGTGAATTTCAGCTTGTGCGTTGTTTGGACTTATCTTGTGAATGTCTATTCATCCACAGAGCGACAGGTGTTCCTCGCCACATGGAAGGACATTCCTAATGACAATGAGTCCCAGTTTCAGATCAAAGACTGCCATCTCAACTCAGGTGAGGAGGAGGCATACAGATTACATCATGCACAGCACACCATCGCCCACAGCTTCTTTTAAATGTGAAGAGCAGAGAAGCAGAGGGGGAAAATTCAGGCCCTCCTTACGGATGCAAATTGCATTTGATGAGAACTCATCAGCTGTAGTCCCTATTTACGTGTGATAATTTAGTTTAACACAAGCCTGAGTGCAGCAGAACTGGAGAAGAATTCCTAATGACTGCTTAATGGAGATTTTCCCCCCACAGATTAAATTTCGTCATGAACAGAGAGAGCCGAACGTTTCAAATCCTGCTGGAGAGCAGCAGTAAGATAGAGGCTGAGGAAAGAAAGAAAAGTCAATTCCAAATTAGCAACTGTATGCTGCATAGACAGCCTACTGGGAATTTTCAGGGGATATTTGAACAAGAAATCTGTCATGGTCTCGTGCATTTAATGGTAGTTTCAATAGAGAACCATAGAGCATGACAGGAGTCAGTGAGTGACAATTCATACTGAATAATAACAGTGTCACAGAAACTGAATGCTAAAAGTGAGCAGCTTTTTACAAAAGGTTCACCTCTACAGCAAAAATGAGTAACTTTTTTTTTTTTTAAAACCTCAACAGACGCAGCCTCTAACAAACTGCAGGGCAGTAACATCTTCACCATAGCCAAGCGTACAGTGGAGGGTCAGGACATGCTGTATCAGTCCATGAAACTCAGCAATGGCATCTGGGTGCTGGCTGAGCTGAGGGTGCAGGCAGGAAACCCAAACTACACAGTGAGTACTGCATGAGCTGAATTCCCAAGTTGTGTCTCTGTAACTGCTGTGTTAACTCATTTAATTTGTAGGAATTAACTGGTGGATTTTTTTTGATGGTTAATGGTGTTTATGCAATTTATTTCTATTTTTATATTTCCGTTTGTCTGGCAAATTGCAAATTCAAAAATTGTATAATACAGTGCAACTTGGTTTTACTGTCATGCTGCTATTTAAAGACCTCTGCATCAAATCACCATTGCAAGAGAAATCAGTTTTACAATGCACGTCACATGACATCCCAATGGCTGATTTGAACAAGCAGAGACAGATTGCTGCGAAGTATTGAATGTATTGAAGGAGGCAGGCTGGCTGATTGTCCAGTGATTGAAGAGTGTGTGTATATTTGTTTGCATCTTCCATGTTTTTTGTTTTTTTTCGTGCGTCCCCTTGTCAGGAGACCACAGTCACAGATTGTTTGGCAGTGAATTTCTACCTGACCAGTCCAGAACGGTGACCTTGGCATAACTCTCGTCCCTCTCATCACTCACACAATGCTTCTGATCATGTTTTTATTTATAAGGTGGTATTAAATGTCTTCTTGTATTCTCTCGTCTAGACAAGGCAATTCGTCAGAGTCTCAGCCTCATTAAATCTTCTGAATTTTAAATTGTTTGCCTGACCTTCATCAGTTAGTCACCTAGTCTGACACATGTGCAGAGAAATGGAAGGAGCAAGTAATAATTATTCAGGATGGTATTTATTGTGTGCCATTTCCTGTGCACTGGAGGTTTGGTACGCTTTGGTACGCTTTATCTCCTGCACTTGATTTACTATATATTTCCCTTGTGCGTCTGTTTGTGATGTAACATCAATTCAGGACGTCGTCCTCTGCTGCCATAAGCTGTTCTGTACTTGCTGCGTCCTTTTGATATTCAAGTCCAAATGATTCCTGGCTGTGGCCTGGAAAGACTCCCTACTTTATGCAGACGGGTCATAAATTGTTTAGTGGAGACACCGCTCGACTTTAAAGTTAGCTCTGTGCTGCATGCTCGGTGCGTAGTCTGACGCTCAGCTCTGTGAGATGCTGGCTGCTGCATGGTCCCTGCACTCCCTTGGCACGGCACATTAAAGCCGAGCTGCCGTAGCCTTTTGTTGGCAGCTATTTTTAGACATGAAGAAGTAAAGCCCAACCAAAGCTCTCTTTTTCTTGTTTTAATTTGCTTCACAAGATGAAATATTAATAATGATTATCGTTCATTCTCATGATGTGGAGATGCATTGCTTCAGGACCTGTTTTGACAGGACTTAAGCCTATTTTATTTTATACTGTATCTCCACAACTTCTTGGGAAATCTACTTCACCCCAGCTCTCTGTTGATACCACACCGCTTACATTAGAGAGTTGTACCCCAATTACACACTCCATACTGCTGTCAGACTGTATTGACTAAAAAACATCTCTGCCTGTATGTCCTTCATATTACAAAATGTATCCATCCAGACAGGAAAAACAAAATTGCTGGGCCAATGATCCAAATAATTCTGGGCGAGGCGGGTGCCTGTGAATGCAGATACTGTGTTGCAGCAAAGCACTTGACTTGTAATTAGGGCTAATATTGCTCATCAAATGTAGACAAAGGCTGTGGTAACATTATGTTAAAGCAAATGATCTACCATCCCTTTAAACTTTTTTGTTAAGCGTGTTGCTCTGGATTTGGTCTTTTCAAACTCGTATGTTATTTTAGCTGCTTTGCGTTCTCTGGGTTGTCACAAAAGCTTTCTTTTGGTCTGTTTCTCGCTGGCATCATGTAGCAAGTCTGATTGAAATATATAATTTTCCTGCACTTCGCTCCTCTATATGTTACAGTAATTACTTTTACCAGAAAAGGGACACTGCTTATCTTTTTGTACGTGTAGCATGGAGTGCTCAACTGCCATCTCCTGTCCCCATGGCAACTGTGTGACCAGTGGCGTTGCCTTATTTTCTCTTCCCTTATCTTGTGCTGTTAATTCTGATGGTTTTAGTAAAAGTGAAATCCAAACTAGATATCTCATCAGTTCTAATGTGGAACACCGTAGTTTCTTTGAGACTACAGTATAAAGATTTGTGAATTTCTCAGAAAGTCCTTTGGTGATGGTGTTTCATGTCATGAAGAAGTCCCGTTGTTTACTGTTATGGATTTTCTAAATAATGACCTTTGTAGGGTCTTAATTTAACTGTATATTGATTCTGTTCATGAATTGTCCAATTGTTTCTCTTGTAAACACAAAGTTGATGAGCCAACTAAAATGAATCTAGTAAAGGGACAAATTGATCAGCAGCTCTTACCGTGTACACAGAGTTGTGTGTAAGGATATTCAAAAGAAGATTAAGATGCATCTCACTTGCAGGTGATCATGCATTTAATAAGCATCTGAATTTGCTTTAGCCTGTTGCAGCTTTGCATTTCTTACTTCTACAGACTCGTGCAGTTTCGTCAGGCTGCTTCAGTTCTGGGAAGATGATAGATGTCCTCCACGTACCTCGTCTCATTTTTCTAACCTTTATAATTTATTGTCATGGGACGAAGGAACACAGATTGACAACATTTAGTCTCCCTGTTCTTCCGCACCTTCAGGTGACACGCTCCATTATTAATGCATCTCCCGTTTTCTTTTTTCTAGTTTCTAGCTCTCTTGGTAGCAGGTTGCTCTCATGGTGCAGCTCGAGCATCCGCATTTCCGGCTCAAGCATCTGCATTTCCTCACATCTAACCAACCCCCTGCTGACAGGAGTGCGGCTGCCTAAAATGTTGCCATCAGCAGTCTGCATTAGTAAAGAGCCCCGAGTGTATCGAGGCAATTCTGAAGGAGCTGTGATATTACTGCCGTATTTCACTGCAGCTCTGTGATAGCCACCACAGCACAATCCCTCACCTTCACCAGTTCTTCACCGAGGCCAGTGGGGCATTCACATCAGTGAAAACCCATCCCAATAATTAATAAGAGCCAGACTGATATGGCAATGGTTCCTGGTTGCCTCACAACAAATATGTGGAATTGAGGTATTGATATTTTGGAGTCAACAACAGTTTATTTTGTTGGCAACAGATCAATTGTTAGAGCTCTTATTATAGTGCTGATTTAATGCTGTTGAGAAATATTTATATTAAATTTCCTGTACAATAAAATAACAAATATAATTAGAATGAAAGAATATTTGTTAGGTATAGTGCAAAGGTAATGTAATGACGAATACCATGAAAACACAAATCAATTTAAATAATTATCTCTGGTGACTCAGGGATTAAGGCACTGACCAGGGAGCTTTTGTTTACACCTTGACAATCTTCTCCTGACTGCCGTCCGATATTCGGTTGAGAATGCTTAAAATACCTGCTGGAGAGTCGAGGAAATAAAAGAGAAATCACTCAATAAAAGTGGAGCTGTATCGAACTTGACAGGTAATTACACAACTTTAACAAACACTGTCATGTCTGTGGATTTAGAGTTTTGCTGCGCTGTTTGTACTTGTCAGTGAAAACCAGTCATGGATGGTTTGTACTTGTAGACATGTGGTCTCCATTTGTCGTAGCAGAATGCACAGCTTGTTAAACAACAGTCAGTTTATGAAACGTTTTATACTATGAATTAACACAAAAGATATTCATTGTGATTAGGAATTAGGCCGCGTCAATTTCAAAACTAACTACTTCACTAAAGCAGCCAAATGTCAAGGAAGCAGAACAGCACAAACTGAGCACTGAATACGTTTTGTTTGTGGACCATCAACATGATTTAAAATTAATTTTAAGGTTTAAAGTGACTTAGTGATGCTTGAAGATGAAAATACTCCACAAATAGCACCAACTGCTTATTTTGCTTTTGTAATATAGAGCAGTTAATTTATAAAGCACCTTTCATACTCAGCGATACCTTCAAGTGGGACATGTTGACATGTCCGGAGGAGGTTGTTGATGCTGCCTCACAAGAAGAAGATCCTGGGTTTGATTCCCAGGCAGAGCCAGCAGGGCCTTTCTGTGTGGAGTGGAATGGTTGTCGGTTTGTGTGTTCACCCTGCTGACCCACTAAAGGACAAGCCGTTCAAGTTGAATGAATTAATGAATGAATGTTCTTAAACCTGCCCTGTCAGTATAGGTCCCTCTAAACCTTCTGTCAAATCAAGTCCAACTCATCTCTTCTCGTCCTCCAGGTCTCTCTGAAGTGCAGAGCTCCAGAAGTTTCCCAATGTGTGTTCCAGTCCTACGAGGCGGCGCTGAAGAACTGAAACACGCCAGTACGTTTCACCCAGCCGCCGCCCTCAGCAGACTCCCTGTCATCTCCTGCTCGTCCTCACTTGACCCACAGACCATAGTACAACCTGCCGCAGTGCAGGAGCTGTCATCATTCAGCTGGTTAATGACCTTCTGTCTCGTTTTGAACCATGTTATTTTTTTCCTGGTTCACTTTGTTCTCTCACACCATAGATTACAGGACATTATCTTGTGATGAATTGTGTGAATGAACATTTGCGAGACTCTTCCCCGTCCGAGCCATCCTCTGACGACCTTTGTTCACTTGCAGACAGACGGATGTGTGACTTGTATCCCCCAGACTGTTTTCTCTGCGTGAGGCTCTTCAATCATTGCCTGCCCCCCCTCCACTGCAGACTGCAGTCTATTTTTAGCGTCTGCAATCAGCAGGTGAATCAACACTGTGGGCATATTTATTTGGGGGTACTTTCTATTTAAACACATCGTAACAAAAGGCTTTAATTCTCATCAGTGTGTGTGTGTGTTGAAGGGGGCTGTCAGGGGCAAATATTTACAAACTACACTAGCCGTGTTTTTGTCATTTTACATTTATCTTTAGTATCCATGTTTGGCAGTCGGATCGGATTCTTCCTTTTCCGCTGTCCCCTGGAAGCAGAATGACTGATGTGCATGGACGCTGTCAATGTCCTGCCGTTTTTTAATTTTCACGTCAATGTCTGGACAGTTCATAGAGACTAGCAGCAGATGTCCACTCACTGCTCTCTTACGTAGTCATTCCATGGTTTGATTTGTGTCCATATTGTTGTTGTGTTTATAGTCTTGCTAGCGCTGCAACCTGGGAGAGAGAGCCTCGGGCAGAAAAGGATTTTGTATTTGCGGCTTTGCGTGCATCAATGGCCGCCACTAGGGCTCTCTGCCACTTTGCTATCGCTTTATTCTCATCTCAGCTTTTCGAGCACCATGGCCACGTGAGGTGAAGGCTCAGGTGAGGTATCTTATGAAGTCCTGGTTTGTGACACTTGTGAGTGCACATGTAGGTAGCGCACACTGGCTTAGCTGAAACCAGGCTAAGATCTCTGATGTATCCACACGCTCTAAAGATTAATTGTTTTTTGCGTCTCAAGTCATTACACCCAAGCCCTTTTTTATCGACTCTGCGGGATGTATGCACCTGAGTTAACGCCTCATGCAGATTACAACGGAGGTGGCTGTGTGTGTTCTGAGTGTGTGTGTCTTTCTGTGTGGTGACGGCTGATTCATATAAAATGCTGTTTTAAAAAAAAAAAAAGGAGTGTTTAATCAGATGTTTGAAATGATTTTGTTCATTCTGTGTGCATCATTTGAAGAACAACTATTAAAAGACTTGATAAATTCACAAGTTAGGGGTCCCTTCTTTAGTATTGAGAGATGTTTTCAGGTGTCACTTTCTGCTGATTCCAAAGTCTAAAACCTTATCTCAGTTTTGTTTACAGTCTAAAGTCCATATGCCCCAAAGTCCTAGCAACCCAGTCTGCCTTGTGTCCATGCACTATACTTTATATCCCCTGATGAGCTCTTAGGTTTTCACTTGTCCTTTAATTGTTCACTCTGCTTCCTGTTATAGATCGAACAGCCATCACTGAAGCGCCTGTACCATTTAGCAGTGAGCCTGGAGTGATGTCTGAGGTTCCTTCACAGGCCAGTGCATCTTTAGGGCAGCTCCTCTGAGGTGATGACGACAGCTTTTTTAAACTCTGAGCTGCTCGTCAAAGCTTAACCAGGATTTTGGCTGTGTGACCTTAAAGGGGAACACAGTCCCACCTCGGCTCCGCTCCACTGTGCATGACAAAGGTCAGCAAAAATCAAACATCCAGACTTACTGACAGGAGACAAGTCCTCTAATGAATGATCTGTAATGCTGATACTGTGGTGAATGCAATCCAATAGGGGGCGCTACTGTATTGCACTTAGGTGAAGGATGAGCCTGAGGAACACTATTGTTTAAAGGAAACTCATTGTTGTTTTCTACTGATCTAGCTTTACAGTGTTGTAACCAAAGACATGATCCAAGATTCATTTGACCAAACATTTTTTGAGTTATTCAAGAATCTAAAAACAGTTTTAATAATAATAATAGTAATAGTGGTAATAGTTTAATTGTAATTTTAAAATACAAAGAGAACTTGATTGATTCATTCGAACTTTGTTTTAACTTGAAAACACTGAGGTACAGACCATTTGCAATGTGGCAGAAAATTAACAAAACCAAAGTCAACAGAATAAAAATACCAGGTAAAATGTAAGTTAATGCAAATAAATCAGTTAAAACTGATCAACACCAACAGCTGGAGGTTAAGTAAAGCCGCTAATATTACAGGATAAACATGAGTTGAGCTTGAGAGTGATGTGTTTGTTAGTTAGTGTTGATGATGCTGCGTGATGAGAAAAACAGGATTTACTGAGCTCATTAAAAACTGTGAGACAACACCAGGCAGGGTAATCCAGAGAGGCTTTGAGGTGATGATGGGGGAAGACACCGCTCAGGGTCTTACACTTTCATTAAAGTTAAAACATTTACAGGAACACCTGACCCACACATGTAAAGCACTAACTTATCTCTTACTGATCTCAATTCCCTCCAGGTTATCAAAACCCACTCAGTTTTAGTAGAGTTATTAAGAAGCATCATCTCAGTGTTTCATGGCCTCCAGTGTTACTAAGGATTCAAATAGTTTAAGAGTCATGATGAAGTACAAAAGACTGACCAGACAAATTACAGTGCAGGGTGCTGCCCAGTATTTCAAGGAAAAACAAATGCAGGACAGAACCAAAAAGAAAGCGCAGTGTAAATAATACACTGCATCCATCACAGGAACAAGTCGTGATGAGCTCATAAATTCATGTCACATTTGACATCAGAAGAAATCAAATACATTTTTCCCACTTTGACACGTATAGATCTTCATTATGAACATTGAGCTTCCCCATGTCTGGGCTCATGCTTCAGTCAGGCATCCTTCATTTGAAGGTTTATAAATCATAACCAATTGTTTTTTAACATTTAAAAAAGTAAAGAAATGCTCTTGATTAAATTTCAGAATGTAGCTGCCTAACACTGATCCTGTGGAGGCTCCTGAGGGTGAAAGTCCCCAGGACGGTTGTTCACAGTTTGGACTCCCAACTGTGATAAATAGCTTTTATAAAACATCGCTTGTGTAAAACCCTTTACATCAGACACCTCATCTTGCTGAGCTGTGGCCATGAGGTCAAGTGATTCTTATTTCTCAGACTGGTCACCGACGATGACCTGTGGCCACACGTGTAACCCCCTGCTGCCCACCGTGTGATTGATGGCGCGCGTCGTCCTTGACCCGCGCGGGGACCTTCGCGGATGAGTCAAGTCGAGTCCCCAGAGAAAGAGAGAGAGAGAGATGATGTCTGCGTTCTCCTATGCGTCCGCGTCTCCGTCAGATGATGTATGATGACGGTGTGTGTGGCCCGTCCTTTGCCATCTATTCGCGGCGCATTGGAGAGCGCGCTGCCTTTCAGACGATCCTATTGGATGAGCAGCGCGAGAAAGGGATATTGCAAAGCGAGGATGGAGAGAGAGAGAGGGGGGAGAGCGAGCAGGCACACAGTGCGCCTTAATAGGCTCCAGATGCCTTCAGTGGAAACGCGAGTCTGCGGGTCACGCGGATCTCCTGCTCTCTCCTGAATCACGCAGACGTGAACTGATCTTCCTGCCATCGGAGGAAAAAAGCAGATTATGGGTTCGTATCACACCCCGGAGCACGTGGAAAGCCGATTCTCTGCGCGCCCGTCCTCCCTGTGATGGAGGCGCGCCGTGGTGCGGCATCGGTGGAAATGTGCGGCGAGAGGTGCAGAGGAGACGATCAATGAAGACACCGAGGGCTCCCGTGCGCTCTTCGGGCAAGGTCAGAGTCTAGCCTGGATGAGATTATGTCCATGTGCCGACGACCAGGACGGACTTTTACGCTTCCTCTCCGGGGACGAGGTCGCCCGGGGATGTCCCCTGCAAACCCGGAGTTCCTCTGCTTGCGTGTGCTGGATTGCGGAGGGAGCCGAAAACAATCCTCCCCCGTCTGCATGATCCTGCTCCGGCTTTGTTTTTGACGCGCTCTCCAAGCTGCGTGGCTTCCTCCTCTCCTTCCTCCCCACCCTCCGGACCTGGAGATAAAGTTTCACCCTCTGTGTTTGACGGCAGGAAGATTTTTTTTTTCTTGTTCTCCAGCCACTGACTTGGTTCGATTTGCGCACAGTTGAACCCGGCTGAGGTGACTCGAAGGCGGCTGGTTAAAGGGGCAGCGGCAGGACTGAATTCCATCAGAGCTGCGGCGCACCGGCGGCGGCCAGCTGTGCTTTCTGGACGGTCACATCTGGCGCCGCTGTCCATGGTGCTGAACTCGCGCTCCAGGAATGGTGGAGACTCTGAGTATCGCGGTCATAGGCGCTCCCGGAGTGGGCAAAACTTCTATAATCCGCCAGTTCATCTATAACGATTTCTCGGAGGTGTACACGCCGACCAGGAGCAGATATATGTACAGACCCTCCGTCATCCTGAACGGGAACATGTATGAGCTGAAGGTTCTGGACGTCCCACCAATCTCCTCTTTCCCATCCAGCTCCAGCCAGGTATCCTGCTCACAGCCCGTCTAACTTACACGGATGGATGATTCATTCTCAGACCCTCTCTCGCTATTCAGTCTCATGCTTCATTCTGCCAGTGACCCTCTGTTCACAGCCAATGGCGTCCCTTAAAGACGAACCCATCTATTGTATTTCTTCTTCTATCAGATGTCCCTACAGTCTACTAGTTGCTATGGATACATGACTGACTTAAAGCCACGGATAGCTTCACTAAACTCCGTCCTCTTCCCCTCCTTCTCCCCCTTT